>CAJQZJ010009649.1:20225924-20239872 GCA_907164525.1 Lophiomys imhausi | reverse complement strand
TGTGTGTGTGTGTGTGTGTGTGTGTGTGTGTGTGTGTGTGTGTGTGTCTGTCTGTACACACCAGATACATGACAGATAAATACATTTAAAAGGCAAGGGGCTTGGAAAGATGGTTCTGCAGTCAGGAACATATACTGTTCTCTTTTTCTTTCCTTCTTCCCCTTTCCTTTTTTTTTCCTTTCTTTTCCTTTCTTTTGTTCCTTCCCTCCCTTCCCTCTACCCTTCCCTTCCTCTTTGGAGACAGTGTCTCTTCTACATAGCCCTGGCTGTCCTCACTATGTATGCCAGGCTAGCCTCCAACTCAGATTCACCTGTTTTGGCTCAGGAGTGCTGGGGTGAGCACTACCACACCAGACTTGGAGCATATACCATCCTCAAACAGGGCCATGTGGAATTCCTAGTACCCATACCACCTGTAAATGGTAGGACATTAAATGCCGTCTTCTGGCTTCTGCAGGCACCATATACACACCAATAAAACCAATCTTTAAAGAAAGACAGAAAAGAGACTAAAAGGCGGAGGGCTCACAGGATACCCAGAAGTGAAATCAGTACTAAAAGTCTCGGTAGCTTAAGAAGGAAAGGAAAGCACTGTGTCCAGCCACTTTCTCAGGGTACCAAGGGTGAGTCTAGGGCTTTAGTGAGTCGCAGAGAGAGACTCAGGACCTGCTACCCAGCAGCAGCTGAAGCCTGTTACACAAATGGTAGGATTTGAGCACCGAAGACTGAAGAACTGTGCCCCCCCCCAATCAAAGGGATAAATATTTTTTTTCACAATTCTAAACTGCTTTAGGAGATAAGTTGAAATGGGAGATGGCCAACATAGACACCTTCAAGTAAAAGAGAAAATGAATTTATGACAAGTGAATAGGCTTGGAAAAGAAACTAGATTTTTTTGGAAGACTTTCGAATATTTAAAATTTTTATTTTTCATTTTAATTGTGTATCTGTATTGTGATTGAGCAGTTGAGTAGTACCCTACGCAGCTAGAAAAGGGTGTCAGATCCCTTGAGCTAGAGTAGTTGTAGGTGGTCTTGAGCCACCTGACCAAGGTACTAGGAACTGAACTTGCTCTTCCACAAATGTGGTAGTATGTGATCTCACTCACTGTGATCTCTCCATACCCTCATGATTTTTTTTTTTAATGTAGTCCATGCTGGCTTTTTGAATTTGCATTTCTCTTCCCTCAGCTTCCCAAGTGCTAATATTGCAATTGTCTACCACACAGTTCAGATTCATGCATTGTATTTAAAAAAAAAACTTTATTTTATTAGATCCAGAAATGGTAACATACTCCTGTGATTCCAGCTCTTGGAGTGTAGATACAAGATTATCCTCTGTTACACATTGAATTTAAGGCCAGGCTGGGCTACATGAGACTCGGTCTCAGCAACAACAATTTTTTTTCCACAAGTAATGTATGTTAGTCCCAGCTACCCAGTCTGAGATGAGAGGATCACTAAGACTGAATTTTTAAAGGAGAGTCTGGGTAATATGCAAAGACCCTGTCTCCTAAAACATGTCATAGTAATTTGATTGAAGCAATTATGGCATCAAAGGAAGAGTTTTTCTCACTCTGTCCGTCCCTGTTTTTTGAGACTGCATCTTGCTGTGTAACCCTAGCTGACTTGGTATTCACTCTGTAGCCCAGGCGGACCTTGAGTGCATGACCGTTCATGACCGTCCTCTCGCTTTAGCTTCCTTTATGCCCGCGTTAAAGGCATGCACCACCACACCCATTCTTGTGTGGCATAGAGGATCAAACCAAGAACTTGACAAATTGGGCAGTCCTTCTACTTAAGAACTACATGTCTAGTCTCATTTTTATTTTAAATGCCAGTTTAAGCAGAGTGGTTAACTAGTTTACCTGTAACTGAATTCCTGTATTACTCAAGGATTGCATCAAGAAGAACCAAGAGAAGATAGACTGTATATGTGAGATTTTTGTCTAAAAACAAATAAATGGGTCTATTCTGTTAGATAGTTTGATTTTATTGATTAGAATGTTCCTTTTTGTGGTGGTTAATTTGTTGAAAAGATAACAAGTTTCTTACAGTTACACAGCTTCTAATTGAATCTTTATGAATACAGCATAATGTTTCTGATTAATAGCTTCTGTTAGTAATTTCTTAGAATGGAATACTGATTCTGTAGATTAATTTGCTAGTCAAATTAATACTATTTTCCCTGTATTTGTTCACTGCTGGGTCTTTGAATTACATTTATTCATTGTGTGTTAGCACACGCACATGTGGCATATATTTGGAGATTAGTGAACAACTTTGAGGAATCCTTGCCTTCCATTATGTGGGCTCCAGGGTCATACTCAGTGCCTCAAGCTTGGCAGGAATACCTTTACCCACTGAGCCATAGCCGTCTCCCCTTCCCTCTTCTGCCTGAATTTTGTTCTGAATGGCCATCTGCCCAATCAGCTATCAACTATTTTTATGTTGTTTTTATTAAAGTATATTACAGTCTCCTTATATGTGGAAATTCTTTATATGCATGAATATCAAAATAGCTGAAATTACAGTATGTTATTTAACTGGCTTATTTTTCAGTCACATTGTCGTTATTACACATTTAGTTTTGGGGGAGGGTAACATAAAAGTAAGCTCACCTGTAAAGTACTCAACACTGATCCTCATGCTACAGAAATCTTTGACCATGGTCTTTTTAGATTTTGTTTATCAAATTTAGTTGTGATACAATTACTAGTCTAACCAGTCTCACTAACTTACCTGTTCTTCTTTTAACAGTGCACTAGTAAAACTGATGAATAAGTCAATAGAAGGGACAGCAGATGATGAGGAGGAGGGTGTCAGCCCTGACGCAGCCATTCGCTCAGGGCTTGAACTTCTTAAGGTATCTTAAAATTTTATCTTCCTCTATTTTTAAAGATGCAGAAAGGCATTCTCTTTGGGGTGTGCATGGACAGGGTTATTTTACTTTAGATTAGTCGAAAGATTAAGACTTCCTGGTAGGAGTTACATCTTTTTAGGTTCTTTTTTTAAAAAAACAGAGTCTCATTCTATAGCACAGACTGGCATGGAACTCTCATCTATCTTTCTGCCTCTCAGCCTGCCAAGTACTATGATTACTGACGTCTGGTACCATGCTTGCCTAGAAATCAGATCTTACAAAAACTAAATTTTGTATCGTAATGTAAGTATTTTACATTATACAGTAGCATTTGTTAAAAATTGTATTTATGATCACTTTTTGTATTCCTGCTATATTTGTGCCCATGTATGTCACCTAATCCAGTCTTTATCTTTCAAAGAAACTATCTGAGGCAGTTGACTATCAACTGGAATTGTTATATGACATCACTGGTATGATTGGCAGATGTGAAAGGTATTCATGATCTTAATAAATGTAAAAGAATTCAAATTGCCTATAATTAAGAATCAGGTGTAACTGAAGCCTTTGCCATATGACTTCTGGGAAGGGTTGCTTTCAGGGATAGGGAAAGGGAGATTGGTTTCGAGTTATAGAATGGCATGGGAGCAGAAAAGTATTGTCAAGGGCTTTTAACATGCCTTTGTCCAGCCACAATACTGGATGGAACTCTCATTGAATCAAATAAAAGAGGGAGAAATTGAGTCAAAAATACATTGAAATCACACAGCAAGACAAAGTGAAGAAGAGACAGACCTACTGCCAGAGCGAGAGATTGTTGGAGCTGCCAGGGATCAAACCCAGAGCCCTCATCATGTAAGCAGGTGTCCAACCTCTGGGCTGCAGAGCCAGCCCAGGGTAAAGAGTTTTCATCTATGCTCTGTTCATTTTTAGAATAGAGTTCTCCAGCTTTTCTTAAAAGGAAAAAGCTCACTGAGCTCCCTTTCTGTACTTTATGATGTATATAATGTTTAACATTTTGTTTGTTTTGCTTTGCTTTTTGAGACAGGGTTTCTCTGTGTAGCTCTGGCTGTCCTGGACTCATTTTGTAAACCAGGCTGGCCTTGAACTCACAGAGATCTGCCTGGCTCTGCCTCCCGAGTGCTGGGATTAAAGGTGTCAGCTACCACCCTCGGCAATTCCAGACAGCTGTGAACTGCCATGTGGGTGCTGGGATTTGATCCTGGGTCCTTTGGAAGAACAGTCAGTGCTCTTAACCACTGAGCCATCTCTGTAGCCCATAATGTATAATTTTTGAGAGCACAAAGATGAACTACTCAATTTTCTACCTTGTTCCTTGGCTCTTATATCCAATAGAGACTATCCTAATCATTTTCACATTATAAAAATAGAATTTGTAGCCATTTCCTAAATAAGCTGGTGTAAGTTCCTTAATGGTAGGACTCATATCCAAACAAATTAGCTAACAATTATATGTTCATAACTAAAAGTTCACTGTGATGTCTTCATTGTTGGTGGTTATGATATATGAACTTTCTGTGATGATTGATTTTACTTGACAATTCTATATAGATTATTGTTTTGACAGCCAAAGCTATAGTTTTTGTTTATATCATATAAAGATTGAATCAGTAATCTTGGAGGTTTTATTGAGTAAAAATTCTCATACTTTTTTTGGGGGGGGGGGTTGTGACAGGGTTTCTCTGTGTGTATCCTGGGCTGTCCTGGATTCACTTTGTAGACCAGGCTAGCCATGAACTCACAGAGATCCGCCTGCCTCTGCCTGGAGAGTGCTGGGATTAAAGGCGTGCGCCACCACGCCCATAGTTTTATTTATTTTTAGAGATTGATTGATTGATTGATTATGCAGTATTCTGTCGGCAGGCCAGAAGAAGGCGCCAAATCTCATTATAGATGGTTGTGAGCCACCACGTGGTTGCTGGGAATTAAACTCAGGACCTCTGGAAGAGCAGCCAGTGTTCTTAATCTCAGAACCATCTCTCCAGCCTCCCAAATACATTTATAAACTAAGAGTACTTTTTGCTATTTTAAGATCACTCTCCATAAGAAGTGATCCATGCCAGGCATGATGGATGATGCACTACTCCTAGCACTCAGGAGGTGGAGGCAGGCAGATCTCTTTGATTTCCAGGCCAGCCTGGTCTACAGAGCAAGTCCAGGACATCCAGGGCTATTATATAGAGAAACCAAAAAAAGAAGTGGGGGGGGGGAGCCGTTTCAGTTGGCAAAGAACTTAACCTTGTAACCATGAGCTCCTGAATTTGATCCCCACTACCCAAGTAACAGTGTCTGGCTTGGTAGCATGCTTGTTAATTCCAGAACTTCGGTGGTAGAAACAGGAGGATCCCAGAGGCTCATGGCTCAATTAGTGAGCTCTAAAGCAATGAGAAGCCCTATCTCAAACTGAACTGTGTTCCCACAGGTGGCACACAAAGCTGTGCTTGGTCCTCCATAGACATGAGTGTACACACGTACCTAGACACACATGACCTGAACATATACAAACATGATTTTTTTTTTTTTTTAAAGAAGGGACTGGCAGCCGGGCGGTGGTGGCGCACGCCTTTAATCCCAGCACTTGGGAGGCAGAGGCAGGCGGATCTTTGTGAGTTCGAGGCCAGCCTGGTCTACAAAGCGAGTCCAGGACAGCCAGAGATATTCAGAGAAACCCTGTCTTGAAAAAGAAAAAGAAAAAAAAAAAAAAAAAAAAAGAAGGGACTGGCAAGATGTTTCAGCCCTGAAGAGTGCTGATTGCTTTTCTAGAGAACCCAGATTCAGTTTCCAGCATCCCATGGCAGCTCACAACTGTCTGTAACTTGAGCTTCAGAGAACCCAACGCCCTCACGCAGACATACATGCAGGCAACACTAATGCACATAAAATTAAAAATAATTAACTTATAAATACAGAAAAAGCATTCTTTATTCTAAGTAGTGGTATAAACCAAGAGGCGGTGAAATGATTAGGGCAAAGGTGGCATTGGCTATCTCAGGGAAGTGACTGACACATGTTATTCTTGTTAATGTCTCATGAGTAAAAGTGACTGCAGTGGCTAAAATATGTAATTTATATTCCATGAGGTGTAGCTAACATATGTACATCGGAACTTCACATTTTATTTATTGGAGCAACCTTTTTCAGCAGATTAGAGCTGTTGTCTGTTCTCCTAAAGGTGCATTTGTTCCTCCAGGTTCTGTCTTTCACACACCCTACCTCGTTCCACTCTGCAGAGACTTATGAGTCCTTGTTACAGTGCCTAAGAATGGAGGACGACAAGGTAGCAGAAGCTGCAATACAAATTTTTAGAAACACAGGCCACAAAATAGAAACAGACCTTCCTCAGATACGATCGTGAGTATATTTTTTTACATGATAAACACAAAAGTTTCTGTGTGTGCGAGTGGTAGAATCATGATTTCTCTTTCTTGAAATGAGATAGGAGCAGAAAGAAAATTTCTACTGTGATGCTGGTTTTATGCCTCTTTTAGTCCTTCTGTCCCTGCCCATCTTCCACAATTAGAGTGGATGAATGCAGAGGGACAAACTCAGCTGTTTGTATAGAAGGAATGACTTGACAGTTTTGGTAATCAGAAGTTATCACAATTAATGTATTTTTCTAATTTACATAGTTTTCTTTCAAATTGACTGTAAATTCAGTAGCTGCCACCTTACTGTCCCAACAGAGAAAAATAGGGCACTTAAATATTATTCACCGTAAAATATTTATTAGTTGCTCTGTAATTTGATAATGGTGACAATGGTTATAAGGATAAAGTACCTTTTTATATTTTTGTTTGACATCTTGGAATTACACATGTAATGGTGGGAGACATGAAAGAACACATTGACGTCATCTCGCATCACATGTTCATTGTGTGTACAAATAGTTCATGCTAACTCCAATACAAACAAGGCTTGTCTCAATGTAGTAATAATAGGGCAAATGGACTCCTGGAGGTTTTATTAAATTTATGTGGCACAAAATGATTACCCAGTCAATCTCTGTCTTTAAAGAGCTTGTGATATAAAAATGATACTGTTTATGTATCTGTACATACTAACAGAAAGATCATCAGGGCCATGCTTGGTGCCACAGGTTGAAAACCCAGGCAAAAAAGCTTTCTCTCTCTCTCTTCCTTTTTTGAGACAGGGTTTTTCTGTGTAGCCTTGGTTGGCCTGGAACTCACTCTATAGACCAGCTGGCCTCGAAATCAGAAACCTGCCTGCCTGCCTCTGCCTCCTGAGTGCTGAGATTAAAGGTGTGGGCCACCACTGCTCAGCTTTCTAAAAAATTTTTACAGGGTGTTAGGGAGAGTTAAGGACATAGCTCAGTGGGAGAGTACTTGCTTGGCACACATAAGGCCCTGGTTCAAATTCCTGTGCACAGGAAAGGAAAAAAGATCATTAACACAATAGGATAAAGTTTATGACATTTTCTTCCAAGCTTAGAATATTTATACATTTTAAGGCAGGAGTCCTATTTTTAAAAGGATGTTGTATCAAAAGAAGCATTGGAAAAATAAATATAGGTGGAATAGTTAACATTAGAACCAAAGAAAAAAATCATTTGTTCTTAAGATTAGTAGAGGATGAAAGAAATAATCAAAAAAAAGCAAAAATACACTAAAGACCTCATAACAACCCTGATAGTGGCTTTGGATTATAGCATTCTAGAAAGAAACAAAGAGAAAGATTTGTTTATTTTTGTTAATTTCAGGCTTTCTTGGAAAAATAGTATTACATATACCTACAGCTTGAGCAAAACAGTATCTTCTGAGGCTGGAGAGGTAGCTCAGCAGCTGGAGTGCACACTGCTCTGCCCTTGCAGAGACCACAGTTTGGTTCTCAGCACTCATAATACCTGTAATTCCTACTCCAGGGGATCTGACACCAGGCCTTCATAGGCACCTACACGCAAGTGTACATGTCCACGAATAGGCATAGAAACATAATTAAGTAATTTACTATATTTATGATTAATGTATCCATCTAGTGTGAATTTTTTTCTTTCAAGTTGGTTATAAATTCAGTGGCTACCACCTTCCTATCTCAACTAATAGGGCAATTAGTTACTGTTCTTCATAAAATATTTACTGGTTGCTTGGTAGTGATAGTGACAATGATCATGAGAGTAAACTATATTTAGGTGTATTTTCTTTAGTTACTCACCAGTGATAGTAACAGTGAGCTCATGAACCAAAGACCAAGTGGCGTTCAGGCTAGCAGGGCTAGTGACACACGGAACCCTGTCCTGTGCTCAGGCCCCTGGAGACAGGGTAGTCCTGACTACGGTGTTCCAGACTGTGTTGTGGTTTTTGGTTTTTAGTTGCCGTGTATGGCTTGTAGTCTTTATTCTTATTTTATGACTTGTAGTCTTTATTCTTATTTATCTTTAATTGCTATTAACGTGTAACTATTCTTATACTTTTTGGCTTTAATTGTTTTATTGCACACCTTTGCATTTGATACCAACTTTTTGACTTTTCTAAATCTTTTGAATATTTGCTGTAGGGTTTTATTGCTATATAGATTTCATCTGATTATAAAAATATATGTTTATCATGAAGATTTGAAACTCAGGCTGGATATGCTGCTCCATGGTAGTGATTATGTTAAATGTATAAAGCCATGGGTCCCCAGCATTTCTTAGGCTCAAATATACACCTCTGCATTTGGAGGTAGGAAAATAAAAGGAAGAGAGATGTTACTGATGTTTTAATATGTTTTATGGATACATTTCCTTCTTTATATGTGTACATATTTTGTAGGTTCATATGAATATATTTCCTTCATACACATGTTTTGCCATATCGTCACCATTTACTGTTTTGTTATGATATTTGTTTTCATTTTGCCTTATAGAAATACTTTTACTTTGACTTCCATGTTAGAATAGTGATTAACTGCATTGGTTTTCTTTTTTTTTTTTTTTTTAACCTTTGAAATCCAGTTTCACCTTTTCTTATTTGTGTAATCTTAATCTTTGAGTTTCAATACATCCTTATGTTTTAGCTTTATCTTTGCTATGTTAAAATAACTTCTTTTCAGGTGTTGAATTAATTACTTGAATTAATCTATGTTAAAAATACCTCAAATGGTAGCTATGCAGGTACTAGGTGATTATTAGAGACCTTTAGTACATTTTACTGAACTGTATGTATGTGTGTACACACTCTCACTGGTATGATTTCACCTCTTTAGTAAAACTTGGCTTTTTCTACTTTTTTTTCCCTTGGCTATTTTGGAATAATTGAAGGGAATTAGAAAAGGTAACTGGAAAATTAGCAATGCCTACTTAGAGATCAATGTAAATATATGCCCTAGGGCAAGCTGTAGATTATTAAGGGTGTTCAGTTTGTTAATTTTCTATATTTATGTATTAGCTTTAAAATGAAAATTGTTTGCTATTGCATTTCTTAGTTTATATTGTGAGACAGAGAAGGAACTTAACATCTTCCTGTCAGTCAGATAATTTCTAACAAACCCTTATCTGTGGGCACATATCTCACCACATAGAGGAAATGAGGAATAAGAAGAAACTTAGGGATTTGTATACTTCAGAAAAGTACAACTGTATTATTATTTTTTGCAGAACCTTAATTCCCATTTTACATCAGAAAGCAAAGAGGGGTACTCCACATCAAGCCAAGCAGGCTGTGCACTGTATCCATGCCATCTTCTCAAATAAGGAAGTCCAGCTTGCACAGATTTTTGAGGTATGTATAGTACATAGAATATGTTTCTGTTGGTTTATGTCAATCTCCCTCATTTGGCAAAGCTAGGACCTAGGCTTTTTTTTTTTTTTTAGGCTGTTTTATGTATATTTTTACATTAAAGTGTAACTTTCTTCCACACTTGTCTGCTCAGCACTGTATTTTAAGCTGTTAGTTCAGGTTCACATATTTCATACTGGAGAATGTTTCATATGTAAGAATATTTTCCTTACCTTTAGTCTTGTCTGCTCGGGCTCATCCTCACAGACTCTTAATAGAGAGCTGAACTGCAAGTACCTACGAACATGCCCGAACACTAATCCTTTTGTCAGTTCCTTGTGTATGATCCTTGGACAGACTGCTTCTTGAACGGAATTCCTATTGTTATACATTGGAGGTGATATGACTCCATAAACTTTTACTTTTTAGAATTCAAGGTTATTTAATCTGTCTTCTCAGCATAAAAAAAAAAAATCTGCCACCATAACAAATTAGGTGAAGAGAGATGGAGAATAATGCAGATTTGGTAAAAGGGAGATGTCATTATTTCTTTTACTTGGGCTTTATCTTTTTTTCTATATTTTTTTCAGTTTTATTATTGTCTTACTCTCTTGTCACTGTGATTAGACACTATGACCAAAGCAACTTACAAAAGGAAGCACTCAATTGAGGGCGTGCTTACAATTTCAGAGGGTCACGGTGGAGAGCATGACAGCCGGCAGACAGGAGTAGTGAGTGTCTGAAAGCTCACATCTGTTCAACAAGTTGTGAGCACAGAGGAAGAGACACCTCAAAGCCCATTGCCAGTAACTTACCTCTTCCAATAAGGCCATACTTTCTTTTTTTTTTTTTTTTTTTTTTTCAAGACAGGGTTTCTCTGTGTAACAGCCCTGGCCGTCCTGGACTCTCTTTGTAGACCAGGTTGGCCTCCAGTAACTGGGAACCAAACTTTAAAACATGTGAACCTGTGGGTGTCATTTTCCTTTGAGTCACCACAGTTCTATTTCAGTAGGTGAAATAACCAAATATCTAAAGTGGTTAAAATTAATTATGTATGATCACGTCAGTAAGACAGATTGACTTGGACATAATAAATGATGAGGACTGTAGAACATGTAAATACTTATAAAGCCAATGGTTAATTTTTTGTTTTATTTTCATAGCCACTCAGTAGGAGTCTGAATGCTGATGTACCAGAACAACTTATAACTCCATTAGTTTCACTGGGCCACATTTCCATGTTAGCACCAGATCAGTTTGCTTCCCCAATGAAATCTGTAGTGGCAAACTTTATTGTTAAAGATCTTCTAATGAATGACAGGGTAAGTTTATAATTTAATTAAATTTAGAGTCTTGAGCTTAAGACTGTCTATATCTTTATCATAGAAACATCTCTTTTTCAATATCTAGGGTGTGTGTGTGTGTGTGTGTGTGTGTGTGTGTGTGTGTTAAGCTTCTGAGGTGACTAATGTATCATATAGGATCTAACTCTTAGTTACTATACAGGTTTTGAAATACCAAACTATACCTTCATAATATAATAACTGTCACTTTAAGATTAAAGGGTTTTTAAAATTTTTTTATATGTATGTATGTTTTGTCTGCATGTATGTCTCTGAACCAACAATTCAATGCCTGTGGAGGCTAGAAAGTCAGTGGATCACGTGGAACTGAAATTACAGACAGTCACCATACAAGTGCTGAGAATAGCACTTAGGCTGTCTGTAAGAGCAGCAATTGTTCCTAACCACTGAACCATATAAGTAGCCCCTGCACTATTTTTAAAAATCCAGAATTATGGAGGGTACACGCACAAAGCACATTTATAAATGTCTTTCTTTTTCGTATAACTTTGAGCTCTCCAGACTCCTTTTCCTTGAAGTTAGAGAAGATAGGGATTAATTAACATCAAATTATTTACAGTTATTCTTCATGTTAAGTATGATTTGCGTTCCTGATCAGGATAAGATTTAAGCTGCCACACCTAGCTCGATATAAGTAGATGATATATAACAATATAAGTATTTGACATAAAACATAACTCATGTTTCTGTCCTCATTGTTTTGTCACTTCCATTCTCCATCTCCTGGGCTGTTTTTCTATTTTGTTTTTTGAGACAGGATCCCTCTCTGTAGTCCTGATTGGCCTGAAACTGCTTATGTAGACCAGGCTGGCCTTGAACTCAGCAGTGACCCCCTGCCTCTGCTTCCCATGTGTTGGGATAAAGTTAGAGTGCCCCCATATCCAGCCAGCTTTTTTGTTTTGTTTTGAGGCAGGACTTTACTGTGTACGCTTGGCTGGTCTGAAACTCACTATGTAGATTATGTTGGCTTTAAGCTCACAGACATCTGCCTACCTTTTCGTCCTGAGTGCTAGATTAGGTAGCACCACAGTGCCTAATCTTTTATATATAAAGTTTTTAACATTTATTTACTTGGTCAAGAGGATGCATCCCAGTTTGCTTGTAAGGGTCAGAGGGTGTCTGTTGGAGTCCGCTCTCTCCTTCACCATGTGGGTCCTGGAGATCGAACTGAGGTTGTCAGGCTTGGTAGCTGATTTTTTTTTCTCAAGCTGTCTTTACTGGCACTCAATAGATATATTCCCAAGTAGAAACACTCTCCTACCTATTAAGCAATATACTCAAATTTCCTTAGAACCTCTACATGTTGACTCAGTGGATTTATATTCTATGTATCTCACTGTCTAATACTTGTTCTTTTATAATCTAACTTGTTTTACTTGGCGTGTTTTCAAGATTCTTTTTGTTGTATTATTGATCAAAATTTCATGTATTTTCTTTCCTGCTGAAAAATACTCCTTTGCATATTTCACATTTTTTTGTTAATTAAAATTTTGGATTGTTTCTACCTTTTGGCAATTGTAACTAATACTAATATGTACTAAAAGTAAGATTTCTGAGTCATGTGATTATTGAATATTTTTAGATCCTACCAAACTTGTTACCATAGTGTCTGATCCCTTTTAACCTTTTTACCAACCAAGTCTGTAGGTTTTAATTTCTCCATCTTTTTGAGAGAGTAAATATAAAATGATATTTTATTCTGGGTATGGTTTCCTTCTTTAAATAGTATTTAGAAACATTTCTCTGTGCTGACTTTGGCATCCGTGTGTCTTTTGGAGAGTTGTGTGTTGAGGTCCATTAGTACTTTGATTTGTAGTTGTTGAGGTATAAACTTTGGTGGTTTGGAGATAGGATCTCATGTAGCCCAAGTTGAGCTGCAACTCTATATAGAACAAAGACTGGCCCTTAGATCCTGTATCTCTGCCCCCTTCTCCATTCTGGGATTAAAGGCATTCATCACTGTGCCAGCAAAGTTTATTTATGTATTCTCGCATTAAACGCTTCTCTCGTATTTGCTAAGTGCAGGGTAATGAAGTTTTCTTCTTGTTTTGTTTGCTGAAAGTTTATAGTTTTAGCTTACTATCGTTTTCCTTTTTTAGGTGATGTTTGTAGCTGGTATGACAGACAGTCTAGTGTCATTCTTAATTTGTTGGCACCCAGTTCGCAACACCATTTGTTCTCAGGAACAGTTTTCTGGTATTTGTGTCCTTGTCAAAATATAATAATAAAATATAATCCTTATAATAAAAGGGTTTTGTTTTGTTTCCCAAGACAGCGTTTCTCTGTGTAACAAGCCCTGGTTTTCCTGGACTTGTTTGGTAGACCAGGCTGGCCTTGAACTCACAGAGATCTCCTGCCTCTGACTCCTCTAATTTTGTTCTGTTTCCTAGCTCTTTTACCTATATATTTTCACACTGTATATTACTCAGGATGAAAAATTGAATTTCTTCAATTGTCTATAGTCAACAGGTGAGAAGAATGGGAAATTATGGTCTCCAGATGAGGAAGTTTCTCCTGAAGTACTAGCAAAGGTAAATTTGGATAGGTCTTAATGACGTCAATTTTGAAAACAAGGAATGCTTGTAGGTATCCTGAGCTTTTTAATATAATAGTAAGCATTCTCTACTGGGTTGCTTTATTTATTTATTACTTGTATATTAAGTGTGTGTGTGTGTGCTTGCTCATTGTGCTAATATATGCACGTATGAGTACAGGTCCCCTCAGAGGTCAGAGGTAGTTAGATCCCCCTAAAGCTAGAGTTATAGGTGGTTGTGAGTCACCCTGTGTGGGTGGGAACAAACTTAGGTCCTCTGAAAGAGCAAGTTGTGTTCAGAACTGCTGAGCCCTCTCTCCAGCCTCAAGGTACTTTATTTTAAGATTCATTGTACATTAATACAAGGTGGATTTTGTTTGTTTGTGGGTTTGAATTGGTGCTGGGGATTTAACCGTACATGCTGGGTCAGTGTTCCAACACTGAGTACACCCCTG
>CAJQZJ010009649.1:20201411-20225914 GCA_907164525.1 Lophiomys imhausi | reverse complement strand
TCAGTGTTCCAACACTGAGTACACCCCTGTCCTACACTGGGTCAGTGATCCAACATTGAGTACACCCCTATCCTATACTGAGTCAGTGTTCCAACTGGATAGAGTACACTTCTATCCTTTATATGTGAGCCTATATTAGTTTTTTAGCCTTATATATATATATATTTTTTTTTTTTTTTTTGGTTTTTCGAGACAGGGTTTCTCTGTTTAACAGCTCTGGCTGTCCTGGACTCGCTTTGTAGACCAGGCTGGCCTCGAACTCGCAAAGATCCGCCTGCCTCTGCCTCCCAAGTGCTGGGATTAAAGGCGTGCACCACCACCGCCCGGCTAGCCTTATATTTTTGTATGATTTTTTTCTCAAATTGTCAAAAGTATACGATATAATATTTAGATTTTTAGCTAGCTCTTCATATATATTGGTAACAATCTTTGAGATAATTAAGACTACAAATAATTATGTAAAATCCATGTTAGTCAAGATGTCTAAGATGAACTGGGTTTAATTTATTCAACAGTTTTCTGATACTACAATAGTATGAAATCCTGTAAATAATTGTTTTTAATCTGCATAGTGACCAAGTTTTTGAAGATTTTTAAAGTGATACTTATTTCACTCTTTGTGGAGTTACATTATAAGTTACTACATCTATACAAATACATTGCGGTACCAGTTAGCATCCACATCTCTCTCCCCCCACCTGCCTAATGTCTAGTAACCACTGTTTTAAATATTTATTTTTAAATTATATTTTTAAAGTAATTAAAAAATCTTAGATAGCTGGGCTCATGCCTTTAATCCCAGCACTCAGGAGGCAGGGGCAGGCGGATGGATCTCTGTGAGTTTAAGGCCAGCCTGGTCTACAAAGTGAGTCCAGGACAGCCAGATAAACACAGAGAAACCCTGTCTCCAAAAACAAAACAAAACAAATCTTAGATAAATGTTACAGTGTCAGAAACCTGGGGAGCCAGACTTGAATTGAGTTATCTCTCATAGTAATGTGTCATTTGCCTTCTCTGTTGGAAATGAAAATGTGAGCAGCTGTGGGAAAAGCACGTAGTACAGCCTGGTCAGAGAGTATATTCTTATTGTTACCGTGGTACAGCCTGAACAGAGAGTATGTTCTTATTGTTGCCCTTCTTTTTTTCTTTTTGTTTTTTGGCTGTTCTTGAATTTGATTTGTAGACCAGGCTCACCTTGAACTTGCAGAGATCCACCTGCCTCTGCCCCCAAGTGCTGCCATTAAAGGCGTGCACCACCATGCCCAGCTTTGTTACCCTTTTTATCCCATTGCCTTGGGTAGTAAATATTCTCTGCTTATGATAAGTAGTGTCATTAATCAAGTTAATTTAAATTAATCTTCCCTTTAATTGGAACTTTCAGTTGCTTTCTTTTTTTAGCATGTAAATATTTTTGTAGGTACAGGCAATTAAACTTCTGGTAAGGTGGCTGTTGGGTATGAAAAACAACCAATCTAAATCTGCCAACTCAACTCTTCGGTTATTATCAGCGATGTTGGTTAGTGAGGGTGACCTGACAGAGCAAAAGAGGATCAGGTGAGCTTTCTACTTTCTAGTTTCCTTATCCCCAAGATTGGGTAAGAGTTGAATAGAGTTCTCTCTCTGAGTACTATTGAGTTTTGTAATTGCACTGTAAGCTTTGGATTTATCTCTCTTGAATACATAGAAGGTTGTTAGTATGTTTTCATCATTTCTAAAAATTACGAACTTCTGCTAATAAATGTTTAGTTATCAGCTCAGTGTTACTAAAACATCCACATTTGGTGGATAATGGAACAATTATTTGTTGAATTTTTGCTATGTAATAGTATGAGACGTGTAGCAAAGACAGATCACCCTGTAATATGAGCAAACAAGCGGAATTGCCTTGTAGTGGTGACTCAGAAAAAGGGAGAGTGGAAGCCTTCTGGTGAATTCAAGAAAAGTTTGTACATGCAAAAAGAAAACATGGATAAACTAATTTCAACTTTTCAATGTATTAAGACTACTGTCTTTTTCTTTATATGAAGAAATTGTCAAGTCCTTAATGTCTTTCACAGTGATAACTCGTGATTTCTACTTAAATTTGTGTGACAGGACACAAGTTCTATTTTTTTCATGCATTTATTATTTATTGAGCACTGCTAGATACTAGGTACTGTTGTATTATTTAAAGATAACAATAATTATTTCTTCCAAAAAAACATAAGATCTCCTTGAAGAGATATATAGGCAATTATAGTTCATTATGCTTAATCCTTTGGTAAATTGAGGTGATATGCAGAAAATAAATAAAACCCAACATTTTTTTTACAGTGAGTAAGGAAACGAGTTTATGTCCACAGAATGATTAGAACTGGGTTGGCAGTAATGAAAACTTCATATCTGGCATACCTTTACAGTGCACTGAAGTGATGAGGTCTTACAACTTGGTGATATGTGTGCGTAACCCACAATGCAGTTGAAGACTAAATATAACCAGTTGAGCTGGGGGAAAATGTTGTACTATTTGTAGTTGTAAACTAAATAATGTGATCTAAACTCAAGTAATGACTTTTCCCTATCTGATCGGGAAGAAAAATACTTAAGGAGCTTTTGCTCATTGGGAATTAAAAACTGAAATCTGCCCTTATTCTCCTTATGAGTTAATACCATGCTGGTAGGACTGTGAAACATTTTATATCTGCCCTTTTAAATATGTTCTCAATACTGATACATCCACATTGACAAACATGATAAAATAATCACTCAAAATACACATTTAACCATATCCTAATCTTTATCCTTTCCTATATCTGGTTCTTCCTTTATAATTGTTTAACTGTCATTCACAAAATGTATGGGATTAATGTAGTACTAATCATGTGTATAAATGTGTGTGGTGTAGCAAATAGATTTAAAATGATGATTGGCTTCTATGTTTTTGATTTGTTTAAGTCAAGTTTTCACAATGTATGTGTATTCTTGACATAAGGGATTCAGATTGTAATGAGACTGGCTTTTCTTAGCGCTGTAGGCAGTGTGATTGGTAGAGTAAGTAGAAACGCTTGACTGGGTGAGAAGTTGCAGGCAGAGCCCTGCTGGAAGCCACGGTGGCTTGAGCCTTGTCTCCAGGTTGAGCTCATACACACAGTAACTGCACTTATTTGCACAGTTAGTTAACCCACTACCAACCTCAAACTCAAAGCACTCAGAATTTCATGTGTAATAATGGTTATAGGAAGTGTTTATTTCTTTTTGTTTGTTTATAGTAAATCTGATATGTCTCGCTTGCGATTAGCTGCTGGTAGTGCCATAATGAAGCTTGCTCAGGAACCTTGCTACCATGAAATTATTACCCCAGAACAGTTTCAGCTCTGTGCACTTGTTATTAATGTAAGTGAAAAACTTGCTTTAAATCCTTGTCTTCAATTTGAATCCATGTACTTTTCCTTGAGTACAGATCCATTTGACATATGGATATACACACAGAAGAGATTGTTTCTATTGCTCCCATATAACCATTATTTAAATTATTTAACAAAGACAAAATGCGTTTAAAGTCCATGCATGTGAATGTGCCTATGTTTGTGTGTTTGTGTGTAAGTAACTGTTTACCAACTTGTGTATCTTTGTTTGTGTGTTGATATAGGATGAGTGCTATCAAGTAAGGCAGATATTTGCCCAGAAGCTTCATAAGGCTCTTGTGAAGTTACTGCTCCCATTGGAGTATATGGCAATCTTTGCTTTGTGTGCCAAAGATCCTGTGAAGGAAAGAAGAGCACACGCACGCCAGTGTTTATTAAAGAACATCAGCATACGAAGGGAGTACATTAAACAGAACCCTGTATCTGCTGGTATGTACTTGATTGTTTGCAACATGTGTCAGAAGGGGGCACTTGCATTTCACTGTAGTTTATATGAAAATGGTTAATTTAAAGAATGTTGTCATTATAATTTTAGTATGTGTAGAAACTAAAATCTTGCAGTCATTGATTTAGCTTAAAATTGTTTTCAGTATTTGCATTTTTTGTGCAATCATCAGTGTGGTTTCATTTGCACATGTTGCTCAGATCGTAGGTATATGTACTTTTTCCTAACTTTTCCAGTCATCTGTTGTGTCATTTGTTTATCCTTTGGCTTTGATTTCTTTTAGGATTATAGTAAAAGTAATAAATTAGACTGTCATCTGAACACATGCTCCTTTCCTCTTGTAAATAGCTGAGAAGAAAATAGAAACATGGTTAGAGCTCAGACACGGATGACAGTTATAAAAGCTGTTTCTGCTGACCATGTTTTCATTTTAGACAAATTACTGTCGTTGCTGCCTGAGTATGTGGTTCCGTACATGATCCACTTGCTAGCCCATGATCCTGACTTTACAAGGTCACAAGATGTCGATCAACTTCGCGACATTAAAGAGTAAGTCATGTGTTTCAGGAATTCTTCAAATAGTGTTCACTCTTCTTGGTTTTTTGAGACAGGGTTTCTCTGTGTAAGCTCTGACTGTCCTGGAGTGTCCTATTAGACCAGGGTGGCCTCGAACTCACAAAGATCCATCTGCCTCTGCCTCCCAAGTGCTGGGATTAAAGCTGTGTGCCACCATGCCCAGGCTTGAGTTCACTCATAATTTTTTCAAATTATTCTCATTGAAATTTTTATTACGATTCTGAATTTTCCTTAATTTACTATTGCAAGTTAAAATTTTTTTTCAGAGTTATTCCCATTTAACCTTTCTTACCCTTTTGTTTGTTTTCTGTTTATAGATACTTACCTTTCTAAGTCTTGAAAGAGATTAATAATTTATTTTGGGTTTATATTACAGTGGATTTTGGTAATTTGTAAAAGTATATCAGAATTTCTCTTCGTGGATTAAGAATTTATTTGCTCATTTGTATGACATTTTTAGCAACGTTCACACACAGAGAAACCTACACCTCTCCTTAAAGTAATCTGTGGATATGGCTCAGTTGAGTATGTCACCTAGTATGCAGGAAGCTCTGGATCCGAACCCCAGCCCACATAAACCAATCATGGCACATGTACCTATAATCCTACCACTTGAAAGTGCAGGCAGAAGGGTCAGAAGTTCCAGATAATCCTCATTACATAGCAGATTCAAGCCAGCCTGGATTATTTGAGACCCTATCTCAAAAATATAAAGGGATAGAAAAAGTAATCTTTACATGTATGATTAAAAAAAATAATATCTGGGCTGGAGAAATGGCTCAGCGGTTAAGAGCACTGGCTGCTCTTCCAAAGGACACGGGTTCAAATCCCAGCACCCACATGGCAGTTCACAGCTGTCTGTAATTGCCAGGTGTGGTGGCACATGCCTTTAATCCTGGCACTTGGCAACAGAGGCAGGCGAATCTCTGAGTTCAAGCCTAGCCTGCTCTACAGAGTGAGTCCAAGACAGCCAGAGATTCACAGAGAAATTGTTTTAGGGGAAAAAAATGTCAGGCACTGGAGAGATGACTGGGCTGTTTAGAGCCCTGGCTGCTCTTCCAGAGGACCTGCGTTCAATTTCCAGCACCCACATGGCAGTTCACACCTGTCTATAATTCCTGTTCCAGGGGATTCAACACCCTCACACAGACATGCATGCAGTAAATGTACACGCTAGTATAAATAAATAAATTATAAAAAATAATATTTCCAAAGACAGGCCATACATTTGAAAGAGAGCAAGGAATAGTAATTATGTGGGAGGAAAGGGAAGGGAGAAATGATATAATTATATTATAACCTCAAAAATGTGTTGTTATTCAAGTATTTTCTTATCTCTAAGTAGAAATAAATAAAAACTCAAAAAATAAAAGCTCAAGAAGTATGTGCCCGTGTGTGAAAAGTTGTAGGGCACATGTGCACATAATTGCAGAACACCTGATTGAGGTGTTATGTATAAAGTACACTTCATACATGATGTTGAGTGAATGGAGTAAAGGAAGCTGAGAATTGTGTATAAAGAACTTTAAGAAACTTTGAAGCAATATATACCTTCTCCATTCGTGTGTGCACATGTATGCGTGTGTTGACCTAGTTTTGTATGTTGAGTGTTTTTGTCTGCTTGTATATATATTGTGTGCCAGGTGTGTTCCTAATGCCTGTGGATGCCAGAATTGGATGTTAGATGCCCTGGGTCTGGAGTTACTGATGTTTGTGCACTGGGAATGGAACCTGGGTCCTCAGGAAGAACAACCGTTACACCTAACCACTGATCCATCTCTTCAAACCCCCATTGCTATATTTTTGTTTTACATTCTTAAATTAATACTGTTTGTTTACATTTAAAGTATTACAGTTTTTTATGTCAGTCAGTCTTATTCCTAAATTAAACTCAGCATTGATCTATCTTTTATCACTGAAGAGATGTTGTATATAGTTCAGTATTAACTTTAAAGATTAGCCCATGAACTTGTAATTCCACTGTTGCAATGACAGTGCTCCTATATGTAATAATACTTGAAATTAAGCCTAATTTTTTTTTTAAATTTGACTCGTTGTAGTTGGTATTGTAGCCCTATAATCCCAGAAGCGTGTAAGACTGAAACAAGAAGATCACAAGTTCAAAGCATACCTGGACCAGTTTGTTTCTCAAAATAAAAAATGAGGCTGGGCGGTGGTGGCGCACGCCTTTAATCGCAGCACTTGGGAGGCAGAGGCAGGCGGATCTTTGCGAGTTCAAGGCCAGCCTGGTCTACAAAGCGAGTCCAGGACAGCCAGAGCTGTTAAACATAGAAACCCTGTCTCGAAAAACCCCAAAAAAAAAAATGAGAAAAGACTGGAGTGAGTTGTTAAGTGGGGATTATACTCAGTGATAGAACACTTGACTAGTATGTATGGGATGGTTCAACTTCCTAGAAATACTGAAAAACAGAAAGGGGCGCTGGAGTTGGCTCAGCAGTTAGGAGTGCTCTTCCAAAGGACCCATGTTCAAATTCCAACACCCACATGGCAGTTCACAGGTGTCTGTAATAGCCGGGCATGGTGGAGCACTCCTTTAATCCCAGCACTCAGGAGACAGAAGCAGACAAATCTCTGTGAGTTCAAGGCCAGCCTGGTCTACAGAATGAGTTATGGCCAGGGCTACACAGAGAAACCCTGTCTCGTGGGGGAGGAAAAACAACTTTGAACCTTTCAAGGTGTTGGCATAAGCCTTTATTCCCAGTACTCAAGAGGCACAGGGAGGCTTCCACAGGGTGAGTTCCAGGACAGCCAAGGCTGCACAGAGAAACCCTGTCTCAAAAAACAAATCTTACTAACTAGATAAATATCCTTGTTGGGATTGGGGTTAACACTGACTTTCATGTAGATATTTTCCAGAAAAGAACTCAAAATTAAAAAGTGATATAGGTATTTGTCCGCAATATAAGCTTTGTTAGGCAGTTGTAAAAAGATTAAATTTATTAGTAATGTTGATTCAGTCTGAAGCAGGAGAAGTTGTATGGGACAGCACAGACCCCTGCACATCGTGTTTTTGAAGTAGTTTTGATATGGAATGAGTACTGACAGCATGAAGTCATTGGAATTCAAATTGAGATAGTGGTCTTGTCTTCTAGCCTTTTGTTTCTCATGACATAGGAACACATCTTTCCTGGGAGTGAAGGTGTAGGAGTGGTAGCTGGTTCACAGTAAAGACTGAAAGCAGATTCTTGTCAAAAACAAGATGAAATTGAATTTGAAAACTGTTTGACCCATGAACAGACAAATTTTGTGGCACTTTTTTGTTCTGTTTTGAGGCAAGGTCTCATAAAGCCTGCGCTGTCCACAGACTCACTGTGGAGTCAGGGGTCTTACAGCATCTGATCCAAGTGCACCACCAGGCCCAGCAAGGGCAAATGTCTTCATCTTTAGAGAGGCGGTTATCTCCTAAGTGCACCACCAGGCCCAGCAAGGGCAAATGTCTTCATCTTAGAGAGGCGGGTATCTCCCTAGTGCACCACCAGGCCCAGCAAGAGCAAATGTCTTCATCTTAGAGAGGCGGGTATCTCCCTAGTGCACCACCAGGCCCAGCAAGAGCAAATGTCTTCATCTTAGAGAGAGAGGCGGTTATCTCCCTAGCAGTTAAACATTCTGAATGTTGCTGCCAGAAATCCAAATACTTGAATTGTTGCAAGTTGTCAGAGAGATTTTTGCGTGGAATGTGGTGGCAGGGTACACGAGTTATGTGTACATATGAAGGCCAAAGGTCAATCTGTGTGTTCTTCTGGAGCTGCTCACCCTGGTCTGAGATGGGGTCCCTTTCTGGGATGTGTTAGCATGTGGCTTGCACAGATGGGAAGGTATCCTTGGACTTGTGAGCCAAGGAACCACACAGCTCTTTCAGGTGGGGCAGTGTCCCAGTGGAAGGGCATCCTGAGTTATGGGAGCCCAAGAACCACACAGCTCTGAGAGGAGACTTCCTCAGCAGAGATGTTGCAGGTCACACGGGACACTTCCTCAACTTCAGCTTAGCTGAGGAGCCTGAGCCTAAGTCAAGCTCCTTCTCCATACATTGAAGTTCACAGGGGAGGAATTCCCCAACCCCAGCTGAGCTTTGGTGCCTGAGCCCTGCTCCTTCTTTTGAGCCTTGGGTCCTGAGCCCTGCTCCTTCTTTGCTTCTTGTCTTCATTGCTTCTTTGCTTCTATCAAAGAGTCTCAGCAGGCAGCAAATCTCATTAGAGAGATTTATTAGAGGGTCTGGGGTGTGACTCCCTGCTCCAGGGAGAGGACAGCAGGGAATTAAACACAGTACAGGGCTTATATAGGATTTTGTTGGGGTAGAGCTTTCTAGGGCAGGGGTTTCCAGAGTGAGCATTGGTGGAATTTTAAGTCATGAGCTTGGAGAGCCTCAGGAATTGGTGGCTCTTTTGTTGGACTTTTCACCTTAGATCAGCACAATCTGGAATGAATCCTTTTGAGGGCCTGGAAATGACCTTTTGTGACAGTTGCAGAGGCCGGAAATGTTATGACCCAGAGGTCTGGGGGAGGGGATGGGCTGCTGTATCTCCTAAGGTAGGGTTAGGGTGAGTGGTCTGGCCACTTTACTGCCTTGCGGGTTTACAAAGTTGCCAAAGGGAGTCTCTGGCATGGAAATCTGTCTCTGTAGCATGAATAGCTGACAGAGAGTGGAGAGGAAGTGCTGCCTTTGTGGACATCTCCCTTGATGACCATAGGCTGAGGCAGGACAGCTCAGGAGTCTGCAGTGCCAGGAGGGTCAGGAGCCATCATTCTGACTGTTCCAGCAGCACAGGCTGGGATAGAAAAGGGGCAGCATGCTGTTTAAAGCTTTTGTGGAGTGCTGCTCAGGGACGGTACTGACACTTGGCGGGGGTTGGGGGGGGCAGAAGGTCACTTTGATCTCAGAATCGGCCATATTAGGACTACAGGATGGATGGGGCTCTCTGACTAAGCTAAACAGGCTGCTGAGGGATCCCCAAGGATCCTCCTGTCTCTGTCTCCCCATTGCTGGGATTGCAAGCAAACATCACCATGCCCTGGTTTTTACGTAAGGGCTAGGCATCAACTTGAGTGACAAGCACTTTACTGACTTACTTGTCACTCAGGTACCCAGGTTGTGAGCTTTTAAGGTAAGTAATAAAATTGTGATTCTTCAAAAGACTGCCTCATGGATTATGAGCTAAAAATTAAATAAACAAGGTCAATATGGAAGATTGAAGAACAAGGTAGGGTTGGAAATTTAGCAAGGCCAGCAGCTGAGGGGTTCTTGTGAAGTCAGAGAATGTAGCCTTACCTCCCAAGCCCCATGCACTAGAGATGGAATCTAGTACTTAGGCATGCTAGGCAACCATTGTACCAGTGAACATTTCTCTGTCCCAGAACATGGCTTTAATAGTATATGTTGAAGAAAATAAATGGAACAAAAATGAACTGTCCAGAAAGTTAGATATTTGAAGTTATGTTTTCTCTAGTATGCCACTTGTAAGAATTTTCAAGGTCTGAGAATGTCTTAAGACTACAGGGCCTTAAACAAAAGGAAAACTTAACCAGAAATGAAGCAGTGAATGGACTAGGGAGGAAAGAGTTGGGTGGATACCAAGAAATATGATACTTAATAAAACTGTAGTCCAGAAATGAATGTATGCAGAAATCCCAGGGAAGGTGACAGGCAGTGACAAGCCAATGATAGTGTATCCAGCTACGGGGGCCAAACCTTCCCAGGATTAATTTACATAAACATTAATTGGAATTAGCATTGGAGATAAAAATGCTGACCCACTTCCCTACCCTAAGTATGTAACATGTGGTAGAAAAGTGATTGTAGTCACAGAGGGGGAGAAAAAAAGTATTCTTTGGCCTAGGCCAAAGCTTTACATGTTCTCTGACTAGGTCATAAATTAATATCCCTTTTGTTCTGTTCTAAGTTCGACCATGTGGCTGGCTACCTGTTTGCTCAGCTTTCATTTACCTGTCCTCCTGGTTTTTCAGGCAAATTCTCTGCATGCCTGGCTGAATCCCAGAATCCCTCTTTCTACCAGAACTCCTCCCTCCTATTTCCTTCCTAAGTGATAGGCCTATCAGCTTTTTGTTGACAGGTTTAGCTCCTTGTGTCTAAGAGACAAGAGATACTCTCCACAATACATAGAAAGTATATTTCAGAGAACTCAGTCAAAAGACTTGGAAAGGTAATTATGGTTTATGTATATGTTAGAAGATGAGTAAGGTCTAGCAGTTCCGTTTTGTTCTGTGAGCATGGTGGCTAGTACTCAGGGGAGGCAGGAGGGTTTAAGAGTTCAGAGCCAGTCTGAGCAAGATGCTAGCTCAGAAAACTAAAAGCTGTCTTTTGTCTTTTTTTTTTTTTTTTTTTTTGGTTTTTCAAGACAGGGTTTCTCTGTGTATCAGTCCTGGCTGTCCTAGACTTACTTTGTAGACCATCTAGCCTTGAACTCACAGAGGTTCGACTGCCTCTGCCTCCTTATTTTAAAATATAACCAGGTAGTTATATTTTAAAATCTTAGACTTTTTTTTTTTCTGTTAAAACTTTTTAAAGGGCCAGGCGTGGTGGCACACGCCTTTAATCCCAGCACTGGGGAGGCAGAGGCAGGCAGATCTCTTGTGAGTTTGAGACCAGCCTGTACTACACAAAGAAACCCTTTCTCAAAAAACAAAAAAGTTTTTAAAGGAATGAGTCTCATATGCTTAAGGCAGGGAGAATACTTCCTAGTTATCTCTTAACAGTAATTCTAGTGCTCTTGATCTTTGTGAAAGGATCAAGAACCTTGTAACTTAATAGAATAGAGGACTCTGAACCCAGAGAATCTATGCAGTATCCACATAAGCGTACCTTGTCCTCAGCCTTTTCACTGAGTGGGTCCAGTATGTCACCATTGTGCAGTACAACTGTGCTTGTTCAAATAATGTTGCCTGTACGCATGGTTGCCCAGATGAAACTTGCTACATTTTTATCACATGTTTTTATTAAAAGTATGAAGTCAGACCAGGTTTTATTCTCATTCCATCTTTTCTTTTTACTGGTAAACTTAAAGCACTTGACCCTCTTTTTTAAAGTTCCTAGACATTTTTTATATGTAAAATTGGGGTGATTTTGTATTTGTCACATTTTCTGTTTTACTGCTTTGATTGTTATGATCCAGTAGTCATCTAGACCTGACTCTGCCAGCGTTAACAAATGCAGACACTTTTACTATTCATGTAAGCTGTTAAGCTAGCCTTAACATGTAAACTTGTAGCCCAGTGTGGGGTCAAATCAGCTGTCTAGTAAGGATGACCTAGAACCTCCACCTCTCAGATGAGTACTACCATGTCTGGTTTATATGTTTGCCAGAAAAAAAATCTAATGTCTACATGCTTAGCCCCTCACATAATGTCATCAAATTAATTCTACCCTTTCAGTGGAGTTAAAGCAGGTACTGTGTAAATCATTTTGAGAACTTAACAAAAAACAAGCTCCACCCCCAGATTTGTCAGTTTCCCCAACTGATGCTCATATCATATTTACTATAAATTGGGGTTCACTATTCTTAGAAACTCACATACATGTCTGTTCTTACAGCTTATACATTAATGAACATGCTGTGAAAAGAGGAAACAGCAAAAATGGTTTCTTTCATAAGGGACCAGTTAGCTGCATGGCTGATGACCACACAAAACAGTCTCAGTACATGAGAGTTGACACACCTCATCACAATATACATACCAGTAACAGACCTCTCCTGCATAGCTTACAAAGTTCCAAGGGTATGCAGTATGTTGATTTATTCGTCTCCACTGTGAGTTGAAACATATCACAATCTAAATGTTTATTGAGAACTTCTGTTGTCTTTATGCACATGGAGAAAATGTCAGAAAATCCCAGAGTAAGATGTTTTATGTTAAATGTTTTGTGACTTAATTTTCCTTTTGAGCCAGACGTGGCGGCATATACCTGTAATCCCAATACTCAGCACTCAGAAAGTAGAGGCAGGAAAGATGAGTTCAAAGCTAGCTAAGCCACACGATGAGTTGGAGACCAGCTTGGAGATCCTGTCTCAAAAAAAAAAGCTTGAATTGTTATTAATAAAATGTTACTATTTTGTTTTTATTTTATGCAGTCAAACTTAAATAACCACTTAATCTATTAAGCAATCATTTTCATTTATTCTCTTTAATGTATTTTCCACATAGGTGCCTGTGGTTTATGCTTGAAGTCTTAATGACAAAGAATGAAAACAACAGCCATGCATTTATGAAGAAGATGGCAGAGAACATCAAGCTGACCAGAGATGCCCAGTCTCCAGATGAATCCAAGACAAATGAGGTAAGATGAGTGTTAGGCAATAGATGTCATAGGAAAATGCACCAACCAGCTCTTTTTTTTTTGACAGTTACATAATGGCTTAAATTACAGTGTTTAGTAAAATATATGTATAATTACTTTAGTTTTTCAGATTTTTTTTCTTTTTACTATATATGAGTGGTTTGCATGTATGAATGTGTACCAAGTGTGTGCCTGGTGCCCATGGAGTTGAGTCGGGGGACATGATCCCCTGAAACTAGAGTTACAGATGGTTGTGAGTTGTCATATAGGGTTGGTAAGCAAACTCATGTTATCTAATGGAGTAACAAGTGATGTTAATTCTCGACCCTTCTCTCCAGCTCTGATTTTGAGTTTGTCTTTAATGCCTGTACTCACAAAAATTTGTTTTTCTGGAAACCTTTAATGATCTAAAAAGGCATTAACACTTAGATTGGAAGATACAAACTGATAAAACATACTGCAGTCTTAATGATAAAAACTTCTGTCTATCGGGAGAAAGTGGACAAACTTTTGGTTTGACTTCTTTACTGGGAATCTAAAGAATGCTGGGCAGATTCAGAAACTCAAGGAACAAGTAACCACGTGTTTTTTTCAACTTGAATTTATACATCTGATAGAATTGTACTTATGATTTTTATACCGTTGTGGAAGTTACATAGTTCCTCTTTTTTTTTTTTTTTTTTTTGCTTTCTTTACTCTCTAGAAACTGTATACAGTTTGTGATGTGGCTCTGTGTGTTATAAATAGTAAGAGTGCTTTGTGCAATGCAGACTCACCAAAGGACCCAGTCCTCCCAATGAAATTCTTTACACAGCCTGAAAAGGTAATTTTCCTCACTTAACATTTCTTTTTTTTTTTTTGGTTTTTCGAGACAGGGTTTCTCTGTGTAGCCTTGGCTGTCCTGGACTCAATTTGTAGACCAGGCTGGCCTCGAACTCGCAAAGATCCGCCTGCCTCTACCTCCCAAGTGCTGGGATTAAAGGCGTGCGCCAACACTGCCCGGCTCTCACTTAACATTTCTATCATACTGTAAGTGATTTAAGTTTTAATCATCAATACCAGTGACAAATATTGGATAGTTTTTAAGGGCAGAATGAAAAAAAAATGCCTCTAAACTTACTGAGGAATGGAAGGTTGTCATTCTTTTCTAGGTAAGCTTTCTGTTATTCCTCAATGTTCGTTCTGGGTATAGGACGAAGCTTTCAGATTTTTTTTAAATTATTTTATCCTTTTTGTACTACTTGTGTGTGTTTGTGTGTGTACATGTGTTCTGGTAATTACACCCAGGACCTTGTACATGCTAGGCAAAAACCTCTACAATGAGGTCTATTCCCAGCCGAAGAGAGCATTTGTACAGATTGAACAGTATTGTCAGGCAAGATGTGCACTCTTGGCATGACAGCACTCAGAAGACTGACATGGGAACATCATGAATTCAAGGCCAAATGATGGATGGATGGATGGGTGTGTGGGTAGACGTACGGACGGACGGATGCATACATATACACACACACACAGGATGATAAGATGTTAGAATATTTGATGCATCTATTTATGAAACACATGTTAGCTAATGAGAAGTTTGAGTCAGTATTCTCTCCCCCCACCATGTGGGCTTCAGAGTTCAGTTGACGGCTGGCAACAAGTACCTCCACCCATGAGTCATTGTGCCTGCCCACTCTTTTCTTTCTTTTTCTTGACAGGGTTTCTCCTTTTAGCCCTGACTGTACTGGACTTACCTTGTAGATCAGGCTAGCCTTGAACTCACAGAGATAGATCCACATGCCTCTGCCTCCCAAGTACTAGAATTTTTCTGTTTTTATATGCCATTCTCTTTATTTCTTTTTCTAACATGCTTTGAAAATCTGATAATGTCAAACAGTAGAACACCAGGTTCTTAAAAGTCTATTGAGGCTGTAATACCTGTTAATAAACTTTGGTATAAAGAATTTTTAATTTATTCTACCTACCTTAAAGTTTTGTTTTGTTTTAAGAAATTACATAGCTGAATTGGGGCATGGTGGCAAACACTTCTAGTCTTAGGTTTTACTACAGAGCTCATACCAAATATACTAACATGATTCTGGGTGTGGAGGGAACAGAGCACAGAAAGAAACAAAGAATACAGCTTACCTCCTCTTAAGTAAATTTAAACCCCTTGTTCAGATCTGTGATTCAGCTATGTGCAGGTACATTTCCTAAGAGGAAAATGTATTTTTAAATTATATCATGCTGCATATGGCTTTTTTCAAGCGAGTGTGCAATGTACTCTAAATGTGTTTTTAAATAAAATTAGTAAGACAGTCCTCTACACTTCTACCGCCCACCTCCTTTTTTTTTCCCCTGGATTAGGTCTTCCTGTATTACCCAACTTATCTTAAACTTTTGAGGGCAAGTGATCATCCTGCTTCAGCCTCCCTAGAGCTGGACTTACTTTTATTGTTACAGATATTTAATAGAGTGACACTATTTGTAACTTCCAAAAGTTATAAATAAATAATAAGGAGAATCATCAAACATTGGGAATAGTGGTGCACATCTTTAGTCCCAGCATTAGGAGTCAGGTGGACCTCTTTTGAGTTCAAGGCCAGCCTAGTCTACATGTCTAGTTCCAGGTCCACCCAGGTTCCTTTCTCCCCCACCTCCCAATCCCCAAAAAACTTAAAGACACACATTTGATTTAACTTAATATTTATTAACTAATTTGTGTCACTACTGTCAGGGAATGCTATGTTTACTTAGTTGTATTGTGGTGAGTTTATCTTCATGATTTGAATGTCGGCTTTACAGTTCTAATGCCTGCTTTTTGACACGCTAGCCTCAGACCTGAGATCCTCTTGCTCTCAGTTCTCAGAACAGGGAGTAAAGTCCACATCACTCTTCCCAGCTCAAAATAGTCTTGGTTAAGATAACAGACACTTGTTTTGTTTGGGACAAGTACTCATCCTCTAACAGTGATGATGGAAGTGGATGGAGAGGGGGTTGTTTAATGAGTGTAAGTGTCTAGGGTAAGGCTGGCGTGGTGGCAGGAGGATCAGGAACCCAGTAGTTGGACTCCATGAGACTGTCTCAGAAATAAATGTAAGGTTCTAACAAATAGATATTGTCTACTGTATCAGCTGAGAAATAGATTTTATAATATAGTAGAAGGTGATGATAAATTCTTTGAACAATATGAAAAACTAGGAATGAAGTGTATTTAAAATGCTGAAAGTGGCTGAGCATGGTGGCACGTGCCTTTAATCCCAGCATTCGGGAGGCAAAGGCAGGCAGATCTCTGTGAGTTCAAGGCCAGCCTGGTCTTCAAAGTGAGTCCAGGACAGCCAGGGCTATTAGAGAGATCTATGCCTAACTGTAATCCTAGCAGTTGGCACATAGAAGCAGGAGGATGGAGAGATCTTGGTCATCTCCAGCTACGTAGTGAGTTCCTGTCCACTCTGAGTTACATGAGACCTATCTCAGAAATCAAAGAGGCTGGGCATGGTGACTCACACCTTTCTTCCCAACACTCAGGAGGTCGAGGCAGAAACATGTGGCTCTCTGTGAGTTTGAGGCCTGCCTGGTCTACAAAGCAAGTTCTAGGACAGCCAGGGCTGTTATACAGAGAAACCCTGTCTACAAAAGTAAAAAAAAGAAAAATGCTGAAAGTGATTTTCACAGATGCTAGCAAAGCACTCATTCAATATAAATAGTTGTTGCTGAGTTTGGTGGCCCACACCTTTATTCTAAACACTCTGGAGGCAGAGGCAGGAGGTTTGTAGTGAGTTTAAGGCCAGGCTGATCTACATAGTCAGTTCTAGGACAGCCAGGGCTATGTAAAGAGACCCTGTCTCAAAACAAACTGAAGAATTAAAATGCTGAAAGATTGAGGATATTATGCTATGGGAAAGTTCCTGCCTAGTATGTCAGTTGTCTGGTACAGTGGTGCACACCAAGACATGGGAAATACATCTCCTGGGTTTGTCCAGGTCTTACTGCATGCTATCACAAGAACAACTGCTGCTGCCAGGTCAAGTCTGAAAAGACTATTTAGATGATAACAGTGTTCCTCTTAGTTGTTTGTTTTTGTTCTTTTTTTTAATAGGACTTCTGTAATGACAAAAACTATATTTCAGAAGAGACAAGAGTACTTCTGTTAACAGGAAAGGTATTACATGTTTCTTGAGATCTTTGTTTAATATGTATTATTTCTGCTATATGCCTCCAGATTTGTATGCGTGCATTATGGGTTTGTGTAGCATCTGTGTTCTTAAGATATTTTTCTGCAGTTAACCACTGTTCAGAATCATTTCCACATATTTGTAACAGTGATGAAAAGCTCAAATTTATTTAAAATTCATAGTGCAGATTTTCATAAGTAATAGAAAAATAAGAAAGACAATTTGATACATTAGTATGGTACGTAGATTATAGTTCATAAAAGTAAGGTGATGACAGGTTATACATTCAGCAGTCTAACTGTAAAGTAAGCGCGTCTTTAACTCCCAAGTATTTTGGAGACATGTTTTGTTTTAGTGAAGAAATAAGAAATGAAAGAAACAGTAGTAAATATTGCCTCATTATTAAGTGAAGGCAATGCATATGCTTTTATTTTTATCAAAAAGGCCAAATGTGGTTTTTTCAGAATTATTTCTAATAACACTCCAAGAGAACAACTCTTGCCTTGACACTAAAGCACACATCTTAACTGTTTTTAAGTTTTTTATGTATTCCTTTCCATAAGATATGAAACAATTTGTGTGTGTTTTTGATTTTTGTTTTTTTTGTTTTTCAGCCAAAGCCTACTGGAGTACTAGGTACAGTAAACAAGCCTTTATCAGCAACAGGAAGAAAGCCTTACGTTAGGAGTGCTGGCACCGAGACTGGAAGCAATATTAACACCAATTCAGAGCTGAGTCCTTCAGCTGGAAGTCGTTCAAGGCAATTTGTTTTCTCTGAATACACTTTGTTCTCTGCCTCACTGCTTGGCTTATATGAACTTACTTCCAAGCATTGGATCATAGGATGAGCTTCTGTAGAGGTGGTGTATTTCAGGATGTTTTAACAGTGATGTTTAACTTTCTATCCTGGCCTCAGACTCATCTGCCTCTGCATCTGCTTACCAGGTGCTGGGATTAAAGTTGTCTATCCCCACACCTGGCTTAAAGAGTGCTTTTTGAAATAGTGCCTTGTTATATAGGCAGGTTTCGTGTTACAAACTTGTGGCAAGCCTCTTGGCTCAGCTTCTGGAGTACTGGAATTACAAACTAAACACCCAAATATATAAAGTAAATTCTAGAACATCTGTGGTTTAAACCAGTGGTGTGTCTCTACCTCCCAGGCATTCATAGTAAATGATCAATAAATAAAATTGGTTATTTTATTTCTGCTCTGGGTTCTCCTTTCTCTACGAGGTGATGCTTTTAGCAGTTTTTTGAGAATCTTTTTGTCAGTTGGTTTTAGGCAGTGATTTATTTCTTACAGTGTTAGTGTTGAATAGAAATGTTGTAATAAAATAGATGAAAAGACCTTGGTTTTGCTTGTTTATTTGTCTGTTTTTCCAATAGGGATCAGAGTTCAGAGGCATCAGAAACTGGAGTTAGTGAAAATGAGGAGAATCCTGTGAGAATAATTTCTGTCACACCTGTAAAGAATATTGATCCTGTAAAAAATAAGGTGAGTGCTATTCATTTGTTTGTAGTGGTAGGGATTGAGGCTTGCACGGTTAGAGATGGCGAGATGGATCAGCAGTTAAGTACTAGCTCATCTTCCAGAGGAGCTGAGTTCAATTTCCTTCATGGCAGAGGACAACATTCCAGATGCATTTCTCACCTTCCGCCTGTTGAAGCAAAGTCTCTTTCTGTTTCTGCTCCTCAGCTTGCTCTAGCTGTTCACCTGTCTCCACTCCCCAGTCAGTGCTTGCATTAAATACGGCTTTCCTGCATCTGTTCTGGGGACTGGATCCATTCTCAGCAAGCACTTTTATGTGCTCAGTCATCTCCCTAAGTCCTCCTTTGTGGACATGGTGGGTTCTAACTTGTGATCCTTCTACCACTACATCCAAAAACTGAAGTTACACACATGTTCTACCAGGACATTCAAACTGCAGCATCCAAATTACTTACTTATTCATCTATTTATTTATTCAGTGTTACTTAATGTGTGTGTGTGTGTGTGTGTGTGTGTGTGTGTACATACGAGTGACTTGCTGTTTCCATGGAAGCCAGGAGAAGGAGATGGATCCCTGGGGTCTTAAATTTACAATTGTGAATTGTCGTGTGGGTATGTGGGTGCTGGGATTGAACTTGAGTTGTCTGCAAGAGCAGTAATACCCACCTCCCAGTGTTCTTTCTTTTTTTACTTCTTAATCTTATTCTATGTGTGACTATTTTGGTACATATATGTTAGTGTACCTCATGCATGCCAAGGGCCCACAGAAGGGGATGTTGGTTCCTCTGGAACTGAAATTTCACATGATTGTAAGTTACAGTGTGGGTTCTGGGAACTGAACCCAGGTTGTCTGCAAGAGTAACAAGTGCTCGTAAGCACTAAGCCAAATCTTTGAGCTCCCTTCCCATTTTGGGTTTTTTTTTTTTTTTTTTTTTTTTGGTTTTTTTTTTTTTTTTTTGAGACAGGGTTTCTCTGTGTATCCTTGGCTGTCCTGGACTCACTTTGTAGACCAGGCTGGCCCTTCCCATTTTGTTACCAGTGTTTTAACAAAAAAGAAAGCAGTGTAGCATAATAGTAGCAGATAAGTCAGATCTGGTTTTATTCCTGGTTCTGCCACTCACTGGCTTGAGATTGATTTAGATTGCCTGACTTCTATAACCTTCCATTTACTTGTCTAATGAAATTAGTAGCTCATCTCAGCAGGAATGACTTAAAACAGCATATTACTAGAAAGGAAACAGGAACATCTCACTGCCAAAATTCTTCCAATGCATAAACCAATAGGTCTGTTCATTATGGAATCCCTGTACAGAATTAAGTAGGCTGGACATAAAGAAACTTAAGGTACGTATACTGTTAGACACACTGAGTCACATATGCTTAAAATAATCAGATGTAGTGCATTCATGGAGCCTTGTGGCTTCACTATCCTACACCTAAAAATAAGTGAGTTTTTTACACATTGGTCTTCCTTCCTTCCTTCCTTCGTGTGTGTGTGTATGTGTGTGTGCATATACGTCACAGTGTGTGGCTACCCAGGGAAGATGGAAGGAAGGTATGGACTTGGATAGAGTTGGAGCTTTTTTTGTAACGTTGATCTGTGCTTGACTCACAGTTGAGAGCACATCTTCTAGTCCATTGGTGTGTACATTCTTCCTGCCTCTCTTCTGAGATAGTCCCTGAACTCTTGGTAATGTAGGTGAGTCTAAAACATATGGCCCATTTAGGGATGAACACTCAATATCAACAGCCACTCATCTAGCAGATAATATACCCCACACACCTAGAGGTATGCTCCAGACACATTAGTTATCCTCTGGGAGCTTATATGTCTAATAGAATATAAGCAATTAATCAGTTACCTTAGCATCCCAACTTTAAAATATTTTCAAGGGGGCTATTGACATGGCTCTGCTCAAAAAGGTAATTGCCACTTAGCCTGATGATCTGAGTTCAGTTCCTAGATCCCACATGATATAGGAGAGAACTGAGTCCTGCAAGTGCTTCTCTGACCTCTACACAAATGCTATCTATGGAAAGCAAGTGTGTACAAACAAAATAGATAAGTAAAATGTAGTAACATGTTTCAAGTTCTTTTGGGCAGTTAGAAAGATTAGTCAGGGGTGAAGATCATTTGCTGCACAACCAAAACTTGAGCAGGACCCATGTTCCACACAGGCGTGCTTTCCTGTGTGCCTGGAACCCCAGCACGACGGCAAGGGAGAGACAGCAGGGTCACTGGGATTTGCCAGGGACCAACCAAGTGAAAATCACTAGCTTCAGGTTCAGGGAGAGACCTGGAATGAGGGTGAGAATTAAAGAGGAAACTCAGTGCACTCAGGGCTCCACATGTGTGGATTCACATACAAACACAAAATTAGAACATCAGCTTTTTTTTTTTTTTTTTAATTTATAATCTTGTATGACCAAACATTTAAGGAATTTATGTTTATAAATTTGTTTTTGTGCTCTTTTAGGAAATTATTTCTGATCAGCCTACCCAAGGCAACATCAGTAGTGATCGAGGAAAGAAAAGGATTGTAACGGCAGCTGGTGCTGAGAATATCCAACAAAAGCCAGATGAGAAGATAGATGAGTCAGGACCTCCTGCCCCTTCCAAACCCAGGAGAGGACGTCGCCCCAAATCTGAATCTCAGGGCAATGCAACCAAAAATGATGAGCTAAATAAATCCGTTAGCAAGGGAAGGAAGAGAACTGCAGGCAGCCAGGAGAGTCCTGGGGGTCTGGAAGCAGGTAATACCAAAGCACCCAAGCTACAAGATGGAGCCAAAAGGGCCGCGGCAGCAGACAGACAAATTGACTTGCAAAGGTAGTGTACCCGATTCATCTTCACCTTGCCAAGGACGAAAAGGATTCAAAGTGGGGTGGAGTCTTGCTCTGAAAGAGCAGACTTCCCCAGGTTACCTACCCATTTCATAAGTAGAATACATTGTCATTATATGTATTGGTACAGTAAATGTGTATAAATTTAGTGTGATGGTGCACACCTGTAATCCCAGCCCTTGGAGGCAGAAGGGGCTCAGGAGTTTAAAACCAACCTGGACTATGAAGCAAGATCTTGTCTCAGAAAACAAGAGAGGAGGTGAGGAGAGGGAGAGAAGAATTAAACTTCATTTTTTTTTTTTAATTACTGATGAAACAGTTTAACATTCTGAGCATATTATGAAATTGACAAACCTTGAAGGCATTATGCTAAATTAAGTGAATCAGTCTTAAAAGGACAGGATTCACGGTTTGTTGTTTTGTTGTTGTTGTTGACAAGCTTTGACCGTACGGCATTACTCCTGCCTCACCCTTGTGAGTGTTGGGGTTATAGGTGTGAACAATCTTGTGTGTGCCTGCTGATCCGCAGTCTCTGGGATTTCTACAGGAGTGAAGTTTCTTGGAGACTAAGGAGACAGACCTTAGGAATGTTTATACAGTTTCAGTTGAGGATGTTGGGAAGGTTCTAGAAATGGGTAGTGAAGGTTTATTATACCATGGTGTGATTAAACATAATTCCACTAAACTATGTGCTGAAAATAGTTTGCTGCATAAAAATCTAAGCTGACCGTTTAGTCTCTGGTGCTAGGGAACAGGATCATTTCAAGTTACAAATTTTATAAATTTACACTTTTTCTTGTTTGCCTGGTTTTTTGTTCTTGTTGTTTATTTTTGGTTTGTTTGATTGGGTCAGGCTGTCCTGGAACTCACTTTGCAGACCAGGCTGGCCTCAAACTCACAGGAGATCCCCTTGTCTCTGTCTCCTAAGGGCTGGGATTAAAGGCCACCACATCCTGGTGGTCTGGGTTTTTTTGTTTGTTTGTTTGTTTGTTTGTTTGTTTGTTTGTTTGTTTTTGACAGAGGTTCTCTGTGTAGCTCTGGCTGCCCTAGAACTCACTTTGTTGACCCGGCTGGCCAACTGCCTCTCCTTCCCAAGTTCTGGGATTAAAGGTGTGCACTACCATGCCTGGCAGGTTTTTTTTGTTTGTTTGTTTTTTGAGACACAGTGTCACTGTAAACTGCTCACATGTTTATACACAAATCCTGAAAATATGAGCTGAAACTGTCTCAGTTGATAGAGTATTTGCCTGTCATGCATGACATCCTGGACTTTGTTGCCAGCACCTTTTAAACTTGGGTGCAATGGGATAGAAATTCAAGATCACCCTTACCTGGTTTGAGAACAATCTGGGCTACATAAGTAAGACTGAAAAAAAACAAAGAGAAAGGAAGAAAGAAAATTTCCTATGATATTTTTAGTGAATCTGTATTTTTGACTACATTTTATCACTTGAGGTTAGCTGTGTAATTTTCGATTTACTGCTTCAGGTCAGCATTTTTGTAGCATCTCCTATTTTTGGTTTTTCAGAGTATGATATAACTCATTAGAGTAGGATATAATATAATTCTCCTATGAGCCAAATTTGGTGCTGAGTTCTAAAGTAGCAAAGAAAAAAATATTATGGGGCCACCACATGAGAAACTGTATCAAAGGGTTGTAGCATTAGGAAAGTTGGTAATTACTGGTGTAAAGGGCACATGGCATATGACCTGATTTTATAATTATGCATAGAGCAATACTAGTAAGAGGAAAAGTTGTGAGTCTACTAGGCCAGCCCTGCCGTAGGAGTAAGGAAGTGTGGCCATTGCTTCCAGTACATCATGCCCACCGCAGGAGCTTGCTAACACTGATAGCTGCAAATATTTCTCTTCTCAATTAGTTATTTTGAAACATTTTTTACCCTATAAGCATTCAGTGCCCTATTACTTCTCCCCTCATTGTTGTTCCCCACCTCCTTTATTTTGTTTTATTGAAACAGGTCTTGCTTTGTAGAAATGGCTAGCTTGGAAATCACTGTGCAGACAAGCTAGCTTCTAATTCACAGCACTTTGCCTTTATCTGCCTCTCAAGTGCTAGACTTTCAGGCATGATTCACCATGTCCAACTTTCTATTTAGGAAAAAAAATTAATCTGCCTTCAAACTCATTATGTACCCTAGAATGACTGGGTTTCTCGTCTCTCAAGCCTTTGTGCCCCAAATACTGAGTGTACAAGCATGTCCCACCATACTCACCGAAAAATTTCTTTCCCATTTATTTGTTTGTTTGTTTGTTTGTTTGTTTTTAGGGCTTTCATATTATCTGGGCGGGTGTTGAACTCAAGGATGACTTTACACTTCTTTTGTTATTTTCTATTTTATTTTGTGTGTGTGTTCTATGTGCCATGCATGTGGGGGGGTGCCTACAGAGGTCAGAAAAGAGGTATCCCATGTCCTGGAGCTGGAGTTACAGGCATTTCTTCGCTGTCTCATGTGGCTTTGGTGACTAAACTTGGTTCCTCTGGAAGAGCAGAAAGTGCTCATAATCTGTGACTCGTCTCTTCAGCCATTCCACATTGTCCAGTGCGTGTGCGTGTTCAACAGCACTGTATAAATGTGGACCAGTAAGTGCCCTGTTGTTTCAGTCTGCGTTTAGAGTAGTTTGTACTGTGAGAAAGTTCTTTCCATTGCCCGGACCATTTCTAGAAATCAGCCATTACCACTGATCAATATCTGAACACCTGGATGTTCATCTTGACTCTAAGTTTTGTTGTTTGAAGAAAGATGCTTTGCCGGGCGCGGTGGCAGACGCCTTTAATCCCTGCATTCGGGAGGCTGAGCCAGATGGATCTCTGTGAGTTCATGGCCTTTGGTCTACATAGTGAGTGAGTCCAGGAAAGCCAGGTCTGTTACTCAGAGAAACCCTGTCTTGAAAAACCTAAAAATAAAAAAATAAAAATAAAATGAAGGAATTATAAGTAAACATCAGTGGCCACCAGTGACTGAGGTACAGCTTGGTAGATGGGTGCCTGCCTGACATTCACAAAGATCTGGGATTGATCCACAGCATCAAATTAAATAGCTAAGCATGGTGGCACCTACCTGTCATCCTAGATAGAAGTAGCATAGCAGAAGTTCACAGTCATCCTTGGATTTGATTGGATTTTGAGGCCATCTTTAACTCTGTGAGAAAACCTTTCAAACAAACAGGCCAGACATTGATTGAACAGTCTTCAAATTTAGGGTATGCAGGAGATTTGAACCTAAAGAGAGTGTCTTTTTGATAATATACCCAG
>CAJQZJ010009649.1:20178294-20201401 GCA_907164525.1 Lophiomys imhausi | reverse complement strand
AGTGTCTTTTTGATAATATATCCAGGAGATTTGAACCTAAAGAGAGTGTCTTTTTGATAATATGTCCAGGAGATTTGAACCTAAAGAGAGTATCTTTTTGATAATATACCCAGGAGATTTGAACCTAAAGAGAGTGTCTTTAGGGTATCCAGGAGATTTGAACCTGAAGATGGTGTCTTTAGGGTATCCAGGAGATTTGAACCTAAAGAGAGTGTCTTTTTGATAATCCATGGCAGTTTTCTTTAGGGCAGTGTCTGGCCTGGCATGCTTAGAGTAGGATTTTGGAAGTTAAAGATCTAGAATTTCACTCTTTCTTAACCAGAAGATTTACTGATTTGCTTTGCAGTGAGAATGGCATAACCTTCTGTTAAGCAACTGTTCGTTGGAGATAGGGTTGCCAAGTTATGACCCAGGCTGGCTTTGAACTTCTGTCAAGCCTCAGCCTCTTGAATATGCAGATTACAGGCTTGTGGCACCATACCAGACTTACATTATTATTTTGATATAAATATACTTTCAGTAGCATTTCTTATCAAAATATGAACATTTTCCTTTTGGGATACAGGCTGGATGGAGTCCAACCAGTTCTTGCCATAATTCATCTCATAGGACAGTGTGAGAGCAGCCAGGAGCTCTGTAATTCAGAGGCAGTAGGCAGCTTGCACAAGGCTCTGGAACAGCATGGCATTAATCTGTAAGCCTTTGGGAATCCTTGTGGTGACTTAGCCCTTTTAGCATTCTGTATTTGTAAAGTTAGTAGGTTTAGGACTCTTATCTTATTCCCAAGGTGAACTGTACAAGAGGCATGGTCTTCTTAATACTGATTAAACTGATTAAAAATATGGAAAAAAATATGAGGGAGCATAGGTCAAGTATGTGCAAAGCTCTGTGTTTCATTGTTTGCACTGCCTGTCCATCTGTGCCAGCTACAAACTGAGGCCTTGCCCCAATTTAAACAGCCACACCTGATCAGGGATGTGCTGATCTGCCCCACCAAGGGAGACAAGTCCCCAGCGGCGCATATTCATTCCCCGTGCTCCACAATCCGTTCGTCAGATAATTTGCTTCTTTCCCAGAGAGATACTAGCCCATGCGGTTAGGGATCAGAATCTTGTTAGAGAAGCGTTTAGTGTAACAGGCCTCAACTGCATTTTTCTTTTGTTTAGAGGTTTTTAGTTTGTTTGTTTGCTTGCTTTGTTTTTGTGGGGTTGGTTGTTGTTTAGTGTGTACTAAATTGTGGTTTTTGCAGAGTTTAGCAATCAAGACTTATACTTTGTTATTTATAAATTTACTGTCTAATGTCCAGTAGTTTTTGTCCTACTCATTTGTAAACGAATTGAAAACCTGTAATAATCTGAGATGAATAACTTCAGCATTGTTAACAGCTCAGCACTGACCGAAGCTCTAAGCACTAGAGCAGAAACTTCATACTGGCATTTTGGTTTTATGTAGCTTAGGGATGGATTCCCTAAAATTTAGGAAGGTTCCAGATGAGAAAAGGAAAGTTTTCTTTCACGACTTTAATGGTGAGTATGGGAATCCTGTAGCGTAGGTGGTTCTTTTGGCCAGTCCTTCCATGTTCTCTAACTCTATGTTCTTCTGTTCCCAAGGTAAAAGGAGAAAATGAAGGCCAATCAGAAGCAGATTCCAGGTTCTATAAAAACTTGGATTCAAATGTCCCTAAACAGAAACGAAGCTCACTTCAGATACACACTTTCTGCCTTGAAAACTGAAAGAACTAGCCTTTCTTCTTACACAGCCACAGTCCTCTGGTGGAAATGTACAGCAGAGACTCTAAAGAGAGGCTAAGAGCATCTCTCTTCTCCCCTCCCCCAGACTTTTCCTGTGAAAAGTCAATAATTAAGCAAATTGCTTAACAACTTGGTTCCAGTTCCTGCATATCTGGAGCCTAAAGGCATAATAAGCATTCTTTCCATGCTGCGGTTTCATTAGAGAGGAGCAGGGTGTCCTTACGCTAATGCTGAGAACTCATCATCCTGGAGCCAAGAGCCCACGCCACACAGGAAAGCAGGTGTCTACAAGAGAGCACATGGCATATTTCTTTTTTTTCCTTTTGGAAACTTATGTATTATTCTTTCTGCCTGTCTACTTTTCTGCAAAAAGATGAGATGTACAGATTTCTGTTTTCTGCTATGAAAAGTAATGTCGTGGCAATTTTATAAAATGTTGCTTTCTGATTTTTATCAGAATGAGAAAATAATTAAAATTATTATTGATTTGCAAGTAGTAAACACTTCATATTATGATTCTTCCCGTTTTAATATAATTTTCAATAAATGTACATATTGTTTCATAAGGCTTATCACTTTAAAATGGTTTTTACTCCTATGATTATGTTGGAATATTTGGGATTTTATGGGAGTAAAGACTGTCCAGGATTTGGTTTTATAATTTTTGTCACCAGATTTTTATTATTAATATAAAAAACAAAAGGTTGGTTTTGTTTTTAGGTATTTGTTTTGTTTTTTAATAATGGAAGTAGGTGGACACTGGCAGCTTCGTGAGGATACTGAGATGTGCAGGGTTGCTGTCAACTTCTAGCATCATGCTCATGGGAAAAAAGTTTTTTTTTTTTTTTTTGGTCTGATAATTGGGGCTCAATTTTTATTTTACAGACAACTGCTACATCAATATTATGTCCCTTGGCATTCATTATTCAGCATAGATAATGTGTACACTGTGTGCACATAATCATATTTAATTTTTGCATAAAATAAATGCTTCTAGATGTCTTATGGAAGTCTTATCTTTTCATTATGCTTTACTTTCTTAGGAATTTTCATGTGAAAGGGCTAAAGTCACAAAGAAGGACATGACTACAGCCAACTCTCCCTTATCTACATGTGCCTCAAGTGCTTAAATTTGTAGTGGCTGTGGACATAGGATAAGGAAGGCACTTCAAGAACGACATGCTTGAAATTAATGTTTTTTCTTGTCCTCAGAATTTTTGCCTGTCTCCATTGTTTCCACGTGGCTCATCCCAAAAATCCTAGCAGGATGTGCTGCCATATTTCCATTATGACTTGGTCTTGATGGGGTATGTAAAATCATTAAAGTGTCAGAATTCTCCAGAATGAAATTCACTGATAGTATATGTCACTTGGGTTCTCATAGATAATTAAGAGTTGGCTATAAATTGGCTTTGGGTGAAAGGTGGGCTTCTTTTAAGTATATATATTTTACATGTACATGTTTAGGTGTCAAGATGGCTAGAGAACCGTGGATACCAATGATAGAAACAATATTTCTTGAAAGGGCTTTTAGCCCTACTCTTCCTGTTGCCTCTTCATAACCCTTTAGAAAGTACTGTTGCCTCCAATCCGCTGACAGCACATCTATGCATACCAATTCAATCAGTGCTATAGTTACTTAGGGCCACCAGTTTGTCACCACCAAAACTTCCTTGCTGGAATCCAGTGAATTATATGTTGAGCAGTTGGTCACAAAACAGACAGTTCCTAGGTGTTAAGAGTAGTAAACAGAATGCAGCTGAACCATTCACATCCGTTATGGCTGATGGGAGTTTTGCTTGAGAACAGTTATGGTCAGGATCTGTTCCTCATGGGTGTGGGGACTCTGGCCTAAGGGAGAAGAGAGTGAACTGGTCAAGGATTAAGCAAATGGAGAGGGATTGTTTACTGGAAATGTGTCAGGTTTTCTTTGAAAAGGAACATGTAAAATCTCTTAGGAATTTGGTATTTACATCTCAGAGAAATACAACACAAAAGTGCAGACTTATATTTGAGAATTAATGTTAAAACCCTTTGTGTCTAGTTTGAAGCTTCTTGTATTTGTCTAAAACTACAAGCCAGAATTTTGTATCTCCTTTGATAAAAAGTGTGTATAATGTAAAGTAGTTTTGCATATTCTTGTGCTGCACATGGGCTGGATTTTTAGAATTTTTTAAAAGACTTTAAGCAGAACCTTGTAATTTGTGTAAATGACAAGTGTAAAATCCTTCCATAAAATGCTTAAAAATATGCACTGTTTCAAATAAAACCAAGAAATGCAGCATTATATAGAAGTGTGGAAACCTGAATATTCATATACCCCATGCCAAAGGTTGATGAGCATCACCGCATACAGCCCAGTCAAGCATCTGATGCAGCTTTGACTGAAGCAGAAAATATTGGACAATCAATTCTGGTGGATCTTTGGGAAATTTTTGAATGTAAAAACTTAATATTCTGAGGTAAATGTGTCACAAATGATGGACATTATATTCGAGGTTAGTAACGGAGAGTGAGCCGATCACACAATGGATGGGATAAGAGATGGATGAAAGGTGAGAGAAGCCATCAGCCTAGCTTTCTATTTTACCTTTAATAGGTTTGTCATTCTGTACCTCAGGGTCCCCATAGTTGGCCCCTTAAATACCCAGGATCGATACAACTCTCAATAAAACTAAAGGCAAAGAATATTTTCTGAGGGATTATGCTTGTACTGGATTTTTTTTTTAATCTCAGAATCTTGAAGTATGAGAACAGACGTACGCCTTATGTGACCACTATGCCCTTTCATGAGCCTTGAACATCCACAGAGGGGGACCTGGGATAGACCTCAGCCAGTCTCCATTCTGAGGGACAGGCATATTGTCCAGACTTCTGTTTTCATTCTACCCAGTCTCTACCAGCTTTGACAACTGTGCTTCCTGCCTGCTCAGGTGATGTGGCTGTCAGGGTGCTGAGCCTTCTGTCCTACAGCCTTTTGTTTTTTAAGGTTTCTTTTAATAATTGAGTGTTTTGATGCATGTGTGTCTTGCATAGTGCCCTTGGAGGTTAGAAAGGAGTGTTGAATCCTCTGGAACTGGAGTTGATTGTGAGCCCCCATGTTGGTACTGGGAATTGAACCCAGGTCCTCTGTAAGAATAGTTGCTCTTAATCTCTAAACTCTCTCCAACACCCCACCCCATGAAGTTAGGTCATTTTAATACAGGGTCTCATGCAAAAATGGTCCTTAAAATCACCATCCAGTTGGGGATGAATTTGAGCACCTAAGCCCTCCTGCCTCTGCCCCTAAAGAGCAAGGATTGCTAGCACCACCCAAGTCTTACACTTACACCTTGAAACCAGAGTGCGTGTGTGCATTCCACCCACCATAAGAATAATAACCTGGTTGGTTGTGTTGTCTTGCTTCGAATTCTAGCTCAGACATATAATGCTTCATTTCCCAGGTTGTTGATCCAAGGTGATGGTCAAGATTTCAGGTCGGTATATTTCCAGATCATGTTCCCTTTTCAATACCAGTTGCTACACAGCTGCTTTTCTCTCTCTGGCACCCAGCTGCTCCTGACATTATTAGCAAAGACTATATTATTCCAAACAAAATCTATTCTTTTTGTAAACAGCACTGTATTGTGTCTCAGGGAGCTTAAAAGAGCACCAACTAGAGGCTGTCTGTACCTGGAAGGGACAGCTTAGTACAAGGTCAGTGGCATCCAGTGCACATAGTAACTCATGCCAGGAGGGTGAGGCAAGATGATCTCTGAGTTCAACACCATCCTGGTCTACAAAGGGAGTTCCAGGGCTACTAGAACAGTAGGGCTGCACAATTGAGTCCCTATCACAAAGGGAGGAAGTAGCTGGGTGCTGACAGAATAGTAAAGTCTTGTACAGTATCATAATAAGGGACAATTTGGCACCAGACATGCATGTGGTGAGCAGACATGCATACAGTTACTCTGTTTGGTTAAAGGCTATTTTGTGCAGGCATCTGTTGTCTTAAATAACTGTGATACAAAAGGTAACAGCAGGAACTAAAGAGTAGAGATAGGCACACGTGGGTGTGAGGAAGTAGCAGGAATCAGACCACTGTAATACAGGATCTCGTGTCCTTACTGAACTAACTATATAGGTTAAGGATGACCATAAACTTCATGAACCATCCCCCTGCCTCTATATCCTATTGCTGGGATTAGAGGCCTGCACTACCACACCCTGTGTTAGCACTGGAGTGGAGGTTTAGCTACTTCTAATCCAAGCTGGGCTTCATGAGGGCTTGTCCTGACAATAACATGACTCCTGGGGGTCATGTTTTCTATAACAATGAAACCTTAAAATTGATTGTGATAGATGTGGAAATCTGGATATTAAATCATTGACTTATACACTTAAATTTTTCTCCAATTTTATTGTATAATTATTTTTGATTATGTCCTGAATTACATATTATAAATAATATCTCAGTAAACCTTAAAAGCACATATACACAAATAACAGTTTTTGGCAGTTCAAGGTGTTGAACCCTGGGCTTCATGTCAGGCATACTCTATGCCCCTGAGCATGCCCCTGACCTTCACACAGGGTGAACACACAAACTCATATTTCTTCTGCAGAGACATTGGAAACCATTGCTTACGTTCTTGTCTGGTGGCATACATTGCTTAAAAGCACCATTTGAGTTTATTTCACTGTTGTGTGTCCCACTCCCCGTTTCCTTTTCATTGATTTGGTAATTCAGGGGCAAAGTTTACATTTTAACTGTATTATTGGTTCCCTAACACTTCAAGTAAGACTTTTTTTAACATGTTTTCCTATAATTGTTACTTCTTTGGTTTTCTGTTCTTGTTAAATAGAATACACATAGAATATACATTAACCTGCCAATTCTTGCCAGTGAGTATTAGTAACTACCTGCTATCTTTTGTTTTCATATGAAGTGCTCTCTGGTCCAGCCTTACACTGGAGGGCAGCACCTGGGGCTGCTGGACAGCTGCCATTGTAGACCTCTCTTCACCCCTCCCTGAAATAACCATGTTCTAACTCATCTTTGCTTTGCATAGTCTTCTCCACTTGGGTTCCTCCATATTGTTCATGTTCCTTAGGAAATCCAAATGGAAGACTACGTTTGAGACCTTTAACATCTGGGAATGGAAGTCTTAGTTAGAAATGCTTTGTAATCAAAGCCAGTCTTGCTGATCAATCTGGAATCCCAGCACTCTGGACAAGAGGCAAAGACTTATTCAAAACAATGAAGAGGTACCCTGCATTAAAAACTCCGAAGTTTCCACAGGCAAGGAATGGAGTTTAAGGCTTTCCCCCAAACTCCAAGTGCTTTGCTGGAAACACTGGTTATCCTAAAACCAAGTGTGCCGGGCGTGGTGGCGCACGCCTTTAATCCCAGCCCTCTTAACACACAGAAACCCTATCTTGAAAAACAAAGCAAACGAACAACAACAAAAAAAGACCCTTTATTGCTTGAGACAGCATCTTGCTGTGGGAATTATGTGGTCCAGGCTCCCCGTGTTCAGTACTTTATTCTCGGGTGTGCACTTGGTGCGTATGTTACCAGCGTAGCCCAGGCTCTCACATGCTGGGCTACAGACGTCTGCCACTATGCCTGGCTGTCAGTGCAGGTATGTTTCAAGGAAATGACAATTGCAGGCTTCCTTCTCACTGTAAGTTTACTGTTACAGATTATGGTCATGGTCATTCATACTTGCTGCCATTTCAAGTCTGGTGAACATTTCTACTTGCATGGGTATTTTTCCTTGGAGCTTAAGACAAAAGCTTGCCAATATACCAGCACATCCCTAGTGGTGTCTTTATTTCTGATGCTGTCACACCCCGGGCCTTGTAAACCCTGGAAATGTTCTATACAACAGAGTCCCGGTACTCTGGTTTCAAATTCTGGAGTCACTTTCTCACTAAATCCCATTGAGCAATGTTTCTGTATGAGATATCTCCCTGAGGCTTTTCTGCTTGCAGTGTAGAACCTGGCAGGCGGAGGATGTGGCTCAGATGGGAAAGTACTCGCCTCACAAATGTGAGGACATGAGCTCCATACCCAGCACCATACCCAGGCTGCGGTACTGTCATTCCAGTGCTGGAAAGACACTATGTCCCTACGAACGGGGATGATGGATGGTTCCCAAGGAACGTTCAAGGTTCATCTTGGGCCACCAATGGACAATACATGGTGTGCCTGCTGCCCCATGGGTCCCCATTTTCGTAGTTACTGTGATTTCTGAAGACATTCTGCATCTCAAGAGTTTCCTCCCATAAGATCCTAAATCTTTCAGTTACAAGTCTGACAGCCCTCAGCCCAGCCCAGCTTGCAGCAGCTGATTTGTCAGGTTTCTAGGTGCACGTGCCCTCTGCAAACAATGATACTGTCTTACCTCTCTTCTCTCCCTGGTGATGACATCTCAAAAAAACCTGCCTCAGTTTTGGGTTTTGTTTGTTTTGAACAAGGTCTCTGACTCTAGCTGTCTTGAATCACTATGTAGGACAGACCAAGCTGGCCTTGAATCATTGCTGCAGCTGATCAGAGGAAAAGCAGAATCTGTGTACCTCGCCAGTTATAAAATGTGTTAGCCCTACTTAGTGGTCTCTTCATAGCTGTTTATTTAAGGTGGCCTCAGGACGGTTTGCTCTGGAATATGAATGACAGTGATGAGGCGTGGCCACATGAACTAATCCTGGTACTGGGAAAAGTCCCTAAGTTTGAAGCCAGCCTGATCATCACAGTAACTGCAGGCCAGTCTAGACCATAGTATAAACATACTAACAAAAAGAAAAGAATTAGAAACACGAGCATTAGTAACTACACATCAAGATAAAGCCAAGCTGGCAAATTCCAGGAGCTGTGTTTATTGCGCACATTTTCATTGCTCATTTGTCTAAAGAGCATGGTGCTTGTCCCTGGCAAGGGCACCACTGGCTACATCACAGCATGGGATAGGTAGAGTGCGACTTCCTGTAAGACCCACACTCGAGCTCCACCATCACTGCTCTTGGAAGGTGCTGCTCCATGACAAAGATGTCTTTTAAGGCACAATGGCACCATTATTGTGAGGACAGGTGACAGCATATGGATGGACCATTGTTGGCTATCTAAGCCAGAACACCAGATGATGAAATTCTTTCGTTTTATAGGTTTTTTGTGTGGGCAAGGGGTGTCTAATTGAATGGCTACGAATTTTTACATCAATCCTAGTGTGAACGTAGACTTGTGAGAAAAGACAACACAGCAAACCAAAAAGGATTTTGGTCTTGTTTCCTAGTGGTATTTTGGGGTTTTTTGTTTTGTTTTGGAGACACTTTCTCTGTGTAATAGTCCTGGCTGTCCTGGATCATTTAACTTTTTTTTTTTTTTTTTTTTTTTGGTTTTTCGAGACAGGGTTTCTCTGTGTAGCCCTGGCTGTCCTGGACTCAATTTGTAAACCAGGCTGGCCTCGAACTCACAAAGATCCACCTGCCTCTGCCTCCCAAGTGCTGGGATTAAAGGCGTGCGCCACCACTGCCCGGCTTCATTTAACTTTTTAAACAGACTTAAACTATACATCTCCCTCTCTAGCCTAGAACTTAAAATCCTCCTCCCTCAGCCTCCTGGATATTGGACGGCAATAATTCAGATGGGGGTTATTGAAGACAATACAAGCACATCAGGGGAGTGAAGTAGAAACCGGAAGCATCGAGGTTAGTAAGTGTTGCTTTCATCAGTCATAAACTGGGATCAGGACAAGAGGTAGGACTCTCAAAAGTTACAGTTAAGAAATTAAAAACAGCTGGGAAGTTTCCCTGTGCTCTTGAGGCCATTGAACCCTGTTGCCTGCCCATCCTACTCTTCCCTGGCCTGGCCTGGCCTTCCCTTCGTACCTTCTCTTGCCTATCCTCACTAATTTACCCCTTGTTCCACTGTCCTCATTGTCCTTTTTCTCCACCCCAGTCTCAAAGCAACTTCACAAAGGCCCTCCTTCACAGAGTGAAGGCAGAGCTACATGGAAATGCTGGGGACAGTTCAGATGGTGAGCGTGTGCTTGGTGACCACCAGGGTCTGAGCTTGAGTCCCAGAACCTCATTAAGTCCTTAAAAAAAAAAAGCCTAGCATGGTGGCGCACACCCTTAATCCCAGCACTCAGAGAAGATCTCTGTGAGTTCAAGGCCAGCCTACAGAACAACCAAGCTATGTGGTGAAAACCCTGTCTTCAAAGACCAAAAATCAAGTTTTCTCAATGGAGTAAGGCAGAGACCAAAAGAGATTCCCAGGGTCCTCTGATTTCCATAGGTGCACTCGTGCATACTTACACTTGGCTCCCTATTACTGACTTACAAAAACAAACACTTGGAATAACTTAAATGAACAAACACAAGGTGCTAGTGTCACGTAAGCAGGCTGTCTATCTAAACTGCAGTTTGTTTGGGGCTTTTAACTTTTTTTTTCCTTTTTTTTTTTTTTGAGATGGGTATCCAAAATAGGGTTTCTCTGGCTGCCCTGGACTTTGTAGGCCAAGCTAGCCTTGAACTCAGAGATCCACTTGCCTCTGCTGGAGTTAATTAAAGGCATGTGCTGCCATGCCCAGTATTACAATTTGCTATTAAATCTGTCACACATAAAACCCCTCCCCCGCCTTTGTACACAGGATCTATGCAACTCTCACAAACTCAATTCACAGCAGTCCTCCTGTCTCAGACTCCCAAGCGCCAGGATGGCCAGTGTATGCACCAGTTTCTTTCAGTCAGTCCTAGGGACTCAAGCCCCACCCCTGGGCTGAGCACGCCCACCCAATTATAACCCTGACCTTCATGTCACCCAGTGGAAAACTAATGATCAAAACAAACACGAGGCGTTTCCTGCTCTTTAAATCTGACCACCTTACTCTTCAGAAGACCTTGGTTTGTCACACTTAAAGATGCAGCCTCATTCTATGAAAAAACACCATACTCCATTCCAGTCCATCCCCAAGGAACAGAAACAGCCCTGCCATGTGCTAGTTATAAAATCCTATTTAGCACTGTTTTGTTGCTGGTGGTGTTTTTGCACTACTGTGCTCTGAAACTTAGCTAGGAAAGTACGCTGCTAAATTCCCCATCCCATCATCTGTTTTATTGTATTAAATAGGTAGTCAGTCACTGGCAGCAAGATGCAAGCCATACATAAGTGCAACTTAAATACATGGGGCTCCAGAATACAGCAGAGGACCTGACCTTGAGGCTCACACATGTTGGACAAGTGTTCTACCATGAAGATACACTCTAGTCCCCATTAATGACCTCTACGTTGCCAAGCCAAAACAACTTTCAAATAAGCCACTCTATTGCTCTTTTGGGCTTGAACACAAAGGAATCAGGCCAAGAATTGGTGTTAAAACTAAGGTCTGTGTGAAGCGCTTTACCTATCCAACCCCTGTAGTTTTTGAGGCATCATCTTATGGAGCTCCCAGGTTGACCTGGAAATCCTAATTCTGCTGCCTCAACTCTCTAAGTACTGAGATTAGAGCAATGACCCACCATTTCATCTGATTTTTTATAAATAAAACAGTGAATATGTACCTAGATGAAGAAGACATCAGAAAAACTGTTTATAGTGGTCTAACTGTATAGCCTGGCATATCTGGAACTGGACATACAGACCAGGCTAACCTCAGAAATACCTCCCTTACTCTGCCTCTTGGGTGCTGAAATCAAGTGTGCACCTCCTCACTTGACACTAGTTCAGTCTTCTTTACTAAGATTAAAACCTAGACCACCCAGACTCCTCATGGTACCATGAACCCTTCCCAGGACTTGAGTCATGTGTGAAAACTCATAGCCTTAACCACCAACTGAAGTGGGGAAATTAATCTCTGGGCCAGAACTCAGTCAGACAATGCTCCCTGTACAACAATAAGCAGGTTTGACTAGACATTAGCACACCATCACTATCAAACTGTTGAGGGCATCTATCTGGTTCTTGTTTTATGTGAAGCCTTAATTCTTGTCCAGAAAAGAGATATAAAACATGTGCCAGAAGGGAACATGCATGCATTTATTTTTAAATTCCCAATAAGTGGGGAAATCCAACATCTTTAAAAAATGTGTTTATTTTTTTAAAAATTCAGTTGTATACAAAAGTGTTTCGTAGTTTTTAATTCTCAAGACAAACACCCAACCCTCCACCCACAACCCACCCTGCCTCAATGGTGTTTCTGGTAAGCAGCCCGTTTTCCCCTTACAGGAAGTTAATGGCTCAGAATAGACCCTCCTACGGAACTTCCCATCACTAACAAGGTTGTCTGCAGGGAGGTTAGTGAAAATCCCTATGGCAGTAGCTTCCAGCAGACACCACGGCAAAGCACCATCAACTGCTGAAGGCTAAAACATAGATTAGCTTCAATAGTTCATTTTCTACTGGAAAAGTCTTTAAATTACATTAAATATGTCTCTTTTCCCCAAATAAATTGTCTAGCTTTTATTATGATGCCTGTAAAAAGCAGGTGACAGTAAACAGACAGGATCAGTAAGAGCACAGTGCAAAAATGACTTGATCCACTACCTCAGAGCCAACAGACCGGTGCCACACCTCATCACAGACAGCAGCGTGGTGGGAATGACCAAGCCAAAGGTGGTCCGATCATTCCGCCTTCCAGAGACGATTGCAGGCTTTGGAGGTTCTACCAGTGTAAGAAAGCAGTAACACCACAAGACAGGCCAGGGCAACAGCACCCTCCTGTCCTTAGGCTGTGGATTTCTACTCTGTATTGCAACAGTGCAAACAGTACATCACAACATGTGCACACTGGAAGTCATGTCTGAGAAAAGGCTATTCAACAATAAGAGCTTCAAGTCGCCGCCTCAGTGACACCAGCAGGCTGATGGGTACACATTTACTGAAAGATGGAGATGCAACTTTTAAACATCAGCTCCTTGGAACTAGAAAAAACAATACAGAACGATTTTGTCAAAGTAAGTTAACTGGGAACAGACACCTTCATTTTACCTATCTAAACACTGATTCCATCTATGTACAATATACCAGACTCTACTGTTCTCTGCCCATTCTCAGCCTAAACCCTTACGCCACCAAAACCTAATTTCCAGTCCTGCTACACTGGACTACAGTTTGAAAAGCTGTATGAGGCCTACGCTCACTATTGAGCTCCCCTTTTCTCATTGGTAAACTTACTCAGCAGCCTAACAGGGAATTTATAATATGCTGCATTCTGTACTGCATGAGCAAAACCTACAGCCAATTCCTTCCTGCAGATACTTAAAGATTTTTGCATAGTGTTAAATGCTACCAACAATCAGAAATTGCTATAAAATTTTTCAAAAAAAGAATGTTTTAATCTCATTTCACAGGTTACACTTCTCAAAGGCAAAATACTCAAGATTCCAAACATTTACATGTTTTTGAAGGTGTTATGTGTTTAAGTAAACTAAAACATTTGAGAGTGCAAACTCAGGGCATCTGATTTATAGCAGTGTGCCTTAAATCTCTACACCATGGGCATTGAGAGTCAAACTATCCAGCATGCTCTATAACTAAGTTTTCTACTAAAAGTCAGGCATAGGCTCAGAAAAAGGGCTTGATTATATAAAAGCCTAAGAGAGGATCATGGAGTTCATCAAGTGAATCTGCTGCTCTAAATGGGATTTCACCAAAATTACTGGGGGACACACCTCCCACAAGGTGTCTCATAAAATCTGCCTGCCTTCACCTTAAGAGCCTGGAACTAAATAAAAAGCATGTGTCACCACACCCAGAACAAAATAGTAACTTTTTAGGACTTTCTAAACTAACAAATTCTCAAACACAGAATTACAAAAATAATTTCCATCGGGGTAATTTTTACTAAGCCTGAATTTTCAGTGTTGTGTTCTTAAATGTATTTAAAACCAGAATTAAAAGCCTGAGCCTTTTTTTTTTTTTTAAATGAACTAAACCTACCAGTTGGGAAATAAAGCAAACAATCCATACCAGAAAAGCTATTATCACATTAAATGAAAATGAGAAATCCCAAGCACTCTTGTGTACAAAACCCAGAGAGCCTTGAACTCACGGTTCTGGTACCCGCATGTTATACTTCTCCAGTTTCATGGGTGCTAGGGACTCTTAAGTGTATTTCATATATACAGGATGGAGCAGGTCTGAGGCAATATGGGAAAAAAAATCAAAGTAGGCTACAGCTGCGTCCAAGAGCAAAGGAGGTAATGCTTGATTTTCATTATCTTATCGCTTACCTACCTCTAAACAAGGTACCCTAACAGTTCAGGCAAAGAGTAAACTCCAAGACTGTGCCTTAGCTACTCTCCATTAAAAAGTCTTTCTAATCAACAATGGAGCTACTGTCCACAATTTCATACAATTCCATCTTATCCCAGAATATAAAAAAAAAGTAAAAAGTTTTAGCCATTTAAAATAAATAAAGAAACGTGTTTCCTTTGGCATCTTTAGAAAATAACCCACAGCAATAAAAGGATGTGGCTGCAACAGGAAATATGTGCATCCGCAAACGTGTACAACACAGCACAGCATCTAGAGTTCAGTGTGCAGGAACAGTGCCCAAGAGTCACTGTTAACTGAAAGCCTTACAAGTGGCTGGAGAACCTTTACGTCTTTAATGTTATAATATATTTAATGGTTCTTTTATTGCTTGTAGTATCAACATTATTGAAAAGTCAAATTAAGTTATACTGAGTTAATAGATTCAAAAGAATTTTCTAAATACTTCCTAACTATAAGATGAATTAACACTTGAAGAAAACCTTTTAGACCGTGACTTTCAATACACAGCCTTACTTTAACTCAGTCTGATTCCATTACATTTCTGTATTTTAGTCATTGGTCCTCAAAATTTATAATTGTATCTCCTACGTTACAACTGCCTAAAATTCGCTGAACCTTAATTAAGGTGGTTAAATTAAGTGTTTGAGTTTTCAAACTTTGGAACGTAGAATGAGATGCAACAATTAGAACAGGAAGTCTATGTACACGAGAAGGTAAATTCTCACATTATCAGAAACATCATAAAGAAAGCTAGATTTGAGAACACACCGCTATTCCTATGTGTATCCTGTATGTACAATGAGACACTGAGAGCTTTCATGTGTGACCATGGGGAGTACTAGCAGAGGGCCCATCAGACTGAGCACTGTTCAGACGGATGGCTGCTGCCTTCGAGTTTCCAAAGATTTCAGCAATTTAAAAATTAATGTCAAATTCACTGAAAACCTAAGTAGGGTCCTTTTAGTAATCGGGGAATACTGCAACATCAAGTATTTTACTTTTGTAAGAGAAATAAAATTGGCAGCCCCATTTTTACATTACTACTTACAAAGTGAGGAATCCGGACAAAACATCCAAACCTAGAGCTAAAACCAGAACAAGGGGCACTGGTCCTCAGCACATTTTCCACCAAACATGAATTTACCATGAGAACCTCAGCTCTGCATGGTGACAGAGAGAAAATAAGAGTGTCCCCAGGGGACCTAAAAGCTCTGATTAGACACCATCTTTAAATCTGGATAAACCTCATAATTTAAGAATGTTCCTAATGCTTAAAAGGGTGGTCTTCTCAGCTACCCATCCTAAGAAGTCAAGAACAAGCATGCAAGTAAGTTCACAGGCACAGAGGATCCATGTCCAGACACTAAGGTAGCTGCAATGCAACATGACAATGGGAAGGGTTGACACCGAGTGTTATCCTATTACTCAACAGAACCCCGAAGCAAACTCGCTAGTCTTGTTACATTGCTAAACACTAAAGTAGCATGGTTTTCTTCCCATGGTTTTAGCTTAGCTCAAAGAATTTTTACACTATTAAGAAAAAAATTAAAGTATTTCCCCTTTGTAAATTTACACAGACGTTTAATTAGCTTTATTTACAGAGCAGGGTTTGTGTTTTTGCAGTCTCCAATGCTGCCTAGATAACATCATTAGGCAAGAGTGCCAGTTTAAAGAGATTTATGCAGAATCCTAAAAATAACAGCTGTTGGTGCTCCTCAACAGGAGGTGAGCATGACTGGCAGCGGCTCCCGCGCCTCAGTTACTCAGAAGCAGTTCTGTTGCAGTCTCTACATCCCATGATTTTGAAGACAAGGCCACTATTACTGCATTCTGCAAAGAAGAGGACAAGAGCAATCACATCCAAGGAAACGGAATCCTTTTCTCTTTGCACTGAGAATCATGGATTATTCCTCTACCAATGACTGGAATCAACAGGAAGAGAATCATCACTGACTTCAATAACAAAACACTAACAACCAAAACTACACTTTAAAAACTGCCAGGGATAAAGAGTGGAAGCTTAAGACTAGTAGTCAAATCAGTTCCCCCTGTACTTACCCTATCAAAGCCCATAGCACACAGGTTCTCTATTTTTTTGGTGTACTCTGGACTAGAAACCGGTGCTCCTGCATACACGTGTGCCCAAAGTCGAGCTGTCTGCTTAAACATTTCAGGGTTTTGTTTGTACTACATGGAGGGGAAAAAAAGATTAGCAAGACAGTTCAGTGACAGTTACCATAACAGCTCAACAAAGACTGCTTTTTCCAAAGAAAATATATTTATATTTAATATGTAACTCATTTGGGCTAGGCTGTGGAGATCAATGATAGTGTTAGCTTAGTAAGCCCAGGGCCAGAAGTTCAATTTCCAGACCCCATTTGCCAAAACACAAAATGAAAAGATGATTCATTTTCCACTGCAGAAGATATGCCATTGAAGAACTGAAGCTTTGTGAAAATAAGAAACAAAGCTAATTCACTTTAAACGGACATCTAATATTAAATAAAATATTATCAAAATGTTCTAATCTTTATACAACAAATTACACAACTAAACAAAATCACTAATATGTAAAGTTACATAAATATTAGCTCATAAATGACTGATAAATGCAGCCAACTATGCTACTAGGCAGAGCGACACAGCTAGTTCTCTTAGAGCTATATTATATAGTAATCAAAGTAAACCCAGCACTCAAAAATCTAACTTAACACTTTTTAAGATAATTTAAAAACTCACAGAAGAGCCCTGTAAGATTTGACACATGAATTGTGAAGGTGAGGTAAACTGATTTGCAAATATACTGTAAAACAAAGCATAAGCTATCAACATCAATTCATTTTAATATTTCTTATCAAAGTATTATTTTAAAAATTTTTTACAATTTTATTTCCATGTGCATGTGTATGCACATGTGTGGAAGGGCCCAGGAAGGCCAAGAAGGCAGTAGTGAGCTGCTCATGTGGGTACTGGGACCTAATCTCTGTCCTCTGATCTGAAAGAACTACATCACTGAGTAACCCAGCAATCCAGCCCCAAGGCAGAAGGCAAGTAAATCCTTTCTTTCCTTCCCCTTTCCTTACTTACTCTCTCTAAAACAAGTTCTCACCATATAGCCCTAGCTGGCCTACAACTTGCCACCAGCCTCTACCTACAGGAGTGCTAGGATTAAGGACCACTTCACCACACCCAGCTCTTATCAAAGTATAAGGCCGATAATCTATTATATATCAAAATGATGTATCTAATGTGTTTCAAGCAATACTTTGTAACAAACAACCAAAATTACTTTAGGTGTTAAAAGTCAGCTTTGATTTTAAATTTCAATTTACCTCATTTTGAGAGAAAATCAAAGCTAAACTCAAGAAGACTTCTGCTACCAAATATTAATGAACTGCACAAATGTGCAAACCGTGAAAAGCAGAAATTCCAAGCACTTTGAGTCTGGCTCGAGCAGCAAAACTAAGGAAGCATGCACAAATAGGACACGCAGCTACATATTTAAGTCAAAGCCGTAAACGAAGGCCTGGAGAGACGGCTCCAGCATGTGCCACCCTCGAAAGGGACCAGAAATCATTCCCATTTCCAAATGGTGGCCTATGGGTTCAAGTCAAGGGTGTCCAAAGCCTTCTTCACACCTCTTCAGGTACTGGCACTCAAGTACACAAAGACACATAAATGTAATTTTAAAAAGTCTCTCTCCTTTTATTAGGTTTTTTGAGACAGAGTTTCCCTGTGTAGCCCTCGCTGTCTATCCGGACTCACTTTGTAGACAAGACTGGCCTTGAACTCACAGAGATCTACCTGCTTCTGCTTCCCAAGTGCTGGGATTAAAGGCATGTGCCACCACGTCCAGTTTTTTTGTTGTTTTTGTTTTTTAAAGAACATAATAAAGTTTGAGCCAAGGAGATGGCTGAACAACTAAGGACACTAGTTTGAAGAGTGGAACCCAGGTAGACAGGTAGAAGGAGATAACAGTTGTCCTTTGACCTGCATATGCATGCTGTCAGGTACCCGTGCCCACACTTAGACATCAAGAAGTAACTATAAGCACATTAAAAAAAATTTAAAGAGCTGATAAATGTTTCCTCAAACAGGAAGCAGGGAAAGCAAAATGAGACAAACATTACTTGTAATCCCAAAAATTCATAAACTCGAAGAATAACATGTAATAGTTAAAAAGTGTTCAAGGAAAGCTTAAATCATGAAAACCATCTACAATGTAAATATTTGAAGGTAAATGATAATAGAGTTCCTAATTGTTTTTTATTACATATGATATGATTTTATTATATCTAACATGATTTGTCTTATTATGTGTGACAAATTATGTTCTTGAAAGAAAACATTCCCAAATTTAGTCCCTTTGGAAGATCTAAAGTTTAGATCCTTTGGAAGAATAGACAGCGAGTCCTCTTAACTTCTGAGCCATCTTCTCCAGATTCCCAAATTTAGTCCCAATATAGAATGTTCACATGCTGACATCAAATATTAAACCACACATACACAGGTCTAAAAAAATTTCAAGCCGGGCGGTGGTGGCGCACGCCTTTAATCCCAGCACTTGGGAGGCAGAGGCAGGCGGATCTTTGCGAGTTCGAGGCCAGCCTGGTCTACAAAGTGAGTCCAGGACAGCCAGAGCTGTTAAACAGAGAAACCCTGTCTTGAAAAACCAAAAAAAAAAAAAAAAAAAAAAAAAATTTCAAAAGCCGCCTTCTTACCTGATTTGCTACTACTGCGTCTTGGGGGTCATCTGGTTCTGCGGCTGCCAACAGTGCTTGCAGTGACAATAATACCGTGCGCAGGGTCATTGCTGCTGCCCTACATTTGAAAATAGGAAAATATCCCACTTAAACAAGACACTGAATGATATAAACTAGAGTGAATGTTTTCTGAATTGAAACAAAATGTACTGGAACTAAAAATTATATAGTTAACAAATATGTGTTTATAACTGCCAATTTTTTATTCTTCAACAGGGTCTCTCTGTGTATCCCTGGCTGTCCCAGACACACTCTTGTAAGCCAGGATGGCCTTGAACTCACAGAGATCTGCCTTTCTCTGCTTCCCAAGTGCTGGGATTAAAGGCGTGCGCCACCACGCCTAGCAATTGCAGACAGCTGGGAACTGCCATGTGGGTGCTGGGATTTGAACCTGGGTCCTCGGAAAGAGCAGTCAGTATTCTTAACTGTTGTGCCATCTCTCAAGCTCCAATATTTTATTCTTACAATAACTCAATTTCTTCGACCATTCAAATCACCTCACCCTGGCTCGACCTTGCCTTTTCTATGCGTATCACGCTTACCTATCCCTGTAAGCTTTATCTACTGGCTTCATTCTTTTCTTAACAAAAATTTTAGACTTTGTGCGTGTGTGCGCGCGCGTGTGTGCACGTCTCATGTATGTAAGGGCACCTGAATGCATGGTGCCCTTGAAGGTCGGAACTGGATTTAGAGATGATTATGAACCACTGATGAATGATGAATAACAAAACTAAGTACTGTGCAAGAACACATGCTCTTAATTACTAAGCACATCTCCAGTCCCTTACCCAGATTTCATAATAAAGTGACAAAGTCATCAGTACTAATAACCTGTGGGATTTAACAGATTTTTATTTTTTTAATCTATAAACTCTATATACTCATGTGTATGTGCACATGAGTACCAGTGCCCCCAGAGGACAGAAACAGCTGACCCTCTGCAGACAGAGTTATAGTTGCAAGCTGTCCAACATAGGTACCAGGAGCTCAACCTGCGTCCTTCAAAGAGCAGTTCATGGGCTTAACCACAATCCAGCCCCTAGAATTCTTTTAATGGCACGCTGAATAAAGCAAGAAAATAAATTGCCTTTTAAAAGTTCTGTAATCTGTAATATTCCAAAATAGGACAAATTTTTATTTAAAATATCACATTTAAGATTGGAGAGTTGGCTCACAATTACGTGCATGTGCTGTTCTTGTAAAGGACCTAAGTTTAAGTGAGCCATGCTGGCAGCTAACAGCCTGTAACTCCAGCTCCAGGTAATCTGATGCTTCTTGGCCTCCGTATGTACCCACATGGACTACATATATCCACAACAACACATATACATAATCAGAAACAAAAATAAATGCCATCACTTAAGGCATAGTACTAAATATGTCTACAACAAAAACCTTTGTTTAAAATTTGCTTCAATAGCACTGAAATATTTACAATGCTATCTGAGGAGTGGTGGCACTTGCCACTCAGCAGCCAGAGGCAGATGAATCACTGTGAGTTCAAGACCAGTCTGATCTACAGCACTAGTTCCAGAACAGCCAAGGCTACACAAAGAAACCAGGTCTTAAAAACATCAAGTGAATACGTAAGATAAAAGTAAATGCAACACAAAATATACAATAAATATATATATTGAAACTCTAACAGTATACTCTTTTTGAGGTATGTGGCTGTATGCCTAAGGCCTTGTGAAGAAGGGAAGGTACATCTCAAGTAACTATCTCAATTTTTAACCACACAAATAATTATTCTAAATCAGCCTTGTCTGGTTGAGTTCCTAGTTCCTAAAAACAATGAACCAAAAAATCTAAGTGACTATTATCAGTTTCCATGGATAATACACACACACACAAATAAAATAAAAAATCCTAAGTGTTTTGGCAAGAAAGATAATTTATTAAAAACACTATGTGTTACTCTAATGACCAAGACTGGGGAACGTGTTTCTTGGGACAGTGGCTAACTACATCATCTTAGACCCCCCCCAGTCTCATCCTCCCAAGTGCAAGAATTTTAGGACTACATTACTTGTGCACAGCTGATGAATTAGGAACTTAAGAAATAAAATTCTCCTCATCCCAGACCTGCTTAAGTAGCTAGAAGCTAGGAATGTTTGAACGAATGGTCCAATGAAAATGCAAAGATAGTATTTAAAAAATGTTCTTTACAGCTTAAGCTAACTGGCAAAGACTATCCCACACCAGTGAAGTAACTGCAATGTAGGTCTATATTTCATATACTAAAATGTCCACTATAAGTTGGACGAGGTGGTGCACACCTTTAGTCCCAGCACTTGGGAGGCAGAGGCAGGTGAATCTCTGTGAGTTCAAGGCCAGCCTGGTCTACAGAGTGAGTCCAGGACAGTCAGGTTTACAGAGAAACCTTGTCTCAAAGAAAGGGAGAGATGAGACAAGGAAGGAAGGAAGGGAGGAAGGAAGGGAAGGAAGGGAAGGAAGGAAAGGAAGGGAAGGAAGGAAAGGAAGGGAAGGAAGGGAAGGAAAGGAAGGAAAGGAAGGAAAGGAAGGAAGGAAAACAAAAAGAAAAAAAGATCCCTGCCTAGCACTTGGTAGACATAGAAGACAAAGCTGTAGGCTACAATGGACTAAACTGAGACCTGTTTCAAAAACAAAAAGCAGAGGAGTAAATAAAATAATCTGATGCACTAAATTAACATTTAAAATACAACAGTACTTGTAAACGCTTTTTAAAGCCCTTTGGCAGTTAAAAACAAGAAGCGCTGTTTTGCTGGCAAGCCTTTAACGGACAGGAGCTTGAGAGGCAGAGACTGACCTGGTGTGCAGTTCCATAACAACCTCAGTTACACGGACAGACCCTGTCCTTTTTTTTCCTCCAAACAGATACATGGTTTTATATCCTAAATAACAAAGCAGACACCGCTTTTTCTAAACCTAAGTGTTCAAATTCTTAAGAGCCTCAAAGCTAATTTTTGACCAAAGGTTGTAACATATTTTTAGCACATACTGAGGATGAGATAAACAGATAAAAATATATCTGTGAGGCCTGCCTGGAGACCCAAGTTCATCCCCAGATCTGAGATAAAGATTCAATGAGAACAGACTCCATCCACCCTGATATCCTATGAGCTCCACACCAGCACCACACCCACATCATTCACATATACAATAAGCTCTTAAATAAAAGTTAAAGATATGCACCCAAATTTAACCCTTAAATATGCATGCCTGTCTTTCTATTACCACACAACGATGACAATTCTTTCCTTAGGAAGAGTATATTACTCTATAATTTCTTTTTTTCTTTTCTTTTTTGAGACAGGGTTTCTCTGTGTAACAGAGCACTGGCTGTCCTGGACTCACTTTATAGACTAGTATGGCCTCAAATTCAGAGAGATCTGCCTGCCTTTGACTCCCAAGTGCTGGGATTAAAGGCCTGCGCCACCAGGAATAGCTAATTTTAATTTCTTCTACTTTTTTTTTTTTTTTTAGTTTTTTGAGACAGGGTTTCTCTGTGTAACAAGTCCTGACTATCGGGGAACTCACTTTGTAGATGAGGCTGGCCCCGAACTCACAATACCTCTGCCTCTGCCTCCTGAGTGCTGGGATTAAAAAAGCATAAACCACCACAGCCAGCTATTACAGACAGCTGTGAACTGCCATGTGGGTGCTGGTATTTGAACCCGGTCCTTTGGAAGAAGAGCCAGTGCTCTTAACCACTGAGCCATCTCTCCGGCCCCAATTTTAATTTCTCAATTTCAGATGATGGATAGATGGTTCAGTAATTAAGAGTATGGATTGCTCTTGTAGCGGACACAAGTAGGGTTCCCAGCAGCCATGACAATTTCTATCTGCCTATAATTACAGTTTATAGAGGTTTCAACACTCTATGACCTCCTCAGACATCAGCTGTGTACATAGTACTCACACACATACTTGTAGTCAAAAGACCAAATACATAAATATCTATAAAACATAAATTTTGAGCTGGCCATGGTGGCACAGCCTTTAATCCCAGCACTTGGGAGGCAGAGGCAGGTGGATCTCTGTGAGTTCAAGGCCAACCTGGTCTACAAAGTACATCCAGGACAGTCAAGGATACACAGAGAAACCTTGTCTTGAAAAACCTAATAAATAAATAAACAAATAGATGGATGGATGTTGAATGTTATATATGAATGAATGAATGAATCTTGAATGTTATATTGGAAGGCCATGTGTTGTGAGTTCCAGGGCACCCAGGATTTTGTTACAGAGACATTCTGTCTTGAAAAAAACAAAACAAAAACCCTCTGGAAATTGTCTGCATAAGGTGTGTGTGTGTGTGTGTGTGTGTGTGTGTGTGTGTGTGTGTGTGT
>CAJQZJ010009649.1:20140261-20172420 GCA_907164525.1 Lophiomys imhausi | reverse complement strand
ACGCGCACACACACACACACACACATGCGCACACACCAACACACACACAAACACGCGCACACAAACACGCGCACACACACCAACACACACACAAACACGCGCACACACATCAACACACACACAAACATGCGCACACACACACAAACACGCGCGCGCACACACACACAAACACGCGCGCACACCAACACACACACAAACACGCGCACACACACACAAACACGCTCACACACACCAACACACACACAATCAAAGCTGAAAATACGCAAGTAAAATAAACAATTAGGCAAGTGAAGCAAAGTAAGTTTCATGTAAAAGAAAATACCCTGACAAAAGAACCCGTGACACCTGAGAACGTCAACTGTGATCACTCAATACAACTCAAAACAACTTTTGCCTGTATTTCATCTGAAAGACAGCTGCTTCAACTTACATTACAAATACCTTCTGGAGATAAAAGAAGCAAATTTACCAAAACAAAAAATGAAACCCAAGATTTTTTTTTTTCCTAGACAGGGTTTCTCTGTGTAGCCCTGGCTGTCCTGGAACTCACAGAAATCCACCTGCCTCTGCTGGGAATAAAGGCGTGCACCAACACATACGGCCTAGAAACCCAAGATTTTTTTTTTTTTTACTTTAAAGTAAAATTTAAGACCTATCATGATCCCAATCAAAATATACATTCAACTATGTACTTAAAGGAATTTGTAAACTACTGCTTAAAGTATAACTTATGTTTTGGGGTAATTAACACATTTAACATTTGTAGTCTTGGTTCTCCTAGAAGACAGAGAAGAAAGCAAATTCAGAGATCTCTTACCATTGATCTTTCAGGATATCCAAACAAATAGCCCCTGTGACGGAACTAATATTAGGGTGCCATATTTTAGTGATAAACCGGACCTAGAATATAAAGCACACTTGAGTTTTTAAGTAACAAGGAGTAAAAAAAACAAAACAAAAAAAACCCCAACATGTAAAGGTAAAATATATCTAGAAGAAAATGGTATCCCAAGATAAATGATACACTTATGACATCATTCTCCAAGGAGGTGTAAAGAAAGCAAAGTTTTCAGTAGGCCAAATGTTAACAAGATGTTAATATATAAGTTTTTAATGTACATTTTACATTCAAACACACTAACAATTATCAGATGTTTACACTGTACCTAGTTATTACACACCAAATGAGAAATAAAAGACTATAAAATCCACTAAAATAGCATGTAAAACCAAATAGAAATATTAAATATTACCTACCCAAGTATGAGGTAAGGTATAAAACAGGATTAAAGAAAAATGAATGCATATGTACTAAAGGTTTATAATGGTTCTAATTTTTCTATGTAAGTTATTCTCGACATTTCCAGATAATTCAACAAATACTTGAAGGCCTACTACAATGTGTCAAACACTAATGAGAAACTTAAGCTTGGAGTTCAAAAAAACTAAAATCAAGAAGGCTATCGTAGACCACATTTTTAATCCTAGCCCTAGGGATCCAGAAGCACACAGCTCTCTGTTAGAATTGGAAGCCAGCCTGGTTTACATAGACAATTCAGGTCAGGGCTATAAAAACAAAATAATTAATAAATAGTTCCACTGTATTCAATGATCCCTAACTTCTGTCCACAGTTTACAGTCCTCTAAAGAATGCTCATTCCTGTTTTGACTATCTATAATAAATAGGCTTGTCGCTTCCATTTTAAGATCATACTACTAGCTGGCTTTTAGACCGCAGTTCAAGGTTCCATAAATTCTACATTCTACTCTCTACCTCAGTATCATTTTCAGGTTAGTTTTTGGCATTTTGGTTTTTTTGCCTGAACTGGTGTGTGCTCTTTCTGTTCTTGGTAACACTGTTCTACGGTCTCTTCCCCTGTGCTAAATCACACTTTCACCTCCATTACTTATCATTTTCTCCTAAGCTATTCCCAACACCCTTTACTTCTCACTGCATCATATTTTTGACTTCACAGTTATAAATTCTGCCTTGTCTTTAATAAAAGGTTCTGTCTCCACCCACCGGCTACAGCATCTCCAGTTCCTAAAGTAACTCACATTAAATATATATTTGCTTATTTACCACAAGAATAAAGAAGACTTCTGACACAGCCCATGTGGAGTATGACACTCAGGACTTGTGCCCCTGCCCACATTTTTTCTTTCAAGACAGGGTTTCTTTGTGTAGCCTTGGCTAGAGGAAAGATGTTTACCAGTGAGAGTGAGCTATACTGCGGAGCACTGTATCTTGTTTTTAAAGGGAAAATCATCTATACATTATTTGCTGAAGCCATACATGTATAGAGCCAAAAAATTAATAGAACCAAGGAAACTGTTACATTAATTCTTCTATTGACATTGTAATTTCCTGTTACAAATAACTGTGAATTTAGATGATCCAATAAGACAACTTTCTTCAAGAGGATACTCAATTATCATCTACCCATACAGCGGTGACAGACTATTAAAACACTGTTGTGTATACTAACATTCCAGCCCCCACTTGATTTGTTCACATATTGTTTTTTTTTTTTGTTTTTTTTTTTTTGAGACAGGGTTTCTCTGTATAACAGCTCTGGCTGTCCTGGACTCGCTTTGTAGACCAGGCTGGCCTCGAACTCACAGAGATCCGCCTGCCTCTGCCTCCCAAGTGCTGGGATTAAAGGTGTGCGCCACCACCGCCCGGCCTCATATTGTTTTTATCACCAGTTACTTTTCTTTCTCTGCCTTTCCTGGGTCTTATGTTAAGCAACCACATGATTTCCATGCTGTTTTTCTAGATCCACTTGATATCCACTATATATCTCTCCCATTTCTATAATTTCTAAAGTAAGTTAATAAAAATTTAAAACCTAAAAGAAGTGGGTAGAGATGAAGTAAAAAATAGAGCCAAGTGAATAGAACATCCCAGAACATTAGCAATCGGGAGGTAGAAGCAGAAGGCTCTTACGTTGAAGGTCATTATTAGCTGTGTACTGTTGTAGGCCTGCCTGGGCTGAGATTCTCTGTAAAACCAACCAAACAAACAAACAAAAAAAGTAACCAGGCATAATGGCGCACACCTTTAACCCCAGGGAGGCAGAGAAAGGCGGATCTCTGTTGAGTTCGAGGCTAGCCTGGTCTACAAAGTGAATCTAGGATAGACAGAGCCACACAGAGAAACCCTGTCTCAAAAAAACAAAAACAAAAACAAAAAAAGGCTCCAGATGTTACAGCACATGCTTTAATCCTAGCACTTGAGAGACAGAGGCAGATGGATTGCTGAGAGTGACAGGCAAGCATGGTTTTCATGGCAAGCCAGATACATACACAGTGAAAAATTGTCTCAAAACAAACAAAGTAAGAACTAGTAAGATGGCTGAGTTACAAGATCTCGCTGAGCCAGGCTGATGATCAACAATCCCAGTTTTTTGTTGTTGTTGTTGGGTTTTTTGTTTGTTTTTGTTCTTTTGGTCCCACTATGCAGCACTGGTTGCCCTAGAACTCACAGAAATCCCTCTGCCTTGGACCCTGAAGTGCTGAAATACACCATGCACACCCTGAGAGACTCTTTGGAGTGGTGACAACAACTTGTACTGTGAGGCCTGAAAACCTATCCAAATCCCCATAGCCCACAGAAAAGTGGAAATGGAGAACTCAGTCTCCACATGCACATCACAGCACAAACATAATAACTGTAATCGTAGACAATCACACAGTGCTCCTTTTGAGTTGCATTCTACTCTAATGAAAAACATTTACACGATTTATAGTGTCTAGTAGTACAAAGTACTAATAACAATTTAAGTCTCCTTATTTTTACATAAAAATGGAATTAGTACCATGTGAGAAATTCTTAACTCACTAGCTACAGGAAGTATTCAACTGCTACACAAAAATCTAAATATTATATATAGAGAAGAAAATGTAACCTGACAGAAATGAAAGAGACATTTGTTACTAATCTGTATTAGCAACTACCATCAACATTCTTCTCTCTTCCCAAAATGTACAGATGTACTGTCTCCATTTCCCTCAATCTTTTTTATTTTAATGTTTTTTTTTTTAATAGACAGGGCTTTTTTAGATAATACTCCTGGACTTCCTGGCTGTCCTGGACTTCCTTTTTCTAGGCCAGGCTGGCCTCAATCTCAGAGACCCAACCGCCTCTGCCACCCCAGTGCTTGGATTAAAGGTGTGCGATGCCACTGCCCAGATGTTCCTCACTCTTTTTTTTTTTTTGGTTTTTTTCGAGACAAGGTTTCTCTGTGTAGCCCTGGCTGTCCTGGACTCACTTTGTAGACCAGGCTGGCCTCGAACTCGCAAAGATCCGCCTGCCTCTGCCTCCCAAGTGCTGGGATTAAAGGCGTGCGCCACCACCGCCTGGCTTCCTCACTCTTTTTTAATCCAACAAATATTATAGTTCTATTTCATATCAGATGCAAGCTAACCATTCCACCATTAAGTGTGACAGAAGAAACTTATGGATGTTACATTTATTCCATAATGGAAAATACTTCACTTACACATAAGAAAATATCCTATTACTTAAAACAAGCAGGCCTGCTCACTAAAGATTAGTTTTAGTATTCAATACTCAGTTTCACAGCTGGAGAAATGGCTAGTGGTTAACAGAATCAATTGTTCTCCCAGAAGACCTAGGGCCAATTCTTAACACCCAATGTTTGTTTCTTTTTTTTTTTTTTTTTTGGTTTTTCGAGACAGGGTTTCTCTGTGTAACAGCCCTGGCTGTCCTGGACTCACTTTGTAGACCAGGCTGGCCTCGAACTCACAGTGATACACCTGCTCTGCCTCCCAAGTGCTGGGATTAAAGGTGTGCGCCACCATGCCTGGCTGTTTGTTTCTTTTTTAGTGAACTATATTTAAAGAAAGTCACTAGCCGGGCAGAGATACACAGAGAAACCCTGTCTCGAAAAACTAAAAAGAAGTCACTAACGGCTCAGATCTTTGTTGTCTTATTTTACTGCATAAAGACGTTTTGCATAAAGAATGTCTGTGCACCATGTATGCCTGGTGTCCAGAAGACCAAAGATGACACTGGAATTCCTGGAACTGGAGCTGCAGAGGGCTGGGAGCCACCATGTGGGTGTGGGGCCTCAAACCTAGATTCTCTGGAAGAGCCACCAGTACTTTTAACCACTGAGCTACCCCTCCAACCCCCGACAACTATTTCTAACTCCAGTCCCCGGGAGTTACAACACCCTCTCCTGATTTCCAAGGGCACTCACTATGTGCATGTGGTATCAATACATACATGTAGACAAACACTCATACACATAAAATAAAAATTTTAAAGCAATTACTACTTATTTCATATATTAAAAGTATGTTTTGGCCAGGCAGTAGTGGCACATGCCTTTAATCTTAGCACTCAGGAGAGAGAGGCAGGAGGATCTATCTCCTTCTAGGCCAGCCTGGTCTACAGAGAGAACCCTGTCTTGGGAGGAGGGGAGGAGAGTATGTTTTAACACCACAAAAAAAGAAACACAACCTAAATTCAATATGTAATAAAAGAAATCCCTGAAACAATTTGATTAATTTCCTCTTGTCATTAACAATGTGTCTGTGTGTGCATGTGTGTATGTGTCTGTGTGTGTGCATGTGTGTATGTGTGTGTCTGTGTGTGTGCGTGTGTGTATGTGTGTGCATGTGTGTATGTGTGTGTGTGTGTGTGTATATATATATATATATCAACTGACTCTACGAAAAGCACTACAGATTTCAATTCCTTTTACTACTTTTTGATCCAAAGATTATTTTCTGTTCTTCTAGTCAATAATGATTTGAGATTTAAAAAAGAAAAAAAGAAAAATTCTGCTGGGCGTGGTGGCTCAAGCCTTTAATCCCAGCACTCTGTGAGTTCAAAGCTAGCCTGGTCTACAAAAGTAAGTCCAAGACAGCCAGGGCTACACAGAGAAACCCTGTCTCTAAAAACAAAAACAAACAAAAAACCTAGCTCATCTTCTTCAATGTATTCTCAAATTTCAGCTACACAGTATAGGGCTCTCCTTACCCTGCATGTATGGATGTATAAAATCTCATAGCAGAGAACATTGTACTTTTTCTTTCCCAATACTCGGGAAGCAGAGGCAGGCAGATCTCTATGAGTTCACGGGCCAGCCTAGTCTACAGAGTGAGTCCAGGATAGTCAAGGATACACAGAGAAACCCTGTCTCAAAAAATCTGAGAGAGAGAGAGAGAGAGAGAGATTAAACAATGCAGGAGGCAGAGGCAAGTGAATCTGAGTTCAAGGTCAGCCTTGCTTACTACAGAGCAAGTTTCGGGACAACCAGGGCTACACAGTAACAGCCAGCTTCAAAACTCAAGACAAAAGATATATTCATTTTATGCCGGGCGTGGTGTGGCACATGCCTTTAATCCCAGCACTCAGGGAAGCAGAGGCAGGCAGATATCTGTGAGTTCAAGGCCAGCCTGGTTTACACAGTGAATCCAGGACAGCCAGGGCTGTTACACAGACAAACCCTGTCAAAAAAACCTTTAAAAAAAAAGAGATAAGCCGGGCGGTGGTGGCGCACGCCTTTAATCCCAGCACTTGGGAGGCAGAGGCAGGCGGATCTTTGTGAGTTCGAGGCCAGCCTGGTCTACAAAGTGAGTCCAGGACAGCCAAGGATACACAGAGAAACCCTGTCTCGAAAAACCAAAAAAAAAAAAAAAAAAAAAAGATATATTTATTTTATATGTATGAGTGTTTTACTTACATTTTTCTTATCTATTACCCCAATTTCTCTTACCTCTTAGAGCTAAAGGTGTTATAGGAAAAAAATTAAAAAAAAAAAAAGAAAAGAGGGTGTTATATCCCCTGGAACTAGAACTATATATAGTGGTGTGCTACTATGTGAATGTGAAATCAAAAATTGGTCCTCTGCAAGAACAAGTGCTCATAAACCACTGAACCATCTCTCTAGCCACTGTATGCTATGTTTTCTATCCATTATACACTTGTAATAAAGTTAAATATCTAAATTAAGCATGGTAAGCAATTAATAAAACAGAATTTATAAGAATGTAGTATAAAGTTTTTTTTTCCATTTGTTTTTTTGAGAGGGGTTCTCTGTGTAATAGCTCTGGCTGAATTGGACTCACTTTGTAGACCAGGCTGGCCTTGAACTCAGGGATTCACCTGTCTCTGTCTCCAAGTGTGTGCCACCACGCCCAGCCTTGATTGCCATTTCTAAGACCTTAAGTTACAAGTCAAAGACTGCCCAGAAGTCGGTATGGGGACAAACTTTCAACTACTTAGTATAGTTACGCAATCACATTCTTGTTTGGTAGTAACATTAGTAGTCAACACAACCTTATACATGCTTGGCAAGTGTTCAAACAGCTATAATGGCTGGTCCAGTATTGAGTTGCTAATACTAACTGGGGGTTCAAACAAATATATATAGCACTAGCCTGCCAGTATCTAATTTATAAATTATTCTTTTTTTTTTTTTTTGGTTTTTCGAGACAAGGTTTCTCTGAATATCTCTGGCTGTCCTGGACTCGCTTTGTAGACCAGGCTGGCCTGGAACTCACAAAGATCCGCCTGCCTCTGCCTCCCAAGTGCTGGGATTAAAGGCGTGCGCCACTACCGCCCAGCTATAAATTATTCTTATCACCTCAAGAAACCCTCTTTTTTTTTCCCGACATCTTGGTGAGGCTGCCATTCTCTGAGCTTCGACATGCCGCCCAAAGACGACAAGAAGAAGAAAGATGCCGGGAAGTCGGCCAAAAAAGACCCAGTAAGTAAGTCTGGTGGCAAGGCCAAAAAGAAAAAATGGTCCAAAGACAAAGTTCGGGACAAGCTCAACAATCTGGTCCTGTTTGACAAAGCCACATATGACAAATGGTGTAAGGAAGTTCCCAACTATAAGCTCATTACTCCAGCCGTGGTCTCTGAGAGACTGAAGATTCCAGGTTCCTTAGCCAGGGCAGCCCTTCAGGAGCTACTTAGTAAAGGATGTATCAAAAGCAGGGTTCAAAGAATAGACCCCAAGTAATTTACACCAGAAACACAAAGGGGGCAATGCCCCAGCTGCTGGTGAGGATGCATGAGCAGGTTCAACCAGCTGTACATTTGGGAAAATAAACCTTTATTAAATCAAAAAAATTAAAAAAGAAGAAACCCCGAGGAACAACATTAGCCTAAAAGGCACAAGGTTCCATGTTCAACTTGAACATAACAAAAACAGAAAAGAAAATGAGAGCAAAGGGCTGAGGACATGGGCCAGTGTCAAAAGGAACTCCCTCAAAGCATGTAGACTTGAGTCTGAACCACACCCGTGTACACACATGTGTACACGCACACTTGGAAGGGACAGTGTAATATTTTGTTCTTACTCCTTCCACATCAGGATCACAGGACAGTAAATCCAATGAGGTAAGATACAGACTACATAAACCTCATGGAATCTGAATACTAGTGAAGCTCTTACCCCAATTTCTTTCCTGTTAGCGCTAAAGGCTGTTATAGGGCATGAAGAACAACTCTTAGCACAGCCAGCCATCACTATGGTTATCTCATACTGAACATACAGTGGCTAGAAATCTTGTTTGTCCCCTCCTGTTCTGTTTGGGAAATTGTAATAACCCTATGGGTATATCTGGAGGCTGATGTAGGTGTTGTGCTTGAGTCTAGCAGTTCAAGACTAGCACAGGCAACACAGGAAAGTATTTTGCAAAAACAGACACTGGGTGCAGAGTGGCACACACCTTTACTCCAAGCATTTGGGAGGCAAAGGTCAGAAAGACCTCTCTGAGTTCAAGTCAGTCAAGGCTACAGTGTGACTGTCTCAAAACAAGCAAAAAACCCAGGGACTGACCAGATGGCTCACAGGACAAACCAAACTTGTTACCAAACCAAGTCCTACAACTTGAGTTTGATCCCTGCCCCACCCCACCCCCAGTGGTAGAAAAACAACTCCCACAGTTTATCCTTTGACTGACATCAGTGTGTGACATCAGCCCACTTGCATTTACAGTGGTTTTTTGATACACAGTAAATAAGCAATTTTTTTTTTTAGGTTTTTTGAGACAGGTTTCTCTTAAAAGCCCTGGCTGTCCTGGAACTCACTCTGTAGACCAGGCTGGCCTTGAACTCAGAGATCTGCCTGCCTCTGGGCATTGCCACCACCCCCAGGGCCAATAAAATATTTAAGCTCCACTTGCAGGAATAGATACACAAGGTGGAATATGTACATACAATGAATGAAACACTAACATTAAAAAGGAAGAAAAGTCTGATATGTTATTACATGTATGAACAGAGGCAACAAAAAGATAAGGGCAGACAACAGGGGGCAAATATTGTATGATTTGCCTTATACAATATACCCTGAACAGTCAAATTCATCGACACTGAAAAAAAATTAAAGTTTTACTTTGCTTTTGGGGGGCAGGGGTGAGAGATCATTTTATTTAGACAAGATCTCCTCTATTATATAATTCTAGATGTCCTGGATCAAGTTGGCCTGTAGCTCAGACTTTCCTGCCTTTGCCTCCCTTGGGCTGGTATTAAAGGTATGTGCCACCCTGCCAAGCTAAACAATTTTTCAAAAGCTGTAAGTAAATACTGTTTAGTGACATATATTTCATTTTAGAAATATGAAAAAAAATTCTGATGTAGATGCTTATGGTTACACAAAATGTGAATAAATACATTTAATACTGCTGAATAATACATCTAAAAATGGTTAAGGGGTCTAGGGATGTGGCTCTAGAGACCATACTCCAATGCAGGAAGCCCTGGGTTCAATCCCCAGCATAAACCAAATGTGGTAGTGTACATACACACAAATCTTTACAAACAAAAAAATACAGGCCAGGCATGTTGATGTAAGTCTTTAAACACAGAAGATGGGAGGCAGAGGCAAATGGATTTTTGGGAGTTGAAGCCACATGATATATACATAGAGAGTTCAAAGCAAGTCAGAGGTGTAGAGTAAGACCCTGTCTCAAAAAGAAGGGGATGTGAGGATGCAGAGTCAGCTCAAAGGTTAACAATATTTAATGAAGGGCTGGCAAGATGGCCTAGATATTAAGAGCACTGGTTGTTCTTCCTGTGAGCCCAGGTTCGATTCCTAGCAAGCACATGGCAGCTTACAATTATCTGTAACTCCAGTTCCAGGGGAAGCCCTCTTGACTCTGTAGGCACACATGCACATGGTGCACAGACATATTCAAGCAAAATACTCAAACATTTTTTAAAAAATAAAAATGTTTAGAAAGAATGCTTCCTGCTCTTTTGTTGTCAGTATCCACATCAGACAGATCATAACCACCCAGAACTCTAGTTCCAGGGGACTCATGTCCTCTTCTGGACTCTTCAAGTATCTACACTTCATTTGTATATATTTGTTCACAGAGACACAAAATTAAAGATAAAAAATTAAAATAAAATAAATAAAAATAGATTCTTTTTTTTTTTTTCGAGACAGGGTTTCTCTGTATAACAGCTCTGGCTGTCCTGGACTCACTTTGTAGACCAGGCTGGCCTCGAACTCACAGAGATCCGCCTGCCTCTGCCTCCCAAGTGCTGGGATTAAAGGCATGCACCACCACCGCCCGGCTAGAAATAGATTCTTTTTTTTTTTTTTACAGGGTTTCTCTGTGTAGCCTTGGCTGTCCTGGACTCACTTTGTAGACCAGGTTGGCCTTGAACTCACAGAGATCCACCTGCCTGTGCTTCCCCAGTTGCTGGGATTAAAGGCCTGTGCTACCACGCCCGGCCATTACAGACAGCTGTGAACTGCCATATGGTGCTGGGATTTGAACTCGGGTCCTTTGGAAGAACAGCCAGTGCTCTTAACCGCTGAGCCATCTCTCCAGCCCTAGAAATAGATTCTTTTTTTTTTTTTTTTTTTGGTTTTTCGAGACAGGGTTTCTCTGAATATCTCTGGGTGTCCTGGACTCGCTTTGTAGACCAGGCTGGCCTCAAACTCACAAAGATCCGCCTGCCTCTGCCTCCCAAATGCTGGGATTAAAGGCGTGCGCCACCACCGCCCGGCTAGAAATAGATTCTTAACAGGGCATGATGACGGATGCCTTTCATTACTCAGGAGGCAGAGGCAGGCAGATCTTTGTGAACAGAAGCCAGCCTGCTGATCTACACAGTGAGATTCTAGACAGACAGACAGTCAGACAGGCACACACAGAGAATAAACAAAAAAAACCTATTAATTTTTTTAAATGAAAACTGAAAAAGGAGTATTTGTTGGGCATAGTTTTCAAAGATATATTACTTTACACACAACTCAAAAGAAAACTAAAATTTCAAACAATATGGATAAAGATTCAAGTGAAAACAACAAGAAGGCATACAAGAATAAACATCTATCTACAAACAGCAAATAATCTAGGCTGGAAAATGCGACCCTTGTATAGATGAAAAGGATCAAAGACTGACAGACAAGAAAACTGAGATCCAGCTGTAGGAAACTGTGTGAGCATAAGGAGTCATTATTAGCAAAGAAAGATGATCAGCACTTTTCTTTAGGACCATTTATCAAACAGCACAATGAGGAGGAGTGACAAATATGGACAGCTGATTCACCTGACAGGCAAAACAAGTAATAAAATTGAGTATCAAAAAAAAGTGGTTATGCCAGGCGGTGGTGGCGCACGCCTTTATCCCAGCACTTGGGAGGCAGAGGCAGGTGGATCTTTGTGAGTTCGAGGCCAGCCTGGTCTACAAAGTGAGTCCAGGACAGCCAGGGCTACACAGAGAAACCCTGTCTCAAAAAACCAAAAAAAAAAAAAACAGTGGTTATAAATGTAAAAGTAAGCTAGGTGTGGTGGCACACACCTTTAATCCCAGCACTCAGGAGGCAGAGGCAGGCAGATCTCTGTGAGTTCAAGACCAGCCTGATCTACAGAGTGAGTCCAGGACAGCCAAGGATACACAGAGAAACCCTGTCTCGAAAAATCAAAACTAAATAAGCAAACAAATAAACGTAAGGGTATAAAAACTGGTAGTCAAAAATCTAAGTTTAGGCTAGGTTTCCTTGTCACATACAATCCTAGAATAACACCATTCTTTCTCAATATTCATCAGAGTTAAAATGATGACTTTTCCCCTTCTACAATGTCAGGTCCATAACAGCAGAGTGTGTGAAGGGGCTGGAGAGATGGCTGAGTGGTTAAGAGCAATGGCTGTTCTTCCAGATATCCTGAGTTCAATTCCCAGCACCCACAAGGTGGCTCACAACCATTTGTTACAGGACATAATTCCCTCTTCTGGTGTTCAGGAAGACAGAGCACTCATACATAAAATACATACATAAATGAATCTTTTTTTAAAACCGGAGTATGAGTTGGGCGTGGTGGTGCATGCCTTTAATCCCAGCACTAGGGAGGCAGAGGCAGGTAGATAGATGTCTGTGAGTTGGAGGCCAGTCTGGTCTCCAGAGTGATTCCAGGACAGCCAGAGCTACACAGAGAAACTCTGTCTTGAAAAACCTGGAAAAAACAACAATAAAAAAAAAAAACAAAAGCAGAGTGTGTTTACTGACACATTCCTTGGCAAACTGTACTCTATTTTTTTTATTTATTTTTTCCATTTTGGCAGTAATGCAAATAGAAGTGAAGGCCTAGAACATGCAAGGAAAAGTACTCTAACCAATGAGCTAGCTAATCCTGGGCCCTCAAATAATTTCTAAATGAATGTACAATACATACTTCTTTAAACAGCATTTATTTAAACCAAGTAAGAACTTCTCTCTAAATCTGATTATACAGCTAATTATCTGAATCTATAGTATTTGGGTCATTATGAGATACAAGTTATACATTATGAGATACAATACATAGCCATCAATGGTCACCTTTAGTCAACTTCTCTTTCATTATAACTTCAACAGCAGCAAACTGACCAGTGCCTAAAATAATCTCCATTAAATTCATTCACATTTAACTCAGAAAGTTTTAACTTTAATAAGTACTAGAACACATTAATATTCATATATTAATTAGGTGAGTTAAGAAATAAATATTTTTAAACTCCATGCATAAAAACAGGCTTACAATACCTTAGGGGGATTAAATGGATATGTTTCTGGTATTTTTATCTCTAGTTGATATCGTCCACCTAAAAAAAAGGGGGTAGGGACAAATTTAAGAATGCTGCTCAAGTATGTGAATTAACACTGAAAATTTGTTTCAAAATATTTTATTGAGTGCCGAGAAAACTAAGATCTGAATAAAATAATCAGTCATGATTTTATAAGAAAATTTAAAGCACACAAAACCTCTACTGTATATAATATTAGTTTTAATAGTAACAGAGCTAGAGAGACGTACAAATACATTAACTCTATAGACAACCTAATGTCAAATATTTTATTATTAATTAGTAGCATAAGGCTCAGTGGTCTTGTTTTCGATAGTCCACCTGGCAAGAGATGGTGACAGAAAACAGAGGGTTAAAAAAAGAAAAGGCAAGGAATTACTGGATAGATAGTACAGAGACAAAGGACACAGATTATGTCACTAAGAAAAGGAAAACTCTCAGCCATTTCCCTCCAACAAAAAGTGCCCATCTTTCCACTTATCTATCCCCCTAAGCAAGGCATGGTGTCACACACCTGTGACCCCAGCACTTGGATAGTACACACAGGAAAGAACCAAGAACCCAAGGCCCACCTTGGCTTCATAAGCAAGTTCAAGACTACTTTAGGCTACATGAGACCTGTCTCAAAATGAAAAGAATCAACTTGTGTCCCTAAATTACATGTCAGTACTTCATTTAAATTTTCAAAATAAAGTCAAAGAACAAAATAAAAAAAAAAACAGGCTAACACACATTATCCTCTTCCAAGACTTTACAAAGTACTAACTAGAAATAATTTGTATTAAAAAAACCAATAATTCTATTTAGTTCTAAAATTATCTTCAACAACCAGAAGTTAAAGCCTGGCATGGTGGCGCATGCCTTCAATCCCAGAACTCAGGAGGCAGAGGCAGGCAGAACTAACCAGAGAAACCCTGTCTCGAAAAACAAAAACCAACAAACAAAAAAAACAACCAGCAGCTAAATAGGCAGGGTGGGGGGCTGCACCTAGCTCCCACAGGTGAGTAAATCATAAAGCTTCAATGGAAACCACAAGTCCACGTTACTGTCTCTGAAGGAAAAAGCCTTGCAATAGAGGAGACAAAGAACACGGACTCTAACTGGGTGTAGTAGCACATTCCTACAAAGCCTCGTACATGGTATGGGGAGCTGGAGGGTCTCCTGATTGACACCATGCTGAGCTAGAGCAGAAAGGGCCAGCCTGTCTCACACACCGCTCCCCACCACAAATCCTACCTTTAATAAACCTCCCAGTTCTAGACATCATGACCCACTAGCACGAAAGAGTCACTACTAAAAAACAGGACATAAAACTGTGCTATTGAAATATTTACACATGAAACTAAGGGCTTTTTACTACTAACCAAGGAATTAATTAAAAATTTGTCATATTGTTTGTTTTTGTTTTTTGAGACAGGGTTTCTCTGTGTACTGGACTTACTTTGTAGATCAGGCTGCCCTTGAACTTGCAGATATCTGCTTGCCTGTGCCTCCTAAGTGTTGGGATCAAAGGTGTACACCACCACACCAGGTAATTACAGACAGCTGTGAACTGCCACGGGAGTGCTGGGATTTGAACCCTGACCCTTTGGAAGAACAGGCAGTGCTCTTAACTGCTGAGCCATCTCTGCAGCCCATCATATTGTTGAATGAGTTACTAAAGCTAGAGATTTCATTTCAATTGTTAGAGATTTCATTCCAATATAATTTTTATATGCATGTAAAAGTAACATAATATGCTAATGGCATTATTATCAAACATTCAGCTATTGAAAATTTTAAGTAGTGAACTATTTTCAGTATTTAAGAGGTCCTTCCAAATCTACCTTTCTCCACTGTTAGGAATGCATGCATTTGAATCTCAGAAAAAAACAAAAGAGCATCTCACTTGATATCCACATTTTTTTTGTTGTTTTTTTGTTTTTTTCGAGACAGGATCTCCCTGTGTAGCCCTGGCTGTCCTGGACTCACTTTGTAGACCAGGCTGGCCTTGAACTCGCAAACATCCGCCTACCTCTGCCTCCCAAGTGCTGGGTTAAAGGCGTGTGCCACCACTGCCCGGCTTGATAACCACATTCTTTAAACAACAACCACCTTCCCTCCCTCACACACCCCCAAGGTCTCACTATCCAGCCCAGGGTGGCCTTAAACCCACAATTCTCCTGCCTCAGAGTTCAAATGCTGGGATTACATGAATGCAACAGCACTCTTATACTTCAAGAACTTTCTGATTCCAATTCTTTTTGGTAGAGTCTTCTCTATTAAATGATATATGAGTTGAACAAGAATCCTAAATCAAGTACATATGATAATAGTGAAATGTAAAGAAAAGGAGTCAGAACACAGGTAAGAGAGGGCACTTAACAGAATTTTGTACATATAAAGATGACCATTTATATCAAAAACTCCAAACGCAGATATTTTGCTTAAATAATATGTAGACTCATCTTTCTCTTTTTTAGTAGTAAAAATATATGTTTACTAAACGTGAGAGTAAAATCACAGCCTATACTCTAACACAAGTAAGTGGTCCCAGAACACACAGGCTGTAGCCCAACAAAGGCCATTTTCCTCTCTGGTTCTTTGTTGTTCTGATTAAACTTCAGAGTATTATCTTTATTATCTATTACAAAGCTCTTCCTTCTTAAATGCTTAAAAATTTTTATGAGCACTTTGAGAGCTCATAATTATTTAACAGATATTAAATAAACAGATCGTGGCATCCTCGAAGTCTAACTCCCACGTCACATTGATCTCTCAAGCATTCTATGTAAACTTTCATACAAAATCACTGTAAGAACAGTCATGACATACAATAATTTCTGGCTTCACAATGGACATGAGCGTCATTACGTGATCTCACCTTGAAGACATCATAGAACATTTAGGCAGCTGTCGCTGGGTAATGTGATCTCAAGGATCCATAGACATACAAGTGGCCCCATCACTGAATAGGTAAGGGACTTTCATAAGCATTATATACAACAACCCTCGATATGAGATATTTACCTCTTGAAGAATACATTTATTTTTTATTCTATTCATGCTTTCTGTTTCTTGCTTCTACAGACCAGGTCTTGCAATGTTACCTAGGCCAGCCTTGAACTCTTAGACTCAGGTAATTCTTCCATCTTATCCTCCTAAATAGCTAATTACAGATGTGCCACTATACACAATTTTAAGAATAGCCTCCAATTATCAAACATTTACCAACTTTTTTCCCTCATCTTGTTGGGGTGGTGGTATTTGAAACACACCCTCTGCAGTTGAGACTCATGTATCCTAGGGTGGCCCTGAATGCATAAAAATCCTCAGCCTCCCAAATGTTGGGGTTACAAACATGAGCCAATGAGCCCACAGAAACAACTGTGAACTTTACCTCCCTCCAAAGATAAGAAAGGAGGTAGATGAGGATTACTGAAGTACCTACTTAAATTTTACAAATCTGAAAGAACTTTTAGGCAAAAAGAACTAAATTAGTTCTTTACCACTGAGTTATTTAGGAAAAGGAAGTAAAACTGAGTAAGTGAAATGCGATATGGCAATTTTCTCTGTTTATTCTTCTTGACAACCTGGTCATTTTTTTAAAAGATTTATTCATTTATTTCATATGTGAGTGTTCTGTCTGCATGTACACCTGCACTTAGAAAAGGGCATCAGATCTCATTATAGATGGTTGTGAGCCACCATGTGGTTGCTGGAAATTGAACTCAGGACCTCTGAACAGCAGCTGAACCATCTCTCCAGCCCAATATGGTCATTTTTAAAACATAAAATTGCTTTTTAATGATAATATAGATGAATATTTTACAGGTAAGCTTTTGCTTTAGCTTTAAATTTAGACCAAAACAAAAGCAGGCTGGGAGATACAATTTCGCGTTAGACTGCGCCCAGCGAGCACACAGCCCTGGTTCTATGCCCAGCAAGCCTGTCTCATCTCCAAATAAGCAGAAGAAGGGAAAAACCATCAACAACAAAAAACCCACACCTTCAAAAAAACATCAAGCCTTCTTTCACCTGTGTTTATATTCGGAAAGAAAAGTAAGTTGATGACATAAATGGTACTTTTCTTCAAATATCAAACACATTTTAAAATAATCTACTCTTCAAGCACATGACCCCAAATCATCTAAAAACTAATAAAATGTTCTCTTATTTTGAGACATATGCAGAAATAAGCACTTAAATAACTTGCGTTTAGCAAATATGGATTTTTTTAATGGTTTTTTGAGACAGGGTTTGTCTGTGTAGCCCTGGCTATCCTGTAGACCAGGCTGGCCTCGAACTCACAGAGACCCTCCTGCCTCTGACTTCCAAGTGCTGGGATTAAAGGTGTGCACCACCACGCCCAGCTGGAATATTTTATCTTAATTACTGTAAGAAAATTATCTAATTTTTATAAGTTTATTAACTTATGAAACACTGCTAAGAAGGTAACACACATACTAGCCAATGAGCTTAGGAGGCTCCTGTGTAGTGTAAGTATACTGGAAGAGCTCTAGAATAATAATACTATTTCTTGTATTTTATAAATGTCTGAGTCATCTCAAAAAGCACTTCAAGAATGATTATAGTGTTGGAGATGTAACTCGGTTTATAACTCCTTGGGAGCATGGACAGGCTTTGAATTCAATCTTCAGCACCACAAAAGAGAAATAAATACGTAAATAAAAGAAACAAAAACACAATTACAACACCTACCATTAAAGAAGCTAGAGGTAAAAAACAGTATTTGATTTTTATGAGATTATCTTCTCCACTAATGGTTGTCAAAAGAACTAAATGAGCCACATCTGGTGGTACATGACTTTCATCCTAGCACCTGGAACAGGAGGCAGATCTGTCTGCATTCTAGGCCAGCCTGGTCTACATAGTGAGTTTCAGGCCAGGGCTACACAGTGAGATTCTGCCTAAATAAAAAATAAACAACAAAACCCCATATAAAAACATGTACCAGTCAAACATATTAGTAGGTATGAAATACTTAGCAATATAATTTTTTGCACTTCAAAATTGGTGCCCTGGAGATATGGGTTGTGCCTGTGAACCCTGCACCTGGAAATTGGAAGCAGGAGGAACAGGAGCTCAGAGCCAGCCTTGGCTACCGCTGCCAGTCAGAGAACAGCTTAGGCCACAGGGGAGGAGAACCTGTCTCAAAAGTCAGAGGGGAGGGGAATATAGAGGGAAATAGAGAAAAGTCAGGTAAAGGTGACTCACACCTACAATCCCACCACTTGCAAGTTGAAGAAGGAGGACTGCTGGGAATGAGGCCAGCTCTCAAGCTACAAAGAAAAAACATGTTTCAAAAACCAACAAAATACAATTTTAATGATAATCTAGGATCTTTTAAGGTTTTGAATAAAATAAAAATTGTCAAGAATATTGAGTTTTCTAGCCGGGCAGTGGTGGCGCACGCCTTTAATCCCAGCACTTGGGAGGCAGAGGCAGGTGGATCTTTGCGAGTTCGAGGCCAACCTGGTCTACAAAGCGAGTCCAGGACAGCCAGGGCTACACAGAGAAACCCTGTCTCGAAAAACCAAAAAAAAAAAAAAAAAAAAAAAATATTGAGTTTTCTGAACTCACTAAGACTGTAGAGAGCACTATATTTGAAGCAGCCATGAACACCATTCCTAAGACTTGGTGAGTCCTGATTTCATCAAAACCAGAAAGTTTTTGAAAGCACAGGCTTTGAAGTCAAAGCCAAATCCTAGTTTTTCTCTTAACATGTCTGACCTTAGACAAATGACTTAAATTCTCTAAGTTCAAATTTGTCCATTAAACGGGATTATAATACTTACCTTGTAAGATTGGGTGAAAACTGAGTGAGAAAATACCTATAGTGCTCTAACACGTAAATGCTATTACATACGGACATGTGCTCTCTATTATACAAACATTTAAATAATAATCGTCATGTAATGTGAAAAGGCCATGGTTCTCCTACACGAGCTAAATCTGCAATTAATACTCGTTAATAAAGATTTGTCTAAAAAATCCAAATACTACAATTTCCTCCTTTATTACATATTTAATTCCAGGTTCTAAAGTAAAGAGCTAAAATCATAATAATAAATATGGAAAAATCAACAAAGCTATTTCCTTTTTTTGCATGTTTTTTTTTGTTTTGTTTTGTTTTAGGTTTTTTGACACAGGGTTTCTCTGTGTAACAGTCCTGGCTGTCCTGAAACTCACTCTGTAGTCCAAGCTGACCTCAAACTTAGAGATCCACCTGCCTCTGCCTCCCTAGTGCTGGGATTAAGGACGTATGTCACCACGCCAGCTTTTGTTATTTTAAAATAACCACTCAAAGTGATTTTAAATAAACAAAATTAAATATCTGGGCAATAACTTATATAAATATGTGATGAAATGAAATATGAAATAATAGGGAGGGGAGCTTTGAAAGCAAAAGCACCACATCATTAGTCAAAGTGTTAAAATCAGTTATTAATCATATCAAGGATATCTGAGCACTGTATCTATGCTCAAGACTTAATACTCTATAATTAATTGTTATGCTATAAAATGTGTGCTACTTTAAACAGAATTGGGAACAAGATAAAGAAAGCTTTATGGCATAGAAGAGTAAGACATATATGGAATGTAAAATTCTAGCCTCCGAAACCTGTAACCTGGCTCTGCTAAATGTATTTGAGAAATTTTTTAAAAATCAGCTAAAATTCAGTAAGAAAAATCAGTCCTATTAATTGTCAAATTTTATCATTTTAAAAACTGCAATATACTCTAAGCCAAATAAAATTACTTTCCACAATTTTATAGATGCTCAAGATTACTCTGAGTCAATGTTTCAGACAAGTTCTAATAACACAATATTTTGATACAGAAAAAAGTACTTGCCTTCATATGGTGTGTCTGGAGGTCCTGCTATTTCTCCTCTTAATTCTGTAAAATTCTCATCTACAAGATCTACTTTAATTTGATTTTTGCTCGTCTTAAAAATAAACAGAAAATAAATGTTAGTTATACCAACAAGAAGAAAGCCTACCTTAAAATATTACCTATTACAAAACTAAAACCCCATTTTTCATGTTTAATTATCTACTTTAGTAAAACAAGTTTATGCTCTTCTAAAGTCTAATTTTTTAATAAACATATTTTAACTTTTACATTTATAATAAAATAGTACCAGTTTGAACAAGAGCACAACTGCTTATTGACCTTACAGAATTAGAGACAAATTATTTTCTGTTGGCCAATACAATGCATGCTATTCATCTGTAGTTTACTGTTAAGATGCTGTCTCTACACTGTTTCTGCCCAATCACAAGAAAATTTATGGTTAGTAAAAGCCATTTAGGCGCCGGGCGGTGGTGGCGCACGCCTTTAATCCCAGCACTTGGGAGGCAGAGGCAGGCGGATCTTTGTGAGTTCGAGGCCAGCCTGGTCTACAAAGCGAGTCCAGGACAGCCAGAGATATTCAGAGAAACCCTGTCTCGAAAAAACCAAAAAAAAAAAAAAAAAAAAAAGCCATTTAGGCTATGAGCTTCCATTTGAATTAATCATAACTCTAGATATTTGATTAACTGATCAAATTACTATACTATACCATCCACCACAATGATAAAAGCTCTAGGCATAGCATTCCTTTCCATGGTAGAATTCTAAATGCCTCAATATAATCTTCTAATGACCTCTATTTTTCTATTTCACTTATTTGTTCAGTGATAACTACCTTCTGACTAAAACAAACCTACTATAAATCTATCTACTTTTTGCACTTAATGCTTCTCAAAGTATTTTTCATAACCTTCTAACAAGCCATCCTCAAGAGTCATGGTGACCTTAAATAATTCAGAAAACCACCAAATGTGATTCACAATAGCATTCTCTTTTAATGGATCTCCCTGTCTGCAAATAAACCCTCTCCATTTACCATCTTGTACCTTGTTATCTTATGCTCTACATACCTAACACTGTAAACACTCCTAATCTAATGGTTTTCTCAATTTAAAAATAAACCCCTGAAGTACAAGGTTTTTTTTTTTAGTTTGAATTCCATATTTTTTTTTTTTTTTGTTTTTCGAGACAGGGTTTCTCTGAATATCTCTGGCTGTCCTGGACTTGCTTTGTAGACCAGGCTGGCCTCGAACTCACAAAGATCCGCCTGCCTCTGCCTCCCAAGTGCTGGGATTAAAGGCGTGCGCCACCACCACCCGGCTGAATTCCATATTTTTATGTAAGTAACATGCCTACATTAATGAAAAAGCTTCACAAAGATTTCAATAATAAACTTGTTGGCTTTTGGCATCTTCTAAATGGACAAAACAGTAATGACTATTGTTTAAGGTCTGCAGCATCTTCTTTTCATCTCTAATAAAAGCCACCAACCACTTTTAGCTTTTTATATAATAAATATTTTTAGTATAGATACAGTATGTAACTCAAAATCCAAGTTTTAAATTTTTCACCATTCATAATGCTTTAATAAAATCACAATATGAAAAAACATGATTTTCATGTATTCTATTTGTTTGGTTTTTTGAGACAGGGTTTCTCTGTGTATCCTTGGCTGTCCTTGACTCACTTTGTGGATCAGGCTGGCCTTGAACTCACAGAGATCTGCCTGCCTCTGCCTCCCGAGTGCTGGGATTAAAGGTGTGCGCCACCATGCCCGGCTCTTTCATGCATTCTAAAAGGATTCCAATGGTACTGGTTTCTTTCATAACTTTTTTTCTAAGATGATAGTATCTCATTTTTTTTTCAAAATATTTTTGTTCAAAGGATGATTAATGATAAATGCAAACTAGAAGCTTCTTTCTGTACCCTAGGAAACTGGTACTCTTTGTATTTGTGGTGGGGGAGGAAATGTATATTTTAGTAAAAGTAGTACTTTGTCTATTATGTATAAGAGCGTGAATGTTAAGAGAACAGGAGGAACTGAGATTTACCAACTAATTTAAACACCCACAAGTATCAACTTCATATCTCTCCCACTAAGATTTCTAAGCAAAACGGTATTTTGTAAGTCATCGGTACTTTCAAAGATCACTATTACACCTCACAATCAATCTTCTCCAGTCTAAAATGAAGTAAATAACACTAAAATGCTATAAGACTAAAGGATCTAATTAGAGTTGTTTTTGAGCCAAGCGTAGTAGCTCATGCCTTTAGTCCCAGCAGAGGCAGATGAATCTCTGTGAGTTCAAGACCAGCCTGATCTACAAAAAGAGAGTCCAGGGCAGTCAGGGCTCTGTGATACAGAGAAACCCTGTCTTGAAAAACCAAAAACTAACAAACAAACAAAAACTGCTTTCCTCCTACTACCCCAATTCACTGATTAGTAAAATGGTAAGTATATAATTATTAATTTTTCTTTTTGTTGTTGTTGCTGTTTTTCGAGACAGGGTTTCTCTATGTATGCCTGGCTGTCCTGGACTCACTTTGTAGACCAGGCTGATCCGCCTGCCTCTGCCTCCTGAAAGCTAGAATTAAAGGCATGCACCTCCACACCTGGCCTAATTATTTTTTTTACAGTCCTTGTATCTGTCCATATCACTTCCAAATTATAATTCAGAGGTGGAAAAAAATGAATCTTTTTTCACTATAGACAAAGAACACTATTAGTGTATGAAGGATTTACTAAATCAGCTCAAGAAAATACCATCACCATAATGAATCTCATTATAAAGAACCATTCATACATGGTCTAGAGTAGGGTCTTTATCTGTAGATAACTAAAGAAAAATGAAAATGAAGTTAAAAACAAGGAATCTTCGCAAGTCAATTTATCAAGTTAATAATTATTCTTTATATCATCACAGTTTGATTTAAACATCCAATTATTTCACAATCCAAAGCTCCCACTTCACACCCAGCCTGACTTACAATCTCAGTGTAACTCAGGAACACCAGGAAAGATGGACAACATCAAAAGACAACACCACCAGAGAAACATGTTTAGATGATCCTGTTGATCCTGGACCCTGTTTTTGTCACAGACTCGTGCTCTTAGTTTCGAGTGTGTCACCGCAAATGTGCCTTTCAATTTATTTATTACTATAAAATGAGATGCCTTACAATCATTTTGGTAACACAAATTTAACTATTTCTATAAAATTTTTGTTGTTACTTGAAAAAAGGTAGTAGCTGAGGGTGGTGGCACAGGTCTTTAATCCCAGCACTCGGGAGGCAGAGGCAGGCGGATCACTGTGAGTTCGAGGCCAGCCTGGTCTACAAAGTGAGTCCAGGTTAGTCAGGGGTGTCTTGTCTCAAAAAACCAAAAAAAAAAAAAAAAGAAATAAGCCAAATTTTTAATCTAAGCATTTTTAGGGAGACTAGGGACCAAGCCCAGGGTACCTTGAGAATGATAAGCACTTCTACCAGAGTTATAGTCCCTAAACAGATTAAAAAAAAAAAAATTCTGTATCTTGAAGCATACCTTCCAATGGAGTTATCTAGAGATGCTAGATAATTTAACAGCAATGAGATTTATTTAAAAATTTTCTATTCTCTCTGTGTGTGATGTGATTAAGTATTTTAGGCCAAATATGTGGAGAGTGTTAAGAAAATTTTGTAGGGTCTACTTTGAACATCTTTATATGGAGATCAAATCAGAATGATTTGAATAATAAGTCTTACTTGCAAATGAAAAAAAAAAAATCTGGGGGCTGAAGGAATGTCTCAGTGGTTAAGAGCACAGGCTGCTCTTCCAGAGGATCAGCATTCCCATCACCAACACAGTAGTTCACAACTGCCTGTAACTCCATTTCCACAGGATCTGACACCCTCATGCCTATGCATATAAAATAAAATAAATTATTTAAAAAATTCTGGGCTGGGCATGGTGCACACGCAATTAATTCCAGCACTTGGGAGGCAGAGGCAGGCAGATCTCTGTGTGTTTGAGTTCGAGACCAGCAAAGTCCAGGGCAGCCATGGCTATTACACAGAGAAATCCTGTCTCAAAAAACCAAAATCTGAAGCATGGGGCATGTAATGTTTCCCAAGAAGAGATGAAAACTAAGGGACTAAGATATAATAGGAAAGTGAGGCTGACAAAACCATCTACAGTGATTATTAAGAACAAGCTGTAACAATGGTGTGGGGTACAAGTCGTTAATACTAGCACTACAGAGGCAGAGGTGGCCTGGTCTACCAAGCAGATTCAGGCCAGCTATCTCCATAGTGAGACCCTATAGAAAAATTTTAATTCAGAACATGGCTGCTCTGGTGAGAGATCACAACCAAAGACCTTCTAGGTCTGTGTGATCTGGCTGGAATACAGACATGCGAGACAGAGGCATGCAGATCTCTGAGTTCTGGTCAGTGCTGTTCAGTCATTTCGGTTGAGCCAGTGAGTTGACGGGCAGTGCAGTGGAGTTGAGTTCGTGGCAGTCCAGTTCATGGAATTCGGAGGCAGTTTTACAGGTTGAAGACAGAACAAGCTAGACACAGATAAAGGAAGACAGAACTAACCAGAGAATGAATGAGAAGGAGCCAGAAGATTAGAACAGATTGCTAGAGTTAGTTTGAGGCCAAGCAGAGCAATTCAGTCAGAGACCAAGAGAGAAGCCAGTTTGAATCAGTCAGCTTGGAGAGGAGTTTGAGTCAGAACAGCTGAGCTGAACCAGCCAGAGTTCAGAAAGAACAAGAAAGGGTGAGCTTATTCAGCAGTAAGTTTCAGAGGCTGAAAACCTAATCTAGGCCTAGGTTAGACTGTACAGAGGCTAGAAGCTTCCAGGACTAGGCCTAGGTTAGCAGATGGAGGCCTAGATAAGCCTCTGAGAAGACAATTAAATCAGAAGAAAAGTTACTTTTACAAGACCCATCTCAAAACAAAGAGAGCTAGTCGTAAATCAATGCTATTCAACAGGTATGAGCACATGGCACAAAGTCTGATATCTGAGTTCGATCCCTAAGACACATGGCAGAGGAACTCAGGAAAACAAGTGCTGCTCTCTAACCTCCACATGTGAGCCACGAAGCACACGAGCCACCTGCCCCCAGACCCAAAAAAAAGTAATGCAAAAGAAATGTAAATATAAAAGTTAGAAAACCTGACAGAGAAAGGCAAATGTGGCTAGTGGCTACTGTACTGGACAGGCAATGCTGTTCTAGCTAGAGAACCAGAAAAATAATAGCCTCTCCAATTATAATAATAATGTGTGAGGTCAAAATTACTAATCTTCATTTCAGTCATCATACTTCAAAAACCAAAAGTGCAAAATGAAATTATAACTTTTCTTTTTGAGACAAGGTCTTATGTGTCACAGAGCTGGCTTCAAAATGGATATTCAGTCAAGAATGACAATGAATTTTTAATCTTTCTCTCCAGGCCCTAACCAACCTCCCACCAGAGTGGTATTGCAGGCATTTGCCACGTGCAATTTATGTGGTGCTGCAGACCAAACCCACATCTTCCTGCATGCTAGGCAAGCACTACACCAGCCCCCTAAATTGAATGATTTTGTGAATATTTACTAACAAATATGCAAGGTATTATTACAAGTACTATTAGTATAAAGATACACCATGGAAGTAGGTGGGCAGCGGTGGTGCAAGCCATCAAGAAGCACAGGCAGAAGGATGATCTAAAGACCCTGTCTCAAAGCAAAGTGAATTGAAACCAACAGGTTCGCAAAAATAACAGTGTATTAAAGTATGAGGGCTGGAGTGAGCACTTCCTCCACAGAACCTGGGTTCGACTCCCACCACCTACATGGCAGCTCACATCTGTCTGTAACTCCAGTTTCAAGGCCCTTTCTGGAGTCCATGAGCACCAGGTATGCACATGGTGCACAGACAAGCAATGCAGGCAATACACCCATACACATAAATTTTAAAAAGTAAATTTAAAAGTTAAAAAAAATAAAGTAATATGGACTAGATGGGGTAGCATAGGCCTCCCCCCAGCATTTGGGAGACAGAGGTCAGCAGAACCCATGACTTCAAGTCAAGTCGGGGCTGCATAGTGAGACCCTGGCTGAGTACCCAGCACCACAGGGTGGTTTTCACAGCATCTGCAACCCCAGTTCCAGAGGACTGACTCCACACATACAAACACACAGGCAAACACTCCGACACACAGTCAGAATCCCAGCAGACAAGGAGATTCCCGAAGTTCACAGGCCATTCAGGCTAGGTCACTTGCCAAATTCTTAGCCAATGATAGACCCTGCTCAAAAAGTAAAATAAAGGGCTAGAGAGATGGCTCAGCGGTTAAGAGCTGCTCTTCCAGAGGTCCTGAGTTCAATTCCCAGCAACCACATGGTGGCTCACAAACATCCACAATATGATCTGACGCCCTCTTCTGGCTGCAGGTGTACATGCAGATAGAGCACTCATGTACATAAAATAAATAAATCTTAAAAAAAAAAAGAAGCCGGGCGGTGGTGGAGCACGCCTTTAATCCCAGCACTCGGGAGGCAGAGGCAGGCGGATCTCTGTGAGTTCAAGGCCAGCCTGGTCTACAAAGCGAGTCCAGGACAGCCAGGGCTACACAGAGAAACCCTGTCTCGAAAAAACAAAAAACAAAAAACAAAAAAAAAAGAGTGTAGAGTTAAAAGTAAAAGTGAAATAAATTAAAAACCTGGAGAATGATACCTAAAACCTCTGGGTTCCACTGGTGAGCTTGCACACACATGTGTACTCTCTCTCTCTGAATCTTCTCATTTCTGTTTTATCATAAAAAATGTGTAAAAGTCATCACTCATACTAGAAGACATAAGCAGAAAAATGAGTAAGTGGAATCAATCTATGTAGTATGTACAAAACCTTTGTTTGTTCCTTAGTACTACAAAAAGGAGGAAGAGGGAAGAAGGAGAATGAGAAAAAGAGAAAAGCAACAACAGCAAATTGTTTTGTGAACAAACTGAAAACCAACAGCTCAAGTCACAGAGCAAACTGCTGGAGAAACAGAGAAAAGGTTCACAGATTACCAGAGCACCTTATGATGCTCTCTGTAGGAACTCACACCAATGTACAACTCAATAGATGGATGAGTCATGTGGAGGCAAAATTAGTACATCCTGTGGTGCTGGGGACTCAGCCAGGGTCTCACTATGCAGCCATTTGCTAGCTCAAATGACTCCTCACGGAATCATAGGGAAGTCTCCTCATCTATGTTCATAGCAACCTTATTTGTAATAGCTAGAAGCTGGAAACAACCCAAATATCCCTCAACTGAAGAATGGATTAAAAAACTGTGGTACATCTGTACAATGGAATATTACTCAGCTATCAGGAACAATGAAATTATGCAATTTGCAACCAAATGGATGGAACTAGAGAAGCTCATCCCGAGTGAGCTAACCCAGGATCAGAAGAATGCACATGGCATCTATTCACTTATAGTAGGATTTTAGCTATATAGTACAGGATATCTGTACTACAACCAATACACCAAAGGGAACATGGACATAGACTTTTTTTTTCTTTTTCCTTTCTTTTTCTGTTGTTGTTGTTTGTTGGTCTGTTTTTTAGTTTTCCCTTCCTAGCAAGGAGACACCTTTCACTGGCGGTACTGCCTTGTAGGCCCCCAGTGTATGAAGAGGCTCTTGGACCTCATATGACTCCTGAACTGTGGCAAGGGACTGTTATGTAGGGACACTCCACCCCAGAGGAACAAGAGAGAAGGATTAGAGGGTAGAGGATGGGAGGGTGGGGCTGGGAAGGGGGGAAAGAAGACAATACGATAGAGATGTAACCTGAAGCAACAAATAAATTTATTAATTAAAAAAAAGCAGGTAACAGGTTTAAAACACTGTAAATAAATTAAAACTTACAGCCGTTCAACCTGGTTTTATAAACCTCCAAGAGTCAAAAAAACTTAGAGCTAAGGTAAAATACATGAAATGCGTGGTGTTAGCCCATGCCTTTAACTTCAGCAGAGATGGGAGGAGCACTATAGAGTTAGTTGTCTTATAAATTCTAGAGTTACACGGAACAGGGTAATGATGGTACCCACCCTTAATCCCATCATTCAAGAAAAGTACACCCTTAATCCCAACACACTAGAGACAGAAACAGGAAGATCTCAGAGCTCAAGGTCAGCCTGATACAAAACAAACTCTAAATAGAGAAAAACTTCGATCCAGGAGTGGTGGAGCACATCTTTAACCCCTTCAGATGGGAACCACAGGTCTTTGATCCCAATAATTAGAATGCAGAGACAGACACATAGGATATGGAAGGACTTAAGTTTAAAAGCTACTTACAAAAGGCCTACTCAATACAAACAAATTGTCCTTTGAGATCTCAAAATATATACACTAAGGGTTGTTTAGCTCCAAAATAACAAAATAATTTTTCTTTAAACCAGATTGAAAGATAATACTTTATATATTGTCAAAAAAAAAAAACAAATTTGCTTCAGGAGAAATATTTCCTGACCCCCCCCACCCAAAAAAAAAAAAAAAGGCAATTGTCCCAGAGTTAGGATTAGGGTAGGGCTCTGTTCTTATCTTTCTAGGAGATTTAAAGCATCCATCCAAGGAATCCAGGGACAACTGGACAACAGAAACCTCAACAGAAAACAGAATCAGACACCAAAGAAGACGAGTGGCCCAGATGATCCAGCCTTGCAGACTTCCTCAATAGCTGTTTCCATCAAAAGTCTACAACCACAACAACTCAAAATTGCTAAGATCGTTCAGCTACACACACTGCCCCAGCCAGAACTTCAGTAAAGCCTGGAAGATCAGCTTCTGTCTACAAACTTCTTAGGACATCTAAACAGCTGAGCACAAAAGGACTGAACATAAAAGGATTGTATTAACTTTTTTTTTTTTGGGTTTGTCGAGACAGGGTTTCTCTGTGTAACAGCCCTGGCTGTCCTGGACTTGCTTTGTAGACCAGGATGGCCTCGAACTCACAGAGATCCGCCTGCCTCTGCCTCCCAAGTGCTGGGATTAAAGGCGTGCGCCACCACGCCCAGCAAAAAAAATTTTTTTTTTAGTTTGTCGAGACAGGGTTTCTCTGTGTAACATCCCTGGCTGTCCTGGACTCGCTTTGTAGACCAGGCTGGCCTCGAACTCACAGAGATCCACCTGCCTCTGCCTCCCAAGTGCTGGGATTAAAGGTGTGCGCCACCACCGCCTGGCTGTATTAACATTTTTAACCATTTTTCCATTCTGGTTTGGGCCCCAAAAAGGTTTACTACGACCCAAATCAGCAGGAAGTCATTTTAAGAGAGTGACGTCCCATGCCCAGAGGGTGGGGAGGGTGTTCCCCCCCTTTTGGTTATTTGATGGATAACAGAAAACTTTGTTATTTAGGGGAAGAGACTACAAGCTGTTAAATGGTCTTGTTAAATGGGTTTTGGAGGTTAGACCCAGGGACTTCCTTCTTTTCCTTCTCTGTATCCTTCTTTCTCTCCTATGTAGGAGTGCACAGACTTGAGAAAAAAGGGACAGACATAGTATGGGAAGGACCAAGAGGAAGGGACAGATTATTGAATATGCCCTTATACCTTTGTATAGTGATACAAAATTAGTATTATATTTGCCTAAAGTGGTATTGATCATTGTATATTGTGCAAAATTAAGATTGTATTGGACATCGATACTGATTTTTGTATATTGATACAAAATTAAGATTATATTTGGCCACAATGGTATTGACCCTTGTATAATGATGCAATATAGAGATTGTATTGGGCTACAGAGGCATTGATTTTTATATATATATACAAAATTAAGAGTATATTTGGCCACATTGGTATTGATCTTTGTATATTGATACAAAATTAAAGGTAACGCTTCTTAAAGGTATTGTACCTAGTGATGCTTAAAAATGAAATGTGAGGCCAGGCGGTGGTGGCGCACGCCTTTAATCCCAGCACTTGGGAGGCAGAGGCAGGCGGATCTTTGCGAGTTCGAGGCCAGCCTGGTCTACAAAGCGAGTCCAGGACAGCCAGAGCTGTTAAACAGAGAAACCCTGTCTCGAAAAAAAAAAAAAAAAAGAAATAGAAGTATATTCTTTAAGCCGGGCGTGGTGGCGCACGCCTTTAATCCCAGCACTTGGGAGGCAGAGGCAGGCGGATCTCTGTGAGTTCGAGGCCAGCCTGGTCTACAAAGCAAGTCCAGGACAGCCAGGGCTGTTACACAGAGAAACCCTGTCTGGAAAAACCAAAAAAAAAAAAAAAATGAAATGTGAAGATCTGGCCTCTTGATACCAACCGTCTTAAACCGTTTAGGATAGTTAAGAAAAACAAACTCCTAGTCATGCAAGCGTGTCATTTTGTTAGCTACTATGACAATCTATCACAGATATTCTCTAAGCTACTCAGAAATCAAGTTGTTAAGAGACAAGCAACATAGATAGGGCATCTTCAAAAACCCCAAGAGATCTGCAGAATATGGCATTCAAAGATGTTAAATTAAGATTTTTTTGATATCAAGACATGTCAGCTCCTGACAGCACCGCCTATTCTACTCCAAGTAGAAGATGAGCATAGAAGAATCTCCAGTGGGAGATGGTTGAATTAGTGGCAAGCCTATCTCTTGGCATGAAAAACCCCTTGCTTCAACTGTAAACAGACTGCTGTCCAAAACGGACAAAACTTGGTAGCAGGTAAGTCGACAGCCTAGCTCTGCCAAGACAGGGTAGGTAAGTCCTTCATAATTCCTGCTCTACAATCAATGTGTGTCAGAGAAACGGGACCAAATGGCTGAAGACTGATGCTGGAATGTATGGAGAGAAAATGGGAACTGTCCAGGCAGCCACTGATATGTCATTTCTTAGTTTTGGATGATGCAGGCCCTGCACTTCCTACATAATCAGATATATTTATCCCTCTCAGGTCTCTGAGGTGGTTGAAGAATAGATAGCTAGAGTCTCATAGTTAAATTTTGAGTTGTTTAGGAATCAAGAGGGTGTTCTGGATCTAAGAAGATGTTTTTAAAATTGTGTTGCAAGTTAGTATGAAAGCTGAGTCAGATATAGAACTTTAAACTCATGGAGACGGTTAGATAGTAGAATGTTAAAGTCAGGGGCCAAATATGTATGGACTGGACATTGGGAATGTATGCTAAGAGGGTGTTCTGGATCTAAGAAGGTGTTTTTAAAATTGTGTTGCAAGTTAGTATGAAAGCTGAGTCAGATATAGAACTTTAAACTCAAGGAGACGGTTAGATAGTAGAATGTTAAAGTCAGGGGCCAAATATGTATGGACTGGACACTGGGAATGTATGCTAAGCCATATAACTCTCATAAATGTGGTGTATTTATTTCTGTTGTTTTGTAAAGTATTTACAGTTATAAGAGAAGGAACCATTTGTTGGACTGAAAGCTGTTGGGGGGAAGAGGGTGGAAGGGTGGGACAGGAGGGAAGGGAGAATTCTGAGATGTAACTTGAAGAAATAAAAAAAAAATTTTTAAAAAAGGGAATGGGGGGGCTGGAGAGATGGCTTAGCGGTTAAGAGCACTGGTTGCTCTTCCAGAGGTCATAAGTTCAATTCCCAGCAACCACATGGTGGCTCACAACCATCCATAATGAAATCTGGTGCCCTCTTCTGGCCTGCAGATATACCTGCAGACAGAACACTGTATACATAATAAATAAATCTTAAAAAAATAAAAATAAAAAAAAAATTTAAAAAAAAAGGGAATGGGAGCCATTTGCTAGCTCTAGAGTAGCTACCCCAGATGGTGATGGAACCCCCCCAACGTTCTAGCTCTAGAGTTAGAGTAGCTACCCCAGATGGGGATGGAAACCCCCCCCCCCCCCCGCCAACGTTGAAAGACTGGTCTAGTGAGTGACTGGGCAAACTGAGCTGCCTCCTCAGAACCATTTTATGAGAGAGTTAGCCAGCCTTTAAGGTGGCACCTCCATGCCTCTGCATCTCAGTAATCAGGGTTAAAATTATGCACCATCATATCTGATACAATTTTATTCATGATAGAATTCTGGCTCAATAAATCTGAGTTACAATTAAGAAAGTCACCAGCTACCAAATAAAAGAGTGACACTGGATCAGAACATTCTAGTAAAGTGGTTCTTAACCTCTGAGTCTTGACCTCATCGTAGGTCAACAGACCCTTTCACAGGAGTTGTATATCAGATATCCTGTATAACAGATATTTACATCACAATTCATAAGAAAAGTACAGTTATGAAGTAGCTAAGAAA
>CAJQZJ010009649.1:20104867-20138956 GCA_907164525.1 Lophiomys imhausi | reverse complement strand
TGTAGTGACACTGTGCACCTCATCCTAACACTCCTTTCCTGGCTGTACTGACACTGTGCACCTCATCCTAACACTCCTTTCCTGACTGTAGTGACGCCATGCACCTCGGTCTTCTGAACACATTAGCACACTCCATCATTTATCATTTTACTCAGTTTCAACTTCAGTGTGTGCAAAGGGCTGAAAACAAAGACGAGGACTTCATCCTAAACCTTTACTTTACGCAACTGCCTCTAAGATTACCCAACTGAGGGTTTAGTATATCTCTCACCTGCTTACCTGACCTGTGTCAAATCTCTCTCCAGATCTTCTCCAGACTCAACTACTTGCTTGCTATTTCCATCAACATAACCCTAAAAGGACATAGCAAGATTCTTGCTCCTGGGGCTGGAGAGGTAGCTAAGCAGTTAAGAGCACACTGTCTACTCTTCCAAAGGTCCTGAGTTCAATTCCCAGCAACCACATGGTGGCTCACAACCATCTTCTGTCCTCTTCTGGAGTACATGCAGATAGAACACTCACATATGTAAAGTAAATAAATCTTTAAAAAAAAAAAAAAAGATTCTTGCTCCTCTCCATCTCTCCCATAGCAGAAACAAGCATCACCACTACTAAAAACAAACACCTGTTCTCTAACCATTCCTTTTTGTTTCTACCTTCAAAGCGTATCCTAATACTACCACTACTCTTCAGCTCCCTACTCAATTCTAACCCAAGTTATCATCTCTTGTCCAAGTAACCTAGACAATTTCCCAAATAATCATTCTGAGTTTTTTTCTACCCCTTTCCCATAGCAAGCTAATGGATTTCCTTTCTCAACTGCATGGGATAACATAAACCTGTGGTACCAACACTTGAGACAGATAAGATGTGCAATTCAACTCCAGCCTGGCTTACACAAAAAGACCTGACTCAAGAAACAATTTCTCACAAAGAAACCCGTCTCAAAAAACAAACTAACCAAAAAAAAACAAAAAACAAACAAACAATGCAAAACAGGCCAGGCATTAATCCCAGCACTCGGAGCACAGGCAGGTGGATCTCTGTGAGTTCCAGGCCAGCCTGCCAGCCTGGTCTACAGAGTGAGTACCAGGACAGCCAAGGCCCTTACAGAGAAACCTTGTCTCAGAAAAACCTAAATAAATAAATAAATTCTCCTTTTCTTTTTTACTAATGAAACTCTGGTTTCAATGGGGAGGAATGTGTTTTTCTTCAAAATACATTTTAAACATTCTCATTTGTACATGATGTGGGGGGCATGTGGACATGAGAAGACAATTTATAGTAGGTGGCCCCTTCCATCATTTGAGTCCCAGGGATCACACTCCTGTCATTAGGCTGGCAGCAAGCTCTTGTCTTTACCTGATGACACATATCACCAGCCCTAAATTTATTTATATATATATATACACACACACATATACATATACATACATGCATATATATATATATATGACAGAATTTCTCTGTGTAAAAGTACTGGCTGCCCGGGTGTGGTGGCACACGCCTTTAATCCCAGCACTCGGGAGGCAGAGGCAGGTAGATCTCTGTGAGTTCGAGTCCAGCCTGGTCTACAAAATGAGTCCAGGACAGCCAGGGTTACAGAGAGAAACACTGTCTCGAAAAACAAAAACAAACAAAAAAAAAGTACTGGCTGCCCTGGAACTCACTTTGTAGACCAGGCTGGCCTCAAATTCAGAGACCCACCTGCTTCTGCCTCCTGAGTGCTGAGATTAAAGGTGTGCATAACCATGCCTGATTATTAAATTGTATTTCTTAATCTTCCTTAATTCAATATTAACATTTTTCTTACTGTTGTTTTTCAAGTCAGGGTTTCTCTATGTTCTCTATGTAACAGTCCTGACTGTCCTGGACTCTCTTTGTAGACCAGGCTGGCCTGGAATTCAAGATTCACCTGCCTCCACCTCCAATGCTAGGATTAAAGGTGTGCACCACCATGCCCAGCCAGTAGTAAGATTTTTTTAAGGGAGAATCAGAAGTTATTGAGAAAGCTGCTTGAAGGAGGAAAGCCTAGTTGTCTTATGTCCTTCCCGGCTGCAATTCAGACATGTTGTCTAGACAAACATTCTGAGAATGAGGTGGAGGAAAGGCATATCCTTAAGAACTATAAACTGCCGGGCGGTGGTGGCGCACGCCTTTAATCCCAGCACTTGGGAGGCAGAGGCAGGTGGATCTCTGTGAGTTCAAGGCCAGCCTGGTCTACAAAGCGAGTCCAGGACAGCCAGGCTGTTACACAGAGAAACACTGTCTCGAAAAAAAAAAAAAAAAAAAAGAACTATAAACTGAACATGACATGTAGCTAGCTTATTAGCTAGGCATGGTAATGTCTTTCTATAACCCCAGCACTCAGGAGGCTGAAATAGAAATGTCAAGGATAAGGCCAGTTTGAAGTAAGTAGTTTGAGGCCCATACATAGCTGGACCTTATCTCACAAATCTAAAAGATTTGTAATCTATAACACTAAAGTCATCTGGAACACCTCCTTCAAACTTCTACTTGTCTAAACTACTGAATACTGTCTTGGGTTGTGATTCCCAAAGAGGTTGAATATTAGATATTACATTCCAATTCATAACAACAGCAAAATTATAGTTATGAGGTAGCAACAAAATTTTATGATTGGGTTCACCACATGAGAAACTGTATTAAAGGGCTGCAGCATTGGGAAGGTTGAGAAGCACTGATCTAGATCCTTTTTCCTCAAATCCCTTGCACACATACACTCACGCACAGTGCGCCAACACTGACTTTTCATTTAAACCCTTCAATGGTTTCAACAGTCACTTAAACCCCAAATTTCTCTTTTAAAACCTTTTATGTGGGGGGCTGGAGAGATGGCTCAGAGGTTAAGAGCACTGTCTGCTCTTCCAGAGGTCCTGAGTTCAATTCCCAGCAACCACATGGTGGCTCACAACCATCTATAATGGGATCTGACTTCCTCTCGTATCATGCAGTGAGACATTCAAATAGAGTACTCATATGCATAAATAAATAAATATTAAAAAAACACCCTTTTATGTAATTTGGATCCTACAGCCTTTCCAAGTTATTCTCTCATCACTGCCCTTAAGCTTCTAGCTATAATGTTTTAGTTGTTCAAACAGAACTCATTCCTGCTTTGAGTATTGACCTCAGCAGTTTCAAGTCCAAGGAATACGTAATGAGACTAGCGATGCCTACTACTGCTAATGTATCAAACCATTAAAAAAGGAAAAACTCGGGGGCTGGAGAGATGGCTCAGAGGTTAAGAGCACTGACTGGTCTTCCAGAGGTCCTGAGTTCAATTCCCAGCAACCACATGGTGGCTCACAACCATCTATAATGAGATCTGGTGCCCTCTTCTGCCCATACATGCAGACAGAACACTGTATACATAATAAATAAATCTTAAAAAAAAAAGGAAAAACTCGCCCAGTGTGGTGACACATGCCTTTAATCACAGAACTGAAGAGATAAGAGGCAGGTGGCTCTCTGAGTTCCAGGCCAGCTTGATCTATAGAGCTACTTTCAGGACAGCCAGGGCTACACAGGATACAGGAAAACCTTGTTTAAAATTTAAACAAACAAAAAATAAAGTGGTGCTCAGATTTGGAAGGTGGAAGGACGTCATCCTCAGCTATAGTTAAGTCAAGGATAGCCTGGGATATAAGACCTAGTCTCAAAAGAAAAGGTAGATAAGAGATAAAAACCAAAAGGGTGGGATTACAGATTATCTCTATAACTCTATTATCTATATAAAGCAAATCTGTAACTTTTATATTTATAAAAACTGACTATTTAGGAAAAGTAATTATGGGTTGGAGAGATGGCTCAGTGGTTAAGAACACTGCCTGCTTTTCCACAGGTCTTGAGTTCAATTCCCAACAAGCACATGGTGGCTTACAATCATCTATAATGTGACCAATGTCCTCTTCTGGTTGAAGGTGCACATGCAGATACAGCACTCATACATTTAAATAAATAAATAAATCTTTGGGGGGGGGGATTAGAGGCTGGAGAGATGGCTCAGAGGTTAAGAGCACTGGCTGCTTTTCCAAAGGACCCAGGTAAAAATGTCAGCACCCACATGGCAGTTCACAGCTGTCTGTAATTTTTGGGCATGGTGGCACACACCTTTAATCATAACACTTCAGAGGCACAGGCAGGCAGATCTCTGTGAGTTCAAGGCTAGGCTGGTCTACAAAGTGAGTCCAGGACAGCCAGGGCTACACATAGAAACCTTTTCTCAAAAGAAAGAAAAAGAAAAGTATTAAGCTGGGCAAGGTGAGCCCATAATTTTAATCTCAACAGGCAGGGAGGTAGAAACAGGAAGATATCTGTTTATAGCCTAGTATAAAAAATAAGTTCCATTTGGGGTTGTGGCACAGGCCTCTAATCCCTTAAAATGCGGACCTCTGGGAGTTCAAGGCTAGCCTGGCCTACAGAGTGAATCCAGGGCTACCACAGAGAAACCCTGTTTCAAAAAAAAAAAACCCAAAAAACAAAAAGCAAACAAGTTTCAGACGAGCCAGGGAATCTCAAGAGAAGGGTAGGAAGAGGAGGGGAAGGAAAGAAGAGTAGTTAAGTAATGTTTCCATCTTTCATTGTTATGATTATCATAATTCACCCTCAAAGTATGGCTATAAGGTTTATTCCAACAAACTCTCTCCCTGAGGTTAAATTAAATTACTCAACCTTACAACCTTCCCTTAAACTATACACACACACTTAAAAAAGCAGTTTCTCGATGCCTTGGAAGGCCAAAATTTACTCAGTAAAGCAGTGACTATGTCTAGTTTATTAGCCACCTAAGCAGCATTCAATAAATAGCTATGGACTGAATAAATGAAAATGTATGAAGTTAAACAAAAGAACCCCACAGGGACACAGATGATGTCATACAGACCATTTAGGTGCCCCTTGAGATCTTCAAAGAGAAAAAAAAATAATAAACCCAAATTAATTACCTTTTGCTGGGTGTGGTGGCGCATGCCTTTAATCCCAGCACTCGGGAGGCAGAGGCAGGCGGATCTCTGTGAGTTCAAGGCCAGCCTGGTCTACAAAGCAAGTCCAGGACAGCCAGGGTTACACAGAGAAACTCTGTCTTGAAAAACAACAAAAAAAAAAAGGCATGTGCCATCACACCCAACAATTTAGACAGCTGTGAACTGCCATGTGGTTGCTGGGATTTGAACTCAGGTCCTTTGGAAGAGCAGCCAGTGCTCTTAACTGCTGAGCCATCTCTCCAGCCCCACATTCAATTTTCTAAATAGAGGACCCAACTAAATTAGTAGCCTACAGATGTGCAACTTGATCTGGAGACCATCGTTAACAATTTATAGTTTTCATAGTCTCATTAGCACAACAAAATGCATTACTTTTAAGATGGTTAAGATAAGCTCCCCAAAAATCCTTAAATTTATTCAGGAAAACAAGTGTTTCCTACTCACAATGTGCTTAGCAATGAAGAATGGAGTATTAATAAATTGGGTCTCCACCCTTAATAATACATCTCCAGTTTTTTTGGAGGTAGTTGTTTTTCAAGACAGGGTTTCTCTGTGTAGCCCTGGCTGTCCTGGAACTCTAAATATACCGGCTGGCATCGAACTCAGAGATCTGTCTGCCTTCAAGTGCTGGGACTAAAGTCTTAAATTACTTCACACAGTACACCCCAGTTCTCATGGGCACATGGAGGATAATGCAATACACAAAGTAAACACCTTAAGACAAAAAGCATGATCAAGGCCGGGCGTGGTGGCTCACACCTTTAATCCCAGCACTTGAGAGGCAGAGGCAGGCGGATCTCTGTGAGTTCGAGGCCAGCCTGGTCTAAAAAGCGAGTCCAGGATAACCAGAGCTGTTACACAGAGAGACCCTGTCTAGAAAAAAAAAAAAAAAAAAGTATGATCAAATCCAGAGACACCAAAAAAAAAAAAAGGCTGAGCCAGGCTTGGTGGTACAGGCCCATAATCCCAGCACTCAGGGAGGCAGAGGCAAGGAGCCTCTGTTCTATATAGTGAGTTCTAGGTCAACCAGGGCTACACACTATACCATGCATGATGAGAAGGTCTGACATATGTAACCACCCAGGATTGGAGATATAACTGAGTCCTATAAAACATGCCAGGCATTTGTAAGGCACTTGGTTTACATGGAAAAAGAGATGTCTTAGGTAAGCACTTAGGTTAATTTAGAAACTAGACATGGCATAAACCTGTAATCCTGACATTCAAGAGGCTGAAGCTAATTTGTAGGCTCTTTCTAGTCTGAAAGAATGAATAAATGAAAATTTAATTATAAAACAATTATTTAGAGCCGGGCAGTGGTGGCGCACGCCTTTAATCCCAGCACTTGGGAGACAGAGGCAGGTGGATCTTTGCGAGTTCGAGGCCAGCCTGGTCTACAAAGTGAGTCCAGGACAGCCAGGGCTACACAGAGAAACCCTGTCTCGAAAAACCAAAAAAAATTAAAAAAAAAAAAAAACAATTATTTAGAGCTGGAGAGATGGCTCAGTGGTTAAAAGCACTGGCTGCTCTTCCAAAGGACACGAGTTCAAATCCCAGTACCCACATGCCATTTCACAGCTATCTGCAAGTGGCAGGCATGGTGGTGCATGCCTTTAATCTCAAAACTTTGGAGGAAGAGGCAGGTGGATCTCTGTGAGTTCAAAGCTAGTCTGGTCTACAAAGTGAGTCCAGGACAGCTAGATCTACACTTAGAACCTGTCTCCAAAAACAAGCAAACAAACAAAAACCCAAATATTTATAAAAATACCTAAGGCCAAGTGTGGTGGTACATGCATAGTCCAGGATAACCAGGGCTACACAGAGAAAATATATCTAAAAAAAGGAAAATCTAATAGCATGTAGATCAGTTGGTAGAACACTTGCATAGCATGCCAAACCCTAGGAGTTCAATATCTGTACCCCAGTGGTGGCACATAACTGTACTCTTTATAACTCTGTACAACTGTGAAACACTTGAGTAAAAGGCAGAAGGATAAAAAGTTCAAGGTCACCCTCAGTTATATTTCAAGCTTGAGGATACCCTAAGTACAAGAGACTGCCTCAAACATGGGGATGAAGAGGCCCACAAAAGCAAACTTCTAAACCCACAGAAGATTTGAAACGATAAGAGTTTATCAACCTATTCCATTTGAGGAACACTGCAAGGTGTTTAAGAGGAGTCTAAGAAGTTTTCTGTATAAGTCTATCAAAAACAGACAAAGTACAATTAATAATATATTGAGTGCACTAAAGAAGTATGACAGTGATACTAGCTGGGACTTGGTGGCACAGGCCTTTAGTCCCAGCACTATGGAGGCACAGTCAGGTGGATTTCTGTGAGTTCAAGGCCAGCCTGGCCTACAGAGTGAGTTCCAGGATAGCCAGGGCTACGCAAAGAAACCCTGTCTGGGGGAGAAGAAAAAAAAAAGAGTGTGACACAGAACACTGAGGGTTCTAGAAAGACTTGAGTCCAGAGAAATCCTGTCGCAGAGGAAAATAAAAAGAGACTTAAGTGGTATTTTGGTCATGAATGGTAACACATATGACACACATCAGGAGATTCAATACTAGCCTTAGCTACACATTAAGTTCAAAGTTAAGGGGGCCAAAAGAGATGGCTCGGCGGTTAAGAGCACTAGATGTTCTTCTAAAGAAGCTGGGTTCAAATTCTAGCACCCACATGCATGCACGCCTTTAATCCCAGGACTTGGGAGGCAGAGGCAGGCGGATCTCTGTGAATTCAAGTCCAGCCTGGTCTACAAAGCCAGTCCAGGACAGCAGGGGCTCTGTTACAAAGAGAAACCCTTTCTCAAAAAACTAAAAGAAAAGAAAAAAGAAAAAAACAAACAAAAAGTTCAAAGTCAGGGGCTGGATAGATGGCTCAGCGGTTAAGAGCACTGGCTGTTCTTCCAAAGGACCGGGGTTCAAATCCCAGCACACACATGGGAAGTATCTGCAATGGCTGGGCGTGGTGGCTCATGCCTTTAATCTCAGCAACCAGGAGGTAGAGGCAGGCAGATCTCTGTGAGTTCAAGGCCAGCCTGGTCTACAGAGTGAGTTCCAGGACAGCCAGGGCTACATAGAGAAACCCTGTCTCGAAAGACCAAAAAAAAAAAAAAAAAGGTAGTGTTTAAACTTTTATTTGTTTGTGTGAACCAGAATTTCATTTCCCTGACCAGGTAGGTCTTAATCTCCTGGTTGTGATGATTTATTGTCTCATTTCAGCCTCTTGGGTGCTGGGATTATATGTGCCATACTTGGCCTAAGGAGATTTTAAAAAGCAGAGGCCAGGCGGTGGTGGCGCACGCCTTTAATCCCAGCACTTGGGAGTCAGAGGCAGGTGGATCTCTGTGAGTTCCAGGCCAGCCTGGCCTACAAAGTGAGTCCAAGATAGCCAGAGCTGTTACACAGAGAAACCCTGTCTCAAAATAAATAAATAAAAAGCAAAGGAGGGCTGGAGAGATGGCTCATCGATTAGAGACAACTCAAAATTGTGTGTAACTTTAGTTCTAGGAGATCTGACACCCACACAAAGACATACATATAGTCAAAACACCAATGTATATAAAATACAAATAAATAATTTTTTTCAGATGTAACTTGAATAAATAAATGTTGAAAAAAAAACCAAAGGAATGGCAGGATGTGGTGGCACAGACCTTTAATCCCAGTATTTGGGAGGCAGAGGGAGGGGCATCTCTGACTTGGAAGCCAGCCTAGTCTACATATTACACATGCATAGCCAGCCAGAGCTACATAGAGAGACCCTGGACCAGATGCTTATGTCCAGTCTTTGTTTTCTTTTTCCATTTATTTATTAGTGTGTTCATATGTATGCCATGGCAGATGTGTAGTTGGGAGCAACTTGTGGGAGTTTGCTTGCTCTCTCCTTTGACCCTATGGGTGGGTTATCCACTGAACTAACTTGGGAACCCTTTCCCTTATTTAAAAATGAATTTAGGGCCGGGCGCGGTGGCGCACACCTTTAGTCCCCAACACTAGGGAGGCAGAGGCAGGCAGATCTCTGAGTTCAAGGCTAGCCTAGCCTACAAAATCCAGGACTGCCAATACTATTACACAGAGAAACCCTGTCAAATAAATGAATGAATGAATGAATTAATGAATAAATAAATAAGAGCCTTAACATAAGTAGGCCAGGAAAGGTAGGCTGGACAATATAAAGGTTAGGACTATGAAATAGGCAGCAGAAAACCTAAAGGAAAATGATAGTACAAGATCATTATTTTTTTTTAATATTTCATGTATATATGTTTGAGGCAAGGCCTCAGCTGACCTAGAACTTTCGATGAAGACCAGGTTAGACTTGAACTCGCAGAAATCCACAAGGCTTTGCCTCTCAAAAGCAGGAATTAAAGGAAAGCAACACCACATTTGGCCTCTTTTTATTTTTATTTACACATACAGGTGTGTGTCCACACGGCCCATGTGAGTGAGTGTACAGGGCAGCCAGAAGATAGTGGATACCCTGGAGTTGGAGTTACAGGAGTTGTGAGCAGCCCAAAGTGAGTGCTAGAAACAATCCTGGATCTTCTGCAGAAGCTGTATAGCTGAGCCATAACACTAGCCCCTATTTTTAGTTGTTTGTCTGTCTGTGTAATGTACATGCAACTAGCAGTCAACATAAGGTGGGTTTTTCTTCCAGCCTCCACTTATTTTTTTATATTCTGGAAGAGGGGTTCATGTATGCCATGGCACAAGCATGTAAAGAAGGTCACCAGACAACTTGCAGGAGTCAATTCTCAATTTCCACCTGTTGATTCTGGGGATCAGTAAGTAGTCAGGATTGGGGGCAAGCACCTTTACCTGATGAGCTTTCCCGGCAGCCCCTCTCCACCTTATTCTTTTTTGAGCCAGGGTCTCTCAGAGAACCTGGAGCTTGCAATGTCAGCTGGACTGGCTCACCAGCAAGCCCCAGGTATCTGCCTATCTATCTCTGCACCTCTATCCCCAGTGCTGGGGTTACAGAGGTGTGCATCCCACTGTACCTGGCTTTTATGTGAGTGCTCGAGATCACAACTCAACTCCCCACACGTGAGCAGCCAGCACTGTACCCACTGAGCCATCTCCTCAGCTCGAGATCTATAATGCAAAGACGGGATATAGCTAAGTAAACGAAGTCAATTCCAAAAGCACCAGCTACATAGAGTAAGAGTAGTCAAATTTAGAACAAAAACTGTCAGGGTTGGGGTGAGAGACAGCAGAGTGTTACTGAGTACAGAGTTTTTTAGTTTTATAGGAAAAGAAAAGTTCTGGAGAAAAATGGTAGGAGAAAAATGGCTGCACAGCAATGTAAATAAATATATTTAACACCACTTATGTATACATCTAAAAGTGATTAAGATGACAAACTTTATTTAGTGCTTTATCAGTGCTAGAGGGTGGTACTGGGATCAAACTGAAAGCCTTGAATATACCAGACAAGTGCCCTGCAAATGAGCTGTGTCCAAAGTCCCAGATGATATTTTGCTATATGCATTTTACCAGAGTTATAAAAAGTTAATAGATTTTTAAAACCCACATAATAGGAGAAATCACATTTCTATAAAGAAACAAAACAAAAAACAAAAAGGCAAGAAGTGGAGAGAGAAGTGGGAGCAGGGAACATTTTCAACACATACTTTCATACTTTTCCTTAGTTTAAAAACCGGCTCCCAACTGGGCATGGTGGCACACATCTTTAATCCCAGCACTCAGAAGGCAGTCAGGCAAATCTCTGTGAGTTCAAGGCCAGCCTGGTCAACAAGGTGAGTGAGTGACTGAGTCCAGGACAGTCAAGGACACAGAGAAGCCCTGTCTCCAAAAACTTCAAGAAAAAAAAAAAGTCTCCTGGGCTAGAGATGGCTCAGAGGTTAAGAGCACTGGCTGCTCTTCCAAAGGACTTGATTTCAAATCCCAGCACCCACACGGCAGTTCACAGCTGTCTGTAATTGCCGGGCGTGGTGCCATACGCCTTTAATCCCAGCACTCTGGAACCAGAGGCAGGTGGATCTCTGTGAATTCAAGGCTAGCCTGGTATACAAAGCAAGTCTAGGACACCAAGGACTATTACACAGAGAAACCTTGTCTCAAAAACAAAAAACAAAAATCTATCTCCTAAAAGAGATTAACACCACCAGGTAGTGGTGGTGCACCAAAACTCAGGAGACAGTGGCAGGTGGTCTTTGAGTTCAAGACTGGCCCTGGTCTAGAGTGAGTTCCAGGATAGCCAAGGCTACACAGAGAAACTCTGTTTCAAAAAATAAATAAATAAGTGAGTAAATAAAGAGATTAACACCCCTTGAGGCCCACGTATCCCTGTGCATTATTCTGTTTGGTCATCTACCCCAGGAGGTGTTCCTAAATGACAACAAAGCTCTTAATTTAAAAGATGAGGTAAACACACATAAACAGTCACAAGAAGCTAAGGAAATGAGCTCAGTGTAAATGTTAGCACTCGAGTTCAGATCTCCAAAGCCCATGAAAAAAAAATGCAGTGTTCCTATGGTGAGATGTCCCTGGCTGTCCTGCAATTCTCAATGTAGACCAGAGACATGATAATGAGCCAGCTAGTATGAAATACAACGAAGGACAAAAAATACATCCTGTTCCAAACAAGATGGAGTGATGCTGGGCATGGTAGCTCATCTCAGGCCTTTGATCTCAGCCCTGGAGAGGCAGAGGCAGGCCGATCTCTGTGAGTTCAAGTCCAGCCTGGTCTACAAAGCGAGTCCAGGACAGCCAGGGCTACACAGAGAAACCCTATCTCTAAAAAAAAAAAAAAAAAAAAAAAAAAAAACTACAGTGTACTGTAGGTAAATTTTCTATTCTGAGCAACTCTGAAACATTACTTAAAATCCAGTCTATTTTAGTGTATCTAACAGATTTTAAAAATTAAAATTAAAAAAAAAATCAATCTCAGTACTGGACCTGGTGGCACACGCCTTTAATCCCAGTGCTCAGGGAGCAGAGGCAGGCAGATCTCAGTGAGTTCAAGGCCAGCCTAGTCTACAAAGTGAGCCCAGGACAACCAAGGATACACAGAGAAACCCTGTCTCAAAAAACCCAAAAAAGTTTTAAAAAACAAAAAACTCCAAATAGTACTTCATGAAAAAGAGATGCTGCCTTTGTACCATTCATCACATGACTTGAAATCCATAGGCCTAATACTCCGTGCCCACCCATGCAACTTTTCCTACACATAAATAGCCAGTTTTAACTATTTCCCATGAATCCTTTAGCTTGTCCTAGCAAATGTCTCCACTTTTGACATAAATATGACTGCCTCTCCTACTATCTGGCCATTCATTTTTCAGTTTATGTTAAGGGCTTATTTTTTAAGTAATATATTTAGCAAATAACTACTCAAAACCAATCTCTTACTATCAGAATTCAATGAATGCCAGCTATCTTTCTTTGGCTGGTTGGTTTTGATTTTTTCAGACAGGGTTTCTCTGTGTTAACAGCCTTGGCCATGTCAGAACTCTCCTCTGTAGACCAGACTAACCCTGCCTCTGCCTCCAGAGAGCTGGGTGTGTGCCCCCAATGCTTTGCTATTTGTGGGGGGTTTTTTGTTTGTTTGTTTTGGTTTTTAAGCATGTTCTATGTATCCCTGATCAACTAGATGGAACTCACAGATACCTTCCTGCCTCTGCTTCCCCAGTGCTGGGATCAAAGGCATGTTCTGACAGAAGTCAGCTAGCTTTACAAAGGCACTTTTAAAAACTGGCCAAGGCTGGATGTGGTGCACAGCTTTAATCCCAGCACTTGAGAGGCAGAGGCAGGCGAATCTCTGTGAATTCAAGGCCAGCCTGGTCTACAGAATGAGTCCAGGACAGCCAGGGATACACAGAGAAACCCTGTCTGGAGTAACCTAAAAAAAAAAAAAACTGGCCGGGCGGTGGTGGCGCACGCCTTTAATCCCAGCACTTGGGAGGCAGAGGCAGGCGGATCTTTGTGAGTTCGAGGCCAGCCTGGTCTACAAAGCGAGTCCAGGACAGCCAGAGATATTCAGAGAAACCCTGTCTCGAAAAACCAAAAAAAAAAAAAAAAAAAAACTGGCCAAAACAGGTCCACCACATCTTAAAACACTTCCATATTAAACCTTAGTACACTGGACATTTACAGAATGCAACATGGTTTAAAAAAAATTACCTGATCAGCTATTCAAAAGCTTACATGTATGCACTTATAAAGAAAATATATAGGGCTGGGCATGGTGGAAAGCGCTTTTAATCCCAGCACTTAGGAGGCAAAGGCAGGCGGATCCCTGTGTGTTAAGAGTTCCAAGCCAGTCTGGTCTACAAAGCAAGTCCAGGACAACCAGGGCTGTTACACAGAGAAGCCCTGCTTCAAAAAACAAAAAACAGAAAAAAAGGAAATATATAAGCTGCACTATGGTTCATTTATTGAGGTGAAAATTAATCAACACAGCCTATCTATGGAACTGGAATTACTAAAATGTCAATGAAATAAAATATTGGTGAGGATAAACCTATCTGCTGGTTGTGCTTTAACAATATTAAATTTTATCTAACCTTTTCCAAAATATTCTTTGCAACTTACTTTCTTGAAATAAGTTCCCACTAGCTTTATAAAGGCACCATTCTTGAATAACTTGGGTTCACATTTCCTATTTATTACTGAGAATCACTGACAATTTTTTAAAATCTCATACACAGGAATGAGCTTTTACTTTGTTTGCATATATGGGTGTACAGGTCAAAAGACAACCTTCTACCATGGGGGTCCTTGGGATGAACTCTGGTCATCAGGCAAACAAACCATCTTCACCCACGTAGCCATCCCCTCAGCCCATTGCTTAAATAGCAGAATAGTAATAATATGTGTTACTAGAGTCATACACTGCTGATAATAATCAACTTAAACACTAAATACCATGGTGAAAAGTCACATCACACAAAGCAAAGAGAATATATCAATTTTCAGGACAGTAATTTGACCCTTTTAAATAAAAGAAAGCATTAGAAGTCTAAAGACTTGTACAACCCTATTGTAGAATAAAAGTTTTAGGATGCTAAGCTGGGCGGTGGTGGCGCACGCCTTTAGTCCCAGCACTTGGGAGGCAGAGGCAGGTGGATCTTTGTGAGTTCGAGGCCAGACTGGTCTACAAAGTGAGTCCAGGACAGCCAGGGCTACACAGAGAAACCCTGTCTCGAAAAACCAAAAAAAAAAAAAAAAAAAAATTTCAGGATGCTAACAAAATTAGCTATTATCTTCCATTAAGACTATATAAGCCGGGTGTGGTGGCTTATGCCTTTAATCCCAGCACTCAGGAGGCAGAGGCAGGCAAATCTCTGAGTTCAAGGCCAGCCTGGTCTACAAAGTGAGTCCAGGAGGCTCTGATATGCAGAGAAACCCTGTCTCAAGGAGAAAAAAAAAGAACATTTATTAACAAGCCCAAAATAAGTTTGTTTATTAAAGAAAAAGTTAAAACTACCATTAAAATGTATGTGAATATATTCACACTGTTTCTGCATTGTTCCTCAAAAATACAAAGTCATCCTTCCATTCACTTTTGGCAAATGAATACAGAGGTCAGAGTTCATGCTTTGTAAGTCAGATCCCTACTTCTTAGTAGTGATCTCTGAGTCTGTTAATATTGTCACTTCAATTCTTCAATTTTAAGTGACTTTCTATAAGGCTTGACAGATGGCTCAGAGGTTAATTAAGAGCACTGGCTGCTCTTCCAGAGGACCTGGGTTCAACTTCCAGCACCACATGGCAGCTCACAACTGTAACCCCTGTTCCAGAGATTCCAACACCCTCACACAGACATACATGCAGTCAAAACATGAGTGTACATAAAATAAAAAATAATTATTCTTGTAAAAGTGACTTCTGTTGCCGGGCGGTGGTGGCGCACGCCTTTAATCCCAGCACTTGGGAGGCAGGCGGATCTTTGCGAGTTCGAGGCCAGCCTGGTCTACAAAGCGAGTCCAGGACAGCCAGAACTGTTAAACAGAGAAACCCTGTCTCGAAAAACCAAAAAAAAAAAAAAAAAAAAAAAAGTGACTTCTGTCAGGTGTGGTGGCACTGGCCTTTAATTCCAGCACTCCGGGGGCAGAGGCAGGTGGATCTCTGTAAGTTCAAGGCCAACCTGGTCTACAGAGTCCAGTACAGTAAAGGATACACAGAGAAACCCTGTCTCGAAAAATCTTAAAACAAAACTGACTTTCTACATGTCCATTTGGAAAGATGGATAATTATCTGCAAACTGGGCGGCACAAATAAAGCTGGACTGCTAAGAGGTTAATAAAAACTACTCATATGCTTAAAATGCCTAATTTTAAAATTTATTGATTTTATCAAAGTACCAAGCGCGCACACACACACACACACACACACAAACATAAATAGCACTACTTATTCGACAATGGAATGTGAACCTTGAAAGAAACTGTTTTCAGAATTTTGTTGTTAAAAAACAATCACAGAAAACCAGACATTCTTGTTGATTTGTGTCTTAAAAAGCTGTACTATTACTTGCACAGTTGAGCAAAATTACCATCACTTGCAATATTTCACATAAATAAATGTGGCCGAGGTTAATATATCTAAATTCTTGCTTTTTCTTAATAAGCTACTTCTTGCTATAACATTTTGTGTCAGAACAAACCTAACTCAATAATGAGCTACAACAATGTGTATCTCACTAAAGACATCCCTTGTTTCTAATGGGCCTCTTTTCAAAAGTAACACTTAACTGTGCAGGACATCATAATGAAGTTTCGCGGCACAACAGCAGTCACAGAGAGAGGCATTGCCTGCCCTAGGACAGCCTCTCTGACCCTGATGAGCCACTCAGACACACTCGATTTTCCTACTTTCCAATCCTTTAACCTAACTTGCCTTTGACCAGACAAAAAAGCTTTGAGCGTCAATGGTGAGGCCTAGTTACCGGCTGGGTACGTGGAAGAGAGAGAATTATCTGATTGCGAATTATTTTTTCCATCTGGAGCGAACACTGCTTCAACACCCCCTCCCAACACGACACCGCCCATTATGTCTCTCGGTGGGTCCCTCAACACTGTACTACGAGGGGGTAAACTGAATGTCTTCCCCCTGGTGCACGCCTAAGGGCTCCGCGGGCTCCTTTCCCAGGGAACAGATAGCGAAGGCCTGGCGCCCCCAAAAAGCGCTGCGCTGCTGGCTGCCGGGGATCGAGCTGCTACCCCTTCTCCCCTTCCCCCAACGCACTTCCCGGGGCTTCTCGGCCTACCTACTGCTCCCCCGCCCCACAGCCACACTCCCAGATGCTGCCGCCGCCTCGGGGATCTCTCTGGGGCTCACGTGCCCCCGGCCGAGAGCTTCTGCTTCTGGCCCCCCAAACCCTGTCGCTCCCGAGGCCGCCCGCCCGCCCGCGAGACCGTCTATCCCAGGGCCCGGACAGGGGAGGGAAAGACGGCGGGAGGAGGAGGGGAGACGGCCGCTGCTCCAGGGACCGAGGGGCGGCCGCAGCGAGGCCGGCCGGGGCCGTCGAGGCCGCGGCAGGAAGGGCCCTCCCGCCCTGGGCTGAGGTGGGGGCGTCCGGCAGATCCTTTCTGACCTCCTCGCTCTTCAGCACCTCCTTGAACTCCCGCTTGATTCGCTGCACCGCGATGTTGGCCATGTCTCTGCCGGCAGCCGATCCGTGCCCGCCTCCTCCGCCACCGCTACGACCACCGCCACCGCCGCCACCTCTTCCTCCACCGCCTCCTCCCTCAGTGAGTCAGACCCGAGCACACGAACGCGGCCACTGCCAACCTTGCCGCCGCGTTCCCCCTCAGTGTAGAATCACCTCCGCGCCCGGCCACCAAAATGGCGCCAGGTCCGCGCTTGCGCACCACGCTGACCCGGGCGGGCGGCGCAGCCGCTCCAGGGTTAGCCCCATACGTCTCCGCAGCGGGCCTGCGCCTCGCTGCGCTGCGCGTCTCGGCCGGGGCTTCGGCCGCGAGTCTCCGCCCTGCCGGCGTCCGGGGCCCGAAGGGCGCGGCTTCGGCGCCGGCCGGCCGGCGCGGTCTGGGCCCGGCGGGTCGCCTCCCTTGCCTCTCCGCCCCGTTTACGGCGGGGCTCCCAGTGCCGGGCCCCACCCGGCTCGAGCCCCAGCGCTGGCTCCGGCCAGACCCAGAACCCGCCTGCTCGAGGTGCCTTCCCGTGTCTCGCCGAGGGATGAAGCTATGCGGGGACTCGGTCCTGCCCAGCGGAGTCCGTTGGCAACCCCCCGGGGAGTCCACTGCCATCGCCCTTGTTCTGGAACCGTGATAACGCAGCTACTATTCGGTCACCTCGGGTATTTCAGATATATTGAAGTCGCGCGAGCGGCTGCAGTCCCGCCGGTCGTGATTGACACCGGTGTTGTTGCCAGGGCAGTGGCCCGCGGTGGGTTTAAGAGCCAGAAGTTAAATCTTTGACCTGTTCAGAGAGTGAATTCTGAGCTGGAGGAGCGACACGTTTGTCAGGCTTGGCCGTGCCTCGGAATCCCCGGAGAACTTGTTAGGTGGCCGGGCCCCCTCTCCCTAGAGTGTGCATGGGCCTAAGAATCTGCATTTCCAGCAAGCTCCCTGCTGCCTGGTTTTCGTCGACCCACGCCGTAAGAATGGCTGGATTTAGCGTGTGAAAGTCTGCATGTGTGAGAGTTAGAGAAGTAGAGGCTCCTTGGGAGGACGTGGGAACCTTAGACCCACAAAGGTGCTCGGCACTGGCGGATTTCAGTAGCCAGTGAGTGAGTATAATTCTCTACTCAGTGAGTGGAGAAAAGGTAAGTGAGTAGAGTGTTTTACGTGGGCTGTAATGTTCAAAGGCGATATGAAAGTAGCTTTTAGAGTTTAAAGCAAATAATGTAGTTTGGGTGCTGAGAGCTGCCTTGAAAATAAAAACACTTGGAGATTATCAAAGTGTTGTTTTAGGAGGAGTGTGTTTGGTGTATTACTTCAGCTGACCAATCAGTTAAATATTCAAAGATTAATAATACGAGCTGAATGTGGTGGTGGTGCACGCTTTTAATCCCAGAACTCAGGAGTCAGAAGCAGAAGGAGCGTGAGTTCCAGGCCAATCTTAAGAGTGCTACAGGACCCGGAAATTTTTTTTTTTTTTTTACTTCCAGTTCTCTCCCTTGCCAGCTACGGTTCCCTCGTCTGTGAAATAAGGAGGTTCTTCAGACTCCTAAGAGTTCAAAATTCTGAAACATCATCTCAAAACATCTCCCTGAGTAGACACACACAAATTATAAAAGATCTTGTAGCACAGCCCCCTAGTGGTTACAAGGGGTCGACTATATACTGTCTAACTAAACACAACAAAGAAATTTTGCGATGATATAAATCTAGTAATGCTGTAGGAATTTGTGCCAATACAATTTAAAACGCTTTTTACCCCACTCTGCCTAACCTCAAGAAACTTAACAATACTTAAACAGGGGGAATGAGTTATAAAGGTCTGATAATTTCTTTGAAAGAAAGGGACTTGGTAATGTTTTTTTCTGGGCTGAAGCTTGAACCCAGGGCCTGTACATGCCAAGTTCAGCCAGGTTGTATGTGTGTGTCCCCTGTGTGTTTAATGTATAAACAGGCGCTCATTGTACAACCCAGGCTGACCACAAACTGGAGCCTTTTCTGACTCAGCTTTCCCAATGCTGAGACGGAAGACAGACACCACCACACCAGGCTCAGGTTTGTGATCTATTTATTTCTTTGTTTTGTTTTTTTTTTTTGGTTTTTGGTTTTTTTTGGTTTTTTTTTTTTGGTTTTTCGAGACAGGGTTTCTCTGTGTAGCCCTGGCTGTCCTGGACACTTTGTAGACCAGGTTGGCCTCCAGCTCACAGAGATCCACCTGCCTCTGCCTCCCAGGTACTGGGATTACAGGCTTGCGTGCACCACCACGCCCAGCTGGCTTGTGAATTTTTTAATGCAGGTAATCATTAACTGCAACCCCACTTTTGGAACTCAGTCTGTTAACATTCTAGAAAACCAAAAGAATGTTATTAGTGTTGTCCATATAATTTTCTGAGTAGTGTTCTAGGAATGTTAATGTCTTAGTCTTACCAAAGCACCACAGTAATTTACAACCTTCACATTAACAAAAAGTGAGTAAAAGACTATATATAAATCTCTGCTATCTCTGCAACTTGTCTGTAAATCAGTAATTCTAAACTGGATGCTGTGTCTTACTCTCTTAACCACAGCTACTTGGGAAGCTAGGGCAGGGAATTTTGAGGTCAGGCTACAGGAGGAAAAAAAAAATTCTGTTCAAGAGTATGGAATCTCTGGTCTGGGTGGAGACCTGACATTCCAGCTGGTCTGGTTCAGTAACTTTGGCTAAGGGACCACCTTTAGCCTTACTGAAAAGATAGGGTAATTAGTTCTTTAATGAAATACTGTTCTTTTCCTTCCCAGATCTCCACCCCTAGAGCCAGTAGCTCAGGCACTGAGTGGCAGCTATGCAAGGTTGTAAGCTTGCCCACTTTCCCCAAATGACTCTGAAAACTCTAATTTTACTTTTCTTCTTTCTGTTTGCTAAGCATGCTTTTCCTTAATACTTAAGCTCTTCTAACATTGTGGACTTCCTCTTTCTGTAAGGCTTCCCACTGTATAGCTGCTTATTCTGTATGTGTCTGACCTCCATGTTACCTTAAGTGGCTTTTTTTTTTTTTTCATATCTCATCCCACTAACTGCTGAAATTCAGAGCTTGCCTGCTTGGTGTTTTTCATTTTCTTTTCTTTTCTTTTTTTTTTTTTGTAGCTTTAGCAGGCCCAGAGCTCAATAGTAGACCAGGCTGGCCTCAGAAAAGAGCCACCTACCTCTGCCTCCTGAATGCTGGGATTAAAGACATCCCTGTTTTTCTTTGTTTGTTTGTTTTGGGGGGGGTTGTTTGTCTTTTGGTTTTATGAGACAGGGTTTCTCTGTGTATCCCTGCCTATCCTGGACTCTCTGTACACCAGGCTGGCCTCACACTGTTCCGCCTGTCTCCGCCTCCCCAGTGCTAAAATTAAAGGTGGAGACTAAAAACCCCAGAAGGTGACCCCAATAATATCAAGACCTTCATTTAAAACATTTCCTTTAATTATTAAAAAAGAAAGACCTTAGTGTGTATGTGTGTGTGTGTGCCAGCGATAGCATACCTGTGGAGGTCAGTGAGACAATTTGGCGAGCCAGTTTTCTCCTACCATACTGGTCAAAGGATTGAACTCAGGCTTGGCAGTGTTGGAAATAAATTCAGAAGCTGGGTGTAGAGGCACACGCCTTTAATCCCAGCACTTGAGAAGCAGAGGCAGGCGGATCTCTGTGAGTTCAAGGCCAGCCTGGTCTACAAAGCAAGTCCAGGACAGCCAGGCTGTTAAACAGAGAAACCCTGTCTCGAGAAAAAAAAGAAAGAAGTTCAGAGTTGAGGGGAAAAAAAGCCCACTATACCAGCTGAAGTTGTCTGAATAAGACAAACTTCACTCTTGATCAATAAAGTGTACTCAGAAGCATGAAACACTGAGATAGGAAATGCACTTGGTTTTCATTGTAACTCAGGCAATATCTCAGAGTCTTAATTGGTATGAAAGGAATTGATACAAAGGAAATGAAGGAGAGGGAAAGGAGTCACTCCTCCAGGCCATCAAATTCGTGGAAATACTGAAAGCCTTTAACCTTTGTGTAAACAAAGAGATTTAAAGCAGTTTGTACAAAAACCTTACAAGGGAGGGGAACAGACAGAAACTCTTGGAATTCCTTGTTGTAAACACAAGATGTTTTGGTTTTGGTTTTTTGAGACAAGGTTTCTCTGTGCAGCCCTGGCTGTACTGGAACTCACTCTGTAGACCAGACTGACCTTGAACTCACTAAGATCCACCTGCCTCTGCCTCCCAAGTGCTGGGATTAAAGGTGTGTGCCACTTGGGAGGCAGAGGTAGGCCGATATCTGTGAGTTTGAGGCCAGCCTGGTCTACAAAGTGAGTTCCAGGACAGCCCATACTGCTACACAGAGAAACTGTCTTGAAAAGCCAAAATAAAAAAATAAAAAAGGTTTGTGCCCCCATGCCCAGCCATTACAGACAGCTGTGAACTACTATGTGGGTGCTAGGATTTGAACCTGGGTCCTTTGAAAAAACAGCCAGTGCTCTTAACCACTCAGCCATCTCTCCAGCCTATAGACACAGGTTTTATAGTATTTGATAGAAAAAAAACCCTATATTTGATATTTCTACAGCAATTAGCAACTTTACCCACTGAACTATATCACCAGCCCCTAGATCTGGCCCTAGAAAACTACTTCCTCTAACACAACCTTCAAAAGTATCTATCAACTCATTTATAATGCCATGAAACTATGAACCCATCCTGGGATCAATATATTGATTAGGTTAGAGCCCTCATGATCCAACTGACACTCAGTGATTCGATCTACTAATTGGGGACCAACTCTTCAAAACATGAATGTTTTGAGGGCGATACTTCATGTCCAAGCTATAATAAATGATGTAATGCAATTTATGCTGTATTAATGTACTACTATTGATGTGGCAGGAAAGATTATATTTGTGTCTGTAATGTTTGTGAATCTTTAAGTAGTACTGGAAAAAATATGTAAGCAACTGACCAGTGGTAACCATCTTTGAGAAACAAAGTTTAATATTTGGGGGAAGAAAAATAGGTTAGGGCTGACCAGTGAGTGCTGAGCCTGACAACTGGGTTCTATTCCCAGAACTCACAGTAATCCAGATCACTGGCTCTTGATATTTGTCTCTGACTTCCACACATGCCTTTGGCATGCATACATGTATACACATAACACACACAAATAGGAAAGTAAGTGGATGTTCACCATATCTCATTGCTGATTTGAGGCGGGGTCTCAATATGCAGTGCAAGCCTACCTCCATCTGTGACCCTCCTGGATCAACTTCCCAAATAGAGGGATTTTAGACATGTAACTTCACTCTTGCCTGGAGATTGTTTTCTCAGTGTTCTCTGTGATTAAATGGGAAAGTGGTACGTTAACAAAAATCTGTGGTCAAGTATTTCTGCAGTTGAATTGTGAACAAAAGCCACTTTATTCATGGGATACAATTTTTATTGGAAGTAATAACTTAACATGCTGTAATCATACAAACTGGGTTGTTAAGTAGATATTTAATCTAAAAGAAATAGGGAGACTGAAACATGGCTCCATGGTGCAGCACTTTCCTAGCATGCACAATTCCCTGGGTTTGGTCACCAACATCACAAAAAATGAAAAAGAACAAGATGATACACCTGTCATTCTGAGGCAGACAGCTACAAGTGGCAGAAAAATTTTTTTGTCAATAAAATTCAACTTCTAACTGAAAATTCTGATTTAAAAAAATATTAGACATAATGGTGCACATGACTGTAATCTCAGCACTTGAGAGATTTAAAAAAAAAAAAAAAAAAAGGAAGACCATCCTAGGTTAAAAAAGGAGGAAAGAAAGAAAATGTACCTACCTGCCAGGTGTTTCTGACAAAATTTAATAAAAATTGTGACTGTTTGATACGTTGCAAAGAAATATACCAGCACTTGGAAGATCTTTGTAAATCAGTAACTAATATTAACAAACCACCAGTGCTTTAGGAAAAAACACATTTAATAATCAAGACAGGCCAATGGGCTGGACATGGTGGCACACACCTTTAATTCCAGCCCTCAGGAGGCAGAGGCAGGTGGATCTCTGAATTTGAAGCCACCTGCTCTACATGTTTCAAAATAATAATACCCCAGCATGGTGGCACATGGAAGGCAAAAGCAATCAGATCTCTGTGAGTTCAAGGCTAGCCTGATCTACAAAGTGAGCCCAGGACAGCCAAGGATACACAGAGAAAGCCTGTCTCTAAAAACAAAGAGTAGGAATAATAATACTAATAATAAGGTTTCAGAATTTGTTTGCGTATCTAATGAGGCCTTCGCCTACCTTCACTGGTACCACCAGTGACCTTTCTAGAACCAGAATGCCATTGCTGAGCATCCAGAATGCCATTGCTGAGCTGGTTAGTTCCTTTCACCTCTCTAACCCAGAGCGCTTTGTTTTAGAGCCTGGAATCCCTGAGAAGCCTCTGGCTCACCTCAGGCCAGGATGAGAACTTACTAGTAAATGAAGTCCAAAAACAATTTGCACTTACTCAGTATGTTCATTATACCACTTACTTATCATTCATTTAGAGCACAAATACTCCCTGAATACTGGAAACTTTACTAAGCTGGTCATGTTGTTTGCTCTCACGTGTTAGCTGCCCACCCTCATCTAGTTTGCTCTGTGCTGGGAGATGCTGAAAGAATGTTGTGCAGGGCTGTCCCTGGGCTCCGTAAGTGTGGCTAATGGGAAGCTCTGCTGGAAGACACAACTGTGGGCTGATGCCATTGTCTGCCAGAGCCCACACTTCCTGTCCGGTGGCTCTCAGCCATAGCTCTTTCATCACCCCACTGATGTATGTTACTCAAGCATGTGGGCACCAAGGCTTCCAGCAACTCTCAGCCTTTGTCATCTCTAATGCCTGTAGACAACTTCCTTCAAATTCTTCTCCTTCATCTTGAGATGAAGGTATGTCCTACTCTTAAATTACAATACTATATAGAACAGTAGGTTTCAGACTGCATTGCCTTGAGTAACTTTTTTTTTTTTTTTTTTTGGTTTTACGGGACAGGGTTTCTCTGTGTAGCCCTGGCTATCCTGGACTTACTCTGTAGACCAGGCTGGCCTTGAACTCACAGAGATCTGCCTGCCTCCCTAGTGCTGGGATTAAAGTATTAAAGTAGTGGGCCACCACACCCGGCGAGTGACTCCATTCTATAAAATAGCAATATTTCCCATTTTAAGTTCAGAGACCTAATGACTCCACAACTTGTTTATGGAAGTAAACAACCACCATTTAGCATTATAAACCATGAAGCACAGACTGATAAATTATTTACACAGAGTATTACTACTTTTTTGTTTGTTTATTTATTACTTCAAGTTACATCTCCATCACAGTGCCCTCTTTCCACCCCTCCTGGTTCCACCCTCCCACCCTCTTCCTCCCTCTCCCACCCATCCCACTCCTCCAGAGTGGGGTGTCCCTACATATCAGCCCCTCCCCCCAGTTAGCAGTCATATGAGGGCCAAGAGCTTCCTCTTGCATCGGGGCCTTCATGGCAGCTCCACTAGTGCAAAGTGTCCCACTATCAGGTAACAAAGTCTATTGCTGTTCCTTTCGGTGTGTTGGTTGTAAGATAGTTATCCTGTACTATATAGCTAAAATCCAATTATAAGTGAAGAGTATTACTACTTATTAAATCAGGAACACCTAGGCATGTGGGATTTTCTGATACTGTTTTCATATCATGGTCCAGACACACCAAAAAACCCTCCCATGGTTTATAAAAAGGAAGGATCTTTCACATTAGGGTGCAGTGGCGCTTGGCATCCCAACAACAGACCATGTCATGTGGTTTATGTGTCACAGGTACAAGTGTCAGGTGACAAACACCTGACTGTCCTGAGACTTTAGCATGCTTCCCCTGCTTGACTCTGCCCACTCAAACTAGAATTCCTACAGACCCAGCTGTATGTCTAAGTTCAGCTCTGTAACTGGATTTTTAAAGATTTATGTATTTACTATGTATACAGAATTCTCTCTATGTATGCCTGAAGGCCAAAAGAAAGCACCAGATCTCATTATAGATGGTTGTGAGCCACCACGTGGTTGCTGCGAACTCAGGACCTCTGGAAGAGCAGCCATTGCTCATAAACTCTGAGTCATCTCTCCAGTCCCTGTAACTGGATTTTTGCTTTTATTTTTGTTTTTGTTTTTTAGGTTTTTCCGGGACAGGGTTTCTCTGTATCCTTGACTGTCCTGGGGTCACTCTGTAGACCAGGCTGGCCTTGAACTCACAGAGATCTGCCTGCCTCTGCCTCCAGAGTGCTGGGATTAAAGGCGTGCACCACCATCCACAGCCTGTAACTGGATTTTTATGTTAAGATTTATTGTATGACATTTTCTGAGAAGAGAAAGATAATGTCAGCTGGCCATGGTGGCGCTTGCTTTTGATCCCAGCACCCGGGAGGCAGAGAAAGGCAGATGTCTGTGAGTTCGAGGCCAACCTGGTCTACAAAGTGAGTCTAGGACAGCCAGGGCTACACAGAGAAACCCTGTCTCTCATTTAAAAAAAAAAAAAAAATACTGACAGACCAAAAAAAGATTCCATCAAAGTCTTAGTGAACCTATGAGTTTCTCGGGATTACTTACAGCAACTCAGGTGACCCCAGAGCTTCTGCATCACCAAAAAGTCTCACCCCTTCCATCATTCTTTGTCACACACACCCAAGACCCCATGCAGCTAGGTCAGGATTGGTATACCTGGGACAGGAGGCATGGTGACAAAATATTGGTGAGAACATCGTGAACCTCCCCACCTCTGTCTCCAGAGAATGTTAGCCCTCCACCCATTACCATCAGCATAGACTTGGCTATCAGGTGTCCCTGCTATTTTGTTGGCAGGACTGCAGGCCAAAGTTTTCTGTAGGTCACAACTGCTGCTTCATGAGGGTAGTGGTCATGTCAGCACAGGAGAAATGGCCTAACCACTAAATTACCTAACCACCTACAATACCTCTCTGCATCAGCTCTCTGCCCTTGCCTTAGTCAGACTTTCTTCAACCCTGTAACCCTTTCATAGCCATTTAACAAGCTGTATAGGGGCTGGAAAGATGACTTAGCAAGTTATGAGTACTTTCTGCCCTTGGACCCCCATTGGGTTACAATGTCTCCAGTCCCTGGGCAATCTCACACCTCTGGCTTCAAGGGCACCTGTACACACCTGCATATATACACATAGTCTAAAAATTAGTTTTTTTAGGGACTGGAGAAATGGCTCAATGGTTAAGAGCACTTACTATTGCAAGAGGATCGGGTTAGGTTCCCAACACTCACATGTGACTCACACCATCCATATCTCCAGTCCCAAAGGATCTGATTCGTCTACTGAACCCTATGAGCTTCTACATACGTGCGGTGCACATACATATACACAGACCGCACACGCGCGCGCGCGCACATGTGTGTGTGTGTGTGTACTAAAATAATCTTTTAAAACCTGTATACGCCTATCTATGGTAGTTTACACCTTTAATCTCAGCACTCAGAAGGCAGAAGCAGGCAGATGTCTGTGAGTTCAAGGCCAGCTGGTCTACAGAGTTCCAGGACTGTTATACAGAGAAACCCTGTTTGGAAAAATCTTTAAAAAAAAAAAAAAAAAGAAGCCTACTTGCAAACCTTGCCTCTTTGGAATTCCCTCTTAATAAGGGAATATTGGGGTGCCTATCAGAGCAGCAGTGTCTTTCTGGGCTCTGTTCTTTTTTTTTTTTTTTTTTTTGGTTTTTCGAGACAGGGTTTCTCTGTTTAACAGCTCTGGCTGTCCTGGACTCGCTTTGTAGACCAGGCTGGCCTCGAACTCGCAAAGATCTGCCTGCCTCTGCCTCCCAAGTGCTGGGATTAAAGGCGTGCGCCACCACCGCCCGGCTGGGCTCTGTTCTTAAATTGAGAAGCTACCATCCCAGAAATTCAGTGGCCACTAAAGCCAACATAAGCTAGCGGCTTCCAGGTATTTGTCTCATGAATTCAAAGAATGAAATCCACAGACCACAGAAGGTGAGGGGTTTTTTTGTTTTTGTTTGGTTGGTTGATTTTTTAAGACAGGGTTTCTCTGTATAACAGCTCTGGCTGTCCTGGACTTGCTTTGTAGACCAGGCTGGCCTCTAACTTACAGAGATCCACCTGCTTCTGCCTCCCAAGTGCTGGGATTAAAGGCATTGCACCACTGCCTGCCCTTTCTTTTTTTTTTTTTTTAGGTTTCCGAGACAAGGTTTCTCTGAGTATCCCTGGCTATCATGGACTCACTCTGTAGACCAGGCTGGCCTGGATCTCACAGAGATCCGCCTGCCTCTGCCTCCAGAGTGCTGGATTTAAAGGCGTAAGGTGAGTTTTAGAAAAAGAGTTTATTTTATGGGGCTTAAGGTAGAGGCAGAAGGCAGAAGTCCTGTAGAGCAGGATGTGTCTCTAGCAGTGGAGCACCAGGGAGCCTCAGTAGATGGGGGAGGAGGGATGAGCAGTCCAATTTTCATTCCTCATGGTTTTGGTCTTATCCTGTAGTTTTCACGAAGAGTGTTCCTTTCTGGAAAGGAGATGAGGGAAGCCCAAACCGAGTTCCTGGCATCTCTGGCCTCTGGTCATAGTCAGACCAAAGACACCTTTGGCTTATGCTTTTCTAGCATCTCCACTGTGTGGCAAGGAACATGGACATTTCAGCTTTTAGCCAAGAAAGAAACCGGTCATGCTGGGCATGGTGGCACATGCCTTTAGTCCCAGCACTCGGGAGGCAGAGGCAGGCAGATCTCTGAGTTCAAGGCTAGCCTGGTCTACAGAGTGAGTCCAGGACAGCCAGGGCTCTGTTAAACAGAGAAACCCTGTCTTGGAAAAGAAAGAAAGTGGTCACTTTACTTTGGGAGTCTTTTACCTAGAACTGCCTAGCCATTGTCTGTCTTCTGCTCTCATCAATATCGAAATGTGTTTTGATGTACTAAATACACTGGTTCTGAAGCCTACCAAATGTACTGCAATTCAACCTAATTATCTGAATGAAGTTAAGTGAAGCTGTAGGTGTTGTCATTTGTACCAAGCCCAGATCTGACTCTGTGTGGTACAGGATATTTGATTATCATATATAGAAAACCTAATCATTAGCAAAATATAAAAGCCTACATAGGTATTGTGTTCCTCAGATGCATTTAGGTGTGTCTGAAGAGATGCAGCTTGGGTGTGCCTCTAAAAGCCTCCATAGATAACAATGCTAAATTGGACCTTTGATAGAGCTCTTTTTTTTTTTTTTTTTTTTTTGGCTTGGAAGATCCTCCATGGAAGGAGCTCCAGGTAAGAAATAGGGATTCTTTCTCTGGGCTTGGCAGGAACAACAGAGAAGTACCTGGCAGGGTACAGATAAAACACAATTCTAGGATAGAGAGCTAAGGAGCCTTCTTGGGTTTGGAGGAGCTGAAGAGAAAGGTAGACTAGCTATGTAATAACAAAGATTTCTAAAGAGTTAATAGTTTAGTTGTAGAATCAGCCTTGTAAATAGATATTTTGTATATAGTTCAGAAAATAAAGTTACCTTGCTGAACTAGCAGATTTTTACCTGAGTTTACCTCCTGTGTCTTTTTTTTTTTCCCTTGAGACAGGGTTTCTCTGTGTAATAGCCCTGGCTGTCCTGTACTCACTTTGTAGACCAGGCTAGCCTTGAACTCATAGTGATCTACCTTCCTCTGCCTCCTGAGTGCTGGGATTAAAGGCAAACATCACCACACCCAGCAATTACAGACAGCTGTGAACTGCCATGTGGGTACTGGGATTTGAACCCAGGCAGGCATGTCTCTGTGAGCTCAAGGCCAGCCTGGTCTATAAAGGGAGTCCAAGACAGCCCAGGATTATTATACATAAAAACCCTGTCTCGAAAAACAAATGAAAAGAATAAAAAGAAATAATCAGTCTACTGTGAAGGAGAATTCCTGAAAAGAAGCTGGGTCTAATGAAAGACCCCCGGCTAAGCATGCCTATTTGTTAGCTGCCATCCCAGTCATGCTGCTGTTTAAGATAAGGACTTTCCATGCTGGGCGAGGCCAGCAAAGATAAGATATCTGTTGCTCAGGGGCTTTCCAAACAGGATAGCTGAGGTTAAACATCTGCCAACTGACTCACCGGCCCCAGGAACTGGGGAAACCAAAAAATGTGCTGACAATAGCCTTATGGAATGCCAAGCTTGTCCCTAACCTGAACCCATGGCCTCATTTAAATCAACCAATGAGAACCCTGTAACCATGCATCTGCTTCTGTAAGCCCGCTTCTTGCCACCCCAACCCTATATAATCAACCCCCGTCCTAGCCCGGCACGCTCAGTCACCCGAAGACTGTAGCGTCCGCAGGCGCCTGTGTAAACAATAAAGTTGCCTCTTGCACTTGCATCCGGTGGTCTCGGTCTCTGTCCTTGGACGCTGGGCCCCAGGGGCGGTGTCCCCATTTCAGGGGTCTTTCATTTGGAGGTTCCACCGAGATCTCCTTGGGACCCTCGCCCAAGCCGGCTGAGAACCCATCGGGAGGTAAGCTAGCTGGCCAGCCTTTGTTTTGTCTGTCTGATTTTTGTCTGACTTTCGTCTGTCTTTCGTGTCTGGCTCTCTCGTCTGTCTTTCATTTCCGCGCTCGGAAGTCGATTCGGATCCGTAATCGCTCTGTATCTGGGCGGCCTTGAGAAGGAGCTGACGGGCTCGGACTTCTCCCCCGCCACCCTGGGGGACGCCCCAGGGATCTGGGGAGCCCGCTTTGGGGCTCAGTACGAATCCGTGGGGTTCGTACGTCTGCAGGGTGAAGCACTCGCTTCCCCGTCTGAATTTGTACGAATCCGTGGGGTTCGTACGTCTGCAGGGTGAAGCACTCGCTTCCCCGTCTGAATTTGTAGGTTTTGCGCCGAAACTGCGCAGCGCGTCTTTTCGTTATTGTTGTATTTGTTTTTCTTGTCTGTCTCTTTACGTATTTCTACATAAAAGAAAATGGGGCAGACCATAACCACCCCCTTGAGTCTCACTCTAGAACACTGGAGCGAAGTCCGCAGCCGTGCTCACAATCAATCAGTGGAAGTCAAAAAGAGGTGCTGGCAGACTTTCTGCTCCTCAGCATGGCCTACTTTTAAAGTGGGCTGGCCAGAGGGTGGAACCTTTGACATTTCTACTATCTTACAGGTCAAAGAACGGGTCTTCGATAGGGGACCCCACGGACACCCCCACCAGGTTGCCTACATCGTCACCTGGGAAAGCCTGGCTAATGACCCGCCTCCCTGGGTCATTCCCTTCCTCCCTCCAAGTCCCCTTTCCCCAAAATCCCTGCCTTCCCATTGACCCGCCCGAATTGGAACTTCACCATAGATGCAGGAGACACCTACGCCTTTATAGCCAGTTGCTGATAGCGGGCCTCTGAGGGGCCGGGCGCCGGCCCACCAATTTGGCTCAGGTAAAACAGGTAATACTGGGTGCAGAGGAATCCCCGCGGGTTTTCTAGAAAGACTAAAAGAGAGACCTCCTGGCCGTCTGTTTGTCTGGGTGCCGGGGAGGATACAATGGTCCTCTTGAGAGGGGACGTGAGAGACCTCCTGGCCGTCTGTTTTTCTGGTGTGGTGCCGGCATTTGAGAGAAGGATTTTTCGTAGTGTTTTTCTGTGTATCTTGTGTTTGTGTTTTATGTTACTTGTGACAATGGGACAGACTGTAACGACTCCTCTAAGTTTGACACTGGATCATTGGACTAAAGTTAAAACTAGGACTCATAATTTGGCAGTTGAGGTTAAAAAGAGACCGTGACAGACTTTTTGTGCTTCGGAGTGGCCTACTTTTGACGTCGGGTGGCCACCCGAAGGGACTTTTGACTGGACCATTATTTTTGAGGTAAAAACTATTGTCTTAAAAAAAAAAATAGACCAGGGTCTCATCCCGATCAACAGCCATACATTACTGTTTGGCAAGACCTGGTCCAGAACCCACCCCCATGGGTAAAACCTTGGGTGAGAGAAAAAAGCCAGGCTCCCGAGCCCTGGCTCTCCGTGGCACAGAGCCTAAATCAAAACAAAAGCCAGCTGCGGAAACAACACCTTCGGCTCCGCCTAAGATCTATACCGAGATGGAGGAGCCACCCGAGTGATCGAGCCCGCTGCGGCCACCCCCCTTCCCCACACCAGCCCGGGCTCTGGCCGAGCCTGGAACTACAAGGAACAGAGGGGGGAGGGCTGGCAACTGGCACTCGGAGCCAGAGAGGGTTGAGTCCAGAGGGACCCGATTCCACTGTGGCTCTACCCCTCCGAACGGTCGGGCCCCCGTGGACCCACCAGCTTTCCAACCCTTACAATATTGGCCTTTCTCCTCAGCTGATTTATATAATTAAAAAGCTAACCACCCGTCTTTCTCTAAAAACCCTGCTAGTCTTACAGGTTTGATGGAATCCCTGATGTTTTCTCACCAACCCACCTGGGATGATTGCCAACAGCTTTTGCAGGTTCTCTTTACTACAGAGGAGAGGGAGAGAATTCTCTTGAAGGCACAGAAAAATGTCCCAGAGACAATGGGACCCCCACTATCCTCCCGAATGAGATCGATGCTGAGTTCCCCCTTGATCGACCACATTGGGACTTCAACATGGCTGCAGGTAAGGAGCGGCTGACAGTTTTTCCGCCGGACTCTAGTGGCAGGTCTCAGAGGTGCGCTCAGCACCCCACCAATTTGGCCAAGGTAAGAGGGGTGCTTCAGGGTCTTGTTGAGCCTCCGTGCGTATTCCTTGAGAGGTTGATAGAGGCCTACAGGCAGCACACTCCCTTTGACCCACCTCTGAGGAAACAACGAGCGGCTATGGCTATGGCCTTTATAGGAATCTTGTTAGAGAGACAGAGAAAGTGTATCATAAGAGAGAGGACAGGCGGGATTGCAAACAAGAAAAAAACTTGACTAGAATACTGGCCGCAGTTATAAGAGAGAGAGCCAGGGCCTAGACAGACAGGAAACCTGGGCAACAGAAGACCTAGACCAAATGGGAATAAAAAACAGAGACGACATTCACAGACAGGGCATCTTGGTTCCCTACCAGTCACCATGGAACACCCCCCTGTTACCGGTAAAGAAGCCAGGCACTAATGATTACAGGCCAGTCCAAGATTTAAGACTGTTCTAGATCTAAAGGATGCTTTTTTTCTGCTTGAAGTTACATCCTGACAGCCAACCCATCTTTGCCTTCAATGGAGAGATCCTGACACTGGACTGGTGGGACAGTTAACTTGGACTAGATTGCCACAAGGATTCAAAAACTCCCCTACCCTCTTTGATGAGGCTCTTCATCGGGATCTGGCCTCCTTCAGAGCTGAAAATCCTCAGCTAACATTGTTACAGTACGTTGATGATTTACTCTTGACAACATCAACTAAACCTAAATGTCTCCAAGGAACTAAGAGGCTGCTGACGGAACTTGGTGAGTTGGGGTATCGGGCTTCTGCTAAGAAGGCTCAGTTATGTAAAACTGAGGTCACCTATCTGGGATACACCCTGAGAGATGGAAAGCGATGGCTGATGGAAACCAGGAAAAAGACTGTCACCCAGATTCCTGTCCCGACCACCCCGCGCCAGGTAAGAGAATTCCTGGGCACTGCTGGTTTTTGTAGATTATGGATTCCGGGTTTCACTACGCTGGCAGCCCCCTTATTTCCCCTCACCAAGGAGGGAGGAGGGTTCACCTGGACCTCTGAACCTCAGAATGCCTTTAAAGATCTCAAAAAGGCCTTGTTAACGGCACCAGCTTTAGCCCTACCGGATTTAACCAAGCCTTTCACTCTATATGCGAATGAAAGGACAGGGGTTGCCAGAGGCGTTCTTACTCAGACTTTAGGACCTTGAAAGAGACAGGTAGCCTGCTTATCTAAGAAACTGGATCCTGTTGCAAGCAGATGGCCCACATGCCTGAAAGCTATTGTGACTGTGGCCTTACTTATCAAAGATGCTGCTGATAAACTGACTTTGGGACAGCACATTCCAGTGGTGGCACCCCATGCCCTTAAGAACATTATCCCGCAGCCCCCTGACCGGTGGATGCTAAAATGACTCACTACCAAAGCCTATTATTGACTGAGAGAGTAATATTCACACCCCCCTCCCCCGGCCACCCTGAATCCTGTTACCTTACTGCCTGAGGCTGATGACTCCGCTCCTGCCCACCACTGCCTTGATATCCTGGCAAAAGAAACGGGTCCCTGGAGCGACCTAAAGGACCGACCCTGGCCAGGAAGTCTGAACTGGTACACTGATGGAAGCAGCTTTGTGGTTGAAGATACATTTTCAGGGTGGGTAGAGGCCTTCCCTACAAGGACTGAGACTGCCAATACAGTGGCCAAGAAGATTCTTGAAGAAATTTTTCCGAGGTTTGGAGTACCCAAGGTAATTGGGTCTGATAATGGACCCGCTTTCGTTGCCCAGGTAAGTCAGGGACTGGCCACTCAACTGGGGATTAAATGAAAATTACATTGTGCCTACCATCCCCAAAGTTCAGGACAGGTAGAAAGGATGAATAGAACTCTAAAAGAGACCTTGACTAAATTAGCCTTAGAGACCGGCATGGGAGACTGGACAGCCCTCCTTCCTTTTGCCTTATTCTGGGTCAGGAACACCCCGGGGCGGTTTAAGCTGACACCTTATGAGATTCTCTGTGGGGGGCCTCCTTCTCTTACTGAGGCTGGCTAAATGTTCCATCCTGATGTTGTCCTTTCTAACCCCTTGTTCACCTGCTTTCGTTGCCCAGCCCTTGAAGTAGTTTTGGTGTAAAGCCTGGGAGCAGCTCTGGGAGGCTTATGAAGCTGGAGACCAGAGCGTGTCTCATCAGTTCCAGGTTGAAAAAAAACCGTACTTGTCTGGCGCCATGGAGCTGGGAACCTTGAGCCTCACTGGAAGGGACCATACCTGGTGCTCTCGACTACCCCCACCCCAATGAAGGTAGAGGACATCTCTGCTTGGATCCACGCCTCTCACGTAAAGAAAACTCCTGAACCTCCTAAGGATGAGTGGAGATTAAAGACTGTAGACCCTCTTAAGCTATGCCTGCGTCGCAGGTGCTCTCCAGATGGGGAATGACAGCCCCCATGCCCCTCAAAAACTTGTACTTGTCAGGTAACTTCCCAAACTGGAGAAGTCGTCTGGTCAATTTCTAAGGTAGTCCCCTCCCTTTCCTGACTTCTGCCAGCTAGCTGCAGGCCTGGAACAGTGGGATATTTCTGAGGCAGACCCCCAGAACCTCCCTGAGAGGGACCTTCGATAAAGACACTCTATAGGGCTAGGAGCAAAGTTCGGGTGTGGGAGACCAGAGGGACGCTGAGGGCTGGCTCAACAAGATTTTTACATCTGTCCAAGGAAAGGTAGGGACAGGAGTGCAGCTAGGCAGTATGGAGGATGTTGGCTCTGTTTAACTTCTGGACCCCCTTACTATGAGGACATCGCCACGTTGGGTACTTTTAATAACACCATCAACCATGACATTATCCTGGCA
>CAJQZJ010009649.1:20085405-20104467 GCA_907164525.1 Lophiomys imhausi | reverse complement strand
AAGATCCGCCTGCCTCTGCCTCCCAAGTGCTGGGATTAAAGGCGTGCGCCACCACCGCCCGGCCCTGAATTTTAATATATTGAATTTTTAGCAAGAAATCAAAGGACTTAAAGACTTATGGAATTTCAAATCTCAAGAGGCCACTCACAGTCATCTTGTCCCATGGGCATCTTCAAATTCAGCCACTTCAGAGTTGATACATGACATTTTTAGTGTTTAATTTCTTCTCTATCCTCCCTAAGTTCTCTCTGTGTGGCTTGCTCTTGGGTTATAACTGTGAGTCAGTATCTGCCTTGAAGGTACTAAAGTCTAGTTGCCACATAGTAATGTCAGTAAACAAGATAGTGAAAAAAAGTCAATCAATCAATCTATCTATACGGTCCAGTGTGAGATGCAGAAACTGCTGGGGGGGAGGGGGCGTGAAGTACCAGGAAGTTTTGTTCTCACTTACAGGTTCACGAAACTGCATGAAACAACAAATAAATGTGTGGCCAGAAAACCTGTCTATTTTTTTAGGTTTTGGAGACTAGGTCTCATGTAGCCCAGGCTGGCTTCGAACTCATTATGTGATGTCCAGTGGTGGGCTTGAGCTTCTGATCCTTCTGCCTCCACCTCCTGAGTGGCCCAGCTGGCCGGGATATCTGGAAAGATGGATAGGTACAAAACAAGCAGATAGGGCTGGAGAGATGGCTCAGTGGTTAAGAACACTTGCAGCTTCTGCAGAGGACCCAGACTGGATTCCCAAAACCCACAGGATGACTCACCGCCATCTGCCACTCCAGGAGACCCAACACCCTTTTCTATCCTCCATGGGCACCAGGCACACACATAGTTTACATATGTACATGCAGGCAGAGTACTCATACATGTTTACATATGTACATGCAGGCAGAGCACTCATACATGTTGGGGGAAGGTCTAATATTATTGATTCTGATAGGCTGATTTCAATGCTGAGATCTGGTTACTGCCCCTTCTAAGGCATTGTCTTGATTGGTTAATAAAAGTCGCTGATAGCCAATTAGCTGGGCAGAAAGAATATAGGAAGGTAGGACTTCCTGAGAGTAGAACAGGAACCCTGTGTTTTACACAGATGATTAGTTCATTCCAGCCAGGAGCAGGAAGAAGGAGGACATATGCCATGGGGTAGATTAAAGTAGATCATTCCATGTGGCCTAGCACATCGGTATAGTATGGAGAATAGCAGTCCAAGGGGACATATGTATATTTGGGGTCATATTTGGGTAATAGAATTAAGAGCTAGCTTAGATGGGCTAGGATTGCAAAATCCAGGCCAAGGCTTGTTAAAATCCACGTGGTCTCTGTGTGCTCATTTATAATGGCAGGTTGGGCTGGAGAGATGGCTTAGCCGTTAAAGGCTAGGCTCACAACCAAAAAATTATAATGACGGGTTAAGGATTAACAACAGCGGAATCAATTAACAATAATATAAGTACTATTAAACAATTTAATTATTTCTTCACATACACATTAAATAAAAATATATGTTTTTTAAAAATAGGTTCAATAGCCAGGCATGGTGGTGCACACCTTTAATCCCAGCACTCAAGAGGCAGAGGCAGGCAAATCTCACTGAATTCAAGGCCAGCCTGGTCTATAGAGTGAGTCCAGGACACCCAGGGGTACACAGAGAAACCCTGTCTCGAAAAAACAAGGTGGCCAAAACAACTTTTTGAAACAAAGGCATGGTTATCCCTGGAATAGGCAGTGCAGAACCATTTGTAGTTAAGGTTACAGGTTGGGGCATTAGCCCAATCCTTAAGACACAGAAATTTAATCATAAGCAGGAATGAACCCCATTTGTCTTTACTATAAGATGGTTTCCGGGGCTGGAGAGATGGCTCAGAGATTAAGAGCACTTGCTGCTCTTCCAGAGGTCCTAAGCTCAATTCCCAGCAACCACATGGTGGCCCACAACCATCTATAATGAGATCTGGTGCCCTCTTCTGGCCTGCAGGCATACATACCTCAATTCAGAACATTGTATACATGTTAATAAATAAATCAATCTTTAAAAAAAAAAAAGATAAGCCGGGCGGTGGTGGCGCACGCCTTTAATCCCAGCACTTGGGAGGCAGAGGCAGGCGGATCTTTGCGAGTTCGAGGCCAGCCTGGTCTACAAAGCGAGTCCAGGACAGCCAGAGCTGTTAAACAGAGAAACCCTGTCTCGAAAAACCAAAAAAAAAAAAGATGGCTTCCAAGCCTAAGATGGAGGAGGGCTGGTTCATCACCAGCTGAGTGGTGTTATAAACACCATCGGGGATGAGTGTTTATGGGACAAAATTGTTTTTAATCAAGGGCCAGCATTGTCAGAAGATGGAAGGACATAGCTCACATAAAGAGGGAAGGAAAAGCAGGGAACATTGAGTGGGAAAACAACTTGCTGGGGAGAAGGCATCTTCCAGAGCTTGTGTCCCTGTCTTCTTTGCTAAGGAAAGCACAATGGACATTGGTCCCCTGGGGCTACTTCATGTAGTTTATTGACGCTTCTTCTTTTTAAGGAAGAGTCTCACTATGTAGCCCTGGCTGGCTTGGAACTTGCTAAGTAGAGTAGGCTGGTCCTGAACTCAAAAAGTCCCTGTCTCTGCCTTCCAAGTGCTGGGATTAAAGGCAATCACACCATGCCTGGCCTAACATCACTGTTCTTCACGGATCTCACTGTGTAGCTCTGGCTGGCTGGGAGCTCACTAGGTAGCCTGGTATGTTAGTCAGGCTTCTGTCACAGGATGCATACCTAAGAGAAATGATTTAGGGGAAGAAAATTTTGTTTTGGTTGCTATTTTCAGTCATGACTGTCTAGTTCTGTGTTACTGGGTGTCCTAGTTGGCATTCTATTGCTCTGATAAATGCCATGACCAAAAGCAGCTTGGAGAGGAAAGGCTTTATGTCATTTAACAGTTTCCAGGTCTCAGTCCATCACTGGAGTCTGGGGAAGAACTGGAGCAGCATCAGAGGTGGTCCCGTGGGGGGGTATTGCTCACTGTCTTGCACTCTGCGGCTTGTTTTCAGCTTGCTTTCTTATACAGCCCAAGGCCACCTGCCCTTGAGTGGCACCATTCGCCATGAGCTGGGCCCTCCTGCGTCAGTCATTAATCTAGAAAAAGCCCCACAGACATGCCCACAGGCCAGTCTGAAGGAAACAGTTCCTCAGCTGAGGTTCCCTCTTGTCAGATGACTCTAGAAGATCATAAAGGAGCACATCATAATGGGGGAGAGGGGAAGTCATGTGGACAGGAAAACGGACAATAGGAAGGGACCAAGATGAGAATATCCTTCCCTGGGGGCTGGAGAGATGGCTCCGTGCTTAAGAGGCTGTGTTAGCTGGCTGCTCTCCCAGAGGTCCTGAGTTCAGTTCCGAGCAACCACATGGTGGCTCACAACCATCTATCATGAGATCTGGTGCGCTCTTCAGGCCTGCAGGCACACATGCAGGCAGAACACTGTATACATAATAAATAAATCTTTTTTTAAAAGGAAAGAAAGAATATCGAAGTTTAAGCTGACTAGGAAGTTACATTACAGAAATTACTGATTGCTTGAATGGTAGAATCTAAGCTGATTAGCATCAGGAGATGGATAGTTTTATGTGAGTTGCAGGCCAGCCTCCGAGACACAGTGAGACCTTGTCTCAACAACAAAACAATAGTTTTGTTTGTTTTTTGTTGTTTTGGTTTCGTTTGCTTGTTTTTTGAGATTTGGTCAGCCTCTAAAGTGGCTGGGACTGTAGGAGTTTTTACCTCTACCATTTCTAGAAACGTCTCACATCTACCACTGTCTCATTGTTCAACTTTGGGCTAAGGTTTAACCTCAGAATGTCTTAGTTTCATCTCCAATAATCTTATAATCCATTCCTCTTTCTTTCTTTTTACTTTTTCTCTCTCTCTCTTTTTTTTTTTTTTTGGCTTTCTGAGATAGGGTTTCTCTGTGTAACCCTGGCTGTCCTGGACTCACTTTGTAGACCAGGCTGGCCTCGAACTCACAGTGATCTGTAGGGGTTAGATAAATTAGATTTAGAAAATATATAGGGGTTTCTGATACTGTCTCTTAATTCGGGGCATGAACAGCATTATCAGCATGAAGTCAGGAAAAACAGCAAAGACTTAATAGACTGAAAAACAAGGTTGAAGTCAGGAAAAACAGGAAAGACTCAATAGACTGAAAAACAAGGTTGAAGTCAGGAAAACAGGAAAGACTTAATGGACTTGAAGAAACAAAGTATCTGGCCTAACACTGTTTTCAACTGCTAAGTGGGCGGAGCCCAAATTAAGCTAAAACAGAGTTCCTCCTATTTAAGAACAGTGCATGGAGCCCAGAAAGGGAAGAGGCCCCTGATGCTAGAGAGCTCCAAGAGTCCTGCTGAAAAAAGTGCTGGCCATCATTTGATGGCCAGATTTCCCTGAAGCAGAAAGAAGCTGTTGAGCAAAGAAAGCCTGAGCAAGACACCAAAAGGCCAAGGACTAAACCCTGTGGCTCAGCTTTTGCCTAGAGGGGTTTGATCTGTCCGAACAGTGGCCTAAAGGAAATTGTGCCTGGCTTTAAGGACTGAGGCAGAGCAGCTGAGTTCCTGATTCAAAAGAAGTAAGTTGGCCTGTAGACCGCTGGGGTCTCCCACAGAGAAGAAAGCATGAAGCCTTATTTAAGGTGAGACTGCAATAACCAACTTACCCTGACGAACCTGCATCTGAGAGATACAGAAAAAGGACTGCTAAGTGCGTTAAAGAATCTACAACAAAGACTGTGTTCCTGACGACTGAGGACCTGCCCCAGAGACTGTATCATTCTAAAAGGTTATGAAAGTAGTTGTTATAATTATCAATAGGTTTAGTGGATAGGTTAAAGGGGTTGTAGGAATTTATAGGATTAATAGTTAAGAAATTGTTGGTGTTTGTTATAAGTGAATTTAGTAATAAATAAATAAGTGTTAAATAATAATTTAAAAGATCGGCTACAGTGATCCACCTGCCTCTGTCTCCCAAGTGCTGGGATTAAAGGTGTGCGCCAACACACCCTCCGAGAACCCACTCTTGGAACAGTAAATTTTTATTTATCAACCATATATTTTTTAATACTTAACAAATAGCTAATATTTACCTATCAAGTTCCTAAATCCTAAAGCCCAAACCCTAACTCTAAGACCTTATCTACAACACCCTAATACCTATAATACAAACATTTAACACTAACCTCAGGTTTCTCAAAAGGATATTTTCCTCTGGGCATGGATCCTTATGAATGGCTGGCCTTCATCAAAGCTTTCAGTCTTAAAGTCTCTTAATCTCGTTCTCCAGATCTTAAGGCAGTTTATAAATTTAATCTGTTTTGACCTTGTTTCAAATAAGAATTGCCTCTGCAGTCTTAGAGCCCAATTATAAAGTTTTTTAGGCTCCCCACCACTAAGATGCTTTGGGCCTCCAAGGGTATCGCTCCAGTGCTCTGCCCAGTCTGATGCCCCCGGACTCCAAGGGGAGATAACTCCCACCTAGATGCTCCAGGTACCAGGGAGAGTCCATCCCCGGATCCACAGCAAGTTGATACAAGATGGTGAAGCCGCTGGGCGGTGGTGGCGCACGCCTTTAATCCCAGCACTTGGGAGGCAGAGGCAGGCGAATCTTTGTGAGTTCAAGGCCAGCCTGGTCTACAAAGTGAGTCCAGGACAGCCAAGGATACACAGAGAAACCCTGTCTCGAAAAACCAAAAAAAAAAAAAAAAGATGGTGAAGCCTCCTTCTTTGATGGTGATGTGGCTCTGCCAGATGAGGAGGAAGGCAGGCGGTGCAGGAGGAGTGACCTGTGACCACATGAATCTTGTCTTAAATCTCTTCACCTGTCATTATGAATTGGCAGCATGATTTTCGGCAGAAGTTCTTTCCGAGCTTCCAAATCATGCCCTTGGGCAATGTGTCCCTCCAAAGCTTTCTTTGCAGAGGGGTGGAGGAGTAGCAGGAGGTCAGGAGATCGAATGATCTGTTGTGAATATCTGGACTTCTTTTCGACAGTATCAGTTGCCATAGTTCCTGGCAGGCTCCCCAAGGAACACCCCTGTCCAAAGTTCCATGATCAAAAACTGCCATCCACCCCTGGCGGGCTCCCAAGGACACACCACATCCGGACATAAATCTTTTACCTGAGAATCCAGGCTTTTGCTATTCAAAGATCCCTATGCTGCTACATGCTATCACTAACCCCACCACATTCTTTTTATTATTATTATCTTATTGCATTGGTGTTTGCCCGCATGTATGTCTGTATGAGGGTGTCAGTTCATAGAGTTATAGACAGTTGTTAGTTGCCATGTGTGTGCTGGGAATTGAACCCTGGTCCTCTGGAAAAGCAGTCAGTGCTCTTAAACACTGAGCCATCTCTCCAGCCCGAGAGAGCCCACTCTTTTTTTTTTTGTGTGTGTGTGTGGTTTTTCAAGACAGGGTTTCTCTGTGTATCTCTGACTGTCCTGGACTCGCTTTGTAAACCAGGCTGACCTCAAACTCACAGAGATCCTCCTGCCTCTGCCTCCCCAGTGCTGGGATTAAAGGTGTGCACCACCATGCCCTAGCAACAGATAATTTTTTAATGTACATTAAAAATTTTTTTTTTGGTTTTTCGACACAGTGTTTCTTTGGCAAACATATGATCCTTCTGCCTTTACCTCTCAAAATCTGGGATTATAGGACTGGGCCACCACATCTAGTGCATGCTGGGATTTTTATGACTGTATTTCGTGTCTGAGTGCACACTACGACATTCCGGCTCATGTGGAGGTCAGAGGTGTCTCCCTCCATGTGGGGACCCCAGGACTCTACCTCAGTCCCTCCACTTGTCAAAAAGCACTTGCATCCACCGAACAGCTCGCTGACACAAGTGATGCATTTTGTTTGTTTTGATATTTAACGTGTGTATGGGTGTGCATCCTGCGACTGTATGTATGGGTGTGCATCCTGCGACTGTATGTATGGGTGTGCGTCCTGGGACTGTATGTAGGTATAAGTGTGCAGGTGTCCGCGGGGGCCAGAAGAGGAGTTCGGGTTGTCTGAAAGAGCAGCAAATGCTCTAAACTTCTGAGCCATCTCTCCAGTCCACTTAAATCATATTTTAAAAAGATGCACGTGTACCCACATACTAATGCATACAACATGTTAAAAACTCTCTGGGGCTGGAGAGATGGCTCAGAGGGTAGGAGCACTGGCTGTTCTTCCAAAGGTCCTGAGTTCAATTCCCAGCAACCACATGGTGGCTCACAACCATCTACATTGAGATCTGGTGCCCTCTTCTGGCCTGCAGGCATGTATACAGGCAGAACAATGCATACATACATACATACATACATACATACATACATACAGCACTTGGGAGGCAGAGGCAGGCAGATCTCTGTAAGTTCGAGGCCAGTCTGGTCTACAAAGCAAGTCCAGGACAGCCAGGGCTGTTACACAGAGAAACCCTGTCTCAAAAAAACAACAACAAGCTGGGCAGTAGTGATGTACGCCACGCCTTTAATCCCAGCACTTGGGAGGCAGAGGCAGGCGGATCTCTGTGAGTTCAAGGCCAGCCTGGTCTACAAAGTGAGTCCAGGACAGCCAGAGATATACAGAGAAACCCTGTCTCGAAAAACCAAAAAAAAAAAAAAAAACAAAAAACAAAACAAAAAAGAAACTAAAAGCTATGTCATTAAAAAGAAACTAAAAGTCATGTAAAAAATACAAAAAAAATATTAAAAATGTATTTTAAAACTTGTTTGGGGGGGGGGGGGCTGGAGAGATGGCTCAGCGGTTAAAAGCACTGGCTGCTCTTCCAAAGGACCCGAGTTCAAATCCCAGCACCCACATGGCAGTTCACACCTGTCTGTAATTGCCTGGCATGGTGGTGCACGCCTTTAATCCCAGCACTCCAACACTCGGGAGGTAGAAGCAGGTGGATCTCTGTCTACAGCCAGCCAGCCTGGTTTACAAAAGTGAGTCCAGGACAGCCAGAGCTGTTACACAGAGAAACCCTGTTTCAAGAAAAAAAAAAAAAAAGTAAGGTCAGTCTCTCCTGATAAACAAACAGACAGCCGGGCGGTGGTGGCGCACGCCTTTAATCCCAGCACTTGAGAGGCAGAGGCAGGCGGATCTCTGTGAGTTCAAGGCCAGCCTGGTCTACAAAGCGAGTCCAGGACAGCCAAGGATATACAGAGAAACCCTGACTCGAAAAAACCAAAAAAAAAAAAAAAAAAAACAAACAGACAAAAAAAGTTCAATATTTTCCTCAAGTACATAGTAAATTTGAGGCCAATTTGGGATATGTGAGAGTTCATTTTAAAAATCAAAACTAGCTGGGTGGTGGTGGCGCACACCTTTAATCCCAGCACTTAGGAGGCAGAGGCAGGTGGATCTCTGTGAGTTCGAGGCCAGCCTGGTCTACAAAGTGAGTCCAGGACAGCCAGGGCTACACAGAGAAACCCTGTCTCAAAACAAAACAAAAAACTAAATAAAAAGCAGTATGCCAATTATGGAGAAGATATTCTAAGGAAATGGAAATTCAGTTGGTGCTATGATTCACATGAATTACAGCTCATAAAAAAGAGAATTTCCTATGAAGTCCTCATTCGGTGCTGCATACTATTTCAGGACGTCTTTCCCCATGGATGCCACTAGCCACCTTGCACAGCTCTTCAACTTTGATTAGTTTTAGAGGGCAGTTGAAAAGCTCTGGCTCTGGGGCTAGGAGAAGGGGAGGTGGCACACCTTTAATCCCTGCACTTGAGAGGCAGAGGCAGGTGGATTTCTGTGAGTTCAAGGCTAGCCAGGTCTACAAAATGAGTCCAGAGCAGTTAACGATACACAGAGAAACGTTGTCTTGAAAAACCAAACATAAGGAAAGAAAGAAAGAAAAAAACCCGAGGTCCTCAGCACTGATGATAAAAGCCAGTGGTGGCACACGTTTATAACCATAGTATTAGACAGGAAGAAACTGGAGGAGTTCTAATGTGTGCTGACCAGAAGCTAGTCTTGCAAAACTGGTCCAGTGAAAGATCGACCTGTCTGCACCATGGTGGAGAACAATAGAAGACATTTGGCATCAGCTTCTAGCCTTCGAACATATGCTAACAAACAGGAATGTCTGCACTGTCATACACACACACACACACACGAGAGAGAGAGAGAGAGAGAGAGAGAGAGAGAGAGAGAGAGAGAGAGAGTTCTGATTGAAGTCAGAAAACCACGCACTGCCACACCCAGCTAAATAGTAATGTTCTTGGTAGCACTGTAGGGAACAGCACATACTCTTCCTAACACAGGCCAAGGCCGGGCTCAGCACAAGTGCTCACCTTCAGTTTCACCGTCTCACCCTACTGTTCGCTTCCCTCCATTTGCAAGTAATTGGCAGACAGAATCACTCATAATTTTAAAAGGTTGTTGCTCAATGTGATTTCCAGTATTTGGGAGGAGAACTACTTAGCAAAGCCAAAGACTTAGTGTTCTGTTTCTATGTCATGCTTATTCAGGCCTTAACCACAGTCTGTCTTTGGCCTTATATTCCAATAGTTTTATGATTTAATAACTGGAAATGACTGTCTGCTCCTAGTCTGTCTTTTGGTGGCATGCCTCCACTGCTATAGATTATCAGAGGTAATAATCTAAATTATTAGATTAATTTAGGGGTACGTTTTCTTTGCTTTTGGTCTGTGCTTTCAAAAACTACCAAATATCCTTTTTCCTTTTTCTTTTTTGTTTTGTTTTGTTGAGACAGGGTTTCTCTGTGCAGTCCTGGCTGTCCTAATGTTGAACCCGAGAGGGGCTCACGGAATCCTGACGCCACAGACCACCAATGCCCCCCGATTCGCTGTAATAGACATGAGGTTTATTAAACTGACGCGCCAGGGTTCAATTCCCCCATAGAGGAATGAACCCCGTAAAACGGTTCTCTGGCCCTTTAAATACACAAGCGGCTACAAAAACGGTGGTGGCACCAAGGAGTAGCCTTTTTTAGCAGGCAAGGCAACAGCTACAGGTGGTGATAAAGGAACAAAGAGTATGTTAAGTTAGGTGGTGACGCAAGTGGGGAGTGTAGAGGAGTGAACAGAGGGGAGTCTGAACAGACCTGTTAGCTATGCAAGCTTTGATGTTTTCAAGGACTGAGTTCTGTGGAAGGTTTCCAGAAGGAGTGAGGTCAGGGTCTCACCACAGAGAAGGCCATGTATTCATTAATTTTTACAGCCTTACATTCCCCTCTTCTTCAAGTGAGTGATTTCAATCCTGAAATCAGGGGTCTATATGTTTAATGTAACTTTTAATCAGTCCCCAAATATCTGGCAGTACCATCCCAGCAGGGAAGGATCATTTTACTTTAGCACAAGAGACCAACTGACCAGAGTTGTTACTCTTTTGTCCATATTTTATGGGCCAGGCCCCGGCTTGGTGCGGACAGGACACCCGGCACTGGGCAGCCGCCAGGGTCCGGCAACACTCTCTCTCAGTCGGAAGTCTCCATTGGGTGCATCGCGGGTGGTGTTTGGGGTCCCAGGCTCATCAGGCTGGAGCAGTTCCTCCAGCAGCCAGGCGGAGGAACTGTGGTGCGGGGGGCTGCGGGCTGCGGCGGCAGCAGCAGCAGGAGGCGCTCGGCACCCAGGGCCCGCACGGTGCCATGAGGGTGAAGAGTGGCCACAGCAGCGGCTCCAGATCGTTCCAAGCAGGCAGAGAAGGCGGGCACCGTGGCGGCGGCGGTGGAGCCCAGGAAGGGCGCCTTGAATAGTGACTTATTTTTTGTTTATCTATTGTCTGAGGAGGGTTTTTTTTTTTTTTTTTTTTTTTTACCAGTCTGTTTATCTTTTGGCCTCATAGTGAGGACGTAAAGCGGCCGGTTTTTCTGGTCATCAGGGGGTCCGCACTCCCTGAGCGGGAGTGTAGTGGAGTCTGGGATGACAGTCCTCTGACTTTTTGGTCCCTGTGGCAGGGCTCCCTCCCTCGGCTCCTGTCAGGGGTTTAGGGCCGGGGAATAGCTTGGGGAGAGTGCAGCGCATGGCGCTCAGCGCTCAGCGCAGCTGCTTGTAGCTTGTCCCCGGCAGCACTGACAGCAGCTGCAGCGCGGGGGCCTAGGAGGGAAGGCATGGGGTGCACGCTGTGTTCGGGAATGCGCATCGCCGCCCAGGCATGGGGCGGGACTCGGTGTCTATGGCTGGCGGGCACTCTCTGGTATCTGGCTCTGGGTCTGCAGAGACTGTAGCGTTTGCAGCGGAGGCTGTGGGGGGCGCTGGGCACGGCTGCAGCGGCCTGCGCAGGGGCTGCTGGGGCCCCAAGCAGCGGGGCGAGATGGAGCGGAGGGCCGGCAGGGCTGGGGCTGCGCTGATATATCTATGGAGGGAACAAAAAGCCAAACTCAGAGGAGGGGGGGCAAGACCGACAAAGCCTTCCACACCAAGACATAAGGCATTTGATCTGGGTGTCCGTGGGGTCCTGAATTAAAAATTTTAGACCTAACCTGTCTAACTTTGTCTAATGAAAAAGATCTTTTGGGTGGCCATCCAACCTGAAATATGGGCCATTCTGAGGCACAAAGAGTTTGTTATTTACTTTTTTACGTATGACTGACAGGTCATGTGTTTTATTTTTTACTTCAGTCCAGTGGCTCAGAGTCAAAGACAAAGGAGTCGTTAGCGTCTGTCCCATAATCAGATTGTACAAACAAGGAGACTGAACGACATAGAACATAAACAACGTGACTTAAGTTGCGAGGTCGCCTTCAGAAACAGATGGGAATCTGTTTCTCCCAATGTCGAAGCTACCGACTACAGACCCTGGCCTTGCCAGCTACAGACGGCGAGAGCCTCTTACAAGATTCTCCCCAATGTCGGGGCTACCGACTACAGATGGCAACTCGCACAGAACAGACAGACAGAGTTGCTCAGAACAGACAGATAGACAAACAGAGTTGCTCAGAACAGACAGATAGACAAACAGAGTTGCTCGAGCATGTATACCTCTGAATCCTGGAGTCTTGGGGTCTGGGGGCGTTCAGGCACTTCCCGGCCAATGCACCAAATGTTGAACCCGAGAGGGGCTCACCGAATCCTGACGCCACAGACCACCAATGCCCCCCGATTCGCTGTAATAGACATGAGGTTTATTAAACTGACGCGCCAGGGTTCAATTCCCCCATAGAGGAATGAACCCCGTAAAACGGTTCTCTGGCCCTTTAAATACACAAGCGGCTACAAAAACGGTGGTGGCACCAAGGAGTAGCCTTTTTTAGCAGGCAAGGCAACAGCTACAGGTGGTGATAAAGGAACAAAGAGTATGTTAAGTTAGGTGGTGACGCAAGTGGGGAGTGTAGAGGAGTGAACAGAGGGGAGTCTGAACAGACCTGCTAGCTATGCAAGCTTTAATGTTTTCAAGGACTGAGTTCTGTGGAAGGTTTCCAGAAGGAGTGAGGTCAGGGTCTCACCACAGAGGAGAAGACCATGTATTCATTAATTTTTACAGTCTTACACTAGAACTGTCTTTGTAGACCAGGCTGGCCTCAAACTCAGAGAGATATGCCTGCCTCTACCTCCCACCATGCCTGGCCCTGATCTCTCTCTCTCTCTCTCTCTCTCTCTCTCTCTCTCTCTCTCTCTCTTTGGTTTTTTGAGACAGGGGTTCTCTGTGTATCCTTGGCTGTCCTGGACTCACTTTGTAGATTAGGCTGGCCTTGAACTCACAGAGATCCACCTGCCTCTGTCTCCCGAGTGCTGGAATTAAATGCATGTGCCACCACGCCCGGCATTTAGATAGCTGTGAACTGCCATGTGGTTGCTGGGATTTGAACCCCTGTCCTTTGCCACTGAGCCATCTCTCCAGCCCTGATCTCTCATTCTTTAGAGAGATCTAAAGGAACCAAAGGAAGAGGTGTTGCAGAATATTTGAACCCATTGTGAACCTGAAGATTTGAACTATAAAAATCTGTTTCTAATTGGGATGGCTCAGCCTTTAATCCTAGAGCTTTCTGTTTATTTTTTATTTTTTTTTAAAGATTTATTTTATTTATTTTATGCATATGTGTGCTCTATCTGCATGTACACCTGTATTCCAGAAGAGGGCACCAGATCACATTGTGGATGGTTGTGAGCCACCATATGGTTGCTGGGAATTGAACTCAGGACCTTTGGAAGAGCACTAGGCAGTGCTCTTATCCGCTGAGCCATCTCTCCAGCCCCGCTTTCTGTTTATTTTAAACAAGTATTTGTGATGTAGCTCAGCCCTAGCACATGCCTTTAATCCAAGAACTTGCTGTACACAGGACTAAATAAAGTTAACCCTAGGTCAAGATGAGGAGCAAGAAACCAGCTGACAGGGATCAAACAGAAAGGAGGGACATTGAGCTGAGGTTATTTAAGACAGCATAGAGAAGGGGCTTTTTAGCTAGGAGCTTTTTCCTCTAGGGTTTTCAACTGAGTAGGAAGGTCAGCTGGGTGCTTTCTCTGCCTCTCTGAGCTAGCACGCTTTCAACACATGGTCTGGCTCCTGAGTCTTCACTGGTAAAATAAAATGGGGAGGGGTATTTCAGGGTTTTTTGTTTGTCTGTTTGTTTTTTAGGTTTTTTGAGACAGGATTTCTCTGTGTATCTTTGACTGTCCTGGACTCACTTTGTAGACCAGGCTGGCCTTGAACTCACAGAGATCCACCTGCCTCTGCCTCCCGAGTGCTAGGATTAAAGGCCTGCGCCACCACACCCAACAGATATTTCAGTTTTTTTTTAAAACAGAAAGAGGCCCCTGCTTCAGATTATCAAATTCCTGGAATATAAGGAGCCTTTGCACAAATAATCTTGTAGTGGAGGGGTTTTAAACTTTTGCATGAAAGGTTTACAAGGGGAGGGATAAAAAGATTTGAATTCCTGCCAGGCGTGGTGGCGCACGCCTTTAATCCCAACGCTTGGGAGGCAGAGGCAGGCGGATCTCTGTGAGTTCAAGGCCAGCCTGGTCTACAAAGTGAGTCCAGGAAAGACAGCCAAGGTTACACAGAGCAACCCTGTCTCAAAACAAACAAACCAAACAACAAAACCACATTTGAAGCCTATTACCAAAGCTTTTCTATAACACATACTATATCATAAAATATAATCTTCTACTTGCCAACCCTTAACATCTATCCCTGAATTTTCAAAATTTCAGGGATTTCTGTTTCTTTTTTTTCCAGACAGGATTTCTCTGTGTAACCTTGGCTGTCCTGGACTCACTTTGTAGTACAGGCTAGCCTTGAACTCACAGAGATCTACCTGGCATTACCTCTCTAGTGCTGAGATTAAAGGTGTGTGCTACTACACCCCATGCCCTGATAGGATTTTTGTTTTTTGTTATTTTATGTGTATTGGTGTTTTGACTGTATGTCAGTTTGAGGGTGTCAGATTCCCTGGAACTGGAGTTTCACACCGTTGTGAGCTGCCATGCTGGGATTTGAACCCTGGTCCTCCAGAAGAGTAGCCAGTGCTCTTAACTGCTGAGTCATCTCTCCAACCCCAGGATTTCTGTTTCTTTTCTTTCTTTTTTTTTCTGACGCAGTTTTTATTCTTTCACTCTCCTACAGACCCATGTAATATTGTAGAAATGCTTTCTTTCTTTTAATTAATTAATTAATTTATTACTTCAGGTTACATCTCCATCGTAGTGTCTGTCCTCTTTCCCACCCCTCCCAGTCCCGCACCCCCAGGATTTCTGTTTCTTAAGGAGAGAAAGAGAAAGAGATAGGAAACAGAATCTCAGCATGTAGCCCTGAACTTGATATGTAGCCCTTGAACTCAGAGATCTGCCTGCTTCTGCTGGAAAGTTATAACTATTTTATATACAATGCCTGTATATTGGCATTGTATATAAATATTGTTGTTGGCAAAATATAAAAATAAAAAGTTTTGCCAGGGACACTTTTTTTTTGAAGCTGGACTTGATAGCACATTCCAGTAATCTTAATACTTGGGAGGGTGAGGCAGGAAGAATTTGAATTTGAGGCTAGCCTGGGCTATATATTGTAACCGATCTTTTATCTTATTTAACACTTATTTATTTATTACTAAATTCACTTATAACAAACACCAACAATTTCTTAACTATTATTCCTATAAATTCCTACAACCCCTTTAACCTATCCACTAAACCTATTGATAATTATAACAACTACTTTCATAACCTTTTAGAATGATACAGTCTCTGGGGCAGGTCCTCAGTCGTCAGGAACACAGTCTTTGTTGTAGATTCTTTAACGCACTTAGCAGTCCTTCTTCTGGATCTCTCAGATGCAGGTTCATCAGGGTAAGTTGGTTATTGCAGTCTCACCTTAAATAAGGCTTCATGCTTTCTTCTCTGTGGGAGACCCCAGCGGTCTACAGGCCAACTTACTTCTTTTGAATCAGGAACTCAGCTGCTCTGCCTCAGTCCTTAAAGCCAGGCACAGTTTCCCCTAGGCCACTGATCGGACAGATCAAACCCCTCCAGGCAAAAGCTCAGGCACAGGGTCCAGTCCTTGGCCTTTTGGTGTCTTGCTCAGGCTTTCTTTGCTCACCGGCTTCTTTCTGCTTCAGGGAGAGAGCTGGCCATCAATGGCCAGCACTTTTTTCAGCAGGACTCTTGGAGCTCTCTAGCATCAGGGGCCTCTTCTTCTTCTGGGCTCCATGCACTGTCCTTAAATAGGAGGAACTCTGTTTCAGCTTAATTTGGGCTCCGCCCACTTAGCAGCTGAAAACAATGTCAGGCCAGATACTTTGTTTCTTCAAGTCTATTGAGTCTTTCGTGTTTTTCCTGACTTCAACCTTGTTTTTCAGTCTATTAAGTCTTTCCTGTTTTTCCTGACTTCATGCTGATAATGCTCTTCAGGCCCCGAATTAAGAGACAGTATCAGAAACTCCTATATATTTTCTAAATCTAATTTATCTAACCCCTACAATATATAGTGAGACCCTGTTTCAAACAACAAAACAATTTTTGAAGTTGTTGTGGTAACAAGTTGTCCTACACTCAGGCTGCTGGTTAGTCTCACACTACCTTCTAGGCATCTTAGTCTAGGGTATGATTGGGTTGGTTTCTCTGCCAGCTAAAGAATTCACAATCAGAAACATCTCCAAGAAGACAGGTAGCAACAGGGAAATTCTTTTTTTTTCTTTTTTGGTTTGGTTTTTCAAACCACACCCAGTAATTACAAACAGCTGTGAACTGCCATGTGGGAGGTAGGATTCGAACCCGGGTCCTTTGGAAGAGCAGCCAGTGCTCTTAACCGCTGAGCCATCTCTCTAGTCCCAATGGAAATTCTTTCTTTTTTTTTTTTTTTTCTTTTTTGGGTTTTTTTTTTTTTCCAAGACAAGGTTTCTCTGTGTAGCCCTGGCTGTCCTGGACTCACTTTGTAGACCAGGTTGGCCTCGAACTCGAAAAGATCCACCTGACTCTGCCTCCCAAGTGTTGGGATTAAAGGCGTGCGCCACCACCACCCGGCCCAATGGAAATTCTTAAGCACAACAAACAGGAGCAGACAACCATCCAGTAAAGAAAGATTTTTATTAAGGGAGTGAGGAAACACACACAAAGAAAAGCCCCTCTGCAAAACTGAGCTGGGGACTCAGGGAGCCAAAGCTTAGGTTCTCCCTGAGGGTAGGGACTTTTAAAATCTCTGAAGGGTCTTCCTGTCTACTGTAGGTGCTGGTCAGTTTGAAGTGAGACAGGATGGCTGAGTGGCTCACAACTACTGTCCAAACAAGTCATGGTGTGGCCTTGAACTTGTTGAACCATCCCTCAGCAGGGACCTTACAGGCAGGAGAAAAAGCCCACAGGGCCTTTATTTTAAGCTGCCAGGCTCTTTCAGGTCAGGTGAGGAAGAAGCAGGCCATCTGGAAAGTTCACCCCATCTGTTATCTAGCCATGGCCCCTCTCCCTGTCTGTCTGCCTATCAGGGAGTCTATCTGATTCCTAGGCCTTCAATACTAGCAAAAATGATCTCTTTTTCTCCTTAATACATTCCCTACAAATTCATTTTCTCTCTTTTTCTTTCATGGTGGTAGGAAACAAACCCAAGCCTCATGCATGCTAGGCAATCACTCCATCACTGAGCTATATCCACAGCCATACAGTTTTTTTTTTTCTGTAAAGACATCACTTCAGACCCAACAAGCCTCTTGATTTTATATATTTATTGGTTTAAAAAAAAATCAAAGCCGGGCGGTGGTGGCGCACGCCTTTAATCCCAGCACTCGGGAGGCAGAGGCAGGCGGATCTTTGCAAGTTCGAGGCCAGCCTGGTCTACAAAGCGAGTCCAGGACAACCAGAGCTGTTAAACAGAGAAACCCTGTCTCGAAAAACCAAAAAAAAAAAAAAAAAAAAATCAAACCTCCTGAGTGCTGGGATTAAAGGCAGTTGGATCTTTGTGAGTTCAAGGCCAGCCTGGTCTACTGCAAGGAGCCTGTAAAACAGCCACCTAAAATGGCTGTTAGGACTAGCATTAGAGTAAGTTTGAAGTGTGAAGGTTGAAGTAGAGTGAGGTAATGCTATTAAGATAGGCAGATGGAAAGAGGAACCTGCTGACAGCTGCTTATCAAAACGTAGCCAGAGTGCAGAGAAGGCCAGGCCATACTGCCCAGGGAGTAACCTGGTGGTAGACACATAAACATAGGTAGTTTGAAAGAGGAAAGCTTGCTTCTCATGGCGACATGGTTCATAGCCATGTAACGTCGACCCAAGCACTGACCATTCCCGAACGTCAGTAAACAAGCCAAACCATGCTAACAAAGCTTCACCACCAGTCTCATCAGAGAGATCAAGAGAGCAGAAAGAGCCGAGCCGCTTCAGGGTCAAGCCCATTCCCTGGTGGTCAAGCCGGCTGCGCGGTCAAGCTCTCATTATCACAACCAAGAAGGCAACCACGTCCACGCCCTTACCTGCTGACTAAGCCTAAGGATCAGGTTCAGTATGTGGCTATGTTAGGATTAAGTTTAGCACTTACTGGAACTGGGATTGCTGTGTTCATCTGCATTTATTGTTGTTTATGCTTAATTGGAGTAAATATTAAAACCTCATCAACTCTGCATCTTGTATGAGCCTTCTCTCCCCGAAATCATAGGAGTTCGGTGTGCTCGGGACATCTACAAAGCAAGTCCAGGACAGCCAGGTCTACAGAGAGAAACCCTCTCTCAAAAAACAATTCAAAAACTCCACAGACCCCCTTTAATCCCAGCACTCGGGAGGCAAAGGCGGGCAGATCTCTGTGAGTTCGAGGCTAGCCTGGTCTACAAAGTGAGTCCAGCAGGACAGCCAGTGCTGTTAGAGAAACCCTGTCTCGAAAAACCAAAAAAAAAAAAAAAACCCACAGAAATACTGTAAGAATATATTTTTGCTTTAATCCCGAGTATAGGGGTTGTGGGGCTGCTCTGAAGCAGTTGACTGTGATTTGCTAGTGCTCTAGCTGAGGTGTGATTTTGCTGGCTGCAGATAGTTTCTACGATTGTGTGACATTTGGAATTCTGGGGACTTTTCAAAGGGTCTACAAATGCTAGAGCCCCATGGGGGAGTTTTTGGTGGGTTGTTGGTTGCTATTGGTTTTGATTTGACAAGTAGTCCTGTGCAAAGAAAAAACAAGAAGAAATCAGATATCCTGACAGCAAAAATCAAACTTGCCCCAAGGAACTCTATGCCCAAGTCAACAGGAAGTAGTCTAGCAATAATGTTGACCTCTTTCAAACCCCTAACTTTATTCAGGTATCTCTTTACTTTCTATCCTTTTTTCTCTCAGTTAGTGTTAGGGGGTAAAATGGCAGAGGGGGGTGGGGGCAGATAAAGGGCGGAAGAAGGAAGAATCCACAAAGTAGCTAATGCTGGTTACATGCCTGTGCTGTCAGGGACTCAGGGTCATATCCACGGAACAGACTGGAATCTCTGGACACCTTCAAGAGCTAACTTCCAACTAACTTTCCTCCTTTAGATGAATAGCCTTCTGTTCATAGTGAAGAGTTCTGATCAGAGGTTGACGCTAGATGAAAGCTCATCTCTGGTTCCATTCCAGTAATTGGATTATGGTGTGTGTGTGTGTGTGTGTGTGTGTGTGTGTGTGTGTGTGTGTGT
>CAJQZJ010009649.1:20072570-20085395 GCA_907164525.1 Lophiomys imhausi | reverse complement strand
GTGTGTGTGTGTGTGTGTGTGTGTGTGTGTGTGTGTGTGTGTGTGTCTGTATGTCTCTGTGTGCGTGTCTATGTGTGTGTGTGTGTGTGTGTGTGTGTGTGTGCTGCGTTGAAAACCCAGCTATTATAAAAATACTCTACCAACTGACCAACATCCTCTGCCCCAACTGGAATCCATATCAGGACCTTTGTACCATCTGCCTACCTGCCTTTATTTACCTTTGGTACCTGATAAGAAAAAACAAACAGGTAGTATATGAGAGGGCCCAAGAAAACTTCCAGAAGTTTCCCAACTCCACCTCCTTCTCTTTTTAACTTGGGAACGTTTGCTCATTTATTCTTTTGTATTATCGGTGAAGCAAACATGTCTGTGGATCTAGTCAGATAAGGACATAATAGCTAACAAGTGACACTTAAAATTCTCTTGTAACGCTCGGGGACCCTTCAGGGTTTACATTCAGGAGATGGAGAGTGGTTGCTCCGTCTGCGGCCCCTGCAGAGGACCTGAGTCTGGTTCCCAGTATCTGTATCAGTAAAGTTTATTTGTCAAACGTATATTTAACAAATACTTAACAATTATCTATACAGTTCCTAAAGCCCAAACCCTAACTCTAAGACCTAATCTAAAACACCCTAATATTTATAAAACAAACACTTAACACTAACCTAAAGTTTCTCAAAAGGATATTCTCTTAGATTAATTTTCTGGGCATGGATCCTTATGGATGGCTGATTTCCACCAACTCTCTCAGTCTTTAAGTCTATGAATCTCGTTCATCAGATCTTAAGACAGTTTATAAATTAAATCTGTTTCGACCTTTGAGGTGAAGTGGCCCTTATATCAAACAAGAAATGCCTCTGCAGTCTTAGAGCCTAATTATAAGGTTTCCTAGGCTCACCATTAAGATGCTTTGGGCCTCCAAGGGTATCGTTCCAGTTTTCCGTCCAGTCTGATGCCCCCCGGACTCCAAAGGAAGACAACTTCCCGCCTAGATGCTCCAGGTACCAGAGAGAATCCATCCCTGGACCCATGACAGATCAGTGCAAGATGGTGAAGCCTCCCTCTTAGAAGGTGATCCAGCTCTGCCAGCAAGGAGGAAAGCGGGTGTTGCAGGAGGAGTGAGGTGAAACCTCTTGGCAAGATGAGGAGAAAGGCTGGCCCAGGCCAAATGGGCTTCTGACTTTAAATCCCTTGTGTTACTGGGCCATCTCCCCAGTCTCTAGATGTCCCTACCTGTGAAATGAGGATAAACTGAAGATACAGATAAGTATGGCTGAGATTATATGTTTAGCTTAGTTCAACAAGCTTTTATACCTGTTAGACATTAGGAGTTACTTGTGCTAGATTTTGCAAATAAAGACAGTACTTTGTTAAAGCAAAAAAAAAAAAAAAAAAATCCCTTGTGTCATAATGCGTAGCAAAGATCTCAGTGTGAACTCCGGCCTCTTGTTGCTATGGTTTCTGGTGGGCTTTTGGTATGCCCTCAAACAGTGTGTCATCTGGTCTCATGATTGGCTTTTTGGTGGGCTTGTTACAAGGCACGCCCTTCAATGTCAGTCATATCCAGATGTAACTGGATCTACTCAGATCCTTTTACCTGAGATGCCTGTCTTTTTGCTATTCCAAAATCCCTGTGCTGCTAAATACTATCACTAACCCCACCACAAGCATCCATATTGGGGGGCTCACAATCATTTGTAACTCCAACTCCACAGGATCCAGTGCCTCCTCAGGCCTCTGTGGGCACCTGTACTCACAGGTACACACACCCTTGTTGTGTTTGGCTTTATTATTTTTCATTTTATTACACTATATTATTTTACAGTACTTAAGCCTCTACCAGCCTTCCTACCCTTATTCCTTTCAACTCCCCAACACTAATTGGGAGAGAAAGAAAGAGGGAAAAGGGATGTAGGTCTCTTGAGCTACTTCCTGCTAATGAGAGTTGTTGGGTTCTTTTTAGGGAAATACCAAATTCAGTAGCAGGATATCTAGTAGCCCAGTAAATAGTAAACACATCAATAGGACAAACTAGCGGTAGCACAGGGGAGCACCAGCAACAGAGAGAACAGCAGCCTCTTCCTCCTTCAGAGCACCCCCTTGTCCATTTTTGGGCTCTGACATTTATACCCCTCTCCAGAGTCCTCAGAATTCAACTTTCTGCAGCTGGCTAAGTCACGCCCCTGCTAGCATGCCAGACAATTATGAACCGACCCGCGGGTCCTAGTAATTCGTGGGGTCGAGGAGGACCGCAACCTGAAAAAAGAACGGGCGAGAGAGGGAAAGGACTCAAGGAAGCAATCGCTTGTCAAGAGCCATGTATTTGAGCGCAAAGCACCTTTTTATAATATGCTTTACAAGGGGAGGAGGTGAGAGGGGCCAGGTGGTGGGAAAGTACAGAATCTTCTTGGCCTGTGCCCTGGACATTGTATGATCTATCTATTTTTCTTCAGAAGACACGGCACACTGCTTTGAATCAATATGTAACTGCCAACCCGGAACTCTGCGGTTGCCAGGCAGTATGAAGCTGCAGGGGACATTGTGCAGGTGGGGAAAGGTAGGGGGTGAGGGTGAGAGGCAAGGGTCTTGGCTTCTGACATCTCCCCCTTCTCTGTTTAGATGGAGAGGGCGTCTTGTGATCAATCCCAACTACGTGAATTTAGAATTTTGGAGGTCTAACCGTGGGAGGTCTCGGACAAGTTCACAACCCCAAGACATTGGTGTGAGGCGAGTCACGCCGATGGTCAAAGGCTTTAGGCTGATGATGATAGGCAACGTCAAGGGACCCCGAGGTGGGCGAAAGGAGGGTGAGGGCCCTGTCTTAGGCTATGTAGGCTGCACCCACTCCCAGCACCACACACTCCTTTTCAGCTGCATTGGGTGGGCCCCTGGGAAGTGGACCTACAATAATCCTGTCATCGGGCTAACTCACAGCCGTCCTAATCCCTTTGTGAATGCCCAGGTTATCAGCCGTTTGTCAGCTTGGGGTGTAATATTGTCATAGAGGAAGACTTCCCGATATAGAGGGCCATATCAAAGGCAGGTTTTAGTTTAGAAAAAAGGCCAATTTTTGTTGGGGTGATCAAGAGGCCAGGCTCCCTAGCGAGAGAAGCGAGGGCAGAGCCAGGCATACCATGAATCCTTCTTGAGGGTGTGGAAGTCTAAGGGTTGGCCGTAGGGGGAGGCAGGGGGGCTGGCAGCTGCGCCAGTCTCTGGCAGAATCACTTCAGGATCTTCTTTAGTCTTTAGTTGATGGTAATGAATTTCGACCGGCTTCTTGATGGCAGAATCAACCTGGTTCTTAACAAAACTTGTGAGACGGTTAAAAGCCCAAGGGCCAAACGAGAGAAGCAAGAAAATGCCAACAAGGGGTCCTAGTAAACTAGGCAACAGGGTGGTGAGCCAAGGAGAGGTAGAGAACCAATTTTGATACCATGACTCTTGTTGTTCTCTGGCTTTTTCTTTCTTCTAAACTCTTTTTGACCTTATCCAGACTATTTTGAACAAGGCCTGTCTTATCAGAGTAAAAGCAACATTCTTCTCTGAGGGCCACACAGAGACCCCCTTCCTTAAGGAAGACAAGGTCAAGTCCTCTCCTGTAACACTACCTCAGAAAGAGAAGCCACAGAATCCTTAAGGTTTTGTATTCCTTCCCTCAAATTATTTAAGTCTTTGTCAATGAGGGATTAGAGATGAGCATAGTGATTATTGGAAGTCACCAAGGAAGCAATATAATAAAACTGATTCCTAGTACAACAGACAAGGTGAGGGCAGTCAGGGGTTCTCTCTTGGTTCTCAGAGAGGGTCCTCGATCTATGAAGTTGAGGAAGGATTCTGGGTCATGAATGAGAAAATGTGGGAGAATGGTAACAACTACACAGTAATCTCTGGAAGATAAAAAGGTGGGAATGTGTATATGAGGGGTCAAGCCAGAAGCACAGGTGAAATATGTACCGTTGGGTGCCAGGGTGAATTGAAAGGTGTCATTAAGGATCAGTGTCTGATTGCACACCGGAATCAAGTCCCTAGGGGGGAGCATGGAGGGTCCTAGGAGGCAGAGGCCTATTCCTGAAATGGAGCTAAGGGTAAGACCTCCTTCAGGTGAAGAACTCCCAAGGAGTCTGTTACTTTCATTGGTAAAGGTGGGAGGGGAGAGGATAGCTATTCCCTCGTAGAAGGGAGGAGTAGGTGAAAAGCAAATCCAGCATTCTTGATAATTAGGATTGCTGGTGTTGTGGATAGCTTCAAGAGAAGCATTTACCAAGGAAACAATGAGGTCAGCAGAACTAAGAGGGCCTTTAGGAAGAGTGGGCTGAAACATGGTGGTCAAAGGTATCAAGGGAGAGGATGAGGGCAAGGCACCAGGGGCGGCGACCGTGGGTTTGGAGGCTTTGGGGGCTGGATTGAGAGGCTTTGAAGGTTGTTGTAAGACAGGATTGGGACCTACAGCAGCAATATTTTTATTGGGGATGGTCTTAAGAAGCTTTATTGTAAGGGTGAGCCCTGGGTCTGAACAGCCAAGTGACCAACTAGTGCACTCTCTCAGACGCAAGCCCCATGTGAATCCTTTGGTCATCCAATCCTTTGTCTTCCCCTTCTCAGTAAAGGAAATGAGGAGGGGGGAACACCACTTATTTCCACATTGGGATTTTATAGGGTCGGGTGTGGTTGTACTTAATTTATTTTGTAAATACTTAGGAAGAAATTTTCTCCATAGGGTAATATAATCCCAGGAGGAGGTGGGCTTCCAATATGCATCCCTCATGGTCTCACAGCCCCAGGATGCGCAGTAAAAGTCAGAAAGATAGCCATATCTGTAGTTCTGGGAACGATCTCTGTGAGTGGGGCTAGGGCATACATAAAGGCCAGACGCATCGTCAGCCAAAGAGGCTCTTTTAATATAAGAATTACAGCCGGCTAGGTGGCCATCATAATTCGGGTCTGCAGTATCAACTGGCTTATCCTGGGGCCAAAAATGAGAGGGGGTTTGGTGTGGCCCTGTCTGGCTGTTCCCCGAGGCTGGCAGGAAGGAGACTGGCTGAGGGGCCCAGGGCTGGCCCCGCATTCCGTTTCCTGGAAGGGGAGGGAGGGGATTCCTAGAATATCAGTTTTGGAGCGGCAGGAATTAGCCCAGTGTTTGCCTCGCTTGCAGCGAGGGCAAGGGGTCGTTGGGGGTGGACGTTCTCCCCTTAGCCGAGGGGGTGGGTAGAGTTGTAAGTTTACCTTGAGGGCACTGTTTAACAAAATGACCCAGTTGACCACATTTGAAACAGGCGGACCTGGTGGCTCCACCACTAGTGGCTGCTCCCATAGCCAGATGGATGGCTTGTGAGACCTTTTGGGCAAAGGGATCTACATCTCTGCAGATACGGATCATTTCATCCAAGTCTTTATCTTTATATTTTCCTCGAAGGGCAGCCCTACAGGCAGAATTAGCATTTTCATAAGCAAGCTGTTGGAGAAGTTTATTTTCTCCCTGGCCAGGTCCCAAGGACCTCTCAGCTGCCTCTCGGAGGCGAGCAACAAAATCTGAAAACTCTTCTTGATTGCCTTGAGTAATCTTAGTCAAGGGAGAAAGAACAGAGCCTTTCATGGGAATGGCTCTCCAGGCGCTCATAGCTGCTGAAGAGGACTGAGCCAAGAGACCCAGAGAAAATTTTTTTTTATTTGGTTAGAGGCATATTTTCCTTGACATAGGAGTTTATCAAGTGTCCACTTGTTGGAGGGTGAGCATGTGCTCGAGAGATTGGCTTGTGTCTGAGACCTGCAGCAGTCGGCCCAGTCAGCCTGCCAAGAAAGGAACTGTCCCCGAGTCAGGACTGACTAGGCGACAGTGAGCCATTCATTGAGAGTTAAGTATCCGCCTCCACCGAGACTCTCAAGGAGGGAGAGAGTGAAGGGGGCATTGGGGCCATAATTTCTAATGGCCGAATTTAACTTTTCAAGATGTTTAAAATGGAGTTTTTTAAAGACTGTGGGGTTACTTGTATCTTTGTTATTGCTTTCATTATCAATTTCTGAATTGGGCTCGTCCTCAGAGGAATCAGCCTCAGTCTCGGGCCGGGCACAGGTTGTTCGAGAGGGTTTGTGAGAGGGACGAGAAGAGGAAGCAGGCACAAGGCGGAAAGGGGGGGTGCGACAGGCATGGAGGAGGGGGGACGCCGAGCACCGGACCAAGTGGCTGGGGGAGGCGGTGGAGTCTGTCGGGACATGGAATCAGAAGCTGCGGGTGCCTGTGAGGGAGGGACCTGTGACCGGGTGACCGGAAAGGCTAGGTGGAGGGAATCTGGAGGAGGGGCAGAGGAAGAACAAAGGACCGAGAGACGTGAAACTTGTTTTTGGAGGTTGAGGATGTCCGTCAGTTCACGAACCTGAGAAGCAAGGCAGTCTCGCATATCTGAAAGAGAGTTAGGCAAGGTGATAGGGAAAGTTGGAAAGGCAGAAGGCGCTGTGAGAGGAGGCCAGTCAGGATTGTGATAGCGGGCGGCTTCATCCTCAAGGGAGGTGGCATCACCGGGGCCCAAAGGCTCTGGGTCGGGGAGAGTGGCCAGAGCTGTCGGCTGAGAGGGTGGCAGAGGAGAAGAAGAATGATGTTTAATAGGAAGGCAGGGAGGGCAGAGGGAAGCAGGTTTTTGAAGGACAGGGTTGCAAAGGTGAGTGGAGGAGGGAGTCCGCGGGTCAGAGACAGCTGGAGAATCAAAAGGAGGAGGCTCGAGAGAAGGCAAATCTGGATATAGGCGAGGTGGATCAGAAGGAGGGGAGTCCTGTTCAGGAGGGATGTCTATAAGAGTGAAAGGAACGGAGGCCTGAGACAGAGACCGAGAGGGTTGACAAGATGGGCAGGTAGAACTAGGCCGAGACTGTGACAAACAGTACTCAGCAACAGACAAAAGCTGTCATTTTGCCTATATCTTTGTCTGCATCTTCAATAATGTCCCTAATAATACCCCAGAAAGAGAAAATTGTTGCGGGAAGAGGAGTATTATCTTCATTTTTAATTATTTCATTTAATTCACGACCTACCTTTTGCCACTTTTTGGGATGGATGGTAGGACTATCATAAACTACGGACAGTTTTTATCAATAAACACAAAGAAATTTATAAAATCCTTTTTTAACCCTTATTCCTCTCTCTCTGAGTGTATGTTTGAGGTCCTTTACAAAGGACGCCTCCTTTGACAGAGAATGGCCCATTCTTATGGGATGGAAATGAAAAATAGACTCCCTCGAGGATGACAGGTTGCGGGTGACGATCGCTGTCTCGCTCAAACTTAATATCGTGTGCACGCTTCGTCGAGAGTCCGTCCGGAGGGGTCCGTGCCTCGAGTCCCACGCTGGGCACCACGTGACCCGACCCGCGGGTCCTAGTAATTCGTGGGGGCGAGGAGGACCGCAACCTGAAAAAAGAACGGGCGAGGAGGGAAAGGACTCAAGGAAGCAATTGCTTGTCAAGAGCCGCGTATTTGAGCGCAAAGCGCCTTTTTATAATATGCTTTACAAGGGGAGGAGGTGAGAGGGGCCAGGTGGTGGGAAAGTACAGAATCTTCTTGGCCTGTGCCTTGGACATTGTATGATCTATCTATTTTTCTCAGAAGACATGGTACACTGCTTTGAATCCATCTGTAACTGCCAACCCATTTTTCTTCAGAAGACACGGCACACTGCTTTGCATCAATCTGTAACTGCCAACCCGGAACTTTGTGGTTGCCAGGCAGTATGAAGCTGCAGGGGACGTTGTGCAGGTGGGGAAAGGTAGGGGGTGAGGGTGAGAGGCGAGGGTCTTGGCTTCTGACACAATTATAGTTCACACCTGTGGACAAACTGAAGCAGCCCCACACCTGGGGTCAAAACAGAAACATTCTCATAATATAACTGGTTTTTTGTTTTGTTTTTTGATTTTTCAAGACAGAATTTCTCTGTGTAATAGCCTTGGCTGTCCTGGACTCACTTTGTAGACCAGGCTGGCCTTTGTAGATCCACCTGCTTCTGTATCCTGAGTGCTGGGATCAAAGGCATGCACCACCAAGTCCAGCATAACTGGTTTTTTGTTTTGTTTTTTTTTTTGGTTTTTCAAGACAGGGTTTCTCTGTATAACAGCTCTGGCTGTCCTGAACTCACTTTGTTGTCCAGGCTGGCCTCAAACTCACAGAGATCCGCCTTCCCCTGCCTCCCAAGTGCTGGGATTAAATGCATGCACCACCACTGCCCGGCTCATAACTGGGTTTTTTAAGAAACAAAAACTTAGCCGGGCGGTGGTGGCGCACGCCTTTAATCCCAGCACTTGGGAGGTAGAGGCAGGCAGATCTTTGTGAGTTCGAGGCCAGCCTGGTCTACAAAGCAAGTCCAGGACAGCCAGAGATATTCAGAGAAACACTGTCTCAAAAAACCAAAAAAAAAAAAAAAAAAAAAGAAACAAAAACTTGGGGCTGGAGAGATAGCTCAGTGGTTAAGAGCACTGGCTAGTGCTCTTCCAAAGGTCCTGAGTTTAATTCCCAGCAACCACATGGTGACTCACAACCATCCACAATGTGATCTGATGCTCTCTTCTGGCTGCAGGTGTACATGTAGATAGAGCACTTACATACATAAAATAAATAAATAAATCTTTAAAAAACATTAAAAAAAGAAAAAAACGGGCTGGGGAGATGGCTCAGTGGTTAAGAGCACTGGCTGTTCTTCCAAAGGACCCGGGTTCAAATCCCAGCACCCACATGGCAGTTCACAGCTGCAATTGCCGGGCATAGTGGTGCATGACTTTAATCCCAGCACTAGGGAGGCAGAGGCAGATGGATCTCTGTGAGTTCAAGGCTAGTCTGGTCTACAAAGTGAGTCCAGGACAGCCAGGTATACAGAGAAACCTTGTGTGGGGAAAAAAAAAGAGAAACAAACAAAAACTTAGGAGGCAGAGGCAGGAACTCTGTGAGTTCAAGGCTAGTGTGGTCTACAGAGTGAGTTCCAGGATAGCCAGAGATACACAGAGAAACCCTGGTCTTGAAAACAAACGAACAAAAACAAGACAGAGGCAGGCGGATGTCTGTGAGTTCGAGGCCAGCTTGGTCTACAAAGTGAGTCCAGGACAGCCAGGGCTACACAGAGAAACCCTGTTTCGAAAAAAAAAACAACCCAAACCAAACCAAAACAAAAAAACAAAAAAGAAACAAACAAAAACTTGGGACTGGAGAGATGGCTCAATAGTTAAGAGCACTCACTGACTGTTCTTCTAAAGAACCCAAGTTCAAATCCCAGCACTTGTGAGGCAGAGGCAGGTGGATCTCTGTGATTTCAAGGCCAGCCTGGTCTACAGAGTGAGTTCCAGGACAGCCAGGGCTACACAGAGAAACCCAGTCTTGAAAAGCCAAAGGGGGAAAAAGAACCCAAAAACTCTTACCACATGTACCCTCACAAAGACAAACACACATGATTGAAAATAAATCTTAATATTTTTACATGCCAATCGGAATGGACATAGTGATATTCTCCTGTCATCCTATCATTTGGGAATAGGAAACAGGAGACTCAGAAGTTCAGTATTATCCTGAGATACACAGCAAGTTTGAGAGGCCTTATGTAGACCAGGTTAGCTTCAAACTCACAGAAGGTCTACCTGCCTCATCTCCTGAGTGCTGGGTTTAAAATCATGGGCTGCCATAACCAGCTAAGACTTAATCAAGGTATCCCTGTGTAGCTTTGGCTATCTGGAACTTACTGTGTAGACCAGGCTGGCCTCGAACTCACAGAGATGCTCCTGAGTTCTGGGATTGAAAGTGTGCACTACTACGCCTGGCTTTAAGACTGCTAACTTTATAAAAAGAAAAGGTAGCAGAAGGGAGTGTCTATAAAGATTATGTGAGGGTATAGCAACAAGGAGGTTATCTACAAACCAGGACTGACCTCATTGGAAGCCAGTCCTTCTCCGCATTATGATTTTGGATTTCTAGCTACCAGAAAAGTTAGTCATTGCACTGTGGTAGCCTAGATAGATTAGCAACAATTACTATTTTATTTTTTTGTTGGAAGAGGTTCTAAGTATGGTATTTCTGGCTGTCCTATAACTCACTGAATAGACCAGGCTAGCCTTGAACTCAGAGATCTGCCTGCCTCTGCTTCCTGAGTTGGGGGACTAAAGACATGTGCCACCATGCCTGCATGCAAACACAATTAAAAAAAAAGATTTATTTAACATATATGAGTGCTCTATCTGCATGTACCCCTACACGCCAGGAGAGGGCAGAAGATCCCAGTATAGATAGTTATGAGCCACCATGTGGTTGCTAGGAATTGAACTCAGGGCCTCTGGAAGAGCAGACAGTACTCTTAACCACTGAACCACCTCTCCTGCCCCCCATAAATTTTTTAAGATTGTAAAAAAAAAAAAAAATCGCCGGGCGGTGGTGGCGCACGCCTTTAATCCCAGCACTTGGGAGGCAGAGGCAGGCGGATCTTTGTGAGTTCGAGGCCAGCCTGGTCTACAAAGCGAGTCCAGGACAGCCAGAGATATTCAGAGAAACCCTGTCTCGAAAAACCAAAAAAAAAAAAAAAAAAATCAGGGCATGTTCACTTATGCCTTTAATCTTAGGATGGTGGCAGAGGCATAGCACGGATGGACATAGAGGGAAGTAGTTATCTGAGACCCAGGACAGTCTGATATTCATAGCAATTTCCAGGCCAGCCTGGGCTGCATAGTGAAATCTTGTCTTAACAAACAAAAAAGTTGGTGTACTTGGACATGCCTGCAGTTCTCAAGAGGCTGGGGTGGAAGGACTGCTCGAGCCTAGAGTGCAACACAAGCCCATGGAAACAAGCTAACCATACTGCTAACCTGCTGCTGAGTACATTAGCTCAGCAGTAGAATGTTTGCTAGTGGATAAAAGACCACCCAGCATTGCAACAAACAATAATGAAAACTACTAATGCATGATGTTTGTATTGTAAAAGAAATTTGTTGCCGGGCGGTGGTGGCACACGCCTTTAATCCCAGCACTTGGGAGGAAGAGGCAGGCGGATCTCTGTGAGTTCAAGGCCAACCTGGTCTACAAAGTGAGTCCAGGACAGCCAGAGCTGTTAAACAGAGAAACCCTGTCTCGAAAAACCAAAAAAAAAAAAAAAAAAAAAAAAGAAATTTGTGAATATGGAAATTTTTGAACCATATTCATTGGTAAAAAAAAATAAGGACGTCTGTTGAAAGTGATGCTTTATTTGTTTTATTATACAATCTAATTTATAACTACCTCCCTTCCAAACCTTATTCCTTCCAACCCCCCAAGACTAGATAGGAGAGAAAGGGTAGAAGAGAAATGGACTTAGGTCTCTTGAGCTACTTCCTGCTGATTAGGGTTGTTGGTTTCTTTTTAGGGGCAATACCAAACTCAGTAGTGAGGATATCCAGCAGTCCAGCAAACCAGCAACAGCCAACACAGCAAACCAGCAAACACAGCAGCAGGATGAACCAGCAGCAACCCAGCTTGGGGGAGCAGTAGCAGGGAGAACAGCAGCCTCTTCCTTCTTCAGAGCACCCTCCCACCCCACGCCACTCCAGTTCCTTTCAGGGCTCTGGCATTTATCACCTCTCCAGAGACCTCAGTATTAAACTTTCTGCAAAACAAAACAAAAACCTGGGATTTTTTTTTTTTTTTTTGTTTTTCGAGACAGGGTTTCTCTGTGTAGCCCTGGCTGTCCTGGACTCGCTTTGTAGACCAGGCTGGCCTCGAACTCACAAAGATCTGCCTGCCTCTGCCTCCCAAGTGCTGGGATTAAAGGCGTGCGCCACCACCGCCCGGCAAAAACCTGGGATTTTTAAGAAACAAAAACTCTTACCACAGATATCTCTTGTTTTTGTCCCACTCCCTTCCGGGGTGACTAATATAATGACACTTTTGCTTTAGAAAAAGTGTTTGAGATGGGCGTGGTGGCACAGGCCTTTAATCCCAGCATGCACTCGGGAGACAGAGGCAGGCCTATCTGAGTTAGAGACCAACCTGATGTACACAGAGAAACCCTGTCTTGAAAAAACAAAAACCAAACTAAACAAACCAAAACAAAAGAAAAACCATCTATTGCATGCTAGACAAACACTTCACTAAGCTATATCCTAAGCCTTTCATAACCACCCTAGCCCACTGCTTTACTTTTTCTACAGAGACAGGGTCTCACTAACTTACCCAGGCAGGTCTTGAATCCTTCTGTCTTAAGTCTCCAGAGCTGCTGGGATTACAGGTCAATGTCACTAGGCCCTGCCACTGGACTCTTGTTTATCTATATGTGGGCCTTTTCATAGGGCTGATGGAAAAAAGTGACAGGTGACTGGCTTCCCTCTGAACAGCAATCTAAAGGAACAGGGCGGAAGGCTGCAATGAGCACATTTATGAGTTGTCTTAAGAAGCCACATTTTGCCAGGCCTTGTGGCCCATGCCTTTAATCTCAGCACTCAGGAGACAGAGGCAGGCAGATCTCTGTGAGTAAAGGACAGCCTGGTCTACAAAGAGAGTCCAGGACAGCCAGGGCTGTTACACAGAGAAAACCTGTCTCAAAAAACAAAACAACAACAAAAAACAACCAAGAAGCCACATTTTAGCAATATCCTATTGATCCATTGATCCAACAAACCCTGAGTTAACAGGACACTCCAGACATAAGAATACTGAAGGTCATATTGGAGGCTGACTTAGGATGTCAACATCTTTTCTTGTAACTTACTCTATAAAGCAAGTATTGAGGACATACAATGGACTAAGACCTCCTACCAGGTCTGATCTCTTAAGGGTTCTGTCTACTACTTCCTAACATATCTCCCCTACACACACTTTTTTTTTTTTTTTTTTTTTTTTG
>CAJQZJ010009649.1:20061145-20072470 GCA_907164525.1 Lophiomys imhausi | reverse complement strand
ATTCTTTTTTTTTTTTTTTTGGTTTTTCGAGACAGGGTTTCTCTGTATAACAGCTCTGGCTGTCCTGGACTCGCTTTGTAGACCAGGCTGGCCTCGAACTCACAGAGATCTGCCTGCCTCTGCCTCCCGAGTGCTAGGATTAAAGGCGTGCACCACCACCACCCAGCTAAAATTCATCTTTTATTTAATCCCCTTTCAAGAAGAAATCAACCAGGAAGAAGATGGAGTCCAGATACTTGGGGGGAAAAGGCCTCTTGATACAAATCTATATAAAATTTCATTCAATAACACATATGTGCCAGTCAGTGGTGGCGCATGTCTTTAATCCCAGCAGGGATAGGTGCATATCTGAGTTCAGAGCCAACCTGGTCTCCATAGTGAGTTCCAGGACAGCTGGGACTACAGAGAAACCCTGTCTCAACTTGCCCCTCAAGGAAAAAAAGAGTGTGGGGATCACTGCAGGTGTCACACAGTGAAGAGAACCCCCGGAGGAGATGAGAATAAAAGCCAGGTGCAGACTGGCTGTGTCAACCTGGGCCAGACTTTGGGGAGTTTAAGGCCAGGTGGCTCATTGTTAGCATATTTAAAACCCAGTTCAATTTGGGAGGAGGTTTCCAGGCAACAATCAGTCAGTCCAATTCCAGTGCACAATAAAGCTTAAGGCTTGACTGTATAGAAACTCTTCCAAAAGTACATGTGACCGTGAGGGTGGGTTCTATAGCTAAAAGGCCTGGAATCTAATGCGGTGAGCATAGAGGTCAGCAGGCCAAAAAGTTCTTGTGACATCTAAGCTAGGGTTGGGTAATGGTCTAGGTAGGGAAGAGTCTGGGACAATCATTCTGGGGAATTAGGGTGAGGACTGTCCCTACAGGTCACTCACAACCTCCACTCTCAGTTTTCTGGATGGAATGCAGCTATTTGCTTTTATCTCCTCCACTGAGAAGATACCCTACTGATAGCAAAAGGTCACCAGGTCACTAACAACGTCTACTCTCAGTTTCCTGGATAGAATCCAGGTATTTGATTTTATCTCCTCCATTCAGGAGACACCCTGCCTAGTTAACATTCCTGATTTTCTTAGTGCTTCTTTTTGAGAGTACAAAGACCTCAACAAAAAGCACATTATGTAATGAAAATATGTATTTTAACACTGGTAATTGTAAAATTTGGAACCCAAAAATGTTCTTGAAATTATGCATTTGAAAGGGCAGAATTAAACTGGGCGGTGGGGGCGCACGCCTTTAATCCCAGCACTTGGGAGGCAGAGGCAGGTGGATCTTTGCGAGTTCGAGGCCAGCCTGTTCTACAAAGTGAGTCCAGGACAGCCAGGGCTACAATGAAACCCTGTCTTGAAAAACAAAACAAAACAGAGCAAAAAATGCTGTCTTCATAAAGTGCTAGTATCACATGAAGGTCAGTGTCACTTGGTTGAATACCTGAAAATATTTCATGCAGATGTCTAAGAAAACAATAGACAACTTTAAGGAATAAAGTAAAAATAACAACGTAGATTACAAGGTTGGAAGTCAGGTGGGTGGTGGTGCATTTGCTTGGCATGTGGATGTCTGGTTTTCTTTTTTCTTTCTTTTTTTTTTAAATACAAACCCTGTAATTTATTCTCAGGAGAAGAAACTTTTTTTTTTTTTTTTTTGAGACAGGGTTTTCTCTGTGTAGTCCTGGAACTCACTTTGTAGATCAGGCTGTCTGTCCTGGAACTCACAGAGATCTACCTGTATCTCCCCCTACCCCTAACCAGCTCCATATAAGAATTTAGGATACTCTTCTGCAGTAATCTTTGAAAAGACCAGGCAAATCTTCCTAGTAGACCACAGGGTGCTTCATGGTGGTCCAAGCAGGGTCCCCCAGGACAGACAGGACCCCTGGACAGAGCCTTAGGCCAACCTCAGCCCAGGCCTCTCGGTGTGTCCCTCTGGGGCCTAGCTGACACTACCTAAGCAAGACTCAGCAGTAGCCTGCAGGCCAGGGTCCAACCCAGCAGAGGGCAAGGTCAGTGCCTTCAGCTCTCTGCTTCCCTCCAAAGCTGCGGTTTACAGCCATCAGCACTGAACTGTTGAGAATGCCAACTTTGGAAGCCTATCTGTCGGGGTGCCCGCTGGCTGGGTTCTGTGAAGGCTATATGTATAGTGATGGATTCCAATTCTTTTGTATTTTGTTTTTCAGGACAAGGTAGCCCTGGCTGTCCTGAACTCTGTAGACCAGGGGACCTCAAACTCAAGAGATTCACCTACCTTTGCCTCCCTAGTGCTGGGATTAAGAGCATGTGCCACCACCGCCCAGTCAATTTTGTTTTTCTTTACTCAGCAACTAAGAATTATGAAGGTTTCTTTCTGTGGGGGGTTGGGGGTGTGGTTTTTTTCAATGAAATTTTATAGTTACAGTGTGTACTGAGACCGAGCTCCAGTGTTTGTTTTGGTCTGTTGGTTTTTGTTTTCTAACTGAACTTTACTAAAGTGTGCAAGCGAAGTTGTTTTTGGATCGTTGAAATACTGCTTCCCAGCCTCCCTAGCCCAAGAAAGGAGCGCTGGTCCCCTCCTTTGGCCACATTCCCTCCCTTCACCAGGAGGCCAAACCCACAGCTAGGCTCCCCTCAGTTTAAAAAAAAAAAACTGCGACACATTGTATGTCACACTGGCTGACCTCAAATTCACATATCCCCACTTCGTCCCCAGGGTTTCTCTGTGTAGCCCTGGCTGTCCTGGAACTCGCTGCGTAGACCCAAGTGCTGTTGGGCTCTCAGGCCCAACTTCTAACACGTCCCTCTTAACGTGACTGTTGAACTTCATTTAGGTCTGCTTTCCGGGGGCCCAACACTGGAACACCATCAGGACCACTCAAACCAGCACACGTGACATGCTTCTGTAATCCACGTGTTCCGATTTCCACGTGGGTCCGACGACGACCACCGACCCGCGCCCCGACCACCTCGGCATACGGTAGACCGGGTCTGCGCAGGCATCAACTAGCGCTCACCTCCGCGTAAGTACGACTGAACACCGCGGAGGACAGAAGCCGAGCCCTCAGCAAACGGCGACGCACGTCAGCCGGCACTAACCACGGAGAGCCACACGGGGACTACGTGGGACAATCCAAGAGCCTGGGCGCCCTTCCTTCACAGTGGAGCTGCCCCGCCCCTTCACCCCGGAACCGCCTCCCCCGCGCCCCGCGCGCCCACGCACGTCAGCGCAGAAGCTGCGGGAGCCGCCCCCTCCAACGCGGGGGGAGGGGGGCGAGCCGGAGCGACACGCGCATGCTCATTAGTTAGGGTCGCGGGTGGCTGGGGGCGCTGCAATCTGTTGCGCCGCCCTCGGGAGCCGCCAGATCCGGGTCTCGTGGCTAAGAGTGACGTGGTCCATCGAATCCGAACAGAGGGGAGGAGGCCGGCGGCCAGCAGCGGAGGCAGCAGCAGCGACAGCGGCGTCCGGAACGCTCCCGGCTGCCACCCTCCCCGCCCGCCGCTTGTTTGGGCGGGTGAGTGTCCCCCTGGCCCACCGCCCTCCCCGGCGACCCTCTTTCGCTTCACCACTTCTGTGCCCGCGCGCTCTCCGGGACCGCTGTGGCAGAGCGGGCGGCTGTGACTGGGCGCTGCACCCCGGGAGTCCGCGGCCGCCGGCCGGGCAGCCTGCAGCTGGGCTGGGCGGGCACCCGCCGCCCGGGTGCTTTCACTCCTAGGGCCACATACAGAGGCAGCGCGGGCGTGCAGGGGGTTGGGGACAGTAACCCCGAAAGCCGGGCGGTGGCGTTTGCTTGGTGGGTTCGAGGAAGTCACCCGGACGTGGCCCTTTGTTGTGGTGTGTGATAGCTGCCATCCTGAAAGCCAGAGCTCTTTTTTAGCCTCCATTGTGTCGCGAATTCAAAGGATTTATTCCCCTTTTCTGTTGGTTCAGTGTGTGGAGCCGGGGTTGGCAATGAGCAGGTAGCAGCACCGTTATTGGAAGGAATGCAGGGCGATAGCCCGGCCAGGGTTTGAGATCCCTGTCGCTGCTGCTTCAAGCCGAAGTTTTCCGAAGTGGTTGTTTAAACGTTGGGATTTTAGCCAAGAAGGGTACTTGCTAATGGTGGAGAGGCGGCAGGATGCTTTTAGTTGCCCCAGTTGGCAAAACCGAGGATGTGCCTTGGGTTTGCACCCGGAGCGTCGGAGGAGCTTCAGAAAGCATTTATGCCTGCATCTGTAAAAGGGACCCTCCGGATTTTGTGCTGTGTTTTAGGAAATTGCTGGCAGCTATTCGTACCAGAATTTGGAACAGCCTAAAATTTCCCAAGTGTTCTAGTCTGGAGACGCTTAGCTTAGGAGGCATTCTCGCTGCCCTGGGTCTGATGTGGAGGTTAGGGAAACAGCTGCGTACCTGCTCCTGCTTCAGGTGACTCACCGCTCGCTCGCGCAGCGCAGACTCCTTTAGCGTAGCCGCCCACCCTTTTGCCCTCAGTGGTGACAGACCAGAAAACCTAACCTGGGTATTCCAACTTGATTTTTAAAAGGGACATCTTCCCCTCTCCAAGATACTTAATTGAAGTGTTTCTGTGGTAGGCAGCGACAATAGAAAGAGAAAACTAGATTGATTGCTTTCTGTTAAATCTGGGAAGAATTCTTAGGAATTTAGACCCCTTTCTTTGAAGGGTGTGCCCTTGTGCATAACGGACCTGTTATCAAATCTTTTCCTGTGTAGGTCACGGTTTTTTTTTCCTTCTATCATATTGGATTCTTGTTGATACAGACAAAGGGAAATTTGCACTTTTTTTCAGCTTAAAAAAACCAACAAAACCTTTATGCTATCCTAAAACAATATTTTTCTCTTGTTCGAAATGTTTTTGTGATGATTGGAGGGAATGTTGATAAAAGTACATGAGGAAAAAGGAATAATAATCGTGCCACTCAACTTGCCAGAATGTTTGTTTGTATCCTTCCAGATGCTTTTGCAATTGTTTTTATAAAAATATGATATACTGCATTTGCTTTTTAAAAAATAAATTTGACTTATTTTATTTAATGTGTATGGATATTTTGCCTATATGTATACATGTGCACCTTGTGCATTCCTAGATGCCCAAGGAGGTGTTGGATCCCCTGAGATTGGAATTACAGAGGGCTGTGAGCTGCTGTGTGGTTTCTGGGAACTGAACCCACAATGCTCTGACCCCTGAGCTATCTCTCTCCACCCCAAGCATTTCCTTTTCTTTGCTATGGGCTTCACATACTGACCTTTTAAAGTTATTTATTTATGTATTTATTTGCAGCTATGGACTATGGACTTTTTAGGGTGAAATTCCACCATGTTGGAAATACAATCGCTATTAAAGTCATGGTGTTGAAAGTTTTCATCTGTTGTCTCTACGGTGATATTGTTCCAGTTAAGAAATTGGTAGACAAGCCGGGCGGTGGTGGCCCACGCCTTTAATCCCAGCTCTCGGGAGGCAGAGGCAGGTGGATCTCTGAGTTCAAGGCCAGCCTGGTCTACACAGTGAGTCCAGGACTGTCAAGCATACACAGAGACACCCTGTCTCGAAAAACCTAAAAGAAAAGAGACAGAAAGAAAAAGAAATCGGTAGACATGTGAGGCTTAGCTTGTTAAACTCTGAAGGCAGCCGGTGTGGTATGGAACTTTAGTAAGTTTTTTCCTATTTAGTAGTTCCACTCAGGTAAGTTTAGGTAATCCTCAGTTCCACCGAGCTGCAAATACAGAGCAGCTATTACCACCATCCATAAGGTCCTGGAGGGTCTGCCTTATTGTGCTTTGTTAGCATTGGGGTTTAGGTATGTGACATCTAGTACAGGCTTTGTTTGTTTGTTTCTTTTTTTGGCTTTGTTTTGTTTTTAACCACTGACACCAAAGGAGCCTTTCCTGAAAGGAAATGCCCTCTTCCCCCCAGCTTCAAAGGTTAAGTGCCATGAAGTGTCCCAAATCGGCCAGTGTGGACTGATGTCTCATAAGCTTTTCCTAAGACCTGTAAATCTCTATTGTCAGTCACTGTCTCCTGAGGGATTAATTCTAGATGCTTAGTACTCTTTGATTTTTACAAGTCTTTGAGATTTTTTTCTTCATTTGTCTATGTGTCTGCCTATAGGAAATATACACATGAGTGTGTGTTTGTGTGTGTGCACGCGCGCGCAAGTGCCCATGCATGCCAGAAGAGGCTGGAAGAGGGTATTGGATTCCCTAGTGCTAGAGGTGGTTATGGGCAAATAAGATACTCTCTCTCTCTTACACACACACACACACACACACACGATTGAAAGTCTCCCACTCAGAATAAAACTCTAGCCTGGCATGGTGGCATACACCTTTAGTCCCAGCAGTCTTGGAAGGCAAAGGCAAGTAGGTACCTGGGTTGGAGCCAGGCTTTGAGTATCTGGCTTGCTAGGCACTTCCTACTCGCCTTTGCCTTCCTGTCTTACCAAACTTTGTGTGTCTGCACCCTACCCAGCCCTGTACTCTGGAGTCCTGCCCCATCAGTATCCTCCTACTTTCCAATGCTTTTTGTTGTTTCTAACCTAGTATTTAAGCCACCACCTCTTCGCCTTTGCTTTTTCTGTGCCCTGTGGCTTCAGTATTCACCCAGTCAGCTTTGGCCAATTCATTTCCATCATTCAATTTGCAGTTCAGATATTTGCTTTTCAAAGAAATTACCCCATTTCTCTTTTTTCTTTTTCTGTTTTTTTGGGGGGTGGTGGTTTCGAGACAGGGTTTCTCTGTGTAGCCCTGGATGTCCTGGACTCACTTTGTAGACCAGGCTGGCCTCGAACTCAGAGCAATCTGTCTGCCTCAGTGCTGTACTCACTCCATTTCTCTATTTTTTAAATTTTATTCACAGCATTTACCACTACATGGATTGCCTTAATTTAAAATGTTTTCTGCTTCTTACACTGGTAATTCATCAAAATGGCATAACAGGAACTCTGACTGTTGCTGAATGAATGAAATTGAAATTGTGGACATATCTATCCTCAAATATGGAGATACCTATCCTTTTTCTCGGAAGACTAATTTTCTGCAGCTTCTTATAGGACAGTTTTTTTTTTTTTAAGATTTATTTATTTTATGTATGGGTGCTTTATCTGCAACCAGAAGAGGGCATCAGATCACATTGTGGGTGGTTGTGAGCCACCATGTGGTTGCTGGGAATTGAATTCAGGACCTCTGGAAGAGCAGCTAGTGCTCTTAACCGCTGAGCCATCTCTCCAACCCCTTATAGGACAGTCTTTTTTTTTTTTTTTGGTTTTTCCAGGCAGGGTTTCTCTGAATATCTCTGGCTGTCCTGGACTCGCTTTGTAGACCAGGCTGGCCTCGAACTCACAAAGATCCGCCTGCCTCTGCCTCCCAAGTGCTGGGATTAAAGGCGTGCGCCACCACCGCCCGGCTATAGGACGGTCTTAATTCTGTTTAATAATCCTGGGTTTTTGGGTCAAAGAAGATCCTCATTCTACTTTAGACCTGTAGAACTTTGGAGAGGTGGGCTCCCAATGTCTGTATCCTCCCGCAGCCCACTTTTTTGTGGTGCTGGAAATTGAATCCAGCCCTTTGTGCATGGATTTATACTGAGTGTGCACCCCAGACCGCGACTGTACCTTTTTGTTGTCTTTTGAGGTGGGGTTTTATTATGTAGCCTAAGCTGGCCTGAGGCCCATCTTGAACTGCTGATCCTGTTACTTCCTCCAAGCTTTGGGCTTTTAAGGTGGTGTCTTGGCCTCCTTAGCTAGGGCTGGCCTTGGTTAACTGGAGGTCTTCCTGTCTCTCTCTTTCCCCCAGAGACTTCCCCAGTGTAATTACAGACATGAGCCACCACACCCAGCTCCAAATTTGCACTTTCAACAAAACCCTTTGGGTGAGTTTATCATACATTAAAGTTTGAGAATGTTTCTTGGGTTTTATAATGTCTCTTTCTGGAAGATAGCTCCTTTATAGCAGTCCTGATCTGGGGGGAACAGAGTACATAAGGCTACTGTGCTAAATATTGCTCTTGTATTTTTCCTATAGCTACCGAGGAACCTAGCTATAAGTTTTATATAAATGAAGTCACACTAGTGAGTGATTGAAACCCACATCTGTGCTTCCTAAGTGTGCTGTGCTGCTGGTGGGCTACAGCATTTGGAACTGTACATACTAAACTGGGCTATTTTTTAATTAAGGTGTATTCATTTTTATTTTCTGCATATGGGTGTTTTGCCTGCACACATGAGCACCATGTACAATGCCGTACTCAGAGGTCAGAAGACGACTTTGGTTCCCCTGGAACTGAAGTTATTGTCTGCCATGCGAGTATCTCGTCCTCTAGAGGACTGGCCAGTGCTCTTAACTGAAGAACCTTCTCTCCAGCTCTAGGCTGTGTTTGATTAAGGACAAGGTAGTGTTTTCTGTCCTATTTGCAACCTATCTGAAAGATACATTTTTTTAAAAAAAAATTGTTGCTGTTGTATTTGTCTGAAGTTGCAGAATTAGACAGTTTTGAGAAATACTCAGGTATACCTCTATTTCTGACTACTCAGGATGCTGAGGGAGGAGGACCATTTGAGACCAGTGCGGGCAGCATAGTAAGTTCTTAATTTCCAACAAAACAAACAAAACAGCAGGACAACAAAGAACCATCTAAAACCTTCCAGGCCTTGCTTTGCTCTGAAATCCTACCTGGCTAGCTTGAAGTAAGTTTGTGTATTTTACTTTGTATTTATCCTGTCAAAAAAGTTATCCTTGGAGGCTGGAGAGATGGCTCAGCAGTTAAGAGCACTGACCACTCTTCCAGAGGACCTGGTTCAATTCCCAGCACCCACATGGCAGCTCACAACTGTCTGTAAGTCTAAGATCTGACACCCTCACACAGACATACATGCAGGCAAAACACCAGTGCACATTAAAATAAAATAATAAATTTTAAAAAATGGATCCTCTGGAAGAGTAGCCAATGCTCTTAAACCACCAAGCCAGGTCTCCAGGCCCTCCTGTTTGTTTTTTTTTTTAAAGAGTCTCAATGTAGCCCATGGTAGTCTATTAACTCCTTCCTTCCCTCTTCTGTCAGTGGTGGGAATTGAACTCAAGGCCTCCTCTATGCAGACTCTCTCAATAAGCTTCAAACTAGACTATGGTTTAGTTGAAACATGGTTTCAACTGGTTTTATGTTATAAAATATTTTGAAACTAAGAATTATAGCAACCAGTTTAATTATAAAATAAGCCATAGCTGGGCATGCTGACATGTCTTTAATCTCAGCAGTCAGGTGACAAAGAAAGGCAGATCTGAGTTTGAGGCCATCTACATAGTGAGTTCCAGGCTAACCAGAGCTACACAGTAAACCTGAAAAAAAAAAAAGTAACCAGGCATGGTGGTGCACAATTTAATCCCAGCACTCAGGAGGCAGAGGCAGGAGTATCTCTGTGAGTTCAAGGCTAGCCTGGTCTACAGAGTGAGTCCAGGACAGAGATACACAGAGAAACCCTGTCTCGAAAAAAAGTAATAGTAAAACAAATATAAATATAAACTGCATTTGAAACATTTTAATGACTCAGAATGAAATTAATTGTAATTCAGCAGATCTCAGCAGTGTGCACGCACTTGGATGTGCCTAGAAGCCGCATCTGAGGAGAGCTCTTGACTTCCGATTTGGTTTTCTCCTGGGGTGGCAGGATGAGGTATTTGAAAAATTTTTAAGTTGAAGTATGTACTGTTTTAAAATAATCAATTCCAAAAACATATATACTCTCCTAAACTAAATCACCATTTTAGGTGTATAGTAGAGCTTATACACACATATTTAATATTTTTAGTGGCAGTGCTTTTATTTTGGAGAAAGTTTCCCCGTTGCTTATTTTCATACTGGATTTTCATTTCCCTTTTTGCTTTTTTAAAAATTTCGGTCAAAACAGATGTATCAACTTTTGTAAATGCAGAGCAGAGCACTTTTTGTGCTTGCTTCTGGCCGCTAACAGCATTGCATGGGCAGAACTTCTGAACTTTCCCAGCTAACAGTGTTTCTAATCAGGGCGGGGCCGTGTTAAGCATCTTCCTGACATACATTCTGGAGCTCTGGAGGTCAGTGCTTTGCTGGCTAGTGTCTTTCATCTTACAGGACAGTTGGGTTTTTGGTTGGTTGGTTGATTTGATTTGTTTGGTTTAGTAGACAGGGTTCCTGGCTGGCTTGGAACTCACTAAGTAGACCAGGTTAGCCTCGAACTCAGAGATCCGTCACTGTATTTGATGGAGCTCACTATTTCAGAGTTCATCTGTAAATTGTAACACGGTTCTGCTTTATTAGGATTTGTATGTAACATAACCACTGTAATTACAGGTGTCTAGTGTGGATTTTTGAAGAACTATGACTAGCTCTTCCCCCACCCCCTCTGTATGTGGGACTGGACTTAGGGTTTTGTGCATGCTGCGCAAGTCAGATCTACAAGTAGCAAGGACAGACTTACAGCTCTGTCCCCCAGGGTGGTAAGCACTTTTTTTTTTCAAGACAGGGTCTCTCTGAATAACAGAGGCTATCCTGGACTAGCTATGTAGACCAGGCTGGCCTCAAACACAGAAATCTTCCTGCCTCTGATTACAGGTGTGCGCCACCACACCTGGCTTAGTAAGCACTCTTGAGAAGAAATTTTAGGAATTACTTTCAGAATTTGAAACTTTAATGATACTGAATGTAAATGAATAGTTAATTTAGTTGAAACATTTATTTGGCCATTTATGGTAAATTTTACCCCTGTACCTTGACCAGGTAGAGAGACTCTTTGAGATTGTACATGAGTAAAGAATAGCCGAGAAAAGATAAGAAATCAGTGGGGCTTCAGGGTAGGTAGATGTCATTCTTCTTTTCCCCTCCTGTGCAAAATAATAATAATCAAGGTCCCAGGGGAATATAAGCAGTGTAAGGCAGTTTACTGCTGAGAGTGGAAGATGCCTTCCATTGAGTGGTCCTGGGCATTCTCAGTTAAAACGATTCTCACTTGATCCTTGCACACTCCTTTAAAGTGAATAGTTTCCCTTATCAGTCCTGTTTTATAGATCAGCTGAAGTCACAGAGCTAAGTGATTTATCCTCTTGTAATGCTAATAACTTGAATCCTTTAAGACATTTTATATACTAATCACTCCATGACTTGGTAAGTTGTCTAAAGAGATTCCTGGAATATGAATTAGAAAGAAGGGTTAGCCGGGTGGTGGTGGCGCACGCCTTTAATCCCAGCACTTGGGAGGCAGAGGCAGGCGGATCTTTGCGAGTTCGAGGCCAGCCTGGTCTACAAAGCGAGTCCAGGACAGCCAGAGCTGTTAAACAGAGAAACCCTGTCTCGAAAAACCAAAACAAAAAAAAAAAAAAAAAAAAA
>CAJQZJ010009649.1:20030951-20047537 GCA_907164525.1 Lophiomys imhausi | reverse complement strand
TTCCTTCCTTCCTTCCTTCCTTCCTTCCTTCCTTCCTTCCTTCCTTCTTTCTCTTTCTTTCTTTCTTTCTTTCTCTCTCTCTCTCTCTCTCTCTCTCTCTCTCTTTTGGTTTTTGGAGACAGGGTTTCTCTGTGTAACAGCCCTGGCTGTCCTGGAGCTCACTCTGTAGACCAGGCTAGCCTTGAATTCACATAGATCCATCTGTCTCTGCCTCCCAAGTGCTGGGATTAAAGGTGTGCGCCACCACACCTACACCTGGCCAATCTACTTTGTTGATAGCATAAAGGTTGCTTAAATTTTTAAATTTTACTTCAGTAGCAAATACAGTTTGGGAATTAAGTAGAGTAGGCCATAGCAACAGAGGCAGAGACAATTGGAGCACCCCAACACACTCACTTTATATAAAGTTGGGCTAGCCGGGCGGTGGTGGCGCACGCCTTTAATCCCAGCACTCGGGAGGCAGAGGCAGGTGGATCTTTGTGAGTTCGAGGCCAGCCTGGTCTACAAAGTGAGTCCAGGACAGCCAGGGCTACACAGAGAAACCCTGTCTCAAAAAAACAAAAACAAAACAAAACAAAGTTGGGCTGGTGGCAGAAAGAGCCAGTAGCTTGTATTGGTTCATAATTCATATGATAAAATTGTAATTACTGGGTATTAAAAGTTTCATAATGTATTAATAATAAATATGGGCTATACATAAGCTTACTGAAACCGTTATGAATCCATGCAGTATATGAATTTATCATAACTGAAGAGAAACTCAACTGGTATTCTTAACTATTTTTTCTTTCTTCCTAGATTTAAATAGTTGAGTAAAATCAAGCTGGGTAACCATGGCTGAAGGCGGATTTGATCCCTGTGAATGTGTCTGCTCCCATGAACACGCGATGAGAAGACTCATTAATCTGGTGAGATGAATAGCGCAGTTCTGTTCAGAACTGATCTGTCTCCTTCCTGCTTCTGTGAGATTAGTGTTTGTCTCAGTCATGTTTCTGTTGCAGTGATAGGCCATGACCAAGGGCAGCTGTGGAAGGAAAGGGTTTATTTTTATATTTCAGCTTCCCTTCATGAAGCAACATCAGGGCAGGAACTCCAGGCAGGAACCTGGAGGCACCAACTTTTTTAATTGCTAGTACCCCATGATTTGCTTATCCTGTTTTCTTTTTTTTTTTTTTTTTTTGGTTTTTCGAGACAGGGTTTCTCTGTGTATCCTTGGCTGTCCTGGACTCACTTTGTAGACCAGGCTGGCCTTGAACTCACAGAGATCCACCTGCCTCTGCCTCCCAAGTGCTGGGATTAAAGGCGTGCACCACCACCGCCCGGCCTTATCCTGTTTTCTTAACCACCCAGAACCACCAGCCCAGGGGTGCTATCACCCAGAACCACCAGCCCAGGGGTGCTATTGATTGACCCATGGTGGGCTGGGCCCTCCCACATCAATCATTAATCACGAAAATGCCCCACAGACTTGCCTACAGGCTGGTGTGATGGAGACATATTCTCAATTGGGGTTCCCTCTTCCCAGATGACCCTAACTCATGTGTAGTAGACAAAAAACTAACCAGCACCCAGGTTAATAGAGGATTTTCTCCAGATAGTCACTATAAAGTATTTGATAATGGAAACTCCATGGTGAATTAAGAATAGTGATAAACCACTTGCCAGTACTTGTTTTAGTAGAGATGAAAACCAATTAATTTCTTTATTTCTGTAGATTTATTTAAGGACACTTGGCATCCTTGTTAACCACAATCATGTTGAGCCTGTTGTATTCATGTTGGAACAGATGATTATTTTTAGTTATGTGGAGTTTGCCTGTCAAGCTATTATGAAACCATGGCTCGTTTCTGATGTACACAGTTTAGTCCTTCTCCAGCATAAGTCACTATAGTAAGAATGTCTGTAGTGATTACAATTCTAGATGTAATAAGTTGTTTGATAAAGGTTTTATATATTTTCTTTTTTTGGATTTGGGCAGTTGGGGTGCAACATTTAACCTCAGCATTTGGGAGGCTGACTTGGAACTCACTGTGTAGACCGGGCTGGTCTTGAACTCACAGAGATCTGCCTGCCTCTGCCTCCTGAGTTCTGGGATTAAAGGCGTGAGCCACCGTGTCCGGCTCAAAGGTAGATTTTTTTTTTCTTTTTGGTTTTTCGAGACAGGGTTTCTCTGTTTAACAGCTCTGGCTGTCCCGGACTCGCTTTGTAGACCAGGCTGGCCTCGAACTCGCAAAGATCCGCCTGCCTCTGCCTCCCAAGTGCTGGGATTAAAGGCGTGCGCCACCACCGCCCGGCTTCAAAGGTAGATTTTTAATCAAGAGATTTGGATAGTCTTGACTAGTTGTGGATGGTTGTGAGCCACCATGTGGTTGCTGGGAAGTGAACTCAGGACCTTTGGAAGAGCACTAGACAGTGCTATTAACCACTGAGCATCTCTCCAGCCCCCACCCCCACTGACTAGTTGTAGTATGATTTAACTTATAGCATGTTAAGACTTTCTTAGCTCCTAAGCTTTAAGTTGATACTGCTTGTATGATAGTGTAAACTTTATAGTATAAAAGGAGAAATTTGACCATTAATAATAATAAAGTACTTTTTTTGTTAAGTATTAGGGATTATACCCGGGACCTCATGTATACTAGGCAACACACACATCTTTCAAGTCTTAAATTCTTTTAAAAAGTATTTCATGACCGGGCAGTGGTGGCGCACGCCTTTAATCTCAGCACTTGGGAGGCAGAGGCAGGTGGCTCTCTGTGAGTTCGAGGCCAGCCTGGCTTACAAAGTGAGTTCAGGACAGCCAGAGCTCTGTTACACAGAGAAATCCTGTTTAGAAAAACCTAAAAAACAAACAAAAATACCCTGGGATGTCAGAGCAAGAGATATAGTACAGTGGTAGAGTGCTTACCCAGCATGCCTGAGCCCTGGGGTCAATCCTCAATACTACTACCAAACCCCCAAACAAAGAAGGTTGAGAACCACTATTCCAAAAGAAAATAACCAAGATTATCATGCCTAGTGTCTTCCTTAGGATTTCTATTGCTGTAATAAACGCTGTGACCAAGGGCAACTTAAGAAAGAGTTTATTTCCATTTACACTGTGTAGTCCATCATTAAGGGAAATCAGGGAAGGAACCTGGAGGCAGGAACTAAAGCAGAGGCCTTGGAGAGGTGCTTCTTCCTGGCTTGCTCAGCCTGCTTTCTTATAGAACCCAGGACCACCAACCAGCCCAGGGTTGGCATTACCCACACCAGTTGTTAATTAAGACAGTGCCCACAGGCCAGTCTTGTTTTTTGTTTTTTTTTTTTTGTTTTTTTTTTGGTTTTTCGAGACAGGGTTTCTCTGAATATCTCTGGCTGTCCTGGACTCGCTTTGTAGACCAGGCTGGCCTCGAACTCACAAAGATCCACCTGCCTCTGCCTCCCAAGTGCTGGGATTAAAGGCGTGCGCCACCACCGCCCGGCTTGTTTTTTGTTTTTGTTTTGTTTTTTCAAGACAAGGTTTCTCTGTGTAGCCCTAGCAGTCCTGGAACTAGCTCTGTAGGCCAGGCCGGCCTTGAACTCACCCACAGGCCAGTCTTATGGAATCAGACTGAGTTCTCTCTTCCCAGATGTGTCTAGGTCTGTGTCAGGTTGAGAGAAAACTAACCAGGGTATTCAGCACAGTTGAAGTTAAGACTCTCCATGATAAGGATAAAATAAGGGAATTCATGACCACTAGACCAGAATTACAACAAATGCTTAAGGAAATGTTGCAACTCAGAAGAGGAAGAATACAATAAACACCGTCATTCAAACATGGGAGTAATCCTAGTAGAAAACTAAATGTACTAATGAGAAGTAGGAAAGAATCAGATAGCAATATAGTAAACTATCACGTTTATAAGATAAATGAGCAAAATATATTCAAAGCTACCAGAAGAAAATCGGCAAATGACAGGATCAAATATATTGCTTTAACCAGAAACTCTTACTTTGCATAGTCATAATTCTTTTTTTTTTTTGAGACAGGGTTTCTCTGTGTAGCCCTGGCTGTCCTGGACTCACTCTGTAGACCAGGCTGGCCTCGAACTCACGGAGATCCTCCTGACTCTGCCTCCTGAGTCCTGGGATTAAAGGCGTGCACCACCATGCCCGGCTCATAGTCATAATTCTATAAATAAAACACAGACATGGGCTGGAGACAGGGTTCAGGGATTGTGTGTTTATTGTTCATCCAGAGGACCCAGGTTCATTTCTCGGGTCATGAGGCAGTCATGACCACCTGTAACTCTAGCTTCAGGGGTTCCAAAACCCTTTTTTGGTCTCTACAGCCACCTGCACTCACATGCACATACCACACACACAAACACACATACACATATTTTAAAGAAAAGCCCATCATAGATTGCCTGATTGAAGAGAAGACTCTGTAGAAATAATTAAATTACGTTGGCTACCACTTGTAGAAATAATGGCTAATTACATTGTTTACCAGTATTTATATTATTGTTAATTGGTTGGGTGACTGTTAAACCTTAACCAGCCATTATAAATGAGCACACACAGACACCACATGGATTTTAACAAGCCTTGGCTTGAATTCTGCAATCCTAGCACATCTAAGCTACCTCTTAATTCTATTACCCAAATATGACCCCATATATACATACATCCCCTTGGACTGCCATTCTCCATGCTAGGCCGATGTTCCTGGCCATGTGGAATGAGGTTCTTTTTTCTTTTTCTTTTTTTTTTTTTGTTTTTTTGATTTTTTGAGACAGGGTTTCTCTGTATATCTCTGGCTGTCCTGGACTCACTTTGTAGACCAGGCTGGCCTCGAACTCACAGAGATCCGCCTGCCTCTGCCTCCCGAGTGCTGGGATTAAAGGCGTGCGCCACCACCGCCCGGGGAGGTTCTTTTTTCTAACCCATGGTGTGTGTTCTCCTTCTTCCTGCTCCTGGCTGGAATGAACTAATCCTCTATCTAAAGCGCAGGCTTCCTGTTCTAATCTCAGAAAGTCCCATCTTTCTCTGTCTTTGCCCAATCTCAGGCCTCAGCATTTTATTTAACCAATCAGAGTCAATATAAGTAACAGATAGCAAGCAGGACCAGTTAATTAACATTTAGAATGCTTAACACTACACTGTCAAGACTCAGCAGAATACTGCCTGTAAGAAACTCAGCTCAAGCCAGATGTGGTGGCACATGCCTTTAATCCTAGCACTTGGGAGGCAGAGCCAGGTGAGTTCAAGGCCAGCCTGCTCTACAGAGTGAATTCCAGGATACCCAGGGTTGTTACACAGAGAAACCCTGTCTCAAAAAACAAACAAACAAACAAAAAACCCAAAACCTCAGCTCAAGCAGGGTGTAGTTGTGCACACCTTTAAACCCAGCATTTGGGAGGTAGAGGCAGATGGATCTCTGTGATTTCAAGGCTAGCCTGGTCTAAAGTGAGTCCAGGAGAGCCAGGGATACACAGAGAAACCTGTCTTAAAAAATGAAAAAAGAACGAAAGAAACTCAGCTAACCTGTGAACAGAATAGATGGGTAAAGAATGATATATCAAGCAAATGGAATCCAAAAGCAAGCAGGAGTAGAGTAACTGTAGATTTAAAGACAAAATATGCTACACAAAGGAGGTTGCTATGTATTGATAATAAGACAGCTTATCAGAATATATGATGAGTTTATATGCACTAAGTTGAAACAGCTAGTTTATGAAGGCAGATCAGACCACTGAGGTGGACCCTGATGCCCAGGAAGTGATGAACTGCAGGTCACTCAGCCTACAGCGGGAATGAATTTAAAAAATACCAGGTGGAGCTGTTTAAATATGTTCTGTCCTATTTTCTTTTTTCTTTCTTTTTTGTTTTAAAGATTTATTTATTATGTATACAGTATTCTGCCTGCAGCCAGAAGAGGCAGAAGAGGGCGCCAGATTTCATTATAGATGGTTGTGAGCCACCATGTGATTGCTGGGAATTGAACTCAGGACCACTGGAAGAGCAGTCAGTGCTCTTAACCGCTGAGCCATCTCTCCAGTCCCCCTATTTTCAATAAACCTGAAAACAAGAAGAAAAAAAAAAAAGATTTCAGCCCCAGTGTAATAGTGGGTAACTTTAATAACTTTGTAAAACTAGAAAAATTCTAAAAGTTCCATGTGGGAGCACAAAAGACTCAAACTGGCAAGGAAATGAGCAAAAACATTAGTTTAAGGCATAATGCCAGTTTAAAACATAGTACATTGCCGGGTGTAGTGGCGCACACCTTTAATCCCAGCACTTGGGAGGCAGAGGTCAGTTCGAGGCCAGCCTGGTCTACAAAGCAAGTCCAGGACAGCCAGGGCTACACAGAGAAACCCTGTCTGGAAAAACAAGCAAACAACAACAACAAAAAAACATAGTACAGAGCCACTGTAGCAAAAGCATCATGAGCAGACATGTAGACCTGGGAAAGATAATTTGAATTCAGAAGTAGAGATGATAAGAAATAAATATGTATTAAGGATAACCAGAGATGGCTCAGCAGTGAAGACATGCGATGCTCTTAGAGGACCTGAGGCCCTGGCACCTCAGAGCTGCTCACAGCCACCTGTAACTAGAGTTCTAGGGCAGCCAGCATCCTTTTCTGGCCTCTGTGGGCACCACATGCACTTGATACACACTCAGACAAGCAGGCATGCACAGACACATAAATTAAAGATCCTCCTATAACTTCCTATGCAAAAAACTTACCTCTGTATGTAGAAGATTAAAACTAGACGTTTATGTCACTCTGCACAAAAACAAAACAATAAAACCTATGTATGTATGTATCTATCTATCATCTATCTGTTATCTTCTTTTGGGGGGTTTTGTTTTGTTTTTCTTGTGTAACCTGTGTAGCCCTGGCTGTCCTAGACTCACTTGGTAGACCAGGCTGGCCTTGAACTCACAGAGATCCACCTGCCTCTGTGCTGGGATTAAAGCCCTTAAAAATGTTTTTTTTTTTTTAAAGATTTATTTATTATGTATACAGTGTTCTGTCTGCAGGTATATCTGCAGGCCAGAAGAGGGCACCAGATTTCATTATGGATGGTTGTGAGCCACCATGTGGTTGCTGGGAATTGAACTCATGACCTCTGGAAGAGCAGCCAGTGCTCTTAACCGCTGAGCCATCTCTCCAGCCCCCTTAAAAATGTTTTATGTGGGGGAAGGAGTGGCTCAGGAGTTAAGATCACTGGCTGTTCTTCCAGAGGATTTGGCTCAATTCCCAGCACCCACTTGGCAGCTGACTTCAGTTCCCGGGAAACCCAATTCAAGCACTGCATGCGTACAGTGCACCTGCACACACGTATATATGTAAAACCCACTGGTCAACCTAAGAAAATTAAAATAAGCAGATCTTGAGTTTTCGGTACACAAAGGTGGATATTTCTGCTGAAGAGCAGGATCCATTGTTTGTCTTCTCCATTCTATGGGCTACAGAGAGATTGCTGTAGGCCTTTGCCAGCAGGCTAAAACTAGAATTCCTTTCTAAGAAAAAGACCCTGGGAAGACTCCTCCTTGGATGTTAAGGACGAGGAAGGAAGCCAGCGTGACCTGACCCCACACCTCTGGAGTGACTGTAAAGTAGTAATGAAAAGAATGACTGTCTGGCTCAATGAAGTGTACTCTGGTGTCTCAGACTGAATCTTACCGTAGGCTTGAGTGTTGAGTGGCTCTCCCTCTACCGCTGTGCTTCCTTGGTTGGGGAAGATATTTGTATACCCCAGGCCTAACTGTTTGCTAACCTAATCCTTTAGTAATAAATATGAATGGAAAAAATCCACATCGAAACAAAAGGATCAGTGTACTCAGGCACAGATCTATTAAAAGGCAGGATGGAATTTTGTAAATTTTTATATTTAATTTTATGGTAATTTGGACATATGTGTGCCATGGTATAAGGTTGGAGGACAACAGGGGCCAGTTCTCTCTATCATGTGGGTTCTCAGTATCAATCTCAGATCATTCCCAGTAAAGGGTAGACAGGAGAAGCTCTTGAGTTTGAGGCTAGCCTGATCTACATTGAGTTCCACTATAGCCAGAACTATGTAGAGAGACACTGTCCAGAACAAACAAACAAGAAGGGGCTAGAGAGATGGCTTAGCTGTTAAGAGCACTGGTGCTCTTCCAAAGGACCTGGGTTCAAATCCCAGAACCCATATGGCAGTTCATTGCTGGTGGTGCAAACCTTTAATCCCAACACTCAGGAGGCAAAGGAAGGTGTATCCCTGTGAGTTCAAGTCTAGCCTGGTCTACAGAGTGAGTCCAGGACAGTGAGGGATACACAGAGAAAAATTCTGTCTTGGAAGAAAAAAAAAAAAGATTTTACTTATGTACATGGGTACAGTTTCTGGAAGAGGATGTTAGATCCTCTGGAGCTGGAGTTAGATGATTGACTTGGGTGCTGGGAGCCCAACTCTGGATCTCAGGAAGAACAGGAAGTATAACCACTGAAGTATCTCTCCATCTGATTTTCAACAATTTTAATAAAGCTTTGTTACTTTTTTCTAAATTGATGAGATTTGCTCTTAGCATAACTTAAAAAGTTACAAATTTTTATGGACACAGTGATTCAGATTGATGCATTTTTATTGCATATGTAAGTTTTACTATAAAGAATACAAACTTGTGTATTCATTTTAGCATCTACCTGCAGTGTGGATGTAAGGCAGACAACTGTCTCTTATAAACCTAGTGTGTTTACGTTCAGAGCTGTGTGTAACTGCAGTACAGGTAATGCCCAGACTGGGGTGCTCATGATTTAATTAGATCTGTCTCTCTCCCTCCCCTATCTCCTAGATGTGTGATATTTGGATATAACACAAGTACTGGATATTTGTAATTCAATCCATTTTGGGAGGTACATATATGTTTATTTTGGGAGTGTGTAGAAACTTTGTGTGTGGGGGGTTGTTTGTTTTTTGTTTTTGTTCTTTTGAAACAGGGTTTCTCTGTGTAACAAGCTGTGGATATTCTGGACTATCTTTGTATGCCAGGTTGACCCTGAATTCACACAGATCTACCTGCCTCTGCCTTCCAAGTGCTGGGCTTAATGGCCTGTGCCACCACACCCGGCTGTTAATTTATCTCTTTACAATCAGGAAAGCAGCCTTGAGAAGGACCTTTCTATTTCCATTGAAACCCCTTGCAGCATCCTTCTGGTTTTTCTCTTCCTACTTTTTACATACTTTCCCCTGTTGCCTCTTGGTATAGAGTTTCTTCCCTTAGTGATGAGCATTCTGGAAGGACACATGGATCTAGAAGTATAAACTTGAATTACTCTTTCTTGGTTTGCTTTTTCTCTTTTATTCTAAAAAAAAAATTGAATCTGGGTAGTTCTCTTTTTAAAATTTTCTTTGAAGGTAGGCCATGGTGGTGCACACCTTTAATCCCATTGCTTAGGAGGCCTAAGTGGGTCTCTCTGAGCTTGATGCCAGCCTGGGTGTTCTACATGGTATCTTCCAGGCTAGCCAGGGCTACATAGTGAGAATCAGTCTCAAAAAAAAAAAGCCAGGCATGGTAATGCATATATGCAGATCCTATGAGTTTGAGGCCAACCTGATCTTCAAAGTGAATATAGGACAGCCAGGGATACACAGAGAAACCCTGTCTCGAAAAATAAAACAAAAAACAAAAAGAAAGAAAGAAAAAAGGAGGGGAGAAAGAAAATAAAATAAAAATTCTTTTAAACTGACAGGCATTGTTGGCAATTTTTTTTTCTTAAAGGTTTTGCTGGGCGTGGTGGCACATGCCTTTAATCCCAGCACTCGGGAGGCAGAGGCAGGTGGATCTCTGTGAGTTAGAGGCCAGCCTGGTCTACAAAGCCAGTCCAGGACAGCCACAGCTTATTACACACAGAAACCCTGTTTCCAAAAACCAAAAAATAAAAAGTAAATAAATAAAAGAAAGGAAGAAACACTAAAGCTTAGAGGTGTCAAGTAACTGTCCAAAGTCTTGAAACATTAGGAAGTTGCCTAACCGGACCTTAAGGCAATGCCTGGCACCTGTGGGGCCCATGCTTAGCCAGCCCAGCAGGTGTTCTGCAGGTTGCTCTGAAAATGATGGCATTCGTTTTCTGAGTGACTGAGTGCATAAGAGCTGTTGTTCATGATGACACTGAATGGAAGCACTCCTTTCACTCTCTACCATCCAGTCATCTCCAGTGAGATCTTCATTTCTCAACCACCTAAAACACCGTGGCATAATTTGACTTATGTAATTGAATTTAAAAATGTCTTAAATTTGTAATCTCATGATTCCAAAGCCAAATTAAATAGTTGGGGATAGTGACACATCCCTGTAATCCCAGCCTTTGGGAGGTGGAGGCAAGGGGGATCCAAGTTTATTGTCATCCTCTGCTGTGTAATGAGTTTGACACCAGCCTGGCCTGCATGAGACCCTGTCTCAAAAACAAATAAGGGGCCTAGACAGATGGCTCAGCAGGTTAAGACACTGACTGCCCTTCTAGGACCGGACCTGGGTTCAATTCCCAGTGTCCATGTGGTAGCTAACAACCTCTGTAACTCCAGATTCCGGGGATCCAGTGCCCAGTTCAGACATGCATGTGGTGTGCAGACAAACATGCAGACAAAACACATAAAATACATATGTCTAAAGTTTTTAAAAATTGATTTGGTTGCTTATCATGTGACTAGGAATTGCATGCAAGTCTGCATGCATGCTGAGGTAGCTCCAACGATCTCGTCGTACCCTTCAACCCCTGCACCTATACCCACCCCACCCTTACCCCAAACCCAGGCCCAGTGCCCCTGCCGCGTTGGTGGCTCAGCTGTTAACTGTCCTTTCCCTCACCGCAGCTCCGGCAGTCACAGTCCTACTGCACCGACACAGAGTGCCTCCGAGAGCGTGAGTACCCCAGGGCACCGGGGGCGGGCCTGGGAACACGGGCAGCTGAGGTGTCAGGCCTTGAATAGTCAGCAGACAGTGTTCTCCCCTTGTCTGTTGTTGCTGTTGTTTGATGACAAGCTTTCTCTGTGTAACAGTCCTGGCTGTCCTGACTCGCTTTGTAGACCAGGCTGGCTCAAACTCACAGAGATCCGCCTGCCTCTGCTTCCCCAGTGCTGGGATTAAAGGCGTGTGCCACCACATCGGGCTATTTTCATTTTTTAAAAACAGTTTCACCTATCCTAGGTTGGCCTTGAACCTCTGATTGCCCTGCCTCCACCTCCCAAGGTGTTAGGATTTTAGGCATGTGCCACCATGCCTGACTTAGTTTGCCTTATAGTAAGTGGCTCTCCATTGTATATTTGCTGCTTAATATACTTAGAAATGTTTTGGCTGTCTCAGGTGGAGATCCAGACTCCTCAAGGAAGAGTCACTAACTTACAGCATTGCTGCCATGGGTGGTAGGACATGCTGAAATCCCACATTGAAAGCTGAGGTAGGAGAATAGTGAATTTTAGGCTATCCTGTGCTACATGACAAGACTTGTGTAAAAAACAAACAACCCCACAATTCTTCCTTTATAACTTCTTCAACTAAAAACCTAAGTTTGTGGGAAACCAATAGGACTTAAAGGGGTTCTAAGCTTCCAAGGGTGGGAAAGTATGGGAAGTAATGCATGGGAGGGAATTTGTGAAGGAGTTTACAGATTTTTCGACTGTAAATCTCTGTCCTCAGTGAAGAATTTCTATTTCATCATTAGGCATAAACATGTGTTTATGGGAGTTTTTCTTTAATTTGCTATTGCAAATTGTTTCCTCCTCAAAAAAAAAAAATACTTGTTAATCAAAAAGCATGCTTTGGCCATTCTGAAGTCTACTGCACACATCTGAAGGTTTTGATGGCCAGGTTATATTGTCATCATTTGTTGTAAGAGGCTAGTTTTCTAACATTGGGTCTTGTTCATATTGGGCAAGAACTCTGATGGTGACCTACATTTCCAGCCCCAAATTACCTTTATTAATAGGTTAGTTTATATTTAGCATCAGATGCTGAGCACATCCTCTGTCCTGTCTCTTCATGTTCTTGTGTGTATGTGTGTGTGTGTGTGTGAGTGAGTGTGTGTGTGTGTATGTGTGTGTGTATGTGTGCATGTGTGTGCTCACACGTCCTGTGTGGTGAGTGTGTTTGTGCCATGCATGCCTGTGTGTGGATGTGGAGGCCAGGAGAGGACCTCAGTCATGTTCTCAAGCTGGTCTGCCCTCCTTTTTGTGTTTTGAGACAGTCTCTGAGTGGCCTGGGACTTGCTGATCAGAGCTAGGCTGGCAGCCTAGAGATCCCCACATCTTTGTGTCCCCAAGTGTTGGTGTCCAGTTTGTTTAAAATACTCTGGAAATTAAACTCAGATCTTCTATCCCCCAGACTAATAATACACAATCTTCTTTCTGTTTTGTTTTTCGAGACAAGGTTTCTTTGTGTAACAAGCTGTGGCTGTCTTGGTCTAGCTTTGTAGACCAGGCTGGCCTCGAACTCACACATCTGCCTGCCTCTGCCTCCTTGAGTGCTAGAATTAAAGGTGTGCACCACCATGCCCAGTGTATACTTACTCTGTCAGCGAAATGTCACTTATTGATTATAAACAGAGACTCTGCTTATTGATTGATTGTAAATAGAGCAAAACTTTGGGTGTCCATGCTTTGCTGTACATGTTCAAGCAGATAGGGGTGTGTGTGTGTGTGTGTGTGTGTGTGTGTGTGTGTGTGTGTGTGTGTGTGTGTGTGGGTGTGTGTGTGGGTGTGTGTGTGTGTGTGTGTGTGTGTGTGTGTGTGTGTGTGTGTGTGTGTGTGTGTGTGTGTGTGTGTGTGTGTGTGTGTGTGTGTGTGTGTGTGGGTGTGTGTGGGTGTGGGTGTGTATGTGTGGGTGTGTGTGTAGGCAAGTGGCAGACATCGAGTACGTCCTCAGTCACTATACACCTTACATTTTTGAGACAGAACCTCTCGATTCATCTATTTTAGCATATATGGAGTCCCCCATTTGACCCTCAGCACCAAATAAACAAGGCCTGCTGGGGATACATACCCATAATGCAGCACTGGGGAGCCAAAGGCTGAAAGGTCAGAAGAGCAGGCTCAGTCTCTGCTCTAGTGAGTTAGAGGCCAGCCAGGCATACATGAGACCTTTGTCTCCAAAAACAATCATTTACTCAGTTATTCATAGGACCAACTGCTGGACAAGTACAAAATAATCAAGGCAAAAGTCAAAAGGATGATTGATAGAGAAATACTTATGTTCCCACTCTTAAAATCAACATAAGCTTTGCCATTAGTCAGTGAGTATGATTTGGGTTTTAAGTTGTAAGTTGTGATTTGTTTGCATGGTTGCTAAAAGCACCCAGTGGTTTTTCTCTTTGATAATTCTCTGTCACTTTATATATTGATTTCTTTGTATTGGAACTTAACTTTTGACATCTTTATTTATTTGTTTGTTTATTTATTCAGGGTTTTCTTTTGAGATAGAGTCTCACTCTATATAGCAATGGCTAGCCTGGAGTCTGTTACATAAACATAAACCAGGCTGGTCTTGAACTCATAGAGATCTGCCCTCTGCCTCTCAAGTGCTAGGATTAAAGACGTGCAACAGTATGCACAGCTGTATTTATTACTTTGTGGTATGTATTCATGTGTGCTGGGGTACCTGTGTGCTGGTGCACATGCCACATGTATGTGGAGGCCCAATGTCCACCCACCTCAGATGTTGTTCCTCGTGAGCCTTCCACTTTTTTGTTTTGTTTTGTTTTTTTGTTGGACACAGGGATCTGGGGCTCATCGGTTAGGCTGGGCTGGCCAGCTGGCCAGTGAGCCCCAGAGAGGGATTCCCTGTCTCCATTTCCCCAGCACTGGGATTACAGTGTGCCACTGTACGTTCTGATGATTGAGCTCAGGACCTCATGTTTGTCTGGCAAGCACTGAATTGGTGGAGTTACCTACCCATTACAACCCTTGACGTGATTTCCTATCTTTTCCTGTTTCTTTTTTTTTTTTTTTTGGTTTTTCGAGACAGGGTTTCTCTGTGTATCCTTGGCTGTCCTGGACTCACTTTGTAGACCAGGCTGGCCTCGAACTCACAAAGATCCGCCTGCCTCTGCCTCCCAAGTGCTGGGATTAAAGGCGTGCGCCACCACCACCCGGCTTCTTTTCCTGTTTCTAGATAAAGCTTTTCTTTATCTCCTCTGAACCTGTAATTATTCAATCTTACAGTTTTCCCCAACTCTCTCACTAGCCATAGTTCTTCTCCAGTTCTAGCTTTTCAACTACTTCTTCAGCTCTTTTAAAAATTAATTAATTTTTATTTATGCACATTGGTGTTTTAACTGCATGTATGTCTGTGTGAGGGTGTTGGATCCTCTGGAACAGGAGTTACAGACAGTTGTGAGCTACCATGTAGGTGCTGGAACCCAGGTCCTGTGTGAGAGCAGCCAGTGTTCTTAACCACTGAGCCATCTCTCCAGCCCCCACCATGTCTTCTTTATCCACTCTGGCCTCATGAGCTCATTCTCTGGAGCTGGTCCCTTCCGACACTCCCTTGATCTTGATTCTATGATCTCCAATCTCATGACTCATTATATGTGATTCACAGGCATCTCCAAACCGTCATATTCAGAGTTCAGCTCCTAGTAGTAACTGCCACAGCTGCTTTTCTTTCTTTATCTTTCCCCTAAGTTTGTGGTAGCTCTGTCTCGAAAGTGACCTTTGACTCTCAGGGTCTATCCATTATCAGATGATAATGTATTCATATTCAGGAAGTAACCAAAACCATACTTCATACCACCCCATTCTGTCTTCTCCCTGTTCACCATCTCATATGTAGGCTATTATAATAAGTTTCATTGATTTGTTTAAGACAGAGTCTTACTATGTAGCCTGGGCTGGTCTAGAACTCACTGTGTAGAACAGGCTGACCTTGAACTCACAGAGATCTACCTGACTCAGCCTCCCAAGTCCTGGAATCAAAGGTGAGGGTCATCATGCCCAGCCTTGTATGACCTAACTATCTCCCTGTTTCTCTATTTTTTGTAACACAATTGGCTTGAGCAAGTAAGAGTTTGCTTTTGGCTTCTTTTCACCTAAAACTCTTAAGGGGTTTTCTATTTGATATGCAGGGGAAGGTCCTTGTCAGGACCTCTCATTCCTCTTCTGAACGTCACTCCAGCTGCCGAGGTCAGCAGTAAACACATCCCACTGGCTCTTGACTCAGGTTGCTCACAGTTCTCTCTTACTCTGCATTTTTTTGAATGTTTTGATTATATATATTGGGGGGTGGGAGATGAACTCAGGCCATCAGACTTGGTGGCAGGCGCTGCAAAGCCCTGACTTGCTGGCCCTCACTCTTAACCTGTATTTTTTTTTTTTTTTTTTTGGTTTTTCGAGACAGGGTTTCTCTGGTTAACAGCTCTGGCTGTCCTGGACTCACTTTGTAGACCAGGCTGGCCTCGAACTCGCAAAGATCCGCCTGCCTCTGCCTCCCAAGTGCTGGGATTAAAGGCGTGCGCCACCACCGCCCGGCTTTTCTTAACCTGTATTTTGATGACAGAGTTTTACCTTCCCAGTGGCACCATCCTCTGTTGTCCTGTGTCTAGTAACTATGTATCTAATGGCTTTTTACTTGGGCATCTTATGCCAGTCTTCCTTCCAAGCTCCTGGAGGGCAGGGCTACTGAGAGGCAGATCCCTTCTATCTAGATTCGCAGCATCAAGGTAGTGATCTCCCTCTCTCCCTGTTTTGCTAGCAATTTCCCAGTCTCTAGATCTAAACCCAGCCATGCCTTAGTATCTTCTTTTTTTAGCCCCTGCATTTTTTATTGGAAATATTTTTATTTTGTGAATTTCACACAATAAAATGCACCCTGTTCCCTCCCATCCATCTCCCACCTCCCTCCAGACCCACCCTCCACCCTTTCAATCTGTCCCAGTATAACAAATAACAGCTCTCCTGCTCTTGTGACCCCATCTGGGCCAGATCTCCTGTCGGCCAATGGTGGTGAGGGCAAAAGGGAGGGGAGGGCATCTCTCCCTAGCCAACACCACCACATAGACTGAAGGCAGGGCTGGCTCTCCCACACTCACTCCTTCAGGGCTGACTCACCCACAACCCCCATATCCAGGACCAGCTGTAGTGTGCTACCAGACAAGGTGCAGGGCCTGCTCTCCTGAGTACTGCAGCATGAAAAGTGGCCCCTGGATTTTATAGTTCCCTTTGGGCATGGTTTTCTCATTACAGAAGGCAGCCATCTGAAGAACATTTCTAGGCTTTTCTTAGAACCACCTTGTAAAGACAGTTCATAGGTTTGTCTGAACATGAAAAACATCTTAAGGGCTTTGTAGCATTTTTAAAAAAGACTATTGTTTCTTATGGTGCTGTAGATCAAACCTAAGTCCTTACACAGGCTGGGCAAGCACTCTATCAGTGAACTACACCTTCGCCCATTTTGGTCTTATTAATGTGCCTAGGCTGGCTTCAAACTCATTACCTAGGCCAGGCTGACTTTGAACCTTTCAGTCCTTCTGCCTCACCCACTATGCCTGTGCTTGTCTTCCTCAAATCTTCTTTAGTCTCTCTCTCTTTTTGCATTTGTGTGTGTGTGTGTGTGTGTGTGTGTGTGTGTGTGTGTGTGTGTGT
>CAJQZJ010009649.1:20005204-20021174 GCA_907164525.1 Lophiomys imhausi | reverse complement strand
TCTCTGTGTAGCCCTGGCTGTCCTGGACTCACTTTGTAGACCAGGCTGGCCTCGAACTCGCAAAGATCCGCCTGCCTCTGCCTCCCAAGTGCTGGGATTAAAGGCGTGCGCCACCACTGCCCGGCTCAGACATTTCTTAACAGTTGCATTCTTTGAAAAGTACTTGGCTTTGGGTTTTTACTTTTTATTCTTTGCTATTTTTTTCTTTGTATTTTTTTCTGTATTCCTAAAGTGATGGTATCTTGAATAGAATATTATTATTAATCTAATAATTTATATTATCCTCTTGAAGTTTTCTAATGTGGCCCTTTAATTGAGCTTTTTTTTTTTTTTTTGGTTTTTCGAGACAGGATTTCTCTGTGTAGCCCTGGCTGTCCTGGACTCGCTTTGTAGACCAAGCTGGCCTCGAACTCACAGAGATCCGCCTGCCTCTGCCTCCGGAGTGCTGGGATTAAAGGCGTGCGCCACCACCGCCCGGCTTTGAGCTTATTTTTATATCATTATTTGGCTTGCAAACATTCACTTGTTCTGTAGCTACAGTTCTCTTATAATAGAAAAAGGAAAAGAGAAGCTTACATTCTTGTCACTTTGGGCCATTCATGCTGCCAAAAGTTCATTTGAGAGTCCCTTCATACTGTTTTATATACAAAATCTAGTAGTTTTGTTTTTCTGTTTTCCATATGGGACAGGTTAACATTGGGACTGTTTATAGCAAAGATTTTATTGTGTATCATCTAAATACTATCCCATACTTACTAAGTCATGTTTTACAACGTGCAGAGGGCCTCCAGAGTAGCCATTATCACTGTCCCATGATTCCATTTAGTGTCTGTGGTAGTATTTATAGAATTACTAATATCTTAGGCTTTTATTAAAGGAATTGTGGAAGTCTGTAACTCTAAATGAAAGTTTATCTCTCTCAGTGATTTTGTGCTCAAGTTTGACCAGCTCAGTTTAAAACATAAAACAGCAACTTAAAGAAGGAAAATGACAGATGGCTTAAATTTTGTCATTGTAGTAGAAAATAGGGAGAGTCTTAACATTTCTCAACAAAGAGTCCTGTTTACTTGTTACATGTCCAGTGATTATTTTGTTAAAGGCAAAAGTGGTCATGTGATGTACTAAATGTAATTTGCTGTTTCTAAATGTTTAAATCATGCCAAAACAAATCAGTTCTTGCCATCTAGCATTTGTTAATCTTTTACTGAGTACTTGGATTTGGGTAAAGGGCTTGTACTATGCACTTTTTATTAATGAATAAATAGAAAATGTTAGTAACACTTTGTTTTCTGTTTGGCTTTTGTGGAAAAAGATACTTTCTACTTAATAAAATGTTAACAACCTATGTTAACATTTGTAGTTACAAGTGTTCAGCTCAAGGTATTCCCAAGAAATAAAAGCATTCACACGATAGCTTGGATGCAGCCCAGTCATTAGAGTGCCTTTCTGTGTGAAGGTCTGGGTCCTGTCACTGGCACGGTTATTACACACATCTTTATCCCAGCACTTGGGAGGTAGAGCGGGGGAATTGGGATAAAGGGCACCCTGTGTCGTTGCATGTGTGAAGCCAGCTTGGGTGCTTCAAGGAGACCTTGTCAAAATTATAAAAGAAAAAGTGTAGCCGAGCAGTGGTGGCGCACGCCTTTAATCCCAGCACTTGGGAGGCAGAGGCAGGCGGATCTTTGCGAGTTCAAGGCCAGCCTGGTCTACAAAGTGAGTCCAGGACAGCCAGGGCTACACAGAGAAACCCTGTCTCGAAAAACCAAAAAAAAAAAAAAAAAAAAAAAAAAAAAAAAAAAAAAAAAAAAAAAAGTGCAAGGTAGTGTTTAGAAGAAAAAGTTCTAAGGACTGGTAGGAAGTTATATTACATTTCTTTGGTTATCCTTTTCTTCCTAGAATATGGGGTCAGACAGATACTGCCTTTGAGGAAGTAACATTTGAGTAGACATTTGTTCCCAGACCTTGACTTCTAACTGTACTGAAATCACACAGAGGTAAAAATTTGCTTTTGCTCTGACCTGGAATATGTCCAGACACAAAAGATTTTTTTTTTTTGGTTTTTCGAGACAGGGTTTCTCTGTGTAGCCCTGACTGTCCTGGACTCACTTTGTAGACCAGGCTGGCCTCGAACTCGCAAAGATCCGCCTGCCTCTGCCTCCCAAGTGCTGGGATTAAAGGCGTGCGCCACCACCGCCCGGCTCCTTTAAATTTTTCTAACTTTTGTTTTTGTTTTTCAGGACAGGGTTTCTCTGTGTGGCCCTGGCTGTCCTGGAACTCACTCTGTAGACCAGGATGGCCTTGAACTCACTGAGATCCTCCTGCCTCTGTCTCCCTAGTACTGAGATGAAAGATGTGCGCTACTATTCCTGGCAACTAACTTTTTTCTAATAAGTGTGGCCTACTGGGTGACAAAAGAAATCTTTTTAGTAGCTATCTTTAGACCTTTAAAAAGGACCTAGTATGGGGAATGCCAAAATTGTGCTATGATCCAGTCTGTACCCCTTACATGTTGCTGAGGTAGTCTTAGTATATAGCCTAGGCTGGCCTCAAACCCTCCATCCTGCTTCAGCCTCTCTAGTGCTGGGGTTGCAGCTAAAAGGCTGAGCTCAGATAAATACCTTAAATGTTGCTGAAAATATCAAAACCTGATGGCATACACTAAAAGACCTAGCTACTGGGAATGCTGAGGCCGGAGGATTGCTTGAGCAAGAAAACCCCTTCTTTAAAAAAAAACCCACTAGGTGATGATGTAGCTCAGTGTAAGTTTGGTTAGCAGGCAAAAGACCCCCTGATTTCATCCCCAGCACCACAAAAAATTATAACAGATTTTGGTCAGGGCATGGCCTTTAAATCCCAGCACTTGGGAGGGAGAGGCAGGCGGGTCTTTGTGAGTTCGAGGCCAGCGTGGTCTTCAGAGTGAGTCCAGGACAGCCAGGGCTGTTACACAGAGAAACCCTGTCTCAAAAAAAAAACAAACAAACAAACAAACAAAACAAATCATAACATTTTATGGGGGTGAGGAGATATCTCAGTCACTAAAGTGAATTCCTTGTAAAAATGAGGACCTGAAGAGGCAGGTGGATCATTGTGAGTTCGAGGCCAGCCTGGTCTACAAAGCGAGTCCAGGACAGCCAGAGCTGTTACACAGAGAAACCCTGTCTCGAAAAAAAAACAAAAAACAACAAAAAAATGAGGACCTGAGTTTGGATCAACACTCAGTTAAAAGCTGGGTGTGGTGGTAAATGGATCCTTGGTGCTTGCTGGCTAGATGCACTGGCAGAATCAGAGTCACTGTCAAAAAGTAAGATGAGTGGTCAAGGGGGACACCATGTCATCTTCTGGCCTCTACATTCATACACATTTGCATCTTGCATCTGTACCTGTCTGTACATGCACATACATGTCCACAAACACACATCATAAACAAATCTTGTGAAGTATATGACTTCTTGGAAGCAATAGTTCAATCTAAAATCTCTCACGTGTGGGGCTGGGCATCTACCTCAGTCAGAGTCTTGCTTTGCACACATAAATCTCTGGGCTTAATCTCCAGCACTGCATAAAGCTAGCCATGGTGGCCTGTGCCTTTAATCCCAGCCCTCACCATGAAGACAAAATCAAACGTACAAGGTCATACTCAGCTACAGAGCTAGGGTTATGTCACCAGTAGCCCAAAGCCCTTGTACCTCAGAGTGTCCCATGGTGTCCGTTCTGGGCTTCTGCACTGGCGTTCCTTGGGGCTTGCTGGCTAGATCAAGGGACTCGGGAAAGCTGTAGAGAAGGGCAGGTCCAGTTGATGAAACTCCTTCTAGGACTCCACTTGTTAGTGTCCCTGAACTACCTTGTAAAGCTCCAGATACACAAGCCGGGCGGTGGTGGTGCATGCCTTTAATCCCAGCACTTGGGAGGCAGAGGCAGGTGGATCTTTGCAAGTTCGAGGCCAGCCTGGTCTACAAAGTGAGTCCAGGACAGCCAGGGCTACACAGAGAAACCCTGTCTCGAAAAACTAAAAAAATAAAAATAAAAAAAAAAAAGCTCCAGATACATTAAGACTGCTGTGGTCCTACAGTTGCACAACCCAGAGACCATGGAAACTAGATTCAGGACGTTTTCATTGCGTTCTCACTGGGAGAAATTCACCTTACAGGGAAGAGACAGTGGCACCTTAGGTTAATGTCTGGTGTGTTGTGTTATACATTCTGCATGTACTGCAGAATTAAATGTGCCAACATTTGTAGGATCTGCATGATTAACAGACCAGAAGAAAAGTGGATTTTATTGTCTTGCAGCTAAACTAAAGACTTGACCTTCCTGCCTCCATGTTCCAAGTGCTGCAGTTGCAAGTATGTTTAAACACAACCAGCTAGAACATGGTACCACAGTCAAAAGTATGGAATACCCATGAGCCCTACTAATGTAATTAGTTCATTGGATAAAAAAAAGCAAAGTACTAAAAAAAATGTTTCATTCTAGAGCTGAGAAATCAAAACTAAAATAATTTCTTCTTAACACTAGTATTATACTCATGGGCTGATATTACAATAGAATTATTTTTATCACAGTAACACTTGGATTTTCCTGATACCTAGAAGTATTTTATACTGTGAAATTGCTGTTGCGAGAGTGAGGAAGACGAAAGTCCTCCTTCATGAATGACTCCCAGCTGGAGTCTATCCCATTAATATGGAAGCTGTGTTAAAATGTACACAGGCCAGGAAGTTAAAACACTAACAGCTGGTCATGGTTGTACTTATATGCAGCCTCAGTACTGAGCACGTTGAGGCAGAAAGACCACGTTGAAGGCTAGCTTGGTCCACAAGGCAAGATGCTGTCTCTAAGAAAATTGAAGTCTATTTTAGAAGTTAGTAATAAGAATGATATTTTGTGAAGAGTAGGTTTAAAATGTTAGTAGTGTGAATATTCATTCTTTACATAACTGAATTTTGTAGTCATTAAGGAAAATTATCGTTTGAAGCCCTGAGTTCAATTCCTAGCAATGCACACACAACTGTTTCTAGTACAGACAATACAAAAGCTAACAAAGAAGGTGAGATCATTTCAAGAACCAGTAATCACTTGAATTTTTTGAGCTAGCTGAGCTGAGACCTGAACAATGCCACAGCCTAGGAAAGAATGGTAGCAACAGGGCCAAAGGCCCTGAAATGGAAATAGAATTGCCGTTGGCAGGGGATCAGAATAAGATCAAAAGACTGGGCAAAAGTAGCTTGGAAATAGTCTCTCTTCTACAGAGCCTCAAAGGCCAAATGCAAACTTCAGAGTCACTGAGCATAAAGGAAAGTGCTAACAGTGGAGATAAAGGAGATGTGTACTCAGGTTGCTGTGTAGATGCATTGTGTGACTCAGGACTCCACACACCCCAAAAGAAGGAAAGGAAGGGAGAAAGAGCAAGCTAAGGAGAATAAACCAAGCAGCAAACCATGGGAGTTAGGACGAAAGGTGTTAGTGGATTTGGCAGATTTAGGTACTTTGGATTAGTGCCAATAGGTCGTCAATGGCCTGCAGGAAGGGGAGGGGAGGGAGTAAGAAGGCTAGAGGGCAGTCAGGGATGAGAGACACAAGACTCCCTCCAGTAATTTAAAACAAATGTAAATGTAGACAGCACTCCAACGGTGTCAGTGATGTCTGGTTCACTTGCTCCACATACAGCCCAGACCCTTACCCTGTTGCTCCGTTATTTGCTGGAGAACAGCTGCTTAGAGTGTAACTCTGTGTGAGGGTTGCTTTAGCTGATTGTTGGGGTTGAGAAAAACAACAACTTAAAGGTTTTCAAATATGTACAATAAAACAGATAAAGAAGTGGAGCTGTTTTTGGCAACATCCCTGCTGCATTGCATGACTTTGCCTGGTGCCTTGGTTCTGCACACAAGGCATGTTCACCTTGCACTGTGCATGCAAACCTATTTTACGTTATGAATGACAGTGGTTTTACTGCACATAGGTTTTCTGCTCTTAGAGAAACAATAGTTTATGAAAAACAAAGATTTTTTTTTTTAAGACAGGGTTTCTCTGTGTATCCTTGGCTGTCCTGGACTCACTTTGTAGACCAGGTTGGCCTTGAACTCACAGAGATCCACCTGCCTCTGCCTCCTGAGTGCTGGGATTAAAGGTGTGCGCAACCACACCCAGCCATTACAGACAGCTGTGAACTGTCATATAGGTGTTGGGATTTAAACCAGGGTCCTTTGGAAGAACAATTAGTGCTCTTAACCACTGATCCATCTCTCCAGCCCCAAAAACAAAGATTTTAAATGTTTTCCTACTATCATTCCTCTGCATTTAAGTATCAAATTTGTATCAAGATGTATTCTGTTAGAATGTTTGGTTTTAAAAATTATTGTTTTGCCGGGCGGTGGTGGCGCACGCCTTTAATCCCAGCACTTGGGAGGCAGAGGCAGGCGGATCTTTGTGAGTTCGAGGCCAGCCTGGTCTACAAAGTGAGTCCAGGACAGTCAAGGATACACAGAGAAACTCTGTCTCGAAAAAAAAAAAAAAAACCAAAAAAAAAAAAAAAAAACAAAAAAAAAAAATTATTGTTTTTCTCCTCTATCTAGCACCACCAGGCCTGCAGGGTTTCTATTCCACAGAATGGGGTTTGTGAAAGTCATAAATAATAAGGGCTATTTAAGAAATACCAAATATGCCCGGTGTGGTGGTGCACACCTTTAATCCCAGCACTCTGGAGGCAGAGGCAGGCAGATCTCTGTGAGTTTGAGGCCAGCCTGGGCTACAAAGTGAGTCCACAGTAGCCAGGGCCACACAGAGAGACCCTGTCTCAAAAACCAAACCAAAACAAACAACAACAACAACAAAAAAAGAGATACCAAATAAGATTTAGAATATGGCAAGAGGGTAAAACTGACCCCTACTATCTCAGAAATGATTCATTATCCAGACAAAATAAGAACAACACACCCAAATACAAGATGATAGTGTTTGCCAAATATGCAGTTGGTACCCAGAGGAGAAACTACATTACTTAGTGCAGTTACGTAACATCTACTGCAACTGTATGACACATCATATAAAAATACAACTAACAGAGGTATCCTCTGTCAGAGTTCACAAGAACATATAGAAAGGGATATGATAGTCTTTGAATCATGTGCACATGAACTGCCAAAATATGCTGTGAAAGTTGGCATGACAAATTATGCGGTGGCCTATTGGCCTGCTGCTGCCCAACAGCTTCTCAATAGGCTTGGCCTAGACAAGATCTATGAAGGCCAAGTGGAGGTGACTGGAGATGAGTACAGCGTGGGCACCATTGGTGTCAGCCTGGTGCCTTCACTTGCTATTTGGATGCAGGTCTTGCCCAAACTACAACTAGCAATAAAGTGTTTGGGGCCCTGGAGGAAGCTGTCTCTCTCTCACAGTAAAAAATGATCCCTGGTTATGACTCTGAAAGTAAATTCAATCAGAAGCACAGCATGGGGTCAAAATGTTGCAGACTACGTGCATTACCTGATGGAGGAAGATGAAGATGGTATCAGAATTATCTCAGGAAATAAAGGGCAGCTTGACTCCAGACATGAAAGAGAAGCATAAGGAAGCTCATGCTGTTACCCGAGAAAATCCACTCAATGAGAAGAGGTGGAACTGTCCCCAAATGTCCCTTGACTGGAAGAAAGATAGGGTTGCTAAAAAGAAAGTAAGCTGTCTCACAGCTCAGGAATGGGCTGTGGAGAGTTAAAGGTCCCCCCCCTCCCCATAAAGACAATACACTTATTGACCAAGCAGGGAGAAAAAAAAAATTGTTGGTTGAGGCAGCAAGATGGCTCAGTGAGTAAAGAAAGGCACTTCCCACCAAACCTGATGGTCTGTGTTGGGTCCCTGGACTCACTCAGTTGAAGGAGAAAGCCAACTCTCATGGTTGCCCTCTCACCTCCACACCCACTTGCAAGGTGTCACATGTTCCTACACATACACAGAATAAACATGTTTAAAATGTTGTTTGAGAGCTCCAGCATAGATGAAGCAGCTCACAATTCCGCACACCTAGCTGAATAACTGTTGACAACTGGTGGCTGCTAGGAGAGAGTGGTTTTCCTTTGGGGTATGGCTACTGGCAGGTTATCAGTGCTTCAGTGAATGTCCCCCCCTACATGTGCACACATGAACAACACTACTTAGGCTGAGTGGGTCATTAAAAAAGCTTTCAGGTCCTGCTTCAAGACAACAACAAAAACAATGGTTCACTCGACCACCTGCTGCTGACTCACTGCATGACCTCCCCCCAGATACCCAAGGACAAGGCCAGTAAGTACAGCATTGGAAACAGTAGAGGCCACTGCTGTCAGGGACATTTCCAGAGCACGTGTTGAGGATGTTTATGTGCTTCTCAAGCTCTGTGGGAAGCTGTGGAACTCCAGGAGCTGTGTGATCCACAACAGTGTGATAGGGACTGATCTCATGAAGCCCAGGACTGATCATGCCCACTGCAGTTTAATCCCACTGGCACTGTCTCACAACCTCCATCAAAGCCTTTGCAAAGAGCCAAGGACAGAAGAGAAACCATGTTGCAGAGGAAATAAAATGGAAATCATACTTTAAAAAGAGGACATGAAGCCGGGCGTGGTGGCTCACGCCTTTAATCCCAGCACTTGGGAGGCAGAGGCAGGTGGATCTCTGTGAGTTCGAGGCCAGCCTGGTTTACAAAGTGAGTCCAGGACAGCCAGGGCTGTTACACAGAGAAACCCTGTCTCGAAAAACCAAAAAAAAAAAAAAACAAAACAAAAGAGGACATGAGCCAGGCGGAGGTGGCAATGCCTTTAGAGGGAGAGGCAGGTGGATCTCTGTGAGTTTGTGGCCATTTTGGTCTTTGAAGTTGGTCCAGGACAGCCAGGATTATTACACAAAGAAACACTGTCTTTGAAAAAAAAAAAAAGACATGAAGTTAGAAGGGGGACTTTTTGGGGGTGTCTGGGGGAGTTGGGGTGAGAGGGTGAATATGCTCAAAATTGTATACATGTATGAAATTCTCAATAAAATATTAACCATTTGCTGGGTATGGTGGTGCAAGCCTTTGATCCCAGCACTTGGAGGTAGAGGCAGGTGGATCTCTGTGATTTTAAGGCCAGCCTGGTCTACAAAGCGAGTCCAGGACAGCCAGAGATACACAGAGAAACCCTGTCTCGAAAAACCAAAAAAAAAAAAAAAAAGAAAACAGAGGCAGTTGGATCTCTGAATGTGAGGCCAGCCTGATCTGTGTAGAAAGTTCTAGGTGAGGCAGAGCTCTCCAGTGAGACCTGTCTCAAAACAAGCAACATTTATCTATTTAATTTATGTGTATGTATGTGTTCCTTCGAGAGTTTTATATGCATAACATGTACAGAAGATGCCTGCCTTGGTCAGAATCCCCTAGAACTGGAGTTAATAACTGTTGTGAACTCCCATATGGGTGCTAGGAACCAAACTAGGGTCCTCTGCAAGAGCAGCAAGTGCTCTTAACCATGGACCTATCTTTTCAGCCTTGTATAAATATTTTCTATTCACATCTCTTGAGATATTTAGATCATATCTGCTCATCTAAACCATGAGAAATCTGTCACTTAAAGAATAGAATGGCTGGCTGGGCTGTGGTGGGCACACACCTTTAGTCCAGCACTCAGGAGGCAGAGGTAGATGGATCTCTGAGTTCAAGGTCAGTCTGGTCTACAGAGTGATTTCCAGAACAGCAATGGCTACACAGAGAAACCCTGTCTGGAAAAAAAAAAAAACAAAACCAAAAATAGAATGGCTTATGGGGTCCATCCAGAAGTCACTGCCACAAAGGGGGACTCAGCAATCCAGTGTTAGTTATGATGATTTTGCAGCATCCAACTGGAGGTCTGTAGTAAAGCTCCAAATGTGGAACTCATTTCCATCATAGAGAGAGAGAGATGCTTTAAGAACCACAGGCCATGGTGATATTTCTTTTGAACTGGGTAAAAATCACTTAGGAAAATCAGATAGGAAGAAAGTCTCTAGAACTCAGGCTTGGGATACAATATGGAGAGGAGAGCTCTGGTAGAAAAAGGAACAATACTTCTCTCGCCACATAATAATTGAAACTCCAAATGTACAGAACAAAGAAAGAATATTAAAAGCTGTAAGAGAAAAAGGTCAAGTAACATATAATGGCAGACCCATCAGAATTACACCTGACTTCTCCTCAGAAACGTTAAAAGCCAGAAGGGCCTGGGCAGACATCCTACAAGCCCTGAGAGAACATAGGTGCCCAGCCAGACTGCTATACCCAGCAAAACTCTCTATCAACATAGATGGAGAAAACAAGATATTCCATGACAAAATCAAATTTAAACAGTATCTACCCACAAATCCAGCCCTACAGAAGATCCTAGAAGGAAAATTCCAACCCAGAGAAGAAAACTCCACCCAAGAAAACAGAGGAAACAAAAAACTCCACTGCAGCTAAACCAAAAGAAACACACAACTACCACCTACACCAAAATAATAGGAAATAACCTTTTGTCATTAATATCCATCAACATCAATGGACTCAACTCCCCAATAAAAAGACTCAGGCTTACAGATTTGATCTGTAAACAAGACCCATCATTTTTCTGCAAACAAGAAATGCAGCCGGGCGGTGGTGGCGCACGCCTTTAATCCCAGCACTTGGGAGGCAGAGGCAGGCGGATCTTTGTGAGTTCGAGGCCAGCCTGGTCTACAAAGCGAGTCCAGGACAGCCAGAGATATTCAGAGAAATCCTGTCTCGAAAAACAAAAAAAAAAAAAAAAGAAATGCATCTCACTAACAAAGATTGGTGCTACCTCAGAGTAAAGGGCTGGGAAAAGGTTTTCCAAGCAAATGGACCCAGGAAGCAAGCTGGAGTAGCCATCTTAATATCAAATAAAATAGACTTTCAACTGAAGTTAATAAAAAAAAGAGAAGGGCATTACATACTCGTTAAAGGAAATTTTCATCAAGATCACTTCTCAATATTGAATGTCCATTCCCCAAATACAAGGGCACCTACATTTATAAAAGAAACTTTTTTTTTTTTTTTGTTTTTCAGGACAGGGTTTCTCTGTGTATCTTTGGCTGTCCTGGACTTACTTTGTAGACCAGGCTGGCCTTGAACTCAAGAGACCCACCTGCCTCTCCCTCCCGAGTGCTGGGATTAAAGGCATGTGCCACCACACCCGGCTAAAGAAGCTCTTCTAAAACATAAACCACACATCGATCCCCACACTTAGTAGTGGGAGACCTCAACACCCCACTCACAACAATGGACAGGTCATCAAGACAGAAACCAAACAGAGAAATAATGCGTCCAACAGAGGTCATGAACCAAATGGACCTAACAGATATCTACAGAACGTTTCATCCAAACACAAAAGAATACACCTTCTCAGCACCTCATGGAACCTTCTCCAAAATCGACCATATAGTCAGACACAAAGCAAGCCTCAACAGATACAAGAAAATTGAAATAACTCCTTGTATCTTATCAGAGTATCATGGAATAAAGCTGGACTTCAACAGCAAAGGAATCAACAGAAAGCCTACACACACATGGAAACTGAACAACTCTTACTGAATGACTACTGGGTCAGGGAAGAAATAAAGAAATCAAAGACTTCTTAAAATCCAACGAAAATGAAGGCACAACATACCCAAACCTATGAGACATAATGAAAGCTGTGCTACGAGGTAAGTTCATAGCACTAAGTGCCTTCAAAAAGAAAATTGTGACAGCTTATATTAGCGAATTAACAGCAGAACTAGATGAACTGGAAAAAAAAAAAGAAGCAAACACTCCCAAGAGGAGCAGAAGGCAGGAAATCTTTAAACTTAGGGCTGAAATCAACAACTTAGAAACAAAAAGAATGATACAAAGAATCAATGAAACCAAGAGTTGGTTCTTTGAGAAAATCAACAAAATAGACAAACCCGTAGCCAAATTAACTAAAAAGCAGAGGGAAAAACCCCATATCACAAAATCAGAAATGAAAAGGGAGAAATAACAACAGATATTGAGGAAATTGAGAGAATCTTTAGGTCCTACTTTAAAAATCTATACTCCACCAAATTTGAAAACCTAAGCAAAATAGACAATTTTCTTGATAGATTCCACCTTCCGAAGCTAAATCAAGATCAGGGTAACAGATTAAACAGCCCTATAACCCCTAAGGAAATAGAAACAGTCATTAAAAATCTCCCAACCAAAAAAAGCCCAGGCCCAGATGGTTTCAGCACAGAATTCTACCAGACCTTCAAAGAAGAGCTAATTCCAATACTCTTCAAACTCTTCCACAAAATAGAATCAGAAAGAACACTGTCAAACTCATTCAATGAGGCCATAGTCACCCTGATTCCTAAACCACACAAAGACCCAACAAAGAAAGAGAACTTCAGACCAATCTCCCTCATGAGCATAGATGCAAAAATACTTAATAGCCGGGCATTGGTGGCACACGCCTTCAATCCCAGCACTTGGGAGGCAGAGGCAGGTGGATCTTTGTGAGTTTGAGGCCAGCCTGGTCTACAAAGTGAGTCCAGGACAGCCAGGGCTGTTACACAGAGAAACCCTGTCTTCAAAAACAAAAAAAAAAAAAAAAAAAAAAGAAAAACTGGCAAACCAAATCCAAGAACACATCAAAAGTATCATACACCATGATCAAGTAGGCTTCATCCCAGGAATGCAGAATGGTTCAACATATGAAGATCCATCAACGTAATTCACCATATAAACAAGCTGAAAGAAAAAAAAACCACATGATCATCTCTCTAGATGCTGAAAAGCATTTGACAAAATCCAACACCCCTTCATGCTAAAAGTCCTGGAGAGAACGGGCATACAAAGATCATAAAGAAATAATAAAGGCGATACACAGCAAGCCAGTAGCCAACATCAAATTAAATGGAGAGAAACTTGAAGCATTTCCTCTAAACTCAGGGACAAGACAAGGATGTCCACTTTCACCATATCTCTTCAATATAGTACTTGAAGTTCTTGCTAGGGCAATAGGACAGCTAAAGGAGATCAAGGGGATACAAATTGGAAACGAAGCAGTCAAAATATCCATATTTGCAGATGATATGATAGTATACATAAGCGACCCCAAAAATTCCACCAGAGAACTCTTACAGCTGATAAACACCTTCAGCAAGGTGGCTGGATACAAAATTAATTAAAAAAAGTCAGAAGCCCTTCTTTATACAACAAATAAATGGGCTGAGAAAGAAATTAGGGAAACAACACCCTTCACAATAGCCACAAACAATATAAAATACCTGGGGGTAACTCTAACCAAGCAAGTAAAAGACCTGTATGACATGAACTTCAAGTCCTTTCAGAAAGAAATTGAAGAGGCCATCAGAAGATGGAAAGATATCCCATGCTCATGGATAGGTAGAATCAACATAATAAAAATGGCCATCCTATCCAAAGGAATATACAGATTCAATGCAATTCCTATCAAAATACCAACACAATTCTTTATAGATCTGGGAAAAGCAATTCTCAACTTCATATGGAATAACAAAAAACCCAGAATAGCTAAATAAATTCTGTACAACAACAAAAAAAAAACCATCTGGAGCCGGGTGGTGGTGGCGCACGCCTTTAATCCCAGCACTTGGGAGGCAGAGGCAGGCGGATCTCTGTGAGTTCCAGGCCAGCCTGGTCTACAAAGTGAGTCTAGGACAGCCAGAGCTGTTATACAGAGAAACCCTGTCTCGAAAAACCAAAAAAAAAAAAAAAAAAAAAAACATCTGGAGGCATCACCATCCCAGATTTCAAGCTGTACTACAGAGTAATAGTAAGAAAAACAGCACAGTACTGGTATAGAAACAGACCAGTGGATCAATGGAATTGAATTGAAGACCCATAAATGAACCCACACAGCTATGGTCACTTCATTTTTGACAAAGAAGCCAAAACCATACAATGGAAAAAGGACAGCATCTTCAACAATGGTGCTGGTCCAACTGGATGTCCACATGTAAAAGAATGAAATTAGACCCATACTTATCACCTTGTACAAAACTTAAGTCCAAGTGGATCAAAGACCTTAACATAAGGCCAGTCACACTAAATCTACTAGAAGAGAAAGTGGGGAAAAACCTCGAACTCATCGGCACAGTTAACAACTTTCTGAACAGAACACCAACAGCTCAGGATCTAAAACCAACAATCAATAAATGAGACCTCATGAACCTGAAACGCTTCTGTAAGGCAAAAGATGCTGTCATTCAAACAAAATGGCAGCCTACAGATTGGGAAAAAAATCTTCACCAACCTCATATCTGTCAGAGGGCTAATATTCATAATTTACAGAGAACTCAAGAAATTAATGCCAAGAAATCAAATAATCCAATCAAAAAATGGGGAACAGTGCTAAATAGAGAATTCACAAAGGAAGAATTTCTTTTTTTTTTTTTTTGGTTTTTCGAGACAGGGTTTCTCTGTGTAGCCCTGGCTGTCCTGGACTCACTTTGTAGACCAGGCTGGCCTCGAACTCGCAAAGATCCGCCTGCCTCTGCCTCCCAAGTGCTGGGATTAAAGGCGTGCGCCACCACTGCCTGGCTTAAAGGAGGAATTTCTAATGGCTGAGAGACACTTGAAGAAATGCTCAGCATCAGCCAGGTGGTGGTGGCGCACGCCTTTAATCTCAGCACTTGGGAGGTAGAGGCAGGCGGATCTTTGTGAGTTCGAGGCCAGCCTGGTCTACAAAGTGAGTCCAGGACAGCTAGGGCTACACAGAGAAACCCTGTCTCGAAAAACCAAAAAAAAAAAAAAAGAAATGCTCAGCATCCTTAATCATCAGAGAAATGCAACTCAAGACGACTCTGAGATTCCATCTCATACCTGTCAGAATGGCTAAGATCAAAAGCTCAAATGGCAGCACATGCTGGTGAGGGTGTGGAGAAAGGGGAACCCTTCCTCCAAAGTCAGGGGTGGGGGTGGGGAAAGCTCTGCAAAAGCTGACTGATTAGAACTTCAGTGGCCTGGGCAGGTTGGAATGGTGCAGGTCAGGATCCTAATTACATTTTATCTTGGTCTATCTTTAGCCTCCTAAATAGCCATTCCTTGTCCATTGCTGTGTTGCACCTAACATCCTATGAGTAACAGCCTGAAAATGTTTGGAATGGAGTAGTTTAGCTGACCACTAGCTTCCTCCAGCCCAGAAGCTAAAAATGTTATCATATACTTGACTTGCAGTCCTCTGATGTTTCATCTTATTTGAAAAGTAACTTGATTTATAACCTGGATCCTCTGGAAGAGCAGTAAAGTACCATATTGCACTGGCTGGCCTGGAACAAGTTATGTAGACCACACTGGCCTGGAAGTCACAAAGATCCACCTGCTTCTGCCTCTGGAGTGCTGGGATTAAAGGCATGGGCCACCATGCCTGGCATGCCCCTAATATCTTAAAGGAAGATTTACATAGAAAGCAGATGAAAGGGACTTAAAATGAACTGGATTCTCATATCTGCCTCGGCAGTTGGTCTGCCAGCCATACTACCACAGGTTTTGTTTTTTTTTCCCTGTGGGAATTTCTAGATTACCATTGTGAAAGGACAGGCACAAAAACAAAGCGTTATGAAAATGATTTGTCTTCATGGATCTTCTAAAAGGCCCTTAGGGGCTGGAAAGGTGGTTCATCTGGTTTTTGTGGCCTATTCACCAGAGAAGACTGCTTGGATACGGGTTTAAGCCAATAGAAAGGCTTTATTAGCCGGCCATGGACTACACTGGGTAGCATTGAGTCTGTCTCAGCATGACCTTTTAAGCACAAAAACTATATTTTGGGTTGACATACTTCAGTTAACAAGAACAGTTAGCCAGAAGTGGAACTATAGAAGCCAAAAAGCAAAGTTAGTACATTTAGAAACTTTCCTGCAACTACGGACTTTGATGGATTAGGTCTTTGTTTTACTTTCAGCAAATGGTGAGTTTTACAGCCTGAATGGTACTTCCATTGTGGAGTCAGTTTTACAG
>CAJQZJ010009649.1:19987567-20005194 GCA_907164525.1 Lophiomys imhausi | reverse complement strand
TACTTCCATTGTGGAGTCAGTTTTACAGCCTGAATGGTACTTCCATTATGGAGTCAGCTGTGCTAAGGTCTCCAGGCATATTATGGTCTGGTGACCTGTTACTGATGTCTTGTTTTGTTTTTTTTTTTTGGTTTTTTTTTTTTTTTTGGTTTTTTCGAGACAGGGTTTCTCTGGTTAACAGCTCTGGCTGTCCTGGACTCGCTTTGTAGACCAGGCTGGCCTCGAACTCGCAAAGATCCGCCTGCCTCTGCCTCCCAAGTGCTGGGATTAAAGGCGTGAGCCACCACCGCCCGGCCTGATGTCTTGTTTTTAACTCTTGTTTAACATTCTCTTAGAAAGGAGTATTTGTAGAAATGATTTTTCAAAAAAAAGAAAATGCTTCTTTATAACTTGCCTTTACCAATCAAACTTCCACTCAACCTGTAACTAAGCTAATAATATGCTTTCAGATCACTTGGAGCTATGGATTCATTCTGCTTACTGCTTAATTGAACCTTTGAGAAAAATTGTAATTAAGCCAGTTACATTGGCACACACCTTTAATCCCAGCATTCAGGAGCCAAAGGCAGGCGGATCTCGGATCTCTGAGTTCAGGCCAACCTGAGCTACAGAGTGAGTTTCAGGCCAGCCAGGGCTACATAGTGAGACCCTGTCTGAAAAACAAAACAACTGTAATCAATCTTACTATACTTTGGACTCCTGATGTAATTAACTCCTACCACCTTCTGAAAGCATAGCTTTGCTTTTACTATGTCCCCCTGCCCCTTTGTAACTTACTCATGCCCCTAAGTCAGAATAGTGTGTGTGTGTGTGTGTGTGTATAAGATGTGGTAACTGCTATTCTCCAGACACTGAAAACAATATTCACTCACAAAACATGTTGGACACAACATGTGGACATAGATTGATAGCATTTGATTGTTGCTTTGTGTAATGTTCTGATTCAGCAGAGTCAGAAAACAAAATTTCCTATTATGAAACTCCTGTAAAAGGTTAATTAAGACAAAAGTACCTCATTCCCTCAACAATACAGCTGTCTAAACAGGGCCTGAAGAAGTACACCATGCTAACACAGAAGGGGGGAAACTCATGGGGCTCCACACCAGACAAAGGACCTAAAGACAACTAAGGAATGCTGAGAGTAAACAGTCTCTCTCTCCCAGGGATAGGAGCCGCCTCCTTCTTTATCTAATACCGAGTGGTCAGCCTGGAAATCATGTACCTGTAACACTAAATAGAATCAGTAGGTTTATTTATATATTTAGGCAAATACATATGTATATATTTATATTTTAGGCGTGTATGTGTAACAATAACAAAGAAAAGACATGACATTGAGAGTGAGCTGGCTTTCAACTTATGGTGATTCTCCTGCCTCTCCCTTCTGACTATTGGGATTTTAGGATTGTCCCACTATACCAGATCCAACTAAAATTTTTGTTTGTTTTTACTCTGAGCCGGGGGTTGGGGGGGAGCTAGATCTTGAGGTGTTCTGGGTAGTTTTATGATAACTTGACACTGAAAGGGGGGTTCTTCAATTGAGAAAATGCCTCCGTAAGATCATGCTGTAGGCAAACCTGCAGCGCGTTTTCTTAACAATTGATAGAGGAGGGCCCAGCCCATTGTGGTGTCATCCCTGTCTGGGCTGGTGGTCCTGGATTCTTCAAGAAAACAGGCTGAGCAAACCATGGGGAGCAATCCAGCACCCCTCCATGGCCTCTGCACCAGCTCCTCTTCAAGTTCCTAGTTTGAGTTCCTGCCTTGGCTTTCTTAGTGGATATGTAAGCCAAACAAACCCTTTCCTCCCCAAGTTGCTTTGGGTCATGATGTTGCAACACAGCACTAGAAATCTAGGACATGAGGTGTGAAGGGCTTCTTTCCTTTGCCACAACCCTTTAATTTTCCTAGTCTTTCTATCCTACCCTACTAGCCTGTGAGCTTTTCCATCTTCCATCTCTGGGACAATGTCTGATACATAGCAGACACTTAAATACTTGCTAGGTGAGTGAACGCCATTAGCTGTACAAATCCCACATATTCTGTCACCTTTCTTACAGCCTTCAGCTAAGTACACTTACTACTTGCTAGCTTTATGCTGGTGTTATGAATACCATGACCACAAGCACCTTGTGGAGGAAAGAGTTATCTGACTTACATGCCCATCACAGTCTATCTATCACTAAGGGAAGCCAGGCAGAAACTCAAGCAGAAGCCTGGAAGCAGGAACTGAAACAATGGCCATAGAAGAATGCTGCTTACTGGCTTGCTCCCCTGGCTCACATTCAGCTACTTTTAAAATACTTCTCAAGCCTGGGTGTGGTGATGCATGCATTTAATCCTAGCATTCGGGAGGCAGAGACAGGTTCATCTCTGTGAGTTCGAGGCCAGCCTGGTCTACAAAAAAGTGAGACCAGGACAGCCAGAGCTGTTATACAGAGAAACCCTGTCTCGAAAAACCAAAAAAAAAGAAAAACAAAAACATAAAATAAAATAAATACTTCTCAGGACCACCTTGCTAGGTGTAGCACCTCCCACAGTGGTCTGGGCCGTTCCATATCAATTATTATTCAAGAAACTGCAAATGTGCAAGAGGCATAGGCAGGTGGATCTCTGTGAGTTCCAGGGCAGCCTGGTACACAAAGCAAGCTTCAGGTAAGCTGGAGCTACATAGTGAGACCTTGTCTCACAAACAAACAAAAACCCTACAGACTTCCTATAGACAGATGATGCTAGTTTGTGTCAAGTTGTCAAAAAACAAAAAACTTTAAAAATCCCCACCAATTTTCTTAGAGTTGTCATCATGAGCCTATGAAGAAATTATGACTTAAAAAAATATTTTTGATGCCGGCAATGGTGGCACACACCTTTAATCCCTGCCTGGCAGCACCTTTTTTTTTTTTTTTTTTTTGAGGGAGGGTTTTGAGACAGGGTTTCTCTGTGTAACAGCCCTGGCTGTCCTGGATTCACTTTGTAGACCAGGCTGGCCTTGAATTCAGAAATCCATCTGCCTCTGCCTCCTGAGTGCTGGGATTAAAGACATCTGGCCAGCAGCTGATTTTTTAAAACAGATTTTATTTTTAAAATGTCTGTGTGTCTGTGTCTCTGAGGCCGGAGTTACAGGTGGTTGTGAGCGCTCCTGAGGCAGTTGCCGGGAACTGAACTAGGGTTCTCCACAAGAGCAGTCTTCATTCTTAACTACTGAGATACCATTTCCGTCCCAGCACTTGGGCTTTTCACTTGGGTGCTAGGGAACTGAATTTAGACCTTCATGTTTGCGTTCTTTGCCCACTGAGCCACCTCCCCAGACCTGTGGCATTTTATTCTGCTTTCAAAATTTCCTAATTACTTTTCCCATGAGGTATGGCCAAGCACTACATAACGTCTCTGGCCAAGTACTGACTTCATATAGGGTGGTCCCATAGTATATTGAGTAATGATGCTATTACCAGCGTAGTTTGAGTAAGTACACGATGACATAGCAGAACAAATGTGTCTTTAAATTTTTTCAGAACATATTATTACCACCAATGAGGGACAGATATTTGTTCCTGGCTCCCCCCCAACCCCCTTTTTGAGTTCAGGTTTAAGATGATCTTGTTGTTGTTGTTGTTTTGAGAAGATCTGCCTGCCTCTGCCTCCCGAGTGCTGGGATTAAAGGTGTGCGCCAACCATGCCCAACTTTAAAGTGATCTTGAAGTAACAAAAGAAACAAAACAGCCGGGCGTGGTGGCGCACTCCTTTAATCCCAGCACTCAGGAGGCCGAGGCAGGCGGATCTCTCTGAGTTTGAGGCCAGCCTGGTCTACAAAGCAAGTCCAGGACAGCCAGGGCTGTTACACAGAGAAACCCTGTCTTGAAAAACCTAAAAAAAAAAAAAAAAAAAAAAAAGAAAGAGAGAGAAAGATAGAAAAGAAACAAAACAACCATTCACATTAAAAGTGGGCATGCAGGGGTTGGAGAGATGGCTCAGGAGTTAAGAGCACCAGCTGTTCTTCCAAAGAACCCCGGTTCAAATCCCAGCACCCACATGCCAGTTCACAACTGTCTATAATTGCCAGGCGTGCCTTTAATCCCAGCACTGGAGAGCCACAAGCAGATGGATCTGAGTTCGAGGCCAGCCTGGTCTACAGGACAGCCAGGGATACACTAAGAAACCCTGCCTTGAAAAAAAAAATCAACCCAAAAAACAAACAACAACAAAACTGGGGACATCTTTGGTGGGAGAATGCTTATCTATGCGGCACAAGGCTCTGAGTTCAATCTCTAGTACCACATACACACACGCAAATACACACCTACACATAGGCCTTATGTCATGCAGACAACCTCCCTTCCAGAATTTGGTTGCAACACTTTCCTGGAAAATACGCCCGGAGGGCGTGGGTGCCGGGTTCTCTGGCCAGAGACCCAGGGGAAGACATTGGTCCAGTCATGATGGAACTCAGCATCGTTCTGACTTGAGGCGTTTCCTTCCCAGACCCGGCGCCGCGGTGATGTGATGTGACTAAACTCTGAGCAGCTGTCTGGAGGGCGCGGCGGACCCAGGGGCTTGAAGGGCGGCCCGCAGAGTCCAGGGTGGGTGAGAACCCAGATAAGGGGAAGGCAAAAAAGCCGGAAGACCTGTCTGTGGCCTCGGCCCCCGACGCGAGCTGTGATTACGGGTGGCCGCGGGTGGCTCACTTGGCTCGCACGAACCTTCCTCATCCCAGTCTCCAAGGCCTAAAGAGCTGGTTTGGAACCCGGCCCAGGTTACCCCTCCCAGCCGCCAGCCAGCCTGGGGGTTGGGGACGGGGACCCACGGCGCACGCAGCCACGCCCAGCGCCGCTCGCTGTCAGGAGGGGCGGAGCCAGTGAGTTGGCTGGAGCTGATTCGTCCTGCCCTGGTGGGGGCGTGATCACACATTTAGGGCCCCGCCCCCTTGGCAGCTCTGGGTCCTGAAGGAAATCGAGGCCTGCCCGGGAGGCTGGCGAGGAGGGAGGCGGGGCAGCGCCGGGCGGCGGCTGGGTTCACAGTCCAGGGAGGCCTGGCTGCGGGGGAATGAAGCCTCCGCCTTCCCCGGCAGAAGCATTTAAATACGGCCGCGGGCCCTGGACTCGGGCAGCGGCGGGTGGAGCGGTGTGTGGAATCTACGTCTGGGAGGAAGGTGCTGTGCAAGCGAACGAGATCACAGCGGCCCCCTTGCTCTAGCCTTGGAAGTGGGTAAGCACCGATCCCCGCGGGATGCCCCCTTCTCTCTGCCGGGGTGTGCGCGCAGTCCCGGGCCGCTCCCGCTCGCGGCGGGACTCCCCATCGCACCATCCTGGTCTCCTCTTTAGGGCCCGGCGGGCACCACGTCGTAGGGTTGCAGGAGGTCGGAGGAGCCGGGCTTTTGATTCACGACTCCTGCGTCTTCAAGCCCGGTGTCGTTCTTCACACTCTCTGATTTGAAACGAATGAGGTTTTCCCGCCGCTTCAGAAAGCCAGACACCCGAAGGAAAGGGTCCTCTCGGTGGGGCCTAGTGGGCGGCTCACAGTCCTGGGCTTTGTTGGGCATTAGAGTCTGCTCCCCGGGGTCGGGGCTCTGATCTCCTCTGGTAGTCCCGAAGTGGAGAAAGCAAAGCCCTTTGAAGATGAAGCCCTAAGGCATTTATCCTAATATCTTGGGGGGCTCCTGCAGTCCATTGTTGGCCGCTGAATATAAGCTTGGACGTTCTACTTGATGTCAGGGAAGGCCTTCCTTGGGGCTTCAGAGACCATGTTTTTTGAGAGATATTGAAAAAATCTTCACGTACTACCTATAAGATAATTGAGTAGGGTTGGGAAATCTGGTATAGAGAAAGGAGGGGCTAGCTGGCAGAGAGCTCATACGTGGGGTACACAGAGGTCTAACTGTTCATCCACTCACCTCAAAGGCCAGTCTTTGAGTTTTTTCAAATCCCCTAAGAAATGGAGAACAGTAGTCTGGTCTGTTTCTTCTAACGGGTTCTGGACTTGAAAGAGCTGAGTGTTTCTGCTCTGAGATGTGCTTTTGAGTACTCAGCTTCTAGTCTGAGCTGAATGCTACACAGCGCCGGTTTGTAAAATATTTCTCTCCTCCCCCCATCTCTGTATTGTTCTCTGTCATAAAATCTCTAACCACTAGGCATGCTCCATCTTTCCTTTTTCCTATTTCCACAGCTTTGTACCATTCCTGTTAGACATAAAATTAACAGTCTTTCACAATAGTTTGCTTTTTTGGATCAGGCATTTTTTTTTTTTTTGGTTTTTCGAGACAGGGTTTCTCTGTGTATCCTTGGCTGTCCTGGACTCACTTTGTAGACCAGGCTGGCCTTGAACTCACAAAGATCCGCCTGCCTCTGCCTCCCAAGTGCTGGGATTAAATGCCTGCGCCACCACCGCCCGGCAGGATCAGGCATTTTTTTAAGTATGCTTCCAGGAAGTGACTGAGTAAGGCTGGTGTATCCAGCTGTCTATCATGCCTGCTGTTTAGTTCTTCAGTAGCTGGGAAAGGGGTGGCAGATGGAGTATATTGTGTTCAGATTGCAGTTTAGGACATTTGCTGGCTGTTAGTGACATCTTGTAGGTTGAAATGTTCTATTGAATTTATGAGATCTTACATGAACAGTAGTCTCAGGATGTCGTGATATATTGTGATTCTCAAAATACAGAGGTGATGACTCATTTCAGAATGACCACCTTTCTGCCAGTGCAGTGAGGGCCGGAGGGTAGAAATACAAATAGAAATAGAAAATGGTGAGATGAAAAACACATGCTGCCCAAGCCTGACAGCCTTGAGTTCAATCCCCAGAACCCACAGTGAAAGGAAAGCCTGGATCCCCCAAAAGTTGTCCTCTGACCTCCACACATGTGCCAAGGCCTGCATCTACACACACCAAACAAAACACTAAAATTATTAAAAAAAAAAAAAAAAACCAAAGAAAGAAAGAAAGAATACAGACAGGGCTACGCAGAAAAACCTTGTCTCAAAAAAAAAAAAAAACAAAACAAAAAAAAAAAAAAAAAGAAAATAGAATCAGAAAACATCTGTCATAGAAACTGTATTGATAACATTGTATCAAGCTCCACATGAAAGTTTATTGAGGATTTTTTTTTTTTTTTTTTTTTTTGGTTTTTCGAGACAGGGTTTCTCTGAATATCTCTGGCTGTCCTGGACTCGCTTTGTAGACCAGGCTGGCCTCGAACTCACAAAGATCCGCCTGCCTCTGCCTCCCAAGTGCTGGGATTAAAGGCGTGCGCCACCACCGCCCGGCTTTTATTGAGGATTTTTATAGAAACTTCCAAGTGACTATTTGATTTGCGTTGATTGTGTGTCTATGTTGTTAAGTAGCTTTCCATCCATTGTCATGAATAAGCTGTACTTTATATGAAAACTGTCAAGGCAGGGATACCAACCCAAAATGAAGACCAATGAAGATCAAGTTGCTGAGTGTAGTGGCTCATGTCTGTAATCACAGTTCCCAGGAGGGTGAGGCAGAAGGATCACAGATTCCAGGCCAGCCTAGGCTTACTGAAAGAGAAGTGGGTGTGTGGAGAAGAGGAGAAGGAGGAAGAGGAGGAGGGAGAGAGAAAGCACATGGGGCAGGGGCAGAGAAGCATATCCAGTTATACAGTAGAAGCAGCTGCCATCAGTAACTACTACTTATAGAGAAACCTGAATTACAGTCTTGAAATAAAGGCAGATAAGAAGTAACATGAGAACTAGAAGGTGGAACACAGGGGTGTATTGTTTACCTGGGATGCTAGAGACCCTGGATTTAATCCCCAGCACTATAAAAGCAAATCATGTTAGCGCTAACCTGGGGAAAATATGATGTCCTTCTTTAGATGGCTAAAGAAGGTAGCAGTCATTGTTCATTGTAAAATATCACCGCTTACCTAAAGCTATGCAGCATGAAGTCTGCAGTATTAGAGGCCCATGGAGACAGTTGCTTATTCAGTACTCATCGAGTGATTGCCGTGCTAGGGGCTGAAGGTATAGCAGTGAATTACAGTTGATCAGACCTCCAGCCTTAGTGCTGGAGAGATGCCTCAGCAGTTTAGGAGCACTTGTTCTTCTTGCAGAAGACCTGGGTTCAATTCCCAGCACTCACATTGGTGGCTTATAGCCACCTACCTCCTGGGCACTCATGTTGTGTACATTAATATACATTAAATTGTTCTTAAAAGCAAAAGCCCAATCATTGTATTTTACCAATGAAGACTCAGGAGCCAGATACTGGGGTGAAAACCTGCTAGCTACTGGCATCCTTCTCCACACTGTTTTAAATACCCTTCAAATCACTGTTCCTCCTTTCTATTTCCTGTGTTTTCTTATGTTCACTCCCTGTCAATTGGTTGCTTCCTCTGCCTCTTGACCTATGGTTGACTTTATTTAATCCTGTTTACAAAAAGCTCTTGGATTAAAGGTGTGTGCTAGGGCTGAGCCACACCACAGCAAGAAACAAGTTTTTCCATGTCACAACTCAGGGTTCACGATGTGATCAAATATCCTGCAACATTAGATAAATCTAATTTTTTCTAAAGAACCATTAACCTTGGGGTACTTTATTAAACTATGAACTCCTTAAGCCCAGAAGTTTCCTTCCATAGGCATTCAATCTATGCTTATTCTGAATAAACAATATGTCCTGTTTGAGCTTGAGGGTATAAGCTATCATAATTGCTGTAACTTCTTGGCTTTGGAATTAAGTTGTGGCCATGAAAGGTCCTCTGGACCAACATTACTTAGAAATTCTACTTATTAGATAGTTTAATTAGGGAAGGTGGCAGGTGTCTTTTTTTCTTATGCATTTGGGTGTTTTAGCTGCATGTATGTCTATACCATATACATGCCTGGTACCTGTGGTCAGAAGACGGCACCAGAGCCCCAGGAAATGGAGTTCTGGGTGATTGTGAATCACTGTGTGGTGCGGAGGGTTGAACATAGGTCCTCTGGAAGAACGGCAGGTGATAACAGCCCCTGAGCCATCGCTCTAGCTTAGCAGATGTCTTAAGATGTGGTAGCTCTCGGTCAGTCCTGTGAACCTTGAAGATGAACGAACCTCTAGGCCCAGAGTTAATTAGGGTTTTGTCTTAATATGTGGTAGCTCTCATTCAGTCCTGTGAACCTTGAAGATGAACGAACCTCTAGGCCCAGAGTTAATTAGGGTTTAGACGTTGATTTATGATAATGTAGCTTGCAAAGAGGCTAAGCGGATACACTAGAGTGGAACTTTGGTATCACATTAGTGGATTTTATTGCAGGGCCTGGACAGTAGTCTCTTGGTATCTCTGGGAGATTGATTCCAGGACTACTGCAAAAGCCCACAGTTGGGAATGGACTCAAGTCCTTTAAATAAAATGGTGCCGTATTTTCCTGTATCCTATGCATGTCCTCCTGTATACTTTAAATCATTTCTAGGTTACATATGATACCCAATATAACTGAGCATCATGGCACATACCTATAATCCTAGCATTGTAGAGGTGATCATGAGGATAAGACTGGTCTAGGCTACACAGCAAGTTCCAGGCCAACCTAGGCTGCTTAGGGAGACCTTGTCTCAAACAAACAAACAAACACTAAAAAATAATACCTAATATAATGTAAGTAGTTATATCTTATTCTTTAGGAGAAAAAAAAAGAAATAAATGTACATGTTTGGTAGAGTTCCAACTTTTTATTTTTTAGATAAGGACTCACTATGTCACTGACTGGCTTGGAACTTACAGTGTAAATCAGGGTGGCCTCAAGCTTGCTCCTGCTTCACTAGTGCTAGGCTTAAATTGTCTGCTATTGTACCTGGCCTCCAGTTTTACAGGCACACACAGTCACACACATACATACACACACAAGTTTCCCAATTCTGTGGGTGTAGAACCTGTGGACACAGAGATACATCAACTGTACTTGTACCTGGAATCTAGGCTGTCTGTTTTTCTGACACTGTAGTTTCTGGAAATCCACATTCATAAAGCATCAGAGCAGAGAATTTTGAGGAAATATGCTGTCCATGCCTGGAGAATTCTATTCCTGTCCCCACTTCCCTGGAACCAGAAAATTTCTCATCTCTACATTCCATGTCACTGTTCTTTTGTATAAAAGTAAATATCTCCAGGTGTGGTGGCACACGCCTTTAATCCCAGCACTTGGGAGGCAGGGGCAGATAGATCTCTATGAATTTGAGGCCAGCCTCCTCTACAACTCGAGTCCAGGACAGCCAGGGGTATATTACACAGAGAAACCTTGTTTTGAAACAAACAAACACATAAAAAAGTGAATATCACATCAAATATTGTGTTGTCTTGTTCCTAACTCTTTCAGTCTTAAGCCTACCCCACCCTGTTTGTAAACACTCCCCCTTATAACTCAGAATAGGCCTTAGTTGCAGCAGTGCCTCTAATTGTAATGGCTCCATTCAGCTGTGTAGACTGCTGCTAGATTACTGCTGTCTTGCTCTCCTGAGAGAGTCATTAAGAGCCACTTGAAATGTGGTTATACTCTACACGGCAAGTATGGCCTCTCACAACTCCTTACTACTCACTGCTTTACTCCACTGAGTGGATCTCCTCACTTCTCTGTGTTTTTCTCTTATTGGTACCTAGAATGTTCTTTCTTGTTTTCTTCCCCCCGCCTTACATCCTACCCATTCTTTAATCCAGGCTCAACTTCTACTTCTGCATTGAGACCATCCTCTTCCTTTTTTTTTCCTTCTAATTTTTGTTGTTATTGTGTGTTGGGGGGTATGTGTGTAGAGGTCATAGGGCAACGTTCAGAGACCAGTTTTCTCCTTCCACCTTATGTGGGTTCCAGGGACTGAACATAAATCATCAGGCTTGTTACCCTCTGAAGCGTCTCATGGGTCCCTCTTCATCCTCATTTTCCCTCGGATTTTTACACTCATTTTGCCTTCCAGTTGATTAACTTTTTATCATTTAGCCATTTTACTTGTATATGATTCTTTTCTTTTCCTTTTTTTTGAGACAGGGTTTCTCTGTGTAGCCCTGGCTGTCCTGGAACTGACTCTGTAGACCAGGCTGGCCTCCAATTTAGAGATCCGCCTGCCTCTGCCTCCCGAGTGCTGGGATTAGTCAGTCATGCACCACCACGACTAGCTTGACTTTGTCTTTTTTTTTTTTTTTTTTTTCCTCAGTACTAAGAATCTGACTCTGCCTTACCTCATGCATGCTGGGCAAGCACTCTTCCACCGACCTGTAGATACATTCTTGGGAAGCGTTGTGATTGGGCTAACCCAGAGTACTTTCTCTGGTCCATGCAGGAATCCATAACAAACTGTTCAGCTCTCTGATTTCTATTTTTCTTCTCTATGGGTTGCGTGAATGGGTCAGATTCAGTGATTTCTGAGACCTTTGGCAGAAACTGAAGTGACTGCTCATTTTGATGGTAATTATAGTGAATAGCCAGACATTCATATACATGAGTCAGTTCCTTATAAATTTGTAGTGTCAATCTTTCACCCAATGACTTTTGGAAACTTACTAAGATCAAAACAACAGTGTTGGTAACTGCAGACCTTACTTTGCTGGGCTAGTTTATGTTTGCCCAAAGACCTGAGTTTGGATCCCAGCAGCCAGTAAAAGCTTTTGTGCCTATATACCTGTACCCTAGGGCTGAGGGCCAGAGACAGTATGGATGGGGATTGCTGCCTAGCCAGTCTCTCTAGACAACAGCAAGATCCTGTCTCAGAGGAATAGGTAAAGGGCAATAGAGGGACATAAAGTGGGCCTCAGGCCTCTGCATGCCCACACATATGTGTGGACACCAGCACACACACAGACACATTTGAAAATTACTTTCCTTTAGCCTGTTCCCATTTTCTGATTAAAGTTGAAATAGAGTTCAAGATTATTGTCCAGTAATAACCTAAAAAATAATCTGTTGATGCCAACTAAGTGTTTAAGGAGTATTTTTGGTCTATTTTCTGCTGCTAGAACAGCACCTGAGATGGATGATTTATAATGAACAGGAATTTCTTGGCTCAGGGTACTAGAGGTTGGCAAAACCAACGCGGAGGGGCTGACATCTGGCCAGGCTGTTTCGCTGTGTCATTTCCTGGTGGAAAAACAAAAGAGCGTGAGAGCAAACCTGTAGCCTTAAGTCCTTTTATAATATTCATTAATCCACACCGTGGGTAGAACCCTCGATGTTGTAAACTCCTCCTTTTATGCCCCACCTACCAGCACTTTTGCCTTGGTAATTAAGTTACCCTCACAATTCTTGAGGGACATGTTTGAGCCAAGCAGGAGCATAATCTTAGAAGCCAGGTCTGAGCCATGGAACTAATATTAACATTTGTGACCATCTAAACCTTTGGAAAACTCACCTTTGTTGGCTCACATATAAGTGAAAATTACACTGATGTAGACATTTATCCTGGGGCTTTGCTTTGCAATTCATGCTACCCTGGTAGATGACGGGCTTTATTTAATTTTCTTTTTTATTTTATTTTAGTTTTAGTTTTTTAAGACAGGGTTCTCTGTGTAATCCTGGCTGTGCTGTCCTGGAACTCTGTAGACTAGGCTGGTCTTGAACTCACATCTGCCTCCTAAGTATTGAGATTAAAGAAATGCACCACCACAGCTTGGCTTTATTTTGCTTCTTGGCTTTCTAACTATCAGGACATTATAATTTTATGGAGTGTGCAGTAAATCATTTGCTATAAAATTTCTGTCTTTCTCGTGTGAGTGCTGTGGAGAAGAAGCCGAGTCATCTAATTGGAATGTTACTTTTCACACAATTTTGTAATTGCTAAGAGTAGGACATGGCTCCAGATATCTGACAGCTCTATGATGAATTTGCCAGTGATTTGTCTAGATCTTCTGTTCTCAATACTGAAGCATTACTTGTTTTCCTTTTAGTTCAGTCATGGTTGAAATTAAGAAGATCTGTTGCATTGGTGCGGGCTATGTTGGTGGACCCACGTGCAGTGTCATTGCCCATATGTGCCCTGAAATCAGGGTAACAGTTGTTGATGTCAATGAGTCAAGAATCAACGCATGGAACTCTCCAACCCTTCCTATTTATGAGGTAAATTATATATTAAACAGCTCTTCGTTTTTATGCTTGTTATTTTCTTACTGTGTTGGTTAGCTATTTTATATAAACTATTATTGTGAAATCTATGACTGCAACCAATTCAATGAAAAAATAGTAAGGCTGGGCATGGTAGTAACACCCATAATCTCAGCTCTCTGGAGGACTGAAGTAAATGGTCAGCCTGGTCCAAGAAGCTAGTTTAAGACCAAACAGGACAACACAGAGAGACCCTTCCTCAAAACAAAGCAAAGGGCCGGGCGGTGGTGGCGCACGCCTTTAATCCCAGTACTTGGGAGGCAGAGGCAGGCGGATCTTTGTGAGTTCGAGGCCAGCCTGGTCTACAAAGTGAGTCCAGGACAGCCAAGCATACACAGAGAAACCCTGTCTCGAAAAACCAAAAACAAAACAAAAAAAAACAAACAAAAAAAAAAACAAAGCAAAGGTTCTCCATAGCCCTAGGCTGTAGCTCATGCTAGCTTGACTAGCTGACATGTGGCCCTGGGTTCCAGATAATAAGAAAAAGAAAGAAAAAAGAAAAGAAAAACATCTGGGCATGGTGGCCTTTTTATCCCAGCACTTGGGAGGCAGAGGCAGGTGGATCTCTGTGAGTTTGAGGCCAGCCTGGTCTACAAATCCAATCCAGGACAACCAGGGCTATTACACAGAGAAACCCTGTCTCGGAAAAAAAAGAAAAACAAACTAGCTGTGGTAGTGCATGCTTATGATGCCAGTACTTGAGAGGCTGGGGCAGGAGGATTACTGAACATAGTGAGTTCCAGGCCTGACTGGGCTATATCACAATAAAAATTCCTGATAAGAAAATGTTATGGGAGTGTAGCACATGAGTGTAGTATGTGCCAGGCCCTGGATTTCCTCTCCAGTACTGCAGAGGAGGAAAAGAAGAAATTAAGGACAATTATGTCAAGTTTGCTAAGATAGCAAGCCCTTAGAAAGAAGTGGACTGAAGCTGGGGTGTTGTCCAGGCGGTGGAGTGCTGGATCAGCATACACAAAGCCCTGGGTTTTTTCCTAAAAGGAAGCATGGTGGCTTGTTGGGGTAGTGTTAAGCATTCTAAATGTTAATTAATTGGTCCTGCTTGCTGTCTGTTACTTACATTGTCTCTGATTGGTTAAATAAAATGCCAAGGCCTGAGATTGGGCAAAGACAGAGAAAGGTGGGACTTCCTGAGATTAGAGCAGGAAGCCTGCGCTTTAGACAGAGGACTAAAGCATTCCAGCCAGCAGCAGGAAGAAGGAATTCCAGCCAGGAGCAGGAAGAAGAAGACACACGCCATAGGTTAGAGAAAAGAACCTTATTCCACAGGGCCAGGAACATCAGCATACCTTGGAGAATGGCAGTCCAAGGGGACGTATGTATATATGGGGTCATATTTGGGTAATAGAATTATGAGCTAGCTTAGATGGGCTAAGACTGCACAGTTCAGGCCAAGGCTTGTGAAAATCCATGCGGTCTCTGTGTGCTCATTTTTAATGTCTGCTTAAAGTATAACAGTAGCAAACCAATTAACGATAACATAAATACTGGTTAAATAGTTTAATTAGCCAAATTTTTTTTTACATATGGCGCCTCACATTGGGCGCCACCTGAAAACTGCAAATTAATTAATTAATGTAGTTATTTGTAAGTATAAACTGTAATATTAGGCCGGCAGAGTAGCCAGCGGCTTGGCAGAGGAGCAGGCGGCCTGGCCAGAGTCCCTTAACCAGCTGCCTAACTTATCCTGGAGAAAGAGCCCCGGGACCAAAAATGGCCTATACCACCTATAACCTAAACTCTGTTAATTAATATAAGTTGTTATATTAGGCCGGTAGAATTACCAGCGGCTTGGTGGGAGATTCCCCTGGGCTCAAGGGGAGTCTGGGAATCCAACAGCCCAGGACTGCTTGGACTGAGGGCCTATAAGCCGCCACAGTCTTTTCCCCAATAATTAAACACACTAAGACCTTTTAATATTTTAACCCTTAGCCCTTAGCTGGGCAGACTCTCAATTAGCTACTCTAAGTTAACCCAGATCGGATCACCTAATTCCAAACCACCCTGTGCCTGCGAGTACCTTCCAGCAATTCTCCAGTCGTCTGTTTCCTTCTGTGTCTCCCAGCGAAAAGAGAGTCTCTGTGTGTGTCGAATTCCTGCTCTGATCTCAGGAAGTCCCGCCTTCCTACACTCTTTCTGCCTAGCTAATTGGCTATAAGTGATTTTTATTAACCAATCAAGAGAATGCCTCAGAAGGGCGGTAACCAGATCTCAGCATTGAGTTCAATGTATCAGAAACAATATTAGACCTTCCCTCAACATCGGCTCACTCAAGAGTTGGAGTCAGAAGGAACAGAAGTCCACAAGAGTGAATCTGAGGCCAGTTTGGGATACATGAGACCTTGGGTGTGGTTTTATCTTCAACACTCAGGAGACAGAAGCCGGCTACTCTCTGTGTTTGAGCCCAGCCAGGTCTACAGATCAAGTTCCAGGACAGCCAGGGCTACATAGACACTACCTCAAAAATAAATAAATAAATAAATAAATAAATATCCCCAAAACATAAAATAGTAGGTAGAAGTCTGGAGTGGTGGTACACTTGGGAAACAGGGGCTTGTAGATCTCTTGAGTTCCAGGTCAGCTGCAGCTACATGAGACAATGTCTATAAATAAATAAATATTTTATTTTATTTTAGGACAACTATTTGTACTTACTTTTGGGATACAATATTTCACAGTACAGTGCTTAATGATCATATCAGAATAAGTAATCTGTCTATTGCTCAGAACATTTATCATCTTTGCATGAGGAGAATTTTATATGTACTCTTTTGAAGTACATCTGATTAACAGTTACCAGCCAGTGACCTTGTTGTCTTTAGAACATTAGAAGTCATTCTTCCTGGGGCTGGAGAGATGGCTCAGTGGTTAAGAGCACTAGGGTTCAATTCCCAGCACCCACATGGCAGCTCACAATGGTCTATTGCTCCTGTTCCAGGGTATCAATACCCTTACACAGACATACACGCAGTCAGACCACCAATGTACAAATAAATAATTATAAAAACCAAGTCATTCTTCCTATTCAAGTGGACTTCTGAACCCATCATCCATCCAATTACTCTATCATGCTTTCATGACTCTGGTCACCTGTTTTATCCTGTTTATGTGTTATCAGCTCCCTCAGCTTCCACGTCATTGAGAACATGTGGCATGTGTCGTTTTTGTTTTTTGAGACAAGGTTTCTCTGTGTAGCCCTTGCTGTCCTGGACTCACTCTGTAGACCAGGCTGACCTGGAACTTACAGAGATCCACCTGCCTCTGCCTCCCAAGTGCTGGGATTGAAGGGTTGTGCTACCATGCCAACATTTGTCTTTTTGTGCCAGATTTTCTTCATTGAACAGAAGACAGAATTAATGTTTTCTGCAAAATCCCAACTCCATAACTTTTTCTCTCATTTTCCATATCCAGTCAAAATTGCCACAGAAATCTAGAATGTAGTGCAGTGGTTGGTGACACCATGCTTGTTATTTTATTGGTTTATATATGTTGCCAGTCCTGTTTACACTGTAATAAGTAACAGGAATAGGAGTTTACAGTTATGCCTCCTCCAGTAGCTTTATGATAAAAGGCCTCAGTGCTAGGGTGATGAGGACTCAGCTGAGAAAGGCATTTTTTTTGTAAAACCTGATGTCCTAAGTTTGATCCTGGGACCCTCATAGTGGAAGGAGAGAACTGATTCCCAAAAGTTGTCCTCTGACCTCCATATGTACACCATGGCAAGCACATGCCATGACACTCTTGCATACACACACAGAGGAATGAATGTAAAAAATAATTTTAAATATAATAAAGACTAGATTTGAAGTGTATCAATGTTTTACGTGTTTGTATGTGCACAATATGTATGCTTGGTGCTCTTGGAGGTCAAAAGAGGTGTTTGGATCCCTTGGAACTGGCGTTGTGGGTGGTTGTGAGCCACCATGTGGGTGCTAGGAATCAAAGCCTGATTCTCTGCAAGAGCAACCAGTGCTGCACACCGCTGAGCAATCTTTCCAGCTCCCTCCATGAGTTCTTCAAAAATAACAAACAAATGCAGAGATAGTAGTAAATGACCCCCATCACTGTTTGAGCAGCTGTGCACATGGCCACTTCCCTTCCATCTCCCGCCATTCTGACTATTTATAATCTCACCTATGCTCTTTATAATTGCATTATGTGCTTCTGAAGAATGATTCTTTGCATTTGTTACTAAAACCCCAAAATTTTCCTATGAAGAGCTCTATGAAGACTGGGAGGGTAGCCTAGGGAGAGAACATACTTAGCATGATCTAGACCTTGGGGTCAGTCAGCAGCACAAAAAAGCAAAAGAAACAGCTAATGCATGTTCAACCCCCACAGTTGGTTTAAATCAGGAACCAAGTAAGATTCCTGTTTGTATTGGAATGGTCTCTCTTAGGTGTAAGTGTCTTGTTTTGCTTATTTCTTTAGAGATAGGATCTCCCTGGGCAGACCAGGCTGGTCTCAAACATGAAGCTCTCTCTTTGGCCTCAGTGTGCTGGAGTGTAGACATGTGTCACCACAGTCAGTGTGCTAC
>CAJQZJ010009649.1:19950390-19987280 GCA_907164525.1 Lophiomys imhausi | reverse complement strand
GTGCTGAAGTGTAGACATGTGTCACCACACTCAGTGTGCTGAAGTGTGGACATGTGTCACCACACTTAACTTCGTCTTTTTTTTTCCTGCTCACCCGTTCATCCTCCTTTGCTTTGTTGTGGTTTTTGTTTTTTCCTGTTTTTTGGGACTTTTCCTGGTTCCCTTGAGTATTTTTAGCTTATTTTTCTGAGTTCTTTATTGTCTGTAAATTGCTAGTTAGATCTAGAAGACAGACCTGATCAGATTTAAGCTTAGTCGTGTTTTGTTTTTCTCTTCTACAAGAATATTTTTGGACTGATAAGAGAGTTCAGTGGGTAAAGGTGCGTGCCACCAAGCCTGATGACCAGAGTGTGACCCTCAGACAGAGTAGGAGAGGATGGATTCCCAAAGCTTGTCTTCTGGCCTCCACATGTACACCATAGCACACACATCCATAAAATAAATATAGCGGGGTTTTTTTGTTGTTGGTTTGGTTTTTGGTTTTTGAGACAGAGTTTCTCTATGTAGCTCTGGCTGTCTTGGAACTCGATCTGTAGACCAGGCTGGCCTTGAACTCACAGATATATACCTGCCTCTGCCTCCCAAGCACTGAGATTAAAGGCGTGTGCCACCACACCCAGCTCTCTCTCTCTCTCTCTCTCTCTCTCTCTCTCTCTCTCTCTCTCTCTTTCTCTCTTTTAAGGTAAATATATCACCAGTAAAATTGCATGGGGAAAAAGTAAAGATTTTCAGTGTTTTTCACAATAGGACTTAGAAAATACATGCTGATGTCTGTATAAGGTAAATATTGGCTTTTGCAACCACCCCTGTGGTCTGAATCATCAGGTTGAGAGGGACTGCATTCATAATGACAGTGCAAAAAGTTTGCTTGAAATCACAGGGCCTTGCAGGACGTGGGAATAGTTGATACGGAGGGGTTAATGGTTAACTTATTGCCCAGGTACATGGTAACGATGACAAAGCATTTTAGAGCTGCTGATACTCCATGTGATTGTGCAAGTTCACCTTTACTTCAGTTAGTGATTACACCTGTACTGCGTTTTATATATGATCCCTCCTTTGTTTCTGTTTGGTTCTCACAGGACCACCCAGTGCAGCCTGGTCTGACCTCAAATTCTCTGTGTAGCTCGACCTTGCCTCAGACTAGGTTCTCCTGCCTCAGCCCTCCAAGTGTCAGGACAGCAGGTGTTCACTGCCTTGCCCAGCAGTCCTCAGCTCTTGTAAAGATACACTTGGGAAATCTAGACCTCTAAGTTACAGCACAACCTTCCCCCAGACAACGGTGATTCTGTTGTTGTTCGTCTCAGGACTGATATTACTGTGTGTTCAACTCCTTTTCCTTTTCTCCTTCTCTAGCCTGGACTAAAAGAAGTGGTTGAATCCTGTCGAGGGAAAAATCTGTTTTTTTCTACCAACATTGATGATGCCATCAGAGAGGCTGATCTAGTGTTTATTTCTGTAAGTAGTTTGCTTTGCTGGGTGAATTTTAAAATATTGCTGTCTGTGAAAGCTTCGTTGTTTTATTTGGTAGTAAGCCACAAGTGCTCTTTACTGTGATAATGTAATCCATATTATAGGCAGGCACTCCTTTAGAGTGAAGACCTTTGTTCATTTTTCTCTCCTGGCCTCAGCAGCATGTGGCACGTGTACAGAAGCCTCTCCACCAAAGAGTGCTAGCTGCTTCCAGCTGTTTCCTCCAGTGGTTATATTTGTAAAATGTGTTGTTCTGTGAGAATTAAGACCATGACAGCTGTTGATTAGTTAACCAATAGTCTAGGCACTGTTTTGAAAGCACTGAAGAGCCTTCATCCCAAATGCTTTTACTAGGTGAACACACCAACAAAAACCTATGGGATGGGGAAAGGCCGAGCAGCAGATCTGAAGTATATTGAAGCTTGTGCTCGACGCATTGTGCAAAACTCAAATGGGTACAAAATCGTGACGGAGAAAAGCACAGTCCCCGTGCGGGCAGCAGAGAGCATCCGCCGCATATTTGACGCCAACACAAAGCCCAACTTGAACCTGCAGGTATGAGGGAACAAAGCCCTAGCATCAGATTCTCCTTAGGTCACGACTGATGCCTTGAAGTTACTCACACTTCATTCAAGCCTAAACTTTGCTTTGTATTGGTCTTCTAGGTACTGTCCAATCCTGAGTTCTTGGCAGAGGGAACAGCCATCAAGGACCTAAAGAACCCAGACAGAGTTCTCATTGGAGGGGATGAAACTCCAGAGGGCCAGAAAGCTGTTCGGGCACTCTGTGCTGTGTATGAGCACTGGGTTCCCAAGGAAAAGATCCTCACCACCAACACTTGGTCCTCAGAGCTTTCCAAACTGGTTTGTGCATAGCTTACAACTCTGCATTGAATTTGTTTTTTGTGTATAGGCAGTGTCCAACTCAAAATCCTACCTCACTGTCCTGACTGTGGGATCACTACACATAGACACATGCATGCACACATTAAAATAGTTTCTTTGTTTGTTTGTTTTAGTGCAAAGATTAAACCTAAGGCCTTACCTGTTAGCCAAGCTCTCTACCACTGCACTGCATCCCACTTATTCTTGGTTTGGTTTTTTAATTTTTTCCAGACAGGGTTTCTCTGTATATCCTTGACTGTCCTGGACTCACTCTGTAGACCAGGCTGGCCTTGAACTCACAGAGATCTGCCTGCCTCTGTCTCCTGAGTGCTGGGATTAAAGGTGCGCACCACCACTCCTAACCCACTTATTCTTTTTTAAATTGTATTTTCTTTTTTAAAGATTTATTTATTTATTATGTATACAGTGTTCTGTCTGCATGTATGCCTGCGGGCCAGAAGCAGGCATCTGATCTCATTATAGATGGTTGTGAGCCACCATGTGGTTGCTGGGAATTGAACTCAGGACCTTTGGAAGAGCAGCCAGTGCTCTTAACCTCTGAGCCACCTCTCCAGCCCTAAATTGTGTTTTCTAACCAAACTTCCACTGTTTCCTCCAAATACTCCACAGTATCTCTCTTGTCTGTTTAGTAATTTGCGTCACCTCAATAAAACATACTGTCATATAAAATTGCTTGTTTAATCATCATCTTCTCTCGTTTCTTTTTTTTTTTTTAAAGATTTAGTTATTATGTATACAGTGTTCTGTCTGCAGGTATATCTGCAGGCCAGAAGAGGGCACCAGATTTCATTATAGATGGTTGTGAGCCACCATGTGGTTGCTAGGAATTGAACTCATGACCTCTGGAAGAGCAGCCAGTGCTCTTAACTGCTGAGCCATCCCTCCAGCCCTTCTCTCGTTTCTTTTTTGTTTAAAGGCAGCAAATGCTTTTCTTGCACAGAGGATCAGCAGCATTAACTCCATAAGTGCTCTGTGTGAAGCGACAGGGGCTGATGTGGAAGAGGTGGCAACAGCTATTGGCATGGACCAAAGAATTGGAAATAAGTTCCTAAAAGCCAGTGTCGGTAAGTAGAGTCTTCTCTACATAAAATAGATTGCTAAAGCTTCCAGGTTTATGGAAGATTTTTGTTTTGTTTTTTTTTTTCAATTTAACATCTGTTTAAAAAAAAACAAAAACAAAGGTTCACAAGGCAGTGGTGGCTCTCGCCTTTAATCCCAGCACTAGGGAGGCAGGGGTAGGTGGATCTCTGAGAGTGTGAGGGCAGTCTGGTCTATAAATCGAGGCCAGGACAACCAGGGCGAAAAAGAGAAATCCTGTCTCCAGAAAACAAAAACTAAATTCTTGAGGGGCTGGAGAGATGCTCAGTGGTTAGGAGCACTGACTGGCCTTGCACAGGACTAGGGTTTAGTTCCCAGCACCCACTCAGGTTCCAGGGCATCCTAAGCTCTCTTAAGACTTACTAGGCATGTGTACTATGTGCTTGCATGCAGGCAGAACATTCATACTCATAAAATAAACTAAGTCTTTAAAAAAAAATTTAGGGCCTATGAGATGACTCAGTGAGTAAGCTGACAGGATCTCACCTGTCCCCAAGCCTGGTGGTCTGAGTTTGAACTCACTTGCTAAAAGAGAGAACAGACTCCCTCTGACTTCCAGATATGAGCTGGGTTCCACATAGTGCCTTCCTATTAGGTTGTAGAGAGTGAGTGAAGTTGGGTATACTGTGTACATCTGTTATCCTTGCCCTTAGGAAGTAGAGGCAGGAGGATCAGGAGTTTGAGGCTAGCCTCTGTTACATAAGTTCCCCAGGACGCCCTTGAACTTGTTGTGTAGCCCAGGGAGGCTATGAGTCTTCCATGCTCCTCTGTCACTAGGCCTGGCAACAGCATATTTGGCCCAGCTCGGTCTAAAATCCAACTTTACACCAGCCACATATTCAGTTCTCATTATTTGTGGTAGTTAGACTGTATTATAACACTAGAAATACTTTATAGAACACAACTCATAATGAAAATACATAAAGGAAGGTAGGAAAAGGCTCAATGCTTGCCTGGTATGCACAAGGCCTTGGGTTCAATCTCAGCACCACATGTGTACCCACATACACACACTCACACAAAGCTAGTATTTCTGAGGCTACATGTCACTTCTTATTTCTGGTTTCCCTGTGCTTTTTGATGTTTTCTCTAACTATAATAAAAATAGCTGCTATTTACATAAAATATTTTATGTGTCATATATCAGTCAGTACTTTATCTCCTTTAAGGTATTTTTTCTTTTGAGATAGAGTTTCATACAGCCCAGGTTGGCCTTAAACATGCTGTATAATCAGGTTGACCTCAGGCTCCTGATCCTCCTGCCTCTACCTCTCAGGAGCCAGAATCACAGGTGTGTGAAAGTAGACTTGGCTTTTTTACTGCTCATGGCCTAATAAGGTTAGGTGAGCCGGGCATGGTGGCGCACGCCTTTAATCCCAGCACTCAGGAGGCAAAGGCAGGTGGATCTCTGTGAGTTTGAGGTCAGTCTGATCTACAAAGCCAGTTCCAGGACAGCTAGTACTATTACACAGAGAATCCCTGTCTTGAAAAACCAAAAAATAAAAAAAATAAATAAAAAGGTTATATGATTTTATTTTTAGAGAGTATGCAGGTTCATGCAAAGTTTTGTTCACTGTCTGGTGCCCTCCCAGCTGAACCATGCTGGACCTACGTGCAAAGTTTTGTAACTTGCTCAGAATCATAGAATACTGAGCCCAGATGTTTCTGACACTAACGTCCTTACGTCCCTGCTGCAGCCTGAATTGTACTAGCTCATGGGTGAGCTGGGACACTTTGGTCCAAATCCACCCCACAATGTGTTGTAAATAAGTGTTATGGGAATATGTCATCAACCATACCCACAACCTACCTCTTGTCTTTGGCTGCTATGGAATTGCAGTGGCAAAGGTTAACAGTTGTGGCAGAGATTTTATGGCCCACAAAGACTGAAATATTTACCATATGGCCCTTTCCCTTAAAAGTTCACTAACTCTGTAGTAAAGTAAGAGATAAGGGGCAGTCATGCCAGATGAGTGACGTAAGAAATAGAAGATACATGTGAATGAAAAAAGGTCAGTTGAGAGCTGGAGAGGTGTTCTTGTAGATGGCCTGTGTTTATTCCCAGCACTTGCACAGCCACTAAACTGGCCGTCCTTCTTCTAAACTCTAAGGATGATGCACATACGTACATGCAGGCAAAACACTCATACACAATTTTTCTTAAAAATACTTTTTTAAAAGGAAAAAGGTTGCTGGGCTTGGTGGCACACACATTTAATCCTAGCACACTACAAGAGAGTCCAGGACAGCCAGGGAAGTTAAACAGAGAAACCCTGTCTCGAAAAACCAAAAAAAGAAAAAGGTCAAATGTAGCTTTAATGGATCCTGTGTTGGGGAACTATTTGGTAAGTACTTAAAGAGCTGATTAACTACATATAAATGTCAGGTGATTTATAAATGGCTTTTTCTACTTTTTTCATCTTGATACTGGGTTGCATGTAGCCAGGCTGGACTTGAATTCACCATGTAGCAGCAAGAATTTCTGCTATCTGAATATCTGCAGATTTTATTTCTTAAAATCTGAACAAAAGTCACTGATGTTGTATAAGCTTTGCCACCAGATTTAGTTTCTGGATTTTACCTGAAAATATAGTCAATTTATTTTGTTCCACAGGTTTTGGTGGGAGCTGCTTCCAAAAAGATGTTCTGAATTTGGTTTATCTTTGTGAGGCTCTCAATCTGCCTGAAGTAGCTCGATACTGGCAGCAGGTATATATATATATATATATATATATCTTTGTAGTCAATAACTTGTGACTGGATTCTAATAAAGCATGGCAACCTTGGTGAAATGGTTTTGACAGAACTCGTTCCAGAACCCAGTTTCCTTATTTCAGGTTTGTTTAATGAGTGTCTATTTTCTTTTCTGTTGTTGCTGTTGTCTTTTTTGTTTTTTCAAAACAGTGTTTCTATGTGTAGTCCTAGCTGTCCTGGACTCACTTTGTAGACCAGGCTGGCCTCAAACTCAGAGATCCGCCTGCCTCTGCCTCCCCAGTTCTGGGATTAAAGGCGTGCGCCACCATGCCCAGCAAGTATCCATTTTCAGTTAGTCTTTTTTCTAGTCTACTATGATCAGTATTTTTCATTTTTGACACATCGTTACTTCTCATTTTATAGCTAAATTTGCTCCAAGAATAAGTCAGGAAGAAATATTATCCTTTATGTATAGGGGTATGTGTTTGAGACTGTCTCATGTAAATAGAACTTGCTGTGTAGCTGAGAATGACCTTGAACACCTACTCCCTCTGCCTCCTCCCCGGTGCTAGAATTACAGGCATGCCCCATGAGAAGAGACAGTCTCACTGTGTAGACCAGGCTAGCCTGGGACTTGGTGTGAAGTATGCTTTTCCATCAAACTAAAGAACCCGCACTGTAATGTTTTCTAGTGGTTTGCAGCTGTGGACACTGCCCTTCCCCTCTTTCAGGGTAAAAACAAAACTAAAACAGGAATCTTTCTGAGCCAATCAAATGCTTGCTTATTCGAGGACCCTCTGGGAGCATTTTTATGCCTACTCTCATTTAGCCCTCATTTTTAGATGACAGAAGATACTGTGAGAAATGACGTAGTTTGCCAAAGGTACCGGCCAGGTTATGCAGCTTTCCCAAATGGTGTCCCCTGTGTTCATAGTCTTTCAGGTTACAGGCGAGTCCGTAGAGATAGCTTACTTTTTTGTGCATTTCACTCAGCTTATCAGGTGGCTTTATCTTGCCATTCATTATGCCAAAAAGTACAAATGAAGTCCTGATTTTCCAAACCTCTTTGGGCTTGTTTTTCAAGCTCCCAAGACTTTTGAGATGGTCTCTGGAAACTTTTGAAAAAGCCTCCCCTCTCCCTGTGTTCAGTCATCAGCGACTTAAACTTAGCAGCTCAGTCGGAAGCTCGTAGGCTCTCCTCCTCTTAGGATTTTGGTTGAAAGCTTGTCCTGTGCTCGTGGGGTCACAGTTTGTGCAGAAGCACCTCTCCCTCTGAACGGTGTCTGTTCTTAGCCATTTTCTTCTCGTGGTGAGCGTTGGTGAACGGTGGGTCGCAGCATATGACGGGGTGCTTGGACAGCTGATTGCTCACCACCTTGTTCCTTCGGGATTTAAGGAAGCTGGCTCATTTAGGCTGGCTTTGTGGCTGGGGTTCAGGGGCCTTCAGAATCAAGCCTAGCTGTGCTCCTCCCTCCCCACCCCGTCTTTTCACCCAGCCCAGCTTCACTCACGGCAGATCAAGTCAAGAAAATGAACATTTTCACAAAGCTCTAAGGAAGGGAATTGGTGGATTTTCTTCTTCCTATTTTATTTGTTTGTTTTTCGAAAGACAAGGTTTCTCTGTATAGCCATGGCTGTCCTGGAACTTGCTCTTTAGACCAGACTAGCCTGTAACTCAGAGGTCTGCCTGCCTTCCAAATGCTAGGTAGGATTAAGGGTGTGTTCCACCACATCCGGCAATTGGTGGATTTTTAATTTTCAAATTTAAGTCCAAATAACAGTGTTTGGTAAGCTTTGTCATTAATATGTAAGCTGTATATTGGTACAGTAGAATTTTCTATAAAACCATATGTATGTCCTAGTTTGTACTTTTGTAAGTTAACATTGTATATTATACATATAATTTCAGGTCATAGACATGAATGACTACCAGAGGAGGAGGTTTGCATCTCGGATCATAGACAGCCTGTTTAATACAGTGACTGATAAGAAGATAGCTATCTTGGGGTTTGCATTCAAAAAGGATACTGGTGATACCAGGTACTGTTTCTTTAAAACATTAAAAAAGCCGGGTGTGGTGGCGCAAGCCTTTAATCCCAGCACTTGGGAGGCAGAGGCAGGTGGATCTCTGTGAGTTTGAGGCCAGCCTGGTCTACAAAGAGAGTCCAGGACAGCCAGGGCTGTTAGAGAAACCCTGTCTCAAAAAACCAAAAACTAAAATAAAACATTAAAAAAGGTTTTTTAAGCTGGGCGTGGTGGTGCACACCTTTAATCCCAGCACTCAGGAGGCAGAGGCAGGCAAATCTCTGAGTTTAAGGCCAGCCTAGTCCACAAAGTGAGTCCAGGTCAACCAGGGCCACACAGAGAAACCCTGTCTGGAAAAATCAAACAAAAAAAAGATTTTTAAATTTTACCTGTGCTTACCTAATGCGGTATTAATCTCAGGAAGTAGAGGCAAAGACAGGCAAATCTCTGGGAGCTGGAAACCAGCTTGGTCTACACAGCAAGTTCCAGGCCAGGCAGGGTTGCGTGGTGAGGGGGGATATGTGCACATGCCGTGGTGTGTTTGTCGGTCAGGGGACAACAACTCAACTCTCTCCTTCCATAGTGCGGTCCACTTTTACCTGCTAGTTTACTTCACTGGCTCTCTTTAAAGCTTATCAGGGCCAGAAGTGGATAAAAGCACTTGCTTCTCAGCCTGACTGGACTCAGCATAGTGGAAGGAAAGAACCAACCCTGCAAGTTGTCCCCTGACCTTTACCTGGGCTCCAGTGCGCGTGCACACACACACACACACACACACATACAACAGTGTTAAGGAATGAACAACAACAACAAACATTTCAGAACCTTTGAGGGTATAGAACCTTTCATCTTATCCTTATATTTTGGTTGGTAGACATGAATGGAAGCACATATATACACGTGTATATATGTGTGTTTTCTTTTTCTTATTTTCTGGGTTTTTTTTTTTTTTTTTTTTTTTTTTTTTTTTTTTAGGCAGGGTTTCTCTCTGTATCCTTGGCTGTCTTGGACTTGCCTTGTAGACCAGGCTGGTCTTGAACTCACAGAGATCCACCTGCCTCTGCCTCCCAAGTGCTGGGATTAAAGGAATATTATATATATATATATATATATATATATACACACAGTATTTTATTCTCCATCATATAAAGAATCCAGGAAAGGGCTGTCAGCATGGTACTTCACTAAGCAGAGAAGGGCCTATGTATCAACTCTCTCTTTGTATGCATGTGTGTGTGATGGAGAATAAAAAAGCATCTGATTCCTCAACCATTAAGCTAACCTAGAACTTACTCATATCTTAAGTTTCTTGATGCTAGAACACATCATTTAAAACAACACTGATTTGTTTCTCCTTCAGAGAATCCTCCAGTATCTACATTAGCAAATACCTGATGGATGAGGGCGCACACCTCCACATATATGATCCAAAAGTACCCAGGGAGCAGATAGTCGTGGATCTTTCCCATCCAGGAGTTTCAGCTGATGACCAAGGTAGGACTCTGTTCCATAAGTCATTTTGGGTGCAAACCCACACAACTGTTTTTCCTTTGAAACCTTTAGTAGTTGCTTTTTCTGTCACTTTTTCCCAGTGGTTTGTTCAGTATTCATCCTCGCTTCTCTAAAGTTAAACTCTTAGGTATTATGTTCTGAGCTTTGAGTTGAAGTATTAGTTCAGGTGTATTCTAATCCAATAGTTTTTGCAGGGGCCAGGAATATAGCTCAGTGGTGCTGCACAGATCCCTAGAGAGTCCCAGAAAGTACTTGTGGAGAAAGTTTGGGGGTGCTCCTGGTTCCCATCCTCCCAATTCACTCACACAGATTGTTCACTTCTGCCAGACACTTTCTACAGTGCTAGTGTTAGAATGCATGGCTTCAGGTGACTTGTCTCTCCTTTCTTCATTGGTGTTGTTGCTGTTTTATAGTGTCCAGATTGGTGACCATTTCCAAGGACCCGTATGAAGCATGTGACGGTGCCCATGCCCTTGTTATCTGCACTGAATGGGACATGTTTAAGGTGAAGTCTCAAAATTCCATGAAGAAAAGTTCTAGAGGCATTCCAGTGTGAGCACGGTTGACTATGTCTTCACAAGTGTGTTCTAATTATTCCTTTGTATGTCTACACAGGAACTGGATTATGAACGGATTCATAAAAAAATGCTGAAGCCGGCCTTTATCTTTGATGGACGACGTGTCCTGGATGGCCTGCACAGTGAACTACAGACCATTGGCTTCCAGGTAATCAGGGTTCTGGGCTGCCGTTTTGGTTCGGTTGGTTTGGTCTGGTCATTGTTACTTTACTATTTATTACTGTGTATGTGTGTATCTTTGTGTGTGTGCACGTGTGCATTATTTGGGGTAGTGGCACATGTGGAGGTCGGGACAAGTTTGTAGAATCAGTTCTGTCCTTCCTCCCCTTAATCTGCTCATAGACTGCATGCGGGTTGTGCAGCCAAATACCTTCACACCCTGAGCCACCTCAACGGCCACAGTCAATTTTTAAACCCATTGGAGGGGTTTTAGGATTGCCATATTTTTTTTTACTTTTGATGCTTTTATTTTTTAATATTTATTACTTCAGGTTACATCTCCATCACAGTGTCCTCTTTCCACTCCTTCCAGTCCCGCCCTCCCACCCTCTACCCCCTATCCCTTCCATCCCACTCCTCTGGAGTGGAGTGTCCCTACATATCAGTCCCCCACCCCAGTTCAGCAGTCATATGAGGGCCAAGATCCTCCTCATACACTGGGGGCCTACAAGGCAGCACCACTAGGGCAAAGTGTCTCAATGACAGGAAAAAAGTCTATGTCCGTGTTCCCTTTGGTGCATTGCTTGTAGTATAGTTATCCTGTAGTATATGGCTAAAATCCAACTATAAGTGAATAGATGCCACGTGCATCCTTCTGAGTCTGGGTTAGCTCACTCAGGATGAGCTCCTCTAGTTCCATCCATTTGAGGATTGCCATATTTTCTAATTTAGCAGTAAGCCAACCAGGGCAAGGAGTCCATTGTCTGGGAAGTCGTCTCGAATTTTTTGGTAATAGTCCCTCTCCTTCCCCGTTTGTGACATAAGGTTGGTGTCGTTCACTTAGCAGCTAGAAGGGCTTTGGGTGCCTGTCAGTAGAGACGGCATGTGCCCTATCTTACCTCATGCCATAAAGGTCAAGTAAGAAGACACACTGTGGTTCCATGGTGCAGTGCCTTCTGTCGTCATTTGTTCACAGCCCACTGATGCCCTGGGTGAGGGGTGGGGTTTGGTTGTGGGTGGCCCCTGAGGACATGCTTCACTGTGGTGGCAACACTGTCACCCTCGTGTGAAAAGGGCTCGCATCCACCTCACCAGGTGCCCAGGTTCATCATCAGCTGGTGTCGAACCTGGGCCTTTCAGACACTCAGTGCTGCTGTGAGAGGTCTGAAGGAAGAATAGGGGCTTCCTGAGGCTAGCCCTCTTTTCTTTCTCTTTCATCGATGTGGAGCTTGGGAAAACTGATAGAACCTGCCCAGAGCAGAGCATTTGTGTGTTCCACCTGTCTCAACTCTACCAGAGTTCTGTAAAGTACTAACAAGTTGTTAGCCTTCTAACTCCTGGAGCAGTGCAGCCGTGGAGTAGAGGCTCCTGGCAGAGTAAGTTAGGGAAGATTAAACAGTGGTTGCCAGAGAAGGGCTGCCAATGTGGCACCACGCTAAGCTTGTGCGCGTCCTCAGCACTGGCTTGGAGGTGCCAGGAAGGCCCTATCTATCTACTCACCACAAATCCTGGAGCGTCTTTCCTTCACCTCTCACTCACTGGCTAAAGGCCTGTCATTTGTGACCACTGGGTCTCAGCAGTCATCTGGCAACTCCTTGGAAATCCCTCCAACCCACCCTCCTTAGCAACCGCAGGACTGCTTTTCTGGGTTCTGAATTAAACTCAGGAGTATTACCTTTTAAGTGTTATTTCCAAGACACGTAGAGAGATACATATTTAAAGTTATTTTAGCAGGGTGTGGTACGGCATGCTTTTATCCTAGTATTCTGGAGGCAGAGATAGATGAATCCCTGAGTTTGAGGTCAGGCTGGCCTACATAGTGAGTTTCAGGACAGCTATAGAGACCCTGTCACCAAAAAAAAAAAAAAAAAAAAGCCTGGAGAGATGGCTCTGTGGTCAGGTGTTGTCTTCTGGCCTCCAAGGGTACCTAGCACACACATGGTGCACATATGTATGTGCATGCATACATAAAGTAACAAATGATTTTGAGTTCTTAGAAAAATTAACTTCCCCTAGTAAGATTTTTTTTTAATTTTTATTTATTTTACATTCCAATTGCATCCCTCCTCCCTCCTCTCCTCCCAGTTCTACCCATAAGATTTTTTTTTTAATTCAGCTGGGCTAGCTAGCTCCCTCCTATAGTCCCTGCTCTTAAGCGGGGAGAAGCAGGAGGATCAGGAGTTCAAGGTCATCCTCTGCTACATAGGTCCTTCCAGGCCTGCCCGGATTTCATGCTCTGTCCTTTGTTTTTGTTTTTGGTTTTTGGAGACAGAGTTTTTCTGCGTATTCCCAGCTGTCATGGACTCAATGTGTAGATCAGGCTGACCTTGAACTCACAGAGATCCGCCTGCCTCTGCCTCCCAAATGCTGGGATTAAAGGCATGTGCCACCACACCTGGCTTATACCCTGTTTTAGAAATAAAATAAAGTAGGAAAGGGAATCACTAAGGGAGAATGTATAAGTGACTCAGTAAGATTAGTATAATGCAGACATCTTTTGTAGTATGAGTCAAAATTAAAGGATTAATTTTTAATTCAGGAGGTACAAAAATAGAGTAGTTTGTTTATTTCTACTAGAGGGGAGATAATCTTATGCTGTTAAATGGTTGTGTGGGGCTGGAAAGGGGGCTCAGTGGTTAGGAGCACTCACTGCTCTTCTGGAGACTTTAACTCAGTCCCAGCACCCACGGGGCCACTCACCCGTCTGACCCCCTGGTGTGCAGGCATAATGCACACCACATACATACAAGGTAGGCGAGGTGCTTGTGCTGGGCTGGCGTGCGCCTGTTACTCCAGCACAACATAGCAAGACACAATCAAGACACCTAAGTGTGGAGCACCTGAGGGTAGAAACACAAAAATAAAGGAGCCAAAAGATCCTCTCAGCAGCTCAAGACAACTTGAAAATTTTTCTCCTCCTCTTCTCTTACCTCTCTGCATTATAGCGCTCTTATGTATGTGTGCTATGATTAATAGTTCCTTTTTTTCCCTCTTCAGATTGAAACAATTGGCAAAAAGGTATCTTCCAAGAGAATTCCATACACTCCTGGTGAAATTCCAAAGTTCAGTCTTCAGGATCCACCTAACAAGAAAGCCAAAGTCTAGACATTGCCATTTTTCCTGTGATGATTTTGGTACTTCAGGGTAGCCAGTGTCTGTCTGATATGAAATGATGAATGAACTACATGTTTTTAAGGAAACAAAAGTATTTTTTTAATCATCAAATTTATACTAGCTGTATGGGTGTTAGCATATCTAGTAATTATGAATCTAGAATAATTTTTACATATTTTTATATTATTGTCCTCTCGGTTATTGAATGGATGGAAAGCAATCATGTTGGTTTAAATATTGTCAGTTTTTGTAAAATAAAAATGAAACTTTGAACACTTTCTAGCATTACAAATTGTCTACAGACTACACTGTAATATGAATACAGGAGAAAGGCAGTCTCGTTTTCCTGAGTGTTGATTTGTTTGCTTAGCATTAAATGGAGTTTTGAAGCTATGAAATCACTGTGCCAGTATGTATGGGCTGGTTCAAGTTCCCTGGCCTCTTCGTTTAATGAGGTATGTCATTAGTGGGTTTAGTTGTTTTTCCCAAAAGATCATCACTCTGCATTACCTTCCCAGTTTAACTTGAACAGTGTTTCCTTTTCCTGAAAAAAAAAAAAAAAAAAAAATGTGCCCTGAGAAGATAAATCAATAGTGTGGTGTGTTCTGTTCTTTGTTTCTTAGCTTTGTCACTCACTGATTGCTACTTCTGCAGCCTCTGAGGCAAAAAAATGTTTTTTTCCTTTATTTTTAGATTTTTTTTTTCCAAGACAGGGTTTCTCTAGGTAATAGCCCTGGCTATCCTGGACTCCCTTTGTAGACCAGGCTGGGGAACTCAGATCCGCCTGATTAAGGGGGTGCACCACCACACCCAGTTGATTTTTTTATTTCTATTACAATTCTAATTTTTTTCCTGTAAGCAAGAAAACTAATAAAATCATGTGTAAACTAAAAGATTTTCAAAGTTACACATATCTTCTTTATGTTCGTGTATTTATTTAGAGGGGGATGTATATATGTGCAAAAGTCAGAGGACAGCTAACAGAGTGGTCATTTGTCTCCTTCCATGTGGGTCCTGGGCTTTTAACTCAGGTGGTCAGGTTTGGAAGCAAGCAATTACTCACTCAGCCATGTTAGCATTTCTCAAAATATTACTTGTCCTGTGTGCATGCGTGTTCGCAAGAGTGTGCATAGAACCAACTCTGGGTTATCTGTTGTGTCATTCCATAGTGCATCCTGGGGGTTGAACCATGGTCAGCCTTAATGATAGGCACCTTCACTCCCTGAAATTTCACGTTTACTTATGTGTATGAGTGTTTTCCTGTATACAATATAGGCACTGTGTGGATGGTACCTGGGGAGGGCAGAAGATGGATCCCTTGGAACTGGAGTATGGATGGCTATGAGCCATTGTGTGTGAGCTAAGAACTGAACCCAGGTCCTCTGCAAGAGCAGTTAAGAGCTTTTAATGGCTGAGACATATCTACAGCCCAGTATTTTGTCTCTTGAATTATTTGCACTGGTTGTTTTCAGATGTGTTGATGATGTCATATTTTCATTTTATGCTGTATGCACTGAGAATATACAAACTTAAGATACATGTCTCATCCTTTAGGACTTTTGTGATTGAGTGAAAATAGAAAATTGACACCAGTGTGGGGGTGGAGGGGTGGCACACGACTTTAATCCCAGAAATAGGAAGATCTCTGTGAGTTCAAGTCTACAAAGTGAGTCCAGGACAGTGAGGGCTGATACACAGAGAAACCCTATCTCAGAAAAAAAAAAAAAAAACAAAACAAACCAAAGAAGCAAAAACAATAAATGCTTGTCCTAGTGGTACAGGCCAGTAAATGTCAGTCTTGGGTGTTCAAGGTGAGAGGATCCAAAGTACAAGGCCTGCCTCAACTTGACAGTGCAAGACCATGATCAGTTCTTAATGGCTTTCTTGAAGCACTAAATCCTCTCTGACACCCACTTCCTGTTCGGTGGTGTAACCGCCCATGATTAGTAGAACCTGTTTGAAGAGATCTCACTTGACAATGAGAACACTCTGACACCAGAAGTAGATTGTTGTTAGAGTGTGCCCCCTGGCACGATGAGGCGGAGTGACAGAACCTGCAGCGTGGCCTGAGACGTCTTTCCAAGATAATAAAGCTCCAATTTACCTTCTGACTCAGAATCCTGTCTTTTTCTTTATGTCTTACAAAGGAAATCTTATGTGTCTATATTGTAAAGCATGTAATGTGGATAATTGATTCTGTGTAAGGTTTTAAAATAAATCAGTAGTTATTATAAAGATTATGGAGGGGACTGGAGAGATGGCTTAGTGGTTAGGAGCACTGGCTGCTCTTCCAGAGGACCTGGGTTCAATTCTCAGCACCCACATGGCAGCTCACAATTGTAACTCCAGTTCCAGGAGATCTGACATCCTCACACAGACATACATTCGGGCAAAAACACCAAGGCACATGAAATAAGAACAAATAATTAAAAAACAAAGGTTATGGAGCCAGGAATGTAGTTGTATTGGATCCAATGTCTCTGGCCTCCACAGGTACCCACACACATACAGATACAAATAACCATGTAAGATACACAAATAATTTTTTAAATCATATTTAAAAATTTTGCAACAAAAAGTCATGAGACTAAGTGTGGTGGCTCAGTCCTTGGTGAGCACTTGGAAGGTGAAGCAGGCAGACGCTGTGAGCTCCAGGATAGCCTAGACTACATAAGTGAGTTTCGGGATAACCTTTACTACATACTGAGACCCTGTCTTAGAGCAAGTACACAAATGGCGGGAAAATAAAGTCTGGTTTTTGGTCTGGAGTTGAAGTGGAACATGAGTAGAAGATTGTTTGGGGAAGATGTTTTAGGGACAGGGTTTTGCTGTATAATCTAACATAGCCTCAAACTAAACTAAGGATTCTTCTCCCTCGGACTCCCAAGTGCTAGGACTTGGCCAGTGTACTTCTGGCCAGCTAGTGTTGCAGGCCTGTAATCACAGCACTTAGGAGGCAGAGCCAAGACATCAGGAGTTTGAGGTCATCTACTACACAGCTAGTATGAGGCCAGCCTGGGCTGCATGAGACTCTGTCTTAACAAACAAAAATGTGCTACCACATCCAGTTTGGAAGGACAGATAAGAGGCTCTGACTGGGCTGGCCTTCGACTCACAGCCATCTTCCACGCAAGTGCTGACATTCAGGTATGTGCCACCATGTCTTGTCCTGTGCACACTGCTGCTTGTTCTTCTCCTTGTAAGGAACCCATTGCAATTACGGCCAGCACTGGGTGCAGGTAGGGGAAGCCTAATGTAATAAAACAGAGTAGGAAGGAGCCATTGGTGGTCAAGGGATTTCTGGACAGTAGTGAGTGCATGGGTAAGTAATGACTGGGTGCTGGCTGATGTCCCTGGAGGAGAAGGTGCCCATCAGGACCACGGAGGCTCTTCTAAAGGACGGGTGAGAGGGGAGCACTGACCGGGAAATCAGCCATAGGTCTAACGTGAGCAGCTCTCCCATCGTCTCCATTCCCAGATCCACAGAATGAGAAGCACCCTAGCATTTATACTTAGACCGTTTTCTTAGCCCCTGGGTTCAAAGAACAGGCAGGGTAGGAGATGAAGTATCATGGAGACACTAGAGCAATGGATCAATCTTTCCCCATTTTCTTTTTTTTTTTAGGTTTTTTGAGACAAGGTTTCTCTTTGTAGTCCTGGCTGTCCTGGACTTTCCCCCAGCAGCTAGCAATTGTCAGTAACTCCTCAGCTACTAACACTAGTGGGAGCTCCTGAACCCTTCCTTGCTTGACTTGATCTTTGTAGATCTTTTTAAAAAAAGATTATTATGTGTCACGGAGTCCATATATGTATAGGTGCACACATTCCTCTACCTCCAGATCCAGAAGACATTGATTTGTGGCCTCCACGGGCATGTGTACTACACACATGCACATAGAACACATACAAGTAAACAAATCTTTTTAAAAAAGAAATGTCATAATATATAGGTTACTATGATTTATAAGACCTTCTAAATGTTAGTTCATTTTTAAATTACAATGGTAACAGCAAACTGTTCAAAGATGTTCGATGATTACACCATCAGAAACAATGAGGACAAAGAAGGTAGGAAAGAAGCCAAATGAATTATCATTAAATATGTAGCCTAAGCCAGGCGGTGGTGGCGCACGCCTTTAATCCCAGCACTTGGGAGGCAGAGGCAGGCGGATCTCTGTGAGTTCGAGGCCAGTCTGGTCTACAAAAGTGAGTCCAGGACAGCCAGGGCTGTTACACAGAGAAACCCTGTCTCAAAAAAAACAAAAAAATAAACAAAAAAAAAATATGTAGCCTAGACTTTTTTTTTTCTTTTTTCTTTTTCTTTGAGATAGGGTCTTAGGTAGTCCAGCCTGGCCTGAGTGCAATTACAGGGATATGCCGTAATGCCTGCATCAGCCATTTCACACAAAACGTCACTGGTGAGCATGCACAGGAATCCTGACACACTGGCGCCACCCTGATACCAACTGGAAGCAAAAGCTTAAAACTCCTGTGGTCTTGAAGGTCTTGGCTAAGTTTTAGAGGCCTTTGTTTTTCTTTTAGCCACTAGATTTTTCAGGAAAAATTCACCTATTTAGGAAAAATAAGAAAAATAAGAATACATTAATATCATCCTAAAGTAAGCAGAAACAAGCTGCTATTTCAGAATCCTGCCCCTCACAAAGGTTTATATTTATCGGTATTTCCTCCTCTCAAGTCTCAAAGGCAGTGTTTTTATCATGTAAGTGTTCGTATCTTTGACATTTCCTCTACTGTTTTGGTTTAATTTTTTATTTTTTGAGATTATATCACCACACCCCCTTTCCCCTCCCCTCTCTGTGACAGCAGAGGTCTACTCAGGCAGCTATGCTCTACTCCTTCCCACACCCAAGCGTTACACAAGATGGCCTGCTGAGCCCGTGGGCCTGCTTCTGCATGTTCACCCCACTGTGAGGGCTGACAAAGTGCTGCTGCTGCACAGCCTGGAGAGCAGCTCTGCCCATTCTTGGTCTGTATCTGACGTTCATAAACAGAGCGGACCTCACTGCAGCCGGGCACTGGTCTATGGAGGTCTCTCACTCATTCCCTTCCAGAGAAGCCTTCTGTAGTGGGCTTTTGCCACCATGCGAGTGGAGCCCGAGCTACATGCTGGCTGCGCTGCAGTCCCTCATCTAAATATGGTAAAGGCAGAACCAACACCAGCAGACTGCAGTCCCTCATCTAAATCCGGTAAAGCAGAACCAACACCAGCAGACTGCAGTCCCTCATCTTGGTGCAGTGCTCCACACACCAGAATTTAATCTTTTAGTAGTGACTTTAAAAACACTCAAAGGTTCATAATTCACTTCCTTGCAAGTGTTAGAAACTTTCCTTTTAAATAATTACTTTATGCTGCACACGGTGGTTCACACCTTTAATCCCAGCACTCGGAGGCACAGGCAGGCAGATTTCTGTGAGTTGGAGGCCAGCATGATCTACATGGTGAGTTCCAGGTCAGCAAAGACTATACAGTGAGACCTTGTCTTGAAACAAACAAATTAAAAACCACCCACCACAAAAAAGAAAGACAAAAACAGAGTAAATATTAATGTAGGGTGCCCACTTTCAGAAGCTAATACTGGTTCTAGCTTCTGTGTGTATTTCAACTTGCTGGTTATCCTGCTCAATTCTCACTTTGTGTTTTGTTTTTGTTGTTTTTAGAGAAAAGATTTCTCTATAACAGCCCTGCCTGTCCTGGACTCGCTTTGTAGATCAGGCTGGCCTCAAACTCACAGAGATCTGCCTGCCTCAGCCTCCCGTATGCTGGGACTAAAGGCGTTATGCCACCATGCCTTTCCCCAAATGACTTTTTAATCCCTTGGAAAATTCCTTTATTTTCATAATCAGCTCAGTCCACTGACCAAAGCAAGAGCTACATACCAAAAGTAAAAACTTACATTGTTAGTAAAACCAGTAAAAATCTGTTTAGAGAGATGATGATTTTACAGTTTTCCCTCTTATGTCAAGGGGATTAACAAAGAGATTAACTGGGCAAGAAGCAGAGGCTCCCAGCGCTTACCCTGGTCTGGAACCAGCTGCATGGAGGCACAGCCAGTACCACTGTCAAGTGGATAAACATTCCCAGAAAACTGTATCACATGATCTATATGCTCCACTTTTTTCTGGAAGATCTGCTACTGAAGCCATCCATGTAATAATTTGACTATGCAAATTATATTTGTTCTTGTCAAACAGCTGAGATATCAAGAACAGCGAGGGATGTGAACAAGGAACAAATGAAGCTGAGGAGAAGCCTCTTTTAATATAACCCTATGGAGCAAAGCTATCAAAGACATTCGAGGAAAAGAAAAAAGAAAACCTCTTTTTATTCCCAAGGTAAAAGACAACCACAGCCATTGTAATTTCCTTTAGAGCTTTGGTGCTTTGAGGTGGAACATAACTGTGGGAAGTTAATGGCCTAAAAAGACCTACCCCCTGCAGTCCAACTTACCCGCTTTATATGAAGAACGCACCAAAGGGCCACTTGCAGTGTAATGAAATCCGAGTTCATTTCCTACTTTTTCCCAGTATTTGAACTTCTCAGGAGTAACGTATTCTTCAACCTTGATGTAAATAATCACTTCAGACCAGATTCCAGAACATACAAAGTCTATACCCATGTGTTTGGAAGGGCTCATCATTTAAACAGCCCCTCCCTCTCCTCTCTGATCATTACATGTGTATTTATTGAATTCTATCAGAACATAACCACAGAGGATTTAGAGAGGAGGAAACATCACTTTGTACTACATTAGCTGTTTCAAAGGATAAAGAAAATGAGAACATAGAGATTTATACTTTTCTTTCATTTATTAATAGTAAAGCAAGAACTAGTCATGTCTATGAGAGTCTCTGGATGTGTACACGTGTGTGCATACACATTGTTGTGTGTACATGCACAGGTATATAGGCCAAAGATAACCCTAGAAGTCATTCCTCAGGAATCTTCCACCCTCTTTGGCTACAGGAACTCTCAGTGGCCTACGACTCTTAAGGAAGTCAGGCTGGCTGGTCAGTGAGCCCCAAGAATCTACCCATTTCTATCTCCTCTGTGCTGGGATTGATTATAGGCACACTCCACTACGCCTGTTTGTTTGTTTGTTTTTAATGTGGTTTCTGGGACATGAACTCACTCAGTCTCCAAGCACTTTAATATCACTCCAAGTTCCCAAGACAAATGCCTGAGGACAAGGCTAATTCATCTTGTACGTCACGCTGAGCACTGCACCTGGCACATGTTTTATGTTTGGTTGTTTGGCAGGACTAGGGCTTGAACCTAGGGCCTCAATGCTAGGCAAGTGCTCTAGCACAGAGCAACAGCCCAAGAGTGCTATTAGCACATGAGAAAACTCGACACAATTTTCTTGAGTAAATGAACTACCCACTCCATTATAGAAACAGAAAACTGTCTTTTTTTGTTTTTTGTTGGTTCTTCCAGACAGGGTTTCTCTGTGTAACAAACCCTAGCTGTCCTGGACTAGCTTGGTAGACCAGGCTGGCCTTGAACTCATAGAGATCAGCTTGCCTCTGCCTCCCTAGTGCTGGGTGCCTTCCTTTTCTTATTTCAGCTTTGTCTTCAAGTCAACTGTAACCCGTCACAGACCACCAAACGTTAGTAAGCAGTTTAACTCCTTCTGTGTGCTCACTTGACTTGAGCAGTTGGGTAGCAATAAATACCAGTTGCTGCTTCCTATGGCAGTAAGATGGAAACACACACACACACACGCACATACACACGTGCACGCACACGCGCACACACACACACACACACACACACACACATACACACGTGCACGCACACGCACACACACACGCACACGCACGCACACGCACACGCACACACACACAACATTAGCCTAAACAGCTGATGGCTTCTTGGGAACTCAACACATTTGTACCTTAAGGTGGCGCTTCGTTGGCTGCATATACTGCCCTAGAGTTAAGCAGTCCACATCGGCTGCCCGGAGTGCTGAAAGGAAAAAAAAAACAAAGATCCCACTAGCAGGTGCTTCAGTTTCGTTACAGATGTAAGTACAGTCCCATGAGGAGCGCTTGTAAACCGTGGGCTGTGGCACAGCCCAGCACGGCAACATGAGATGGGCGAGCACTCATTCATTCAAAACACATTATGAGTCATGGACTCTGATGAGGATTGGAAACACAGCAATGATTACTACAGTAGCATGAAAATGGGAGACAGTAGGAGAAATGGCTGGATGTGGTAGTGCACGCCTTTAATCTCAGCACTCGGGAGGCAGAGGCAGGCAGATCTTTGACTTGAAGGCCAGCCTGGGGCTGGAGAGATGGCTCAGGGTTAAGACCACTGGCTGCTCTTCTAAAGGACCCAGAGTTCAAATCCCAGCACCCACATGACAGTTCACAGCTGTCTGTAACTGCTGGCCATGGTGGCACACACCTTTAATTCCAGTACTCAGGAGGCAGAGGCAGGTGGATCTCTGTGAAATCAAGGCCAGCCTGGTCTACAAAGTGAGTGCAGGATAGCCAAGCCTACACCGAGGAAAGAAAAGAAAGACAAATGCATTTAATGCTGTCAAATAAAAGCTAAAATAGGAAGAGAGGCTTTAGAACAGGAAGAATGTTAGGCATAAAAAGTGAAGGGAGGTGACCCATGAGAAGCCATGCCCATCCTTGCTGTGTTATCTTTCCTCTCCTTTCCCGTGTTCTCTATTAATCCCCATGTTTAAGTCTACGTTACAATCTTTTTTTTTTTTTTTTTGGTGGCTGGACAGACAACCATGGATGGTAGGTACCAAACTCTCATATTTTTGATTGTGAGACTATTGTTTAAAGGCTGAGCCATCTCTCCAGCCCTAAAATCTTTTCTTAATAAACTCCAACTCCATATTTAAAAAAAAAAAGTGAATGAACAACTATCCTAAAGCAAAGCATTCATTGGAGTCACACACACTGTACCAGGCATCTCTGTGGTGAGCAGGATGAGTTCTCAGCAGTGTGACTCCACCTCAGGCCTATCAGATCCTTTCTCTGTCAGTTGTACTAAGGCACAGCCATGGACTCAGAATCTTATTATCCACTAGTGTCTGGTACCTGGTAACTGGCTCCAATGACAGAAAGAGGAGAGAGGACGAAATCCTGTTTTCACTGGAATAGGGGAGGACAAGGAGGCCTAAAACTTGTATCTTGAGCGCCATGTACACCATTCCATGGTGATCTAGGAAAGCCACTTTTCCTTTTCATGTTCTATTTGCGACCGTGATCTACCGGGTTCTGGACATGGCAGCCAGGACGCTAGCCCTGGCCTACCCCTGCAGCCCCAGACACCCTGTTCTCAAAGCCATCTGCACAGACTCTGCGGAAGCATAAGCTCAACAGTCTCCGTGAAACAGGGTTCCTCCACCACTCAGGGTAAACAGGAAGGGGTTTCCGGCTTTCACCCTCTTTACCTTTCATCGTGGCATGGACTTGCTCGTCGGTCTCACCTAGGCCCAGCATTATTGATGTTTTAGAAACAACATCAGGCTGGACCTCCTTGGCATGTTTCAATACACGAAGAGATTGGTCAAAATTGGCCCGGGGATCACGAACTTTCCTGGAAAACAGGGTGACTCTCAGTGATGGAACAAGTTCAACTGTTATGCAAGCAAGCTGGAAGACCAGAAAGCACATTCTAGAACAGTGGTTCTCAACCTTTCACAGGGGTCACCTAACACCATCGGAAAAAATAGATACTGACATTACTATTCATAACAGTAGCAATAAAAATAATGTTATGGTTAGGGGTCACCACAACAGAAAAGGTCACAGCATTAGAAAGGCTGAGAACCACTGTTCTAGGATATACAATCCAGTTACTGAGTATATGTCCCAAAGGTACATCTGTACACAGGGTTATTCACTTAGGAAAGAAAAGGAGGCCTTACTGGGCTTCCTAGGCCTGTCAACTTTTCAGGCCTCTCAAGCCTGGGACAGAGAAGACCACACTAGAAGTCACTCAGTTTATATACTGAAAAATTAGAATTCTGAAGCTCAAAATTATAATGACTTATAGTGAGAAAAGAAACTGGGGCGAAGACAGACAGACCCCACTGTGAGGACAAAACCTACTGGAACAGTCGCTTCAGGGCCTTGAAACTTTTTTTTTTTTTTCGAGACAGGGTTTCTCTGTGTAGCTCTGGCTGTCCTGGACTCACTTTGTAGATCAGGCTGGTCTCGAACTCACAGAGATCCGCCTGCCTCTGCCTCCCGAGTGCTGGGATTAAAGGCGTGCGCCACCACCGCCCGGTTTAGGGCCTTGAAACTTTTATGCACATTTCTTTCCTACAAGTTGGACTGCCCTCTGCTGGTGAGCATTACACGGCAGGCTTGGAGGGAAGCATTCTGGAATCTTCACTGGAAGGATACCAAGGAGACTGGCACCCACTGCTGGTGATATCACCACAGGGTTTGTATAGGCTGGGTGCTACTCTTCAACAATGGCCAAACCACTATGATTTAAATGAGAAGAAAGGCAAAGGGCTGGAAGTCATTAATGTAAGATCAGCATTTAGTTGAATTCTAATGCAGCTTTGTGTTCTGTATTTTTGTTTGTTTGTTTTTGTTTGTTTGTTTTGTTTCAATTGAAGAGGTAGGGGATTGGAGAGGTGGCTCAGCAGTTGAGAGAACTGGCTGCTATTCCAGAGGATCAGGTTCAATTTCCAGTATCCACAAGAGGCTAACAACTGTGTGTAACTCTAGTCCTAAGGGACTGACACCTCTTCTGGCCTCTGGTCTCCAAGGGCTCTGCCTGCAGAGCATGCAGAAATACACCCACATACAAGGAAAAACAACCAACAACCAGTAAGCTATTCTCTGACTTCGACAGGGGTGTTTGTGTATGCCTGCACGTTTTGGTTTTGGGTTTTCCAGACAGGCTTTCTCTGTGTAGCCTTGGCTGTCCTGGAACTCACTCTGTAGACCAAACTGACCTTGAACTCAGAGATCCACCTGCCTTTGCCTCCCAAGTGCTGGGATTAAAGTTGTGCTACACCACGCCCGGCCTATGTTTGTACTTTATTTTTAAGTTTTTTTTTTTTAAATCATGGGTATATGTGTGTGCCTGTGTCCACAAGAGTGCAGGGATCAATGGAGCCCAGAGGCACTGGATCACTCTGGAGCTGGAGTAACAGGTGACCAAGGTGAATGCCAGGAACTCTAGTCCTCTTCAAGAGCATATAGGCTCTCAATCTCTGAGTCATCTCTGTAGCCCTTGGTCACTCACTTTTGGTGGCTATCTTTTCTGATTTTTTTTTTTTTTACTGATTTTTTTTTTTATTAATTCATGAAGAAAGGACAGGAGGAAAGGAGTCAGAGAGGAAGGGGAAAGGAAGAAGCTGCCTTTGTCTAAGCCCACTTGGAAGCCCCCCCCCCCCCCCTGGCAAAGTGAGAATCCACAGTATGCTGTGACCGCTAATGTGTGGTCACCTTTGTAATTCTGGAACAGTTTCTACGTTATGTGCGTACACATCTAATCCGGACAGAGCCACCTTCTCCACTGCTCTCAGGTCTCCTCGGAAGTCAGGTGTGAGGCATTCCACAAGGATTTTTGGATTCCTAGGAGGAAGATAAGCATTGAACTGAGGAGAAAAACTGACAGGACTGTTGTCAGGGACCCCAGGAGCATGTCACCCTTGACCCTTGCTAAGGAAGGCACGGACACAGTGACCCCAGGAGCACGTCACCCTGATCCTTGCTAAGGAAGGCGTGGACATAGAACAGTTCAAAACCAAATAAAATAAAACCATTTAAGGGAACCAAATATAAAACACAATTGTTATCATTATTATTTTACTGTTTGAAAACAAATTGGGGTTTTTTTGAGACAAGGTTTCTCTGTGTAGCCTTGGCTGTTCTGGAACTCACTCTGTAGACCAGGCTGGCCTTGTACTCACTGAGATCCACCTGCCTTTGCCTCCTAAGTAATGAGATTAAAGGTGTGTGCCCCCACATCTGGCTTACGTTAGGCTTTTTATTTGTTTAGAGATCTAATTATTTTCATTTTATGTGTGTTTTGCCTCTATGTGTGTATGTGCACTTAATATATATGCTTAGTGCTCACAAGAGTCCAGAAGTGGGTGCTGGATCCCTTATGGAGTTAGGGTGGTTGTCAGTCACCTTGTGAGCTGGGAACTGAACCCAGGTCTTCTATAAGAGCAGTCAGTATATGTTCTTAACTGCTCAATTTTTGTGTGTGGAGGGAGGGGGTAAGCTTTAAACCTAGGCCCTCGAGCATGCTAGGCAAGCATTCTATCACAGCTAAACTAAAAACTACTCTTAAATGGTAACTTATTAAAAGCTCTGTACTACGCTGGATTGGTGGCCCACCTTTAATCCCAGCATTTTCGATGTAGAGGTAGGTGGTTTTCTGTGAGCTCAAGGCTGGCCCTTTCTACATAGTGAGTTTTAGGACATCCAGGGCTACACAGACTCTGTCTCAAAGAGAGAGAGAGACCTCAAACTGAATTTGCATGTGTCTAAAAGGCCCTTAAATTACATAAACAAACATAAAGCCGGCACCTTTCCTTCAAGCATGACACGGTCTTGGCAATGTGCTCGGCTCCCCCATCAGGCACATCTAGAAGGAAGAGAAGCTGTTGTTCAAGACATGCCACAACTCAGCTACAGCCACCGTGTCACGATACTAACCATCTCGATCCACCGACGTCAGGACGACATAATCCAGACCCCACTCCGCAATTGCTTTGGCTGTATTGTAAGGCTCATTGGCATCCAATGGAGGGGGGTTTCTTGAGGTCTTCACAGAACAGAATCTGCAGCCTCTTGTACACGTGTCCCCCATCAACTACAACAGAGATATCCCAATTTAAATCACGTATGCAGAGGACGCTCAGGAACATGTGGCACAGAATGTCAACAGACTGAAACATTCAAAATTAAATCATATCTGGTTAAGGAATACAAATCTATGTGGAAAAAGAAAACAATACACTCAAGTGTTAATGGAACTGGAGGGGGTATGGGACCAGAAGGGGACAGATTTTATAACTTAAGGGGCCAATGACATGGCTCAGTGGGGATAGGCACTTGCTGAGCAAGCATGGTGACCCGAGTTTGATTCCCAGACCCCTCAAAGGTGTCCTCTGACCTCCATACGTACATCCATAGGCACACAATCATCATCAAGGAGACTTCAGCTTAAAGCCAAGTGCACTGCTGCATCCCCAGAATCCTAGCATTGAGAAGCTGAGGCAGGAAGATCATGAGTTCAAGGTCAGCCTGGGTTCCACCGTGAGACTCAGTCTCAGATTTTAAAGTGAAACATGGCTCAGTGCTTAAGAGGACTGTTGTTCTTTCGGGGGACCCACGCTCAGCTCCCAGCACTCACACCGAGCGGCTCACAACCACCTGGGACGCCATGGCTCACTATAGTTCTACAGAAGTATAGAATCCCAGTGGTTGTGAGCCAATGGCTCTGCCCTCTGCATGCACTCATGTACGCATCACCACAGACACACACAGAATTAACATTAATTAGGCCAAGGGGTAGTGGTGCACGTCTTTTTTTTTTTTTTAGGTTTTTCAAGACAGGGTTTCTCTGTGTAACTGGAACTCACTCTGTAGACCAGGCTGGCCTCGAACTCACAGAGATCCACCTGCCTCTGCCTCCTGAGTGCTGGGATTAAAGGAGTAAGCCACCACTCCCGGCCAGTGGTGCATGTCTTTAATCCCAACACTCGGGAGGCAGAGGCAGGCAGATCTCCCTGAGTTCGAGCCCAGCCTGGTCTACAAAGTGAATCCAGGACAGTCAGAGATGTACAAAGAAACCCTGTCTTCCTCTACTATGTGAGTCCTGTGGGTTGAACTCAGGACACCAGGCTTGGCAGCAGGTGACTTTACCCACTGAGCCATCTGGCTGGGCCAGAAGGTATATTCAAGGGAAAGATGAATTTGCAGATTTGAGTGGAGTTATACTGTACAGTTCATTCTTGTTAAATAAAGGAGACAGAAAAAAAATACACAAAAGTTAAGTATGAAGAATATTTCCAAACATTAATGCAAGTACACACCCTAAGGCAACATGGAGTTAATTTTCAGATACATGGGAGAACCAATAATAGAGAAGGGTGAATCACAACAGGCGACAAGATTGTCAGGGTTTTTTTCTTTGTAATTTTCATAAACTCATGTGCAATAGAAACGTCACTGGATGTTCATCTTTAGGAGGGTCTAACATCCCTCTTCCATGCCTGGACTAAGGCTGTAGAGACCGAGCTGGCCTTACCATGATCGTGGCAGTGGCTGTGGCGTACTCCCCACCTCCCCAACACTCTCCGATGTTGGGACATCTGGCTTCCTCACATACCTGTGAAAAGGGAAATGAGCCGTCAGGCTGAAAAGACCTACCCGCCGACAATGAAGTATGGGCTATTTTCAGTTTTTCTGTTTAGATTGTTTTTATTAGCTAGGGGTGGTGGCACACGCCTTTAATCCCAGCACTTGGGAGGCAGAGGCAGGTGGATCTCTGTGAGTTCAAGGCCAGCCTAGGCTACAGAGTGAGTCCAGGACGGCCAGAGCTACACAGAGAAACCCTGTCATGAAAAACAAAACAAAGCCGGGTGGTGGTGGCGCACGCCTTTAGTCCCAGCACTCGGGAGGCAGAGGCAGGCGGATCTCTGTGAGTTCGAGGCCAGCCTGGTCTACAAAGAGTCCAGGACAGCCAGGGCTGTTACACAGAGAAACCCTGTCTCGAAAAACCAAAAAAAAAAAAAACAAAACAAACAAAGGAAAGGATCATTTTTATTATAATTTTGTATGTATGGGTGTTTTGCCTGCATGTATGTCTGGGCACCACAAGCATGCCTGGTATCAATAGTCCAGAAGGCAGGGTCAGATCCTCTGAAACTGGAGTTACAGACGGTTATGAGCTACCTACCATGTGGGTGCTGGAAATTGAACCCAAGCCCTCTGGAAGAGTAGCCTGTGCTCTTAACCGCTGAGCCATCTCTCCAGCCCAGTATCAGGTAATTTAAATTGCCCATTTTTTCCAACATATTTTAGAAGAAATATAATCACTTTTTGTTTCTTTTTCAGGAAAATATAAAGGGGAGCTGGAGGTCAAACATGGTTTCACACACACGAAGCAAGCACTGGGCTATACGCTCGGCCCTAAATGTCTGTGTACATTTTTATTACTGTCGGTAACACTTCACTTTTCTTCTTTATTCACTTTCCTTGCTAATACTATATTCTCACTAATCAGTTCTGTTTGGCCTCATCCAACACCGCACGTCCTATAATCCAAGCAAAGCTAAGGCAGGAGAACCACGAATTAGAGAGTAATCAGGCCTATGTAGTGAGTTCCAGACCAGCCTACACTACATAATGAGACCATATCTAAAATTTAAACTTTTTTTTTTTTTGGTTTTTCAAGATAGGGTTTTTCTTTTTCTTTTCTTTTTTGGTTTTTTGAAACAGTGTTTCTCTGTGTAACAGCCTAGCTGTCCTGGACTCACTTTGTAGACCAGGCTGGCCTCGAACTCACAGAGATCTGCCTGCCTCTGCCTCCCAAGTGCTGGGATTAAAGGCGTGTGCCACCAACGCCAGGCAAGATAGGGTTTTTCTGTGTATCTCAGCTGTACTGGACCTACTTTGTAGACGAAGCTAGCCTTGAACTCACAGAAATTGACCTGGCCCTTCCTTCCGAGTGCTGGGATTAAAGGCATGCACTTACTATGCTCGGCTTCTAAAAAAAAAGTTGTTACAGATAGAGAGGAACAGTATTGCCTTTAAGGAAAATGGAGAGGAAACACACTGGCCACTTACTGTGTGGAGATTTAAATTCCGCAATGTATTTTTCAGTTTATTGTAATTTTTACCCATGGGTATCTCTGTCTTTAACCATGGAGGTAATCTTAACCTAGGGAAAACCAGAGAGAATAGTCCATTACCAACCTGTGAAAAACAAGCAGCTTCACTTTAGCACAGTTCCCTAGTACAGCCGCTCCCGTATTCCTGGACTAACTCAATTCCATCATAGGAGTAAGAAGAAGGACTCAAATTTAGGTCTGTTCAAGCTGTTTCAGAAAACAATGAAATTGGAGTCTAAGGGAGTGCTATGCTTATAGGTACCATATGTAAAAGTGCATTGCTATGCTATTATTGTATGTATGTATGTATGTATGTATTTATTTTGGCTTTTCAAGACAGGGTTTTTCTGTGTAACACCCTTGGCTGTCCTGGGATTCTTTTTGTAGACCACGCTGGCCTTGAACTCAAAAAGATCCACCTACCTTTGCCTCCCAAGGGCTGGGATTAAAGATGTGCACCACCACGCCTGGCCCTTGCTATACTATTCTAATTTAAGGGTGAATAAGTTTTTGAGCACGTCCTTCCCTATGAATACCACAAATTACAGTAACTCAGAATAAGGAAAGAACTCAATTGCACACTATCAACCCTGTATTATAGAGTCTAGTCATTAATAAGGGAAGACAATTTGCAAGTTAGGGGCTAGAGAGATGGCTCAGAGGTTAAGAGGACTGAGTTCAATTCCCAGCAACCACATGGTGGCTAATAACCATCTATATTAAGATCTGGTGCCTCTCTCTCTCTCTCTCCCTCCCTCCCTCTTTTTCCCACTGCCACCCTGTTTCTCTTTCCCTCTTGTATTCAATAAACCTGCCCTTCTATAACTTAAAAAAGAAAATCTGGTGTCTTATTCTGGCCTGCAGGCATACATACAGGCAGAACACTGTATACATAATAAATAAATAAAATATTTAAAAAAGAAGAAGAAACAAGTTAGAGCAGGGCATGGGGGCACACAACCTTATTTAATCCCAGCACTTGGGGGGTGGAGGCAGGCAGATATTTGTGAGTTTGAGGGCACTGGTCTACAGAGCATGTCCAGGACAGCTAGGGCTACTATACAGAGAAACCCTGTCTCAAAAAAAAAACCAGTAAGTTAGATGGTCAATATCCACTAACAATTAAAATTATATGAAGATATAAATCAGTAAGTAAGCCAGGTTGTGGTAGTGCATACTGTTAATCACAGCAATCAAGAGGCAGAGACAGATGGACCCCTGAGTTTGAGGCCAGCCTGGTTTACAGATCAAGCTCCAGAACAGTTAGGGCTACACAGAGACATCCCGTCTCTAAAAACAAACAAACAAGATAAAATAATAAGTACCAAGAGGAAAACCTACACTTTCCCAATTAGATGCTGCATATAACATGGGAGATGGTAGTATAGAATGGTAAGGTCATTTTAGGAAGAAAGAGGAAAATGGTCAAGGGGTATAGAACAATAAAATGACTCTAACAGCTGCTTCTCTTACTTATTCTATACCTTGAGTAAATTTAACAAATCTTGACATTTAAAATCTACTACAAGGCTTGTTTAAAAACAGTTCACAAAGCGGGGTATGGTGGCACAGGCCTTTAATCCCTGAATTTGGAAGGCAGAGGCAGACAGATCTCTCTGAGTTCAAGAGCAGCCTGGTCTATAAAGTGAGTCCTGGACAGCCAGGGTGGTTATAGAAACCCTGTCTCAAAATCAAAACAACAACAAAAACCCACAAAAACCAAAAACAACAACAACAAAAAAAAACCAGTGCATAAAATCAAAGACTAAGAAACTAAAATGGTCTCTAACATTCAATTACCTTTCTCCTTTCTGGCGCTTTAAGTTTCCTTTATATTCATCCCAGGTACTCTTGTCTGCAAGTTCACCAGATACAAAATCTTGAAGGTCTGGTCCATTATGTAAAAATTCCTTTTTTTTATTTGACAAAAAACTTAATGTTCTAACCGGGCTGTATAAATATCTTCCAAATACCTACAGAAAATGTTCATTACAACATTCATTCAGTAGATGAAATAATTTCGTTTTAACCCATTATCATACCAAAGCCAAAGAACTGATTCAGAAATTATATGAAATGATTTGAGTTCAAACTACTTAGATTAGAATCTTAAGAAGATTCACAGTTGTCGGACTTGGTGGCACGCGCCTTTAATCCCAGCATTTGGGAGGCAGAGGCAGGCAGAGCTCCGTGAGTTCAAGGCCAGCCTGGTCTACACAGTGAGTCCAGGACAGTCAAGGGCTACACAAAGAAATCCTGTTTCGGGCAAAATAAAAAGTAAAAAAGATTCAAGGTTAAGGAACTCCTAGCCATGGTGACTCAAACCTGTAATCCAGCACTCAGAGGAGGCAGAAGGAGGATGATTGTCTGGTCTACGAATTTTTAGTTTCAGGCCAGGCTAAGGTACAGACACTCAATTGCACATGCATTCCTGATGGAGGGGGAAAAGTAAGAACCAGAGTAAGAGTTAACTGCTAAATTAGATTAGAAAGTCTTAAGAACTGACTTAACATGTCACATTTTCATGTCTTCTGTTCTTCAGATAGGTACTAAGTACGTAATTAAATATGCCACGGCTGTGAATGTTTTATTCCTGAAGAGTCAGAGACTTTAAGAAAGGATATCTGAAATAATTCCCCTAGTTTTGGACTTGGAATAAGCAACAACGCGCCTGCCGCTCACCCGAGACCCAAGGCTGCGGGTCGCATTCCCGCAGCGTAGAGACATATTCCCTCTGAGGTCTTAGGAGGGTCAAGGGATCGAGGGACTAGCATTCCCAACCAGGACGCATCTAAAAATCAGTCGCTTTGCTTATGACGAAATCACGCGCCATCGCCGAACCCACGTGTGTCGGCCAGCTCGGGCATCGACTCATTTAGCCTTAAACACCGTCGCGCTCGTGACGCAACGCGCCGGGCCCTGACGGATTACAAGAACGTGATGACGGAGGACGTTCTCTCTCTGCCCCATCTACTGCGAGGTGAGGAGCTTATGGACTAAGTGCCCTGGGAATCTGAAGCCATCCTTTCTTGGGGGATGTTGGCGGCATGCATCCGATCCCCCGAGTTCTTGTCCCGACTGTCCCCCATCATGACCGGCGACCCTTGGATTTGGCGGCGCAAGCTGCGAGTTGCCTTCCGGGCTTGCAGGCCTACCCTGGCCGCAGCCCTACCGCCATGGCACACCGGGCCGGGCTTCCTAACCCCATTCCGGGACCCGCTCGTTCCCAGGCCACCCTTTATCACGGACCCATCTGTGTCATTCTCCCCGGATATCTTACCTGGCGGTTTCCGTTTGGAGCGGAACTCTGCCGGGTATCTGGTGTAGAGCGTTTCCTGCTCCAGCCTTCCTAACCCGGCTGTTTGTGTTTCAGAATGAAAACCATTCTCAGCAATCAGACTGTCGACATTCCAGAAAATGGTAGGAGACTCCATGACTTCCTTTGGCGTCTTTCTTGCATGCTCTAAGTAATCCCTGACCTGTGTTCTCACGAGTTCATCCTGTCTTCTAGTCGACATCACTCTGAAGGGGCGCACTGTCATTGTGAAGGGCCCCAGGGGAACCCTGCGGAGGGACTTCAATCACATCAATGTAGAGCTGAGTCTTCTTGGGAAGAAAAAGAAGAGGGTAAGGACTTGATTCCCTTCTGGTGCTTACTGTAATGGGATTAAGATTTGGTGCCTTGGGCTGGACGAGGTGGCACACGCCTTTAATCTCAGTAGAGGGGAGGCTTTTAACTTTGCCAATGAGGTACCTGAAGGTAAAGATGGTTTTGCTTTGGTGAAATTGCTAAATCAAATTCTAGTGTCATAAGGCACAGTAAGTAACTGGTGTTAAACTTTTTTTTTCCCCAAAAATATATGAGTAGTCTTTCAGACTCAGTTGTACTTTTTCTGAGGTGAACTTCATGTGTTCTCAGGGTTTTCTTGGGGAGGGGGGATATCATGCAGTACTTTTGTAGGTAGTTTTGGATGCTCTTGTACTAATGTGCTAAAAACGCTGTATTTTAATTCTAAAGTTCTGTTCTGTTCTGTTACAGCTCCGTGTTGACAAATGGTGGGGTAACAGAAAGGAACTGGCCACTGTGAGAACCATTTGCAGTCATGTTCAGAACATGATCAAGGGTGTTACGTTGGTAAGCCAGCCCTTCAGCCTGCTTTTAGCCCTTTGAGAGAGGTTCCTTTGTGTTTTCTGTATATAAATGTCCAGAGTCAGGATAGAATGTAGACTCTTAGGAACTAGGCAATTTCAGGTTAGGGGGGCACAGGATTCCTAGTTGGTATGTGTGGGACTCTCATGGATAGACAAGATCTGAGCATGCCTGATGTAACTACTAGTTCCAGATCCTTACTTTTAAGATACAGTTAATGCTGAAGAGGGTCCTTTCATGGTCACACCCTGTACCTTAAGTCTCTTATGGACCTGTTGAGTCTTGCTTCCCTGTTTGTCTCAGACATAATTTCCTTGAAGGACTGGGCCTTTTATTTAGCTGATAATTGGAAGTCTGTTAACTATCTGGTGTGTCTAGAGTAACTCAGTAAATATTCTAATGGCAGAAATGAGTGTGTTGGGCTCTCCATGAAAGGAAAAGAAAGCAAACGCTTCCTCCAGAATCTTTACTGTCTAAGGACTTAGACAATTCTTTGAACTAAATGTCAACTAAGACTTGTGGGTTGCCCATGTTAGGGTGTGTTAAGATTTTAAGTTACAACAAAAGCACCTTAGGGAATTTAGAGCTGACTCTGGGGGTGGGGGGCACACACCTATAATCCTAGGGGAAGCTGAAGAAGGGGAATTTCAAATTCTAGGCCAACCTGAACTGAAAATTTTTTGATACTGTTCAAGATTGCTCACAGCCTACTTATTTAATGCAGGGCTTCCGATACAAGATGAGGTCTGTGTATGCTCACTTCCCTATCAACGTTGTTATTCAAGAGAATGGGTCTTTGGTTGAAATCCGAAATTTCTTGGGTGAAAAATACATCCGCAGGGTTCGTATGAGGACAGGTATGTGTGGGCCTTTAGGAGCGATGGAGAAAGGTCTTGGAGTGCTAGTATTGGCTGTGGTGAAGGCTCTTTCAGGGTTGTCTCTTTTGGTGGTTCTAGCAATTGGAAGTTTGTTGTTTTTTTCCTGAAGGAAATATGTTTGCATAGTTGTTGGGGGTAACGGCATTTTGTGGGAGCTGGGGATTTGTCACATCTGTAATCATAGACCAACCCTTAAAAAGTTGATTGATGGTGGAGTGTTAAATAGAATTGTATTTTTTAAGATCTCATGTTAATGTTATTGAATACACATCTCTTTTAGGCGTTGCCTGTTCTGTCTCCCAAGCCCAGAAGGATGAATTAATCCTTGAAGGAAATGATATTGAACTTGTTTCTAATTCAGGTGTGTATGCTTTTGTCTGTTATACTGACAGATTTTACCCAAGCCTTAAGGTTGACTGATTTCTCTGTTCATTATAAGTACAATTGTGTGTACTGTACTTTAATATCATGAACATGTAATGGTTGTGTGTGCTCTGATGGGTAGGTAGCACATGGCTCGGTTTATTGGGGAAGTATTTGTTTTTCCATGTGTATGGGGAGGTGTGCCACTGCTATGCCCAGTTGAGATTTGAGGGCAGTAAAGGAGTCTCTCCTTCCACTGTGTAGGCTCCAGTAATTTTGAGTTCCAGTTGTTAGCTGGGCTTGTATGAGATGAATCTGGCTCATAAAATAACTGCTTTATGTACTTCTCCTGTATAGCGGCTCTGATTCAGCAAGCCACAACAGTTAAAAACAAGGATATCAGAAAGTTTCTGGATGGTATCTATGTGTCTGAGAAGGGAACAGTGCAGCAGGCTGATGAGTAAGACCTAAGGTAGGTCCTAGTGTCTACAGTTGAGTACTTCAGATACAACTTAGTGTACTAAGAATTATTTAAGAGCTTCCTGGGTAGGAATAAAAGTTTACGTGTATTTTGTTTTACAGTCATCCAGCTCCAGAAACAAGATCCTGAATTACAAGTACTATTCGGAGTGTCTTTGGGAACAATAAAAGACTTGTATTGATTTTCATGTCCTTGATCTTTTCTGATTACTTAGGAAATGGGTCAACTGATAACCAAAGAACAAATGAATTTTGTTGTTGTTCATGGAAACAAGCAGCTTAAGAGAATGGCTACAGCCGGGCGGTGGTGGCTCACGCCTTTAATCCCAGCACTTGGGAGGCACAGGCAGGCGGATCTTTGTGAGTTCGAGGCCAGCCTGGTCTACAAAGTGAGTCCAGGACAGCCAACAATACACAGAGAAACCCTGTCTCGAAAAACCAAAAAAAAAAAAGAGAGAATGGCTACGTTTCAGGCACTGGGAATGTAGCGTCAATGACAAGCAGCCTTCCGAGTGGATGTTCGATGGGTGTGGCACTTCGGAAGGTCCTAGAGGTGTTTGCCTTTGGCCCAGGCATAATATTGACTATTCCCTGGGCAGATGTGCCTTGGTAAGGGTTGGGAAATGTAGACCGTGGTTTTCTTCTGTGTTATCAGTATCGTCTTCATAATTCTAGCACTGAGGCGGTTGAGACGGGAGGGTAAGGGATTGGGGGATAACGTGGATATAAGTTAAGATCAGCAATGAACACGCGGTTCCTTTGGAACACTGGACTGTTGAGTGTTGCAGGCTTTGAGTATAGGATTCTATATGTAACAAACCCTATGTTTTGTGTGAATTATTTCCCCGTCCGCCTGGGGTTGAAGAGTCAACCCAGAGTTTGAATGCTAGGCAAACACTGGATGTTATTCCCAAACCTATACCTTTCTTAGAAGAGGTTTCCTATGATGGCCTCCAGTCCCACCTATTCCATCTTAGGGTCACAGGCCAGTACCACCACACCTAGCTTTTAATAGCCTCAAAAGAAATTTTGTCCTTTATATGTGTACATGTGTGTGCAGTTGTCTTGACCTTGTGTTTGAGGCACTTTTTCTTCTCTAGTGCTGGGGTTAGGCTGCTCAGTCTAACTATGCCTGTGTGTGTGTCTGAATACTATTATCAGGTATTTGCCAGCCACTTGATGTTATGAATGCTGAACTCAGCGAGAGCAGCCCTGCCTTAAATGTGGGGCTGGTTAAGAGCACTTGGTACACACATTCATTGGTAACTCGGATGCCTTCTTAAGACTATGGAGACCCTGTCTCAACCAAAAGGGCCAGGTTGTTGAGTTGGCAGGATGCTTGCTTACATAGCATTAACAGCCCCAGGACTGCATGTAGATGTGGAAGCAGAGGGATAAGAACTTCAAGACCAGTCTGGGAAGCAAAAAAATTGCCAAAATATATTCCCCTCTGACATTCAATCTCAACATAATTTATGTCAACCAGGTTATTTTAATATTTAAACACAAAGTACCTCATTTTTCAGAGGCTAAACAACAGTTAAGGCAATATTTAAAGATTTAATGAAAAATGGGTCTTATTGAATATGTAAGATGTG
>CAJQZJ010009649.1:19936196-19950380 GCA_907164525.1 Lophiomys imhausi | reverse complement strand
ATTTTCCTCAGTATCAAGTCAAATGTAGGCAGGACATGGTGGCACATGCCTTTAATACCAGCACTCAGGAGGCAGGTGGATCTGAGTTCAGGACTACACAGAAAAACCCCATTTTGAAAAATCAAAAACAAGGTCAAACCTAGGACCATGTGTGCTAGGCAAGTACTAAGTACTGCTGGACCATAGCCCCAGCCTGTATTGTGGAGCCTCAGTGTGTTCGCTATTAATGATCATTACATATGCCTCCCTGCCCCCAAAGTGTGGCAACAAGCATTGGGCTAGGAGCTTCACATTTAGGGAACGCAGCAAGGTAAGTTTGAAGGAAGAGCATGTTCCGAGCCTACTTAACACATTGGGTTTTTTTTTTTTTTTTGTTTTGTCTTGACAAGGTTTCTCTATATCCTTGGCTGTCCTAGACTCACTCTGTAAGCCAGGCTGCCCTCAAACCCAGAGATCCGCTTGCCTCTGACTCCACAGTACATTGTTAAGTAGGAACTCGTAGTTTACATTCCTGTAGCCCCTGCAGTAGAGTTAAGGCAAGAAGATGAGTTGGAGGTCATCCAGAGATACAAAAATCTTTAAGGTTAGCTTGGGCTACATAATATGAGACCCCACGTCACAAAAGAGTGCTGGGAACCATAACTGAATTGGGCATGGTAGTATACACTTGTAATTCCAACTTTGAGGCTGAGGCCTGGTCTACATAATGACACCTAGGCACACAAAAGTCTAAACATGGTACTTGAGATAAGGACTGATCCCAAGCTCTTTGTTACCTCTATTGCCTGATGAGTTTTTTCAAGGCTAAAAGGCTTTATTGGTAAAGTTTTTCTGGAGTGAATGTGATTTAGAAGAAAAACCTAAGTGGGACTATAGAGACACTTCATTGGTAAGAGCACTTGCTGTTCTTGCAGAGGACTCTGGTTTTGGTTTTTTATTTTGTTTTTTTGTTTTTCGAGACGGTTTCACTGTATCCTTGGCTGTCTTGGACTTACTTTGTAGACCAGGCTAGCTTTGAACTCAGATATCTGCCTCCTGAAGAGCCCCAGTTTTATTCCCAGCACCCATATGGAGGCTAACAACCATCCCAGTCTAGTGTACTTTTCTGACCTCCAAAGGTACCAGGTGCACATACATACATGCAAGCAAAACAAGTTAATTTTTTTAAAGGCAAAAACAAGTGATAAGGTTTTCCATATGGCTAACAATACAATTGTCCTGCCAACTATGAGTGTCTAGACACAGTTCTCAAAGTGAGTAAAAGATTTTTTTTTTTCGAGACAGGGTTTCTCTGTGTAGCCCTGGCTGTCCTGGACTCACTTTGTAGACCAGGCTGGCCTCGAACTCGCAAAGATCCGCCTGCCTCTGCCTCCCAAGTGCTGGGGTTAAAGGCGTGCGCCACCACCGCCCGGCTGAGTAAAAGATTCTTAAGGGCTACTAAGCTAGGTGTGGTGGGAGGCAGATAGATCTATGTGAGTTCAAGGCCAGCCTGATCTACAAATCAAGTCCAGGACAGCCAGGTGTACATAACAGAAACCCTAACTTGAAATAACTACTGAGGAGACAAGCAGGCTTCGTTTGGGTAGTTCAAGGCCAGCCTGGTATGTGTAAGTGGATTCCAGGCCAGCCAGGGATACACAGACCCTGTCTCAAAAAAACCCAAAATCTAAGATCTGCTAAAGTTGGAGAGATGGTTCAGTGATTATGAACATTGGCTGTTCTTACAAAGGTCCCAGGTTAAGTTTCTAACACCCACATGTTGGCTAACGTGTAACTGCAGTTGCAGGGGATCTGGTGCCTCCTGGTTTCTGAGGACACGCAGGTGGCACATATATGCATGCATGGTAAATACCCATATATAGTAAGGATTAACGTGTATGAGTACTCTGTCTGCATGTACCATTGCACATGTACCAAAAGAGGGCGTCTGATCCTGGTGTAGATGATACTGGTTGCTGGGAATTGAACTCGGGACCTCTGTGCTCTCAACTGGTGAGCCATCTCTAGCCCCAACACACATTTTAAAAAGGAAAAACTGCTAAAGCCTGGCAGGGTAGTAGTTGTAAGAACCAGGAGTAGAAAGCAGAGGTCTACTGTTAGATTTGGCTTGTCTAGTCTAATAGCAGCTTTATTTCTCATCACCTTTTCTTTTTAGACTTATTTTTTTTCTTCGAGATAGGGTTTCTCTGGTTAATCTTTACTGTTCTGGAACTAGCTCTGTAGAACAAGCTGGCCTCAAACTCAGAGACCTGCCTGCATCTGCCTCCCAAATGCTGGAATTAAAGGCTTGTGCCACCACACTAGTCTCTTTTTTTTTTTTTTCTTTTTCCGAGACAAGGTTTCTCTGTGTATCCCTGGCTGCCCTGGACTCAGCTTTGTAGACCAGGCTGACCTCGCAGAGATCTACCTGCCTCTGCCTCCCAAGTGCTGGGATTAAAGGTGTGCACAACAACGCCCAGCCCTATCATTTTTTCATGTGCTGTCTTTTTGTATGAATTTTCACACTAGTCTCATTTTTGGGGGGGGGGGTTGAGACAGGTTTCTCTGTGTATCCTTAGCTGTCCTGGACTCTGTAGATCAGACTAGCCTTGAACTCACAGAGATCCACCTGCCTCTGCCTCCCTATTGCTGGGATTAAAGGCGTGTGCCACCACACCCAGCTTTGTACGTATTTTTTAAATTAGTGTTGATTATAAGAATTCTAACCGCCGGGCGGTGGTGGCGCACGCCTTTAATCCCAGCACTTGGGAGGCAGAGGCAGGCGGATCTTTGTGAGTTCGAGGCCAGCCTGGTCTACAAAATGAGTCCAGGACAGCCAAGGATACACAGAGAAACCCTGTCTCGAAAAACCAAAAAAAAAAAAAAAGAATTCTAATACAGCCGGATGATGGTGATGCACGCCTTTAATCCCAGCATCCAAAAGGCAGAGACAGGTGAGTCTCTGAGTTTGAGGTCAGCCTGGTTTACGGAGAGTTCCAGGACAGTCTGGGTTACACAAACCGTGTCTTGAAGATTCTTTTTGGCATACCACTACCCGACTTATGAAGCTACTTTTAAAATCAGAAGTCCAAGCGGGGCTTGGTGGTGAACACCTTTAATCCCAGCACTTGGGGAGGCGGAGGCAGGTGAAATCTGAGTTTGAAGCCAGCATGGTCTACAGAGCAAGTTCTAGGACAGCCAGGGCTACACAGAGAAACCCTGTCTTGAAGACCCGCGCCCTCCCCCAGAAAGTCCAGTAAGAGTCTCTAACAAACTTGATGTTTAAGAAGTACCTGATTTTTTTTTTTTTTTTTTTTATGGAGAAAAGCTAAGATTGATGTGTTTTAGTATGGGTAAGCATTATCAAAGTCATGTGTTTCTACATTCCATCTGAGGACAGCCCTCACCTAAATAGCACCTTGTTAGAAGTGACAGAGTATGTCACCAACTGTCCAGTTTAAAAAGCAGTTTTAGGCCGGGTGTGGTGGCACACGCCTTTAATCCCAGCACTAGGGAGGCAGAGGCAGGCGGATCTCTGTGAGTTCAAGACCAGCCTGGTCTACAGAGTGAGTTCCAGGACAGCCAGAGAGATAACACAGAGAAACCCTGTCTCAAAAAAAACAAACAAACAAAAAAATAGTTTTAGCCTGGCATGGTGATGCACACCTTTAATCCCAGCACTCACCTGGCTGAGGCAGGTGGATCTTTGCAAGTTTGAGGCCAGCCTGGTCTACAGAGCAAATTCCAGGACAGCCTACTCTACATAATACTCTGTCTAAAACAACAAGATCTCACTTTTTAAATTTAATTCCTTTACCATGACTAGTGATTGAAGAAAGCTAGAGAAAAAAGACATGAAGCAGCACTTCACACTTCCTGAAGCAATGTTTGGGGCCATGCCCAGAGTTACTGTCTTTAAGCCTTCAGCTTAAAGAACTGAATTCCCTGATTGTCGGTGCCTAAGGGAATGGCTCGACCCACACTGCAGAGGCGCCGATTGTCATCGCCTTGGTTACAGCTGTCAAGTTGTAAGTTACCAGCGCGTGCAACCGCTTTATGTATGATGGAAATGATAGTTTAGCCAAGGACTCTGCCATGGCCTTTCTTTAATGGTATGTTTCGTAAGTTCCTTGCTTTCTGAAAGTTTCTTCTCTTTCGATGGTGAAGAATGGTGCTTGATAGCAGGAGAGCCAGAGTGGAGACGAAGCAACCACAGAAGAAGATTAGTGAGGTCTTCTGCCTGAGAAGTGAGCAGATAGCACACTCCTGGGCCTCCGGAGGCTGACTGCATGCGGGCCTGGTATTCTCTGCGGGGAAGCCGCCACCGCTGATCAACTTGCTATAAAACTGGACTGAGGATTTAGCTTTGAAGTCAGATGTGAAAAACCCAAATCTAGGCTTAGATTTCTCTTCAGTCAGTTTGAATGCATAGTAGCCTTTGATTTTCACCTTGTCAATGAGGTATGCTGGAAAAACAAAAAACCAAGAACATTGTTGATCACAAATGGACAGTAAAGTATCTTTGAATAAGAATTTAGTTATCTTTGAATAAGAATTTAGTTTTCGGCTGGGCCTGGTGGTGCATGCCTTTAATCCCAGCACTAGGGAGGCAGAGGCAGGCAGATCACTGAGTTCGAGGCCAGCCTGGTCTACAAAGCGAGTCCAGGACAGCCAGAGCTGTTACACAGAGAAACCCTGCCTCGAAAAAAAAAATTAGTTTTCGGGCTGGAGAGATGGCTGAGCGGTTAAGAGCACTGGCTGCTCTTCCAGAGGACCTGGGCTCAATTCCCATCAACCACATGGTGACTCAGCACTGTCTGTAACTCCAGTTCCAGGGGATCTGTGTCTTTCACACAGACAACACAGGCAGATAAAACACAATGCACATGAAATAGAAATAATTATTTTTTAAAAATTTAGTTTTCATTGAAACTAAGGTCATGTCTACAAAAAGCCATGAAGTCATGATTCTCATTGAAGATTGTGTTTTGGAGACAGGGATCTTACGTATTCCAGGCTGTCCTTTAACTCCCTATGTAAGCTGAAGAGGACCATTAACTTGTGCTCTAACTGCCACTACCTCCAGAGTGCTGGGATTCCATGCTTCTGCCACCATGCCTGGTTTGTGTTAGAGATGTAGCCCAGGCCTTTATTCATGCAAGAGTCTACCAACTATATCCCTTTCTAATACCCACAACACAGTGGTTCTCTACTCTTCTAAACGTGTTTTTTTTTTTTTAAGATTTATTTATTATGTATACAGTGTTCTGTCTGCAGGTGTATCTGCAGGCCAGAAGAGGGCACCAGATTTCATTATGGATGGTTGTGAGCCACCATGTGGTTGCTGGGAATTGAACTCATGACCTCTGGAAGAGCAGCCAGTGCTCTTAACAGCTGAGCCATCTCTCCAGCCCTCTCTACTCTTCTAATGCTGTGGCCCCTTAATACATGTTATGATGCCCAATCCTGGAACTATTTTGTTGCTACTTCATAACTAGTTTTGTTACTGTTCTGAATCATAATGTAAATATCTGATATGCAAGATGGTCTTAGGCGATTCCTGTGAAAAGGTCACTTGACCCTCAAAGGGGTCTAAACCCACAGATTGAGAATTGCTGCCACAACATTTTCATATATTGGGCAATGAACTTTTAAGGAGGTAATTAGAAATGACATTTCTATACAAAGATAAATATTTCAGTGGGGTGCTACTCCTATCTCAAGAAGGATGGCTGAATACATGGAGAGATGTGTGTGTGTTGGTGGTGGTTTTTTGTTTGAGACAGTTTCTTGTAGACCAGGCTGGCTTCAAATTCATATAGATCCACCTACCTCTGCCTCCCAAGTGCTGGCATTAAAGGTATACTCTAGCACCTCTCACATTCATAAGAATTTGGGGGAAGGAGTTTTTTGTTGTTTTAGTTTCTTTTTTTTTTGTTTTTGCAAACAGGGTTTCTCTGTGTATCTCTCTGGCTGTCCTAGAACTCTGTAGACCAAGCTGGCCTTGAACTCACATAGATCCGACTGCCTCCTTCCCAAGTGCTGGAATTAAAGATGTGTGCCACCACACCTAGCCATTACAGCCAGTTTTGTTTTTGTTTTTTCGAGACAGGGTTTCTCTGTGTAACAGCTCTGGCTGTCCTGGACTCAATTTGTAGACCAGGCTGGACTTGAACTCAGAGATCCACCTGCCGTCTGCCTGCAGAGTGCTGGGATTAAAGGTGGGTGCCACCATGCCCAGCAATTACAGACAGCTGTGAACTGCCATGTGGGTGCTGGGATTTGAACCCGGGTCCTTTGGAAGAACAGTCAGTGCTCTTAACCGCTGAGCTATCTCTCTAGCACTGGACGTGAGAGTTTTAATGGCATGGAACACATCTAATGTTTTAAAAAGTTGGAATGGGCGTGATTATACATGCCTGCAATCTCAAGTGGAGGTAACAGGCAGGAGAGCAGGAGTTGGTGAGCAGCCTAGGATATGAGAGACCCTGTCTTGAAAGAGAGGGAACAAGTTAGCTGGCTGCTTTGTGGTTCAGTGGCAGATCAGTTGCGTAGCACGCATAAAGCCCTGGATTTGAACCTCAGCACCACAAAGAGAAACGTCAGTGACTGGAGATGTAGGTCAGTGGGAGAGTGTTGTCTAGCATGTGTGAGGGCCTTGGTTAAATTCCCAGCTCCACACAAAAAAAGAAAAGTTAGGGATATGGGGATATAGCTCTTTAGTACACCCAAATGGAACCTGACTTCAATGCCCCAAACAAAAAGTTTTATGCGAAAGGGTAATAGCCTCAGCTCAATTGTATTAAGAATAGTCCAAAATTGATGGTGCTTTTCTTGGGAAGTGAGGTTTCAGCTGTTATTTATGGGGGAAAATTCTAAATGTTCCATAATGAGTTTATGCCACTTTATAAAAGTCCAGATGTGGGGACCTAGGTTTGTAATCCCACCACTTGGAAGGCTGAGGTAGCAGGTGCTGGAGACCAGCCTAGGTTATTAGTTAGACCCTGTCTGAAAAATACTAATGATGAAAATAAAAAATAAAAATTCAGGCCGGGCGTGGTGGCACACGCCTTAATCCCAGCACTTGGGAGGCAGAGGCAGGTAGATCTCTGAGTTCAAGGCTAGCCTGGTCTACAAAAGTGAGTCCAGGACAGCCCTTACTGCTACACAGATAAACCCCGTCTCGAAAAACCAAAAAAAAAAAAAAAATTCAGTCAGGCACTGAGGGTGGTGGTGCACACCTTTTTAATCCCAGCATTCGGGAGGCAGAGGCAGGTGGATCTCTGTGAGTTTGAGACCAGCCTGGTCTGCAAAGTGAGTCCAGGCCAGCCCTTACTGCTACACAGATAAACCCTGTCTTGAAAAGCAAGCCAAAAATCATAATAAAGGCCCATTTTAAGGAGAAAATTCAATGGACAGAAGTTGGAGGCCCACAAATGTGAGTCGCTGATGGTCTTTGTGCCCAGGTTGACATTGCTGTCAGTTCAAGTACCTCTAGCACCTCACTGTGAGCGCACACACCAAACTTTACCTTTCAGAGCTTCCTGGACGTATTTCTCCAAGTAGTACTTTCGGATATGATCATTCTCCAGGGCCAGATCATCGATGCCACTGGCTGTGATGTAGATGTCCATGTCTCCATAGTTTTTCTGGACCCACCCAAGCAGCTTGCGTGCTCCCCAGGGTGTTACGGCCAGGCGACTTGGTGAGCTCAGGCAGGTGATGTCTAGCAGGAACTGGATGTCCCTATCTGCAACAGAGTAGTTGCTATTCACCTGCTTGTGTATCACCAGCCTAGTAGTGAAGTGGTTCAATGCATAGAAGTCGACGGTGCCATTCACCAGCCTGCTCTCCCTCGGACTGAACCGCGGCAGGACTGAACTTGACAGCCCTCGCTGGTTTTTAGAAGCAATGTACTCCTTCATGGCTAGTGGGTAGTTGCCAGTCTTGAAGAGTGGATCTGCAAACCAGGCGATCTCAAACTGGAGGAAGCGCTCGGCCGCCTTCCAGTGTGAATCCACATAGGGGTTGGCCGGTTCTGCCCAGTCAGCATGGAGGGACAGTGACACAGCCCCATGCTGGACCGGCCTATACCACCTGTCATAAAGGTGCCAGACCTGGGCATGGGCGATCATCAGGTTGTGGGCTGCACGGTAGGTGTCACTGCTCGTGCGGTTGTACATGTCACTCAACCTATTTGGCTCGTTGATGGTGATCCAGAGCTTCACCAAGTCCCCCAGCTCCTGGAAGCACAGCCCTGCGTAGTCCAGGAAGGCCTTGAGGGTGTATGTGTTTAGCCATCCCCCACTGCTCAGAAGTGGCGTAGGGAGGCCTAGATGGGAGTGGGTCGGGTGGTACAACGTCACCATGGGGGAGATGCCCAGCTTCAGTCCTTCACTCACCACACACCTATAGTACCTTAGTACATGTTTGTTAACTTTGGACAGATTGCCTGTAGGAAGGATAGCGGTCCAGTCCAGAGCAAACTGGTAGTGGGTGACTTTCATTTTTGCCAACATTTCAACTCGCTTATTGATGCTCACATAATCTGTACATTGGGATGGTCTTGTTTTTAGCCTTACTCCTTCCACTCGGTGTAGCAATCTGTTGCCAGTGGCATTCCACACATACAGGTGAGGGTCGATATACTGTGGGGAGGACACCATAAACTCTGGCTGTGGAAAACAAACACACTCAGGTAAATCCAGTGTGGCCCCTAACATATCCCACCAGCTCAGATCAGAGGAACTGAGCTTTACAGAGTCTCGCTACAAGATAAAATAAATGCTAACTTTGTCCTGCATACTGGCCTCTGTGCTCTGACTGTTCTGTTGGTAATATGGAGGAAAGGGCCTTATTCTTCTAGCCCTTAAATTCTCCAGGAGACCGGGAAATGTAGGTAAGGCGGAACAGTTGTTTGAGAAAAGCTTAAGAAACCATTTTCTAGCTCATTTGACCTAAAAATCCAGGTTACATAGCATGTTATATGATGATGTTCAAATGCATCAGGAAGTTGGCTTGGCAGCCTCAGTGGAAGGCAATTATGAAGGACAGGTTCTAAGCTCTGCCGTAAGCTAATGACAAAGGTAAAAGGGAGGTTGTAAAGGACTCACTGAGAGCAGCACTTGAATTGAGAGGAGGCTGGTTGACAGAGAGCATCCCAGAAAGGGCTGAGGATGAGGGTGATGGTAGGTGGTGATCCCTTGAGTGCACTGACCACAACTCTCTGCAATTCTTGGTTGAAAAGTCCAAGTGATAGCCCAGAGTAGTGGTACATGCCTATAATCTCAGCTCTCAAGAGCTGAGGCAGGAGGATTGCTGTGAGTTTGAGGCCAGCCTGGGCTTTGTAACAGAGACCCCCATCTCATCTCCGAAAAGATTAAAAAAGAGCCAGGCGTGGTGCTGCACACCTTTAATCCCAGCACTCGGGAGGCAGAAGCAGGCGGATCTCTGTGAGTTCGAGGCCAGCCTGGTCTACAGAGCGATTTCAGGGCAGCCAGGGCTGTTACACAGAGGCATCCTGTCTCAACCCCCCCCCCCAAATAAAATAAATGAAATAAAAGGTTTTTAAAAGGGAAGGAAGGTTCAAGAAGAATACATTTTCGTTCAGTATCACCTCTACCATGTATCTGTGAACATGGCACTTCACAGGAAGATCATGGAATGTTCTCTCTAGGCAAAAGAGCTTCAGTCATGAGGTGGAAAGACAGTGAAATGACCCCAGATCCTGAAGACTGACCTTCTGGTCTCCCCTGGCTTTCCACCTTGAAGAGTCATGGACTTTTCTGTAGTACTTTTCCTTTCCTCTCTCTCTCTCTCTAGGGTTACACCTAATCAGTGAGATGTTAGGGATCAAACCCAGGCCCTGTGCGTGCTAGGCAGGCACTGTACCAACTAAACCACATCCTCAGCCCCAAGTTTTCCTCTTTGACCTTGGGCTACATGACCATATGGGGATGGTCCTGTGTCACCCACTCCCCAGTGTACTCTAAGGACTAGAGAGATGCTCTGGGAAGGCAGCATCTCAACTGGAAACCATTGTACAACAAAGGTATGGTGACGAGTTTAGTTCCAGGACAGCCAGGGCTACTACACAGGGAAACCCTGTCTCAAACCCCCCCCCCAAAAACAAAAATAAGGTCATGAAAAATAAAAGACTTAAGAATTACAAATTCAAGATTAATTAGAGCAAAGAAAAATTCTGTACTTGTGTAAAAGTACTTTCCTCCTTGTGAGTGAATTTAAATGCACCAGGAGAACGGGTAATTAGCCTTTGGTAAATATTTTCCTTCTAATTGTTTTCTCATGTGTCATCCTTCATAGCCTAATTGCAAAACCATATTACTGCCCACTTGCCATCTGCCAACCAGTTATCTAGAACATTAAACTGAGAGAACATTGATCATGTGAGCATGAAGTTCAATCTGTATCCAATGAATTACATGAGCAGTCTTCCCAGCCTAGGCCAGCCCCAATGGTTTGAAAAGTTCAGAACATCCCGGTATTGTTGAAAAGATTTTTGTTTTGTTCTGTTTTTGTTTTTCGAGACAGGGTTTCTCTGTGTGTATCTCTGGCTGTTCAGGACTCTGTTTGCAGATCAGGCTGGCCTCAAATTCACAGAGGTCCGCCTGCCTCTGCTTCCCGAGTGCTGCGATTAAAGGAGTGGTGATGCCTGGCTGTTGAAAAGACTTTTTACAAAAGGTAATTTTGCCACAAAACAAGGCAAGATCAAAGCAAATGCACTGCACCTTATAAACTCCAGAAAACACTAGCTGTAGACAGTGTATGTGGCTGTCTGCTGAGAGACCACATAAAGATGCTGCCCCTCAAATGGAACAGGAATATTTGGGGAGGATAGTGGACGCAGTGTGGAGGTGAGCATGAGCAAAGAGCACTTCATACACATGTGACGAGGTGATACTGAGACACACTGTTTCCTATAGCTGATTTATACCAATAAAATCCAGTGGATTCAGGCTGGGGAGATGGCTCAGTGGGAAGCATTTACTCAGTAGGCCTGGTGACATGAGTTCAATTCCTCGAACCCATAAAAGGTAGAGGGAAAGAACTGACTTCACATGTGCCATGATATGTACTACATACATGTACAATTACACATAAAATTTTTTTTGAGATAGGGTTTCTCTATGTAGCCTTGGCTAGCTTTGTAGACCAGTCTGACATCAAACTCGCAGGAGTGCTGGGACTAAAGGCATTCACCACCTTGTCAGGCTAATTGTAATACATTTAAAAAATCATAGCTCCAGGTTCAGAGATGACTCAGCAGTTAAGAGCACTGGCTAGTCTTTCAGAGCACCCGCGTGGATGCTTAGAGCCATATATATCTCTAGTCCTAGGGGATCCAATGCCCTCCTCTGGCCTCTGTGGGCACCAAGAATACAGACATATATGCAAGCAAAGCACCTGTGGTGGTTTGGAAGAAAATGGCCCCCACAGTCACAGAGGAAGTAGCACTGTTAGGAAGTGTGGCCGTGTTGGAGGAAGTGTGTCTCAGTTCTCTTCTTGTTGCCTTCAGATCAAGTGGTAGAACTCTCAGCTGTTCTCCAGAACCAATGTCCCACCATGGTGACAATGGACTAACTTCTGAACTATAAGCCAGCCCCAATTAAATATTTTCCATTATAAGAGCTGCCACGGGGGCTGGAGAAATGGCTTAGCCATTAAGAGCACTGGCTGTTTTTCCAAAGGACCCAGGTTCAAATCCCAGCAACCACATGGCAGTTCACAGCTGTCTAATTGCCAGGCGTGGTGCCACACCCTTTTATCCCAACACACGGGAGGCAGAGGCAGGTGGATCTCTGTGAGTTCAAGGCCAGCCTGGTCTACAGAGCGAGTCTAGGACACCCAGGGCTACACAGAGAAACCCTGTCTCAAAAACAAAAAGTTGCCATGGTCATGGTGTCTCTTCATAGCAATAGAACAGTGACTAAGACAATATTCATATACATAACACTTGTGAAAACATATTGTATACTGTCTCCACTAGTGTGTGGTTAATTTAGAAGTAAATACTCACCTTAAGAACAGACTCAGTGATGCCCCAGGAGAAGTCACAGGGGAACTGACCCTGCATGTCTAGCATGGACTCTTTCAAGGGGAAACCATTTTCTTGTATGATCTGTCTGTAGTAAAGTGCCGAAGACTTGGGCTTTCTTTCTTTCTGCTCACTGTTAAAATCCACGTAAAAAAGACCTCTGCGAGTAGTGTAGGCATCCTGCCATTCAAAGCCGTCCAGGAGAGTCCAGGCCGTATAACCAAAGACTTGTACTTCATCAAACTTGATTGCTGCACAGAGGAAAGGAAGCAGAGGTTTTTAGAGGGCTAAACATTCTAGCTCATGTTTATAGCTTCATTAGCAACGTGCCAAGGCGTAGCACACTACAAAAGTGACGATTTTCCTAAATATCAGCCCTTTTGAATCAGACCAAAAATTGTTGGTTTGGGGCCAGCAAAAATGGCTACATCAGTGAAGACACCTGCTACAAAGCTTGACAACTTGAGTCGGAGACATCCATGGCAGGAGAGAACCAAGTTCTGAAAGTCATCCTCTGACTTCCACAGGCACCCTACACTCCACATACATAAACAGTATGCACTCCCTACACGAGTGAATGACAGTTGAAGGATCACATTTAAAACACTCCTGATAGTTAAACATTTTTAATCATACTGTTTAGCAGGGTATGATGGATGGTTCATGCCTTTAATCTCAGCATGAAGCAGAGGTAGGCAGATCTCTTGAGTTCAAGGTTGGCTTGATCTACATATTGAGTTCCAGGTCAGCCAGAGCTACATAGAATGACTGTGTCTCAAATTTAAAAAGGGGGGGGGCAGACATGGAGGGGCATGCCTTTAATCCCAGCACTTGGGGGACAGAGGCAGGTGGATCTCTTGTCAAGGCCAGCCTGGTCTACAAAGTGAGTCCAGGACAGCCAAGGATACACAGAGAAACCCTGTCTTGAAAAAACAAAAACAAAAACAAAAAAAAAGTTGTGTGGGGGGGTGCTTATTTATTCTGTGCAAATCTGTGGCCTGTGGCCTGGGTCATGGCCATTTCAGAGCTTTTTGGTATATAGGTGTTGACTTGTGACCTACCGTTTCTCATTTCGGGTTTGGCCTGGTTCCTGTTTGTGTACAGCAGTCCATTCTCTGAAACTGTCCTTCCGGGACTGAAATACCCCAGCTCTCAGGACAAACATCAGCAAAAGTAAATGGAAGGCAGGAAAGCAGAGAAGTAGTGTGAGAAGTAGCTGGGCTGAAGGGCAGCAGGCCTAAGGGCAGGTCCTACTGTGTCCCTGTGCAGGAGCTATTGAGCAAGGTTTGGAACCTCATTTGCAAACAGAAAATATTGGAAAAGATGTTCTCCAAGTACTCTTTCAGCTTTAAAATTGATTTGGCTAAGCATCCATTCAAGGAATTCAGGGACAACTGGACAACGGAAACCTCAGCAGAAAACAGATCAGACACCAAAGAAGACGAGTGGCCCAGATGATCCTGCCTTGCAGACTTCTTCAATAGCAGTTTCCTCAAAAGTCTACAACCACAACAACTCAAAATCGCTAAGATCGTTCAGCTCCACAGACTACTCCAGCCAGATCTTCAGTAAAGCTCTGAAGATCAGCTTCTGTCTATGAACTTCTTAGGACATCTAAATAGCTGAGCACAAAAGGACTGAACATCAAATGATTCTATTAACATTTTTAACCATTTTTCCATTCTTATTTGGGCCCCAAACAGGTTTACTATGTCCCAAATCATCAGGAAGTCATTTTAAGAGAACAACGTCCCATCCCCAGAAGGTGGGGAGGGTGTTCTCCCCCTTTGGTTATTTGATAGATAATAGAAAATTTTGTTATTTAGGGGAAAAGACTACAAGCTGTTAAATGGTCTTGTTAAATGGGTTTTGGAGGTTAGACCCAGGGACTTCTCTCTTTTGCTTTTATCCTCCTTTCTCTCCTATATAGGAGTGAACAGACTTGAGAAAAATGGGACATAGACATAGTATAGGAAAGATCAAGAAAAAAGGACAGATTATTGAATATAGCCTTATACCTTTGTATACTGATACAAAATTAATATTATATTTGGCTAAATTGGTATTGATCATTGTATATTAATGCAAAATTAAGATTGTATAGGGCTACATCGGTATTGATCTTTGTATATTGATACAAAATTAAGATT
>CAJQZJ010009649.1:19924762-19936186 GCA_907164525.1 Lophiomys imhausi | reverse complement strand
ATTGATCTTTGTATATTGATACAAAATTAAGATTATATTTGGCCACATTGGTATTGATCTTTGTATATTGATACAAAATTAAGGGTAACGCTTCTTAAAGGTATTGTTCGTAGTAATACTTAAAAAGGAAATGTCAAGTTTTGACCTCTTGCTACCAACTGACATAAACTGTTTAGGATAATTAAGAAACGGAAACTAATAGTCATGAAAACGTGTCATTTTGTTAGTTACTATGACAGTCTATCACAGTTATTTTCTAAGCTACTCAGAAACCAAGTTGCTAAGAGACAAGCAATATTTGCTTATCTAAATATAAGAGATAGATAGGGCATCTTCAAAAACCTCAAGAGATCTGCAGAATATGGCATTCAAAGATGTTTTCTTTTTTTTTTTTTGGTTTTTTGAGACAGGGTTTCTCTGTGTATCCTTGGCTGTCCTGGACTCGCTTTGTAGACCAGGCTGGCCTCGAACTCACAGAGATCCGCCTGCCTCTGCCTCCCGAGTGCTGGGATTAAAGGCGTGCGCCACCACCGCCCGGCCTAATGATGTTTTCTTAACTTAAGATTTTTTGATATCGAGACATGTCAGCTCCTGACAGCACCCCCTATTCTACTCCAAGTAGAAGATGAGCATCGAAGAATCTCCAGTGGGAGATGATTGAATTGGTGGTAAGCCGTTCTCTTGGCAAGAAAAACCCCTTGCTTCAACAGTAGACAGACTTCTGTCCAAAAAGGACAAAACTTGGAAGCAGATAAGTCGACAGCCTAGCTCTGCCAAGACAGGGTAGGTAAGTCCTTCATAATTCCTGCTCTACAATCAATGTCTGTCAGAGAAATGGGGCCAAAAGGCTGAAGATTGATGCTGTAATGTATGGAGAGAAAATGGGAACTGTCCAGGCAGCCACTGGTATGTCATTCTTTAGTTTTGGAAGCTGCAGGCCCTGCACTTCCTATATAATCAGATATATTTATCCCTCTCAGGTCTCTGAGGTGGTTGAAGAATAGATAGCTAGAATCTCATAGTTAAATTTTGAGTTGTTTAGGAATCAAGAGGGTGTTCTGGATCTAAGAGGATATTTTTAAAATTATGAGGCAAATTAGTATGAAAGCTGAGTTAGATATAGAACTTTAAACACAGGGAGATGGTTAGATAGTAGAATGTTAAAGTCAGGTGCCAAATACATATGGACTGGACATTGGGAATGTGTGCTAAGCCATATAACTCTTATAATTGTGGCCTATTTATTTCTGTTGTTTTGTATTGTATTTATAGTTATAAGAAAAAGAACCATTTTTTGGACTGAAAGGGAGAGCTGTTGGGGGGAAAAAGAAATACCTTAAACTAAAAAAAAAAGAAGGGAAGAGGATGGGGGGTTGAGGGGGAGGAGGGTGGAAGGGTGGGACTGGAGGGGGGAGTAGGGAGGGGATTGTGATTGAGATGTAACTTGAAAAAATAAAAAATAAATTATTAAAAAAATTTTGATTTGGCTGAGCGTGGTGGCTCACACCTTTAATCCCAGCATGAGTGAGGCAGAGGCAGGCAGATTTCTGTGAGTTCAAGCTAGCCTGGTATGCAGAGTGAGTCCAGGACAGCCGAGATACACAGAGAAACCCTGTCTCGAAAAACCAAAACAAAAACAAAAAACTCTGGGAGCCAGGTGTAATGGTGCACGACTTTGATTCCAGCATTCTGGAGGCAGACAGGATGTCTGTGAGTTCAAGGCCAGCATGATGTACAATAAAAACTTAAATTCGCCCTGAATCATTTTTTAAATTTTTTGTTTTTATTTTATTTCGTGTGTTTTGCTTACATGTTTGTCTATGAACTACCTGTGTGTCTACATCCAGTGAGGCCAGTCTAGGGCATCAAATCTGCTAGTTATAGACAGTTGTAAGCCACCATGTGGGTGCTAGGAATTGAACCCTGGTTCTCTGTAAGACAGTGTTCTTAACTGCTGAGCCATCTCCTCAGGTAATCTTAAATCATTTTTCTTAAACAGCAACAACAATAAAACCCCTTACATTTCTCTCACAGAAATGCCTCATTTCTGCATTTTTGGGGTCTTATCATTAATATTGTTTTTCTAAAAGGTAGAAAACCATGACAAGAGATTCCAAAAAGACAAATGTATTTCAGCAAGTTGTGATTCTGGTCCCTTGGTGGTGCGGTGTTGTGAGGAAGGGTGGAATAGAGACCCCTTCTGCCCAAATTCATGGCACTTGATCCAGGGGCCTGAAGGTAGTGCCCTGTGAGACCTCCGTGTCCCTGTGGCCCAGGGCTGGGTGTGGCTGTGTTCCATGCTGTTCAGCTTTGCAGAGTGGGGTGGGGAGACTGGGAGAGGGACTTACTCTTTTTGAAAACCCTTCCTGAATTCTCTTTCCAGCAGGAGCTGGGATTTCTCTCCACATTTAGGAGTTATTTAAGTTACATTTTATTCATTGTGGTGGGGGAAATTTGTGTATGTGTTGCAGAATATTTGATCACATTGTGGTTTTGTTGTTGGTGGTGGTTGTTTGATGTTTCAAGACATGGTTTCTGTATGTGGCCTGGCTGTCCTGGACTTGCTTTGTAGCCCAGGCTGGCCTCAAACTCACGGAGATCCGCCTGCCTCTGCCTCCTAAATGCTGAGATTAAATGTGTGTGCCACCACGCCTGGAATTTGATCACATTGTAAACAATGAGTTTGTGAATTGAAAAATCTTATTCTAATTATGGGATGACTCAGTCTTTAATCCTAAAGCTGTTTGTTTGTGAGCTTTCTGTTTATTGTAAACTAATGGTTATGGTGTGGCTCAGTTCTAAACACACACCTTTAATCCAAGAACTTTCTGTACACAGGATTAAATAAAGTTAACCCTAGGTCAAGAGGCAGAAGCAAGAAACCAGCTGACAGGGATTAAGGAGAAAGGAGAGACATTGAACTGAGGATATTTAAGACAGCGTGGAGAAGAGTTGGGTTCCTTCAGGATCTTTCTGAGGTTCCTTTTGGTTTGCTCCTTCAGAGAAGTTCCTTCAGAGATAGTCTCCTTCTAGGCTTCTTCCTTTAGGTTCTTCTGGACTTTTTAGCTCAGGGCTTTTAGCTGGGACGTTGGTGGAGTAGGAACGTCAGCTGGGTGCTTTCTCTGCCTCTCTGAGCTAGCAGGTTTTCATCCCAGCATCTGGCTCCTGAGTCTTCATTGGTAAAATTGTATGACTGAGATATTTTAGTTTTAGTTTTAGGGTTTTTTTAAACATCACGTATATGTGGTGCATGTGTTTGTGATGCATATGTGTAGGGTGAGTGCATCTGTGTGGATGAGTACATGTGTATGTGTGGTTCCTGCGCGTGGTGAGTGCATGCCTCAGTGCATGTGTGAGGACAACTTGTGAAGTCACTTCTCTCTTTCCGCCATGTGAGTCCCAGTGAACTCAGGGGTCTGATTTGCACCTACCTGCTTATATGGGAGCTGGGGTCAAATTCAGGTCTTCTTGCTTGCAAAGTAAGTACTTTGCCCATTGAGTCCTCTCCCTAGCCCCTGTACTTAGGACTTCTAAAGAGAGCTGCACAGCTGGAGAAAGATCCACAGGAGTTATATTTGGGTAGAATGGGGACACAACTTGAACTGTGTTGCCTTATCATTTCCATCAGTCTGTAGGTGTCTCTGCCTGAGTAGTGAATGAGGCGAATGGGGTAAGGAAGAGATCTCCAAGAGAGCAGAAATGGCCCAGCTTTGTTCTTAGGCCTTTCATTGTTCATTCTCATCAAGATAAAGATCGTGATTTCAGACAAGATTGGGCACGTTCAGGGTGGTATGGCCGTAGTCAGGATCATGATTTCAATAAATCACTCTTGATGGGAAACTTGGAACATATCTCCACAGGTATTGTGTCTTTTATAAGGAATGAAACAGCTCAGCGTGGTGGCACACACCTTTAATCCCAGCACTCAGGAGGCAGGCAGATCTGTGTGAGTTTGAGGCCATCCTGGTCTACAAAGTGAATCCAGCACAGCCAGGGCTAGACAGACAAACCTTGTCTTGAAAAACCAAAAGGAAAAAAAAATAATGAAACCACTGGATGTGGTGGTAAACACCTGTTATTCTAGTATTTGGAAAGTATGAGCAGAAGCTCAAAGTCAGTCTGGGTTATGTGGGACCCTGTCACCACAAAAAAACAAACTTTGGTCAATAGTGAACAATACAAAACACAATAGCAACAATAATCACGTATTCAACCACCAACAACAAACCTTGGGCTGGGGTCAGAGACACGGCTGAGCAGTTACAAATGCTTGCAGCTCTCCCTGAGGATGTAAGTATGGTCCCTAGCACTGACATTAGGTGGCTCTTAACTGCATGCTGTCTGATGCCTTCTTGTGCCCTCCAAGAGCAACTGTACACACGTGGAATACACTCACAAGCAAACATATATACACATACATTTCGTAAATATTGAGCCAAAGTGTGACCGACCTTGAAGAACCTGGTTGAGGAAATTCTTCATCATGTAGATGGCCGTGGTGTCCTCTGTCTTTATGTAACTATCTGTGAACCAGCCATTCTCTGAAATCAAGATTCGAGGATTGTCATACTCCAGTTTAATCCAATTCAGCACCTGTCTTAAGTTGAGTGACACATTTTGTCCCATTTTCATCACGGTGTTCGCTGGCCTGAAGTTGTTGGGCCCGAAGGAAAGGGCGAAGAAGTCAGCGGTGCCCTTCACCTCCCCCTTCTCTGCCTCAGAGAACACGGGCACAATGGGCCTGGTCTTCATGATGTCAGGGTATTCGCCGTCCACATGGATGGGGTTGGCAAACCATCCAAGCACAGAAGACACCGAGTGTTGGCAGTTGATCACATCCTCCATGTTTTCTGTTCTGTTCGGTTCTATCCAATGGGACCCCAAGGTGATGGACAGCCAACCCTTCTGATGAGGGCGGAAGTTTTTGTCGTAGTTATGCCACACTTTTGAATGAGCCTGATGGGAAAGAAAATACCATTGGTCTTTACTGTTCTTACTCAATGGTGTTGTAACATGGTTAGTAAATACTGCACAGTTCAAAATGGTTTTTTGTTTGTTTGTTTTTTATTTTTGGTTTTTTGAGACAAAGTTTCTCTGTGTAGCCCTGGCTATCCTGGACTCACTTTATAGACCAGGCTGGCCTCGAACTCCCGCCTGCCTCTGTCTCCCAAGTCGGCTCAAAATGTTTTTTAATTGTGTTTGTTTGTTTTTTTCAAGACAAGTTTTCTCTGTGTAATAGCCATAGATGTCCTGGGCTCACTTTGTATTTTTTTTTTGATTTTTCGAGACAGGGTTTCTCTGTGTAGCCCTGGCTGTCCTGGACTCACTTTGTAGAACAGACTGGCCTTGAACTCACAGAGATCCACCTGCCTCTGCCTCTCGAGTGCTGGGATTAAAGGTGTGTGCTACCATGCCCAGCAATTACAGATAGTCATGAGCTGGGCTCATGTGGGTGCTGGGATTTGAACCTGAGTCCTCTGGAATAGCAGCCAGTGCTCTTAACCACTGAGCCATCTCTTCAGCCTCCTGTTTTTTAATTATTATTTCATTTACTTATTTACGTGTGTGTGTGTGTGTGTGTGTGTGTGTGTGTGTGTGTGTTTGCAAGCACATGCTGAGGCAAACATGTCTAGGTCAGAGGACATCCTTGAGGAGTTGGCTCTCTTCTTCCACAGTGCCGATCCTAGAAAAACCAACCCAGGGCTCAGCAAGCTCATTTACCCACTGAGCCATTTGTGGGACCCCAACACACAGCTTCTTTCATGACTTCTGGAGATTAAATTCAAGTCCTTGTGCTTGTGTGGCAAGAACTCTGCTGATTGAGACATCTCCTCAGCCCCTCACTTTGGTCCTGATGTAGAAGTCCAGGGCAGTACAGACTGCATATTCTGTAAATGGATAACAGTCCACAAAGCGGGTGTTGTGAGGACAGGATTCATTAGCACTGCAAATAACTTTAGAATAATGCCTGGTATAGGTTAAGCTTTGCATCAGCCTTAGCTACTGCTGCTTATTATTATTATTATTATTATTATTATTATTATTATTATTATTACCTATATCAGTTTCTGGTCCACTTTTTTTCTTTTTGTTTTTTTCAAGACAGGGTTTCTCTGTGTAGCCCTGGCTATCCTCAAATTCACTCTGTAGACCAGGCTGGCCTTGAACTCACAGATGTCTGCCTGCCTCTGCCTCCTGAGCTCTGGGATTAAAGATGTGCCACACCACACCTGGCTCTGGTCTACTTAATAGGTATTTACTGAGCACTTACTCAATGACTGGCTTGCCCTGTCCCAGAAGGCTGAAACATAGGCTGAAAAGCCATCTTGAGAAGGCCTTTATTGGGAAGCTAAGAATGAGGTGTGTAAAAGAGAAACACAGGGAGCTCCACAAAACCAACATTATGAAAAATACCTAAAAGCCAGATGTGTGCTCCAGCACAGCCACGAGCTAAGGAGAAGGGACCCAAGGGGACTCAATGCAGGATCTAGATAGCTAAATCTCAAACTGCTTGTCTACTCTGGCCCTTCGTGTGCATCATGGTCACTGTGCTTCTCCACAGTGTCTGACTTGTTTCTTCTGACACGGGGTCTCACATATTCGAGGTTGGCTTGGAACGTGTTGGAGGATTATGACCTTGAACTTCTGATCCTCTGGCCTCTCCCTTCATAGTATTGGGATCACCGTGCCTGGTTTATGAAGGACTGGGTATTTATCTGAGGGTTTTATGTGCATTGGTGTTTTGCCTGCATGCATGCTCATGTGAGAATGTCGGATCCCCTGGAACTGGAGTTACAGACAGGTGTGAACTGCTATGTGGGTGCTGGGAATTGAACCTGGGTCTTTTGGAAGAGCAGGCAGTGCTTGTAGCTACTGAGCTGTTTCTCCAGCCCCATTCTGGGAAGTTTTCTAGAGGAAGACATTTTAAGATATTACCTCATCACTCTGTCCTTACTCAGCACCCCACCCCTTTCTCTGTTTTCATTGCAGGATCCTGGAACAATTCAGCTCTAAAGCATCCAAATCATCCCATGACTTCCTTTCTCTTGACACAAAGACTCACAATGTACCCCAGGCTAGCCTGCAAACCACAGTCCTTATATTCCAACCTCCAAGCACCGGGGTAGCAGGTGTGGACCGCCGTATGCAATTCTAGGGATTAGTTTTTTTCTTTTTTTTTTTTTTTTTTTGGTTTTTCGAGACAGGGTTTCTCTGTTTAACAGCTCTGGCTGTCCTGGACTCGCTTTGTAGACCAGGCTGGCCTCGAACTCGCAAAGATCCGCCTGCCTCTGCCTCCCAAGTGCTGGGATTAAAGGCGTGCGCCACCACCACCCGGCTGGGATTAGTTTTTATTTATATTTATTTATTTATTCAGAGACAGAATCTTACTATGTAGCTGTGGCTGTCCCAGAACTCACTATGTAGATCATGCTGGCCTCAGATTCACAGAGATCTGCCTGCCTCTGCTGCTGCTGGACTTAATGACATATGGTCCTGCGCACAAGAGCTTTCTGAGTGCTTCCCTGTCCTCTTGGAGAAGAGCTCTAGCCTTCTGTCTTGCCTCCAGTCTGAGGCTCTAGTTTCCTCAGGAGCCAGCGGAGACAGGGCAGGCTGCCTCAGTCACTCTGCGTTCATATGTGCATCTGCCTTCATATGCGCATCTGCCTTTTGTGTCTGCAAAATGCTGTCTCCTTAAAGTTGTCTACCACCCCTGGCTCTTACAACTGTTTTGCCTGCTTTTCTGCATGGATCCCTGAATCTTGAGGAGAGGGGGTGGGTGGTGGTGGGGTGGGGGGAGGTTTCGTGACATATAATGACATCCCATTAAGATCTGAACACTTTCTGCCTTGTCCACCTGTGTGTATGTGTTAGTTACTATGAACTCACAGACACTGTGACCTGCACAGGATCAAGTTAGACAAAAAACTCATCACAAAGGAGGAGAAGTTGGGACAAAAGTCCAACCACTAGAGTCAGATGTTGTGGTGCATGTCTTTAATCCCAGCACTTGGGAGGCAGATTGCTGTGAGTTCGAAGCCAGACTGGTCTACAGAGTGAGTCCAGGACAGCCAGTACTAAAACCAGAGAAACCCTGTCTTGAAAAACCAAATAAACAAACAAAACAAGCGAAAAAAAAAAAAAAAACAAGTCCAACCTCTAGACAAGAAGCTATTTGTAAATGACAGATGTTGGGAGGAGGAAAGTCTATGGAGTGACACTGGGCCTATCAACTGCACTTTGGGCAGGCCCCATGCTCCGAAGTTGGCCAACATAGATGGAACTCCATGTTTTTTGGTGGATTTGTTGTTGTTGTTGTTATTTTTGTTTAGTTTTTTTGAGACAGGGTTTCTCTGTGTAGCCCTAGCTGTCCTGGACTTGATTTTATAGACCAGGCTGTCCTTGAACTCACAGAGATCCACTTGGCTCTATCTTCTGAGTGCTCAGATTAAAGGCTTCTGCTACCATGCCCAGCTGAATATTGCTTTCTTTACAGCTGTGAATAGTAGACTCAAAAGGGGACATTCTAGCCGGGCGTGGTGGTGCACGCCTTTAATCCCAGCACTCGGGAGGCAGAGGCAGGTGGATCTCTGTGAGTTCGAGGCCAGCCTGGTCTACAAAGTGAGTCCAGGACAGCCAAGGCTACACAGAGAAACTCTGTCTCGAAAACCAAAAAAAAAAAAAAAAAAAAAGGACATTCTGCTTGGCATGGTGGGACATGCCTTTAATCCTAGCACTAGGGAGGCAGAGGCAGGCGGATCTCTGTGAGTTCAAGGCTAGCCTGGACTACAAAGTGAGTTCCAGGATAGACAGGGCTTACACAGAGAAACACTATTTTGGAAAAAAAAAAACAAAAACAAAAAAGAAAAAAAAGAAAACTCCCTCCAAGGTTGTGCCTGGCAGACTGGTAGACTAAGGAGCAGTACCCAAGCATGAGAGCTGAACCATAGTTAGCCATCTCACTCATAGGATTGTCATCAGCACTGCAGGAAGACCATGGCAGGGTCAAGAGCAAGGTATGAATGCACTCTGAGTAGGAATTAACCGGAGCCAAGCGTGGTGTGGAGCCTCTAATCCCAGCACTTGGAGGGAAGGTAGAGACGGGAGATCAGGACTTCAAGGCTGGCCTGGGGTACATGAGGAGGAAACCAACTCCTGAAAGGTGTCTTTTGATTTCATTTGTGCATTGTAGTACACACACACTGCTCTCCCCAATGAATGAATGAATGAATGAATGGTTAAAAAAAAAACCTAACAAATTAACCAGCCTAATCGGGAAGAAGATGGAGGTGTCTTCAAAATAGCTCTCTATTGACTTGGTGATTATAGGCAGGGTGACTTAGTGATAAAATCTTGGTCACATCAGCATTAAAATGGGAATCAGCATAGCTTAGAAGGCTAGGTCTGCCTTTTGCAAACCATTTGCAACCTGGATTTCTAGATACTTATGTACAGGTGTGGCCATAGCCAAGGTGACCTTCGCGCTTCCCCCTGGCCCTTGCTCTGTTGCTGCTGTTTGCACAGGCTATCCAGGTGTCTTAGGTTATCTTTGCTCTGGACTAAAGGCAAAGATACTTCTCAGGAGAGAACATGGGGGAGGCTCTCTGAGCTGCACTCATGATTATAATTTGATCTGTCAAATAACAGGGGAAAAGTTTTGCCCTGAGATGGTCCATTTGACCTGAGTCTTGAGGAGGAGTGGATACACGATACTCACAAGGATCTATTGGGACAATGCAAAAGGGACTGCAGCCAGGTCCTGGCTGCCTCGCACAACCTCTTATGGTTTTCCAAGGTTACCTTCTATATCCAAGGTCATGTACCTTTGAAATGATTGATTGAAGGGCAGGCATGTCAACCTTTGTTCTTTAGACTCGGTAGTTTGACTGAGGCTAGCTGCCCTTTTAGATCCAGGTCTTGGGGCTCAATACGCTTGAGGGACAGTAGGGGTCCTAACATCTAATCCTTATTCAGGTCCCTCCCTTGTTCAACAGGCCTATCTCTTTGACTCTCTCAGCCGTCCAGGCTGATAAATGGGTGATAGGAAGCAAATAAGATAATAAAGCAGAGATGAAGAAGTTAGCGGTCAGGGTGACACAGAGGGACACTGCAGCAGAGGACGGCTTGAAGGCAGATGGCAGCATTTGAGAGCAGTAAGGGACCCCTGGTCATTTGAAAAGTTCACTTTCCACTTGTTGGGGGTGCCTTTGGGGAGTGAGAGGGAGGAGTTGGGGGATAGATGGGTATGATCAAGATATTTTGTTTACATGCTTGAAAGTGAAGAATAAATAAAAGATACTCAATTTTCTAGGTACAGGTGTGAGATTGTACATGCCTTTAATCCCAGCACTTGGGAGGCAGAGACAGTTGGATCTCTGTTGGTACCACGCCAGCCTGGTCTATGTAGAGTTCCAGGTGAACCAGGCCTACATAGTGAGACCCCATCTCCAAAATTAATAATAATAATAATAATAATAATAATAATAATAATAATAATAAATTTTACAAAATAGGAAGTCAGTTTTCCAAATCCTCCAGATTTCAGTCACATACATATTGGTTGAAATATCATCATATGGTTTGTAAGTTTGTTGATTGTTAAAGCTATTGAGTAGAGAATGAAATAAAAACTTAAATTTTACTTTAAAATATCACAGTCACTAGGCATGGTGTTGTATGCCTTTAAACCCAGCACTCAGGAGGCAGAGGTAGACAGATCTCTGTGAGTTCGAGGCCAACCTGGTCTACAAAATGAGTCCAGAACAGCCAAGGTTGTTATACAGAGAAACCCTGTCTGGAAAAAAAAAATCACAGTCACCATTTGTGGTGGCACACACCCATAATCTCAGCACTCTAGAGGCTTGAAGCAGGAGGATGAGTGTAAGTTTGAGGCCAGATTGGGCTCATAGTGAGTTCCAGCCTGGCCTAGCTCTGTGTTGAGACTCTAGCGTGAGCAAGCAAACAAACAAAAGTCTCCATAACATAACAAAATGTTTTGATGTTTCTGTGTTCCCTTCCACCTTTTAGAAGGTATTTCTCCACTAGCATCAGTTTAAACATTTTACATGTTGTAGTCTTGATAACAGTCTTAACACTGTGACAGTTCTCTGACTTAACAACATATGACTTCCTTGGCCAGCACTCTACTTTGATAGAAATCAGCTTGTTTTTCTTCTTCTTCTTCTTCCTCCTCCTCCCCCTCTTCCTCTTCCTCTTCCTCCCCCTCCCCTCCTCCCCTCCTCCTCCTTCTTCTTTTTCCCTAGACAGGGTTTCTCTGTGTATCCATGAGAGTCCTGGACTCACTTTGTTGACTTCCTTGGTCAGCACTCTACTTTGATAGAAATCAGCTTGTTTTTCTTCTTCTTCTTCTTCTTCTTCTTCTTCTTCTTCTTCTTCCTCCTCCTCCTCCTCCTCCTCCTCCTCCTC
>CAJQZJ010009649.1:19907406-19921289 GCA_907164525.1 Lophiomys imhausi | reverse complement strand
GAAGGAAGGAAGGAAGGAAGGAAGGAAGGAAGGAAGGAAGGAAGGAAAGACTGAAACAAACAAACAAAAAGAGGTTAGTTTTTTAATTCCAATTACAGCAAAATTCAATTTTGCTTGTATCAGTATCTTACAATTTTCCCAAAGGTGTTTTTGAAGGTTTTACTATCCTTGAAGAATGAGACCTCAAAAGCCTTCTACTGAGACTGCAAAGATGGCTCATTGGTTAAGAACACACTTCTGCTGGCTGATGGTTATACACCCACAACTCAGGAGGCAGAGACAGGCAGATCTCTGAGTTCAAGGCCAGCCTGGTCTACAGAGTGAGTTCCAGGACAGCCAGGGCTACATAGTGAAACCCTGTCTTAAATTCCTCCTCCCCAGCACTTATGTGATGACTGGGTGTGGCCCACACCAGCACTGTTGTGCAGACAGAAACCACAGGGTGTTGGGGCTCACAGGCTCTGGGAGAGACCCTGCCTCAAAAGAATAAGGTGGAAAGTGATGAGAAGGACACCTCAAACCTCTGCCCTTCATTTGAACACTGTGTGAATTTTTCAAGATACTGTCGTTGCAGGGCATGGCTGCTACAGACTTAGAGGTGACATTTAATCTACTCCAGTGTGTCCCCCACACCCGCAGTCTTCCTGATATTCCAGACAGAAGTTTTGGGAGTATGTGAGCAAAGGTAGATTAATACATCATGAGAATGACGCTTTTTACAGTTGTTTTTGTGGAATTAACACTAACTTTTGTTTAAGAATTTCAATAGCACTTTTTGTCTTGTTTTGTTTTGGTTTTTGAGACAGGGTTTCTCTGTGTAGCCCTGGCTGTCCTGGCCTCACTTTGTAGACCAGGCTGGCCTCAAACTCACAGAGATCCACCTGCCTCTGCCTCCGGAGTGCTGGGATTAAAGGTGTGCGCCACCACGCCTGGCTCAATAGGACTTTTGAGAAAAAAAAACTTATAAAGACAGTGTGTGTGGCTGCCCAAGGAGGTCATAAGAAGGCATGGGATTCGGCTGGAGTTATAAAAAGTTGTTAGGTTAGAGACCACTCTCAGGTCCTCTGCGGGAGCAGCGAGTGCTCCTGACCTCCAGCCCCTCTGTGGGAGGATCTTTGTTTTCTTTACTTGTTTTTATTTTTTTTTATTTCTTTGGCTTTTTTTTTTTTTTGGTTTTTCGAGACAAGGTTTCTCTGTGTAGCCCTGGCTGTCCTGGACTCACTTTATAGACCAGGCTGGCCTCGAACTCACAAAGATCCACCTGCCTCTGCCTCCCAAGTGCTGGGATTAAAGGCGTGCGCCACCACTGCCCAGCCTCTTTGGCTTTTTGAGACAGGCTCTCATGTAGCTCAGGCTAGCTATGCAGTTGGTAATTATGGACTCTTGATCCTTCTGCTTACACTTCCCACCACACACACAAAGTTAACAGCTGGGCATGGTGGTGCTGGCCTTTAATCTGAGCGCTGGAGAAGCAGAGGCAGCTGCTCTCTGTGAATTCGAGGCCAACCTGGTCAACATAGTGAGTTTGGACAGCCAAGGCTACATAGTGAAACCCTGTCTCAATCCCATAAACAATAAAAAATACACAGAAATAACAAAGTTTTTACATATAAAAACCAAAATCATTGAAAATAATCTATTTAATCTTTGTCATATACCTAACATATGCCCAGCGTAATGTGAGCTCCTCCAAAGGAGTGGTGTAAAGAAATACACCAAAGTTCTCAAAGAGGTAGGAAAATAAGGAAGAAATATAGACTTATTTCAAGCTCAGGAACCAGCCAGTAAGGGCTTGACCTAGAGTAGACTTTCCCAACATTTCTTGCCCTAATCGCCTCTCTCACAGTGTGAAGTAATCTCTTGATCCCTAAGGAATTTCAGAAAGCATTCAGCATTTGTGTGTGGCGTACAAAACACTGTTGACATAGGTTACATTTTACAGAAAATTATGTAATTGAAGACTGGTGTAAAGTTCATTTAAAATAAATTAAGGGTTAGTGAGGCAGCTCAGCGGGTAAAGGGGCTTGCTGCGAAGGCTGACGACATGAGTCTGGTCTCAGAGACCCACAAAGTAGAGGGAGAAAACTGATCCCCTAGGTCTCTCTCCGTCCCACTTGAGTCACAGCCCGTGAGCAGCCCCAACCCCAGCATACACATAGTACTTTTTTTTTTTTTTTGAGACAAAGTCTTTCTATGTAGCCTTAGCTATCCTGGATCTTGCTAAGTAGACCAGGCTGGCTTGGAACTCACACAGTCTAACTCTGTAGTTCAGTAATTTCATGTACTGAAATTAAGGGTGTGTGCTACCATGTCAGGCATACACAATAAAGCAGTGGTAACTCACGCCTTTCATCCCAGCATTTGGGAGGCAGAGGCAGCTCTCTGTGAGTTCGAGGCCAGCCTGGTCTACAGAGCGAGCTCTAGGACAGCCAGAGCTACACAGTGAAACCCTATCTTGAAAAACAAACACACAAACAAACAAAAAACCAGCAACAACAAAAGTAAATATAAAGCAAAGCAAAATATTCACAGACTAAGTTACCAATAGTTAAAATGCTGATGTAGCTCATTGACAGAACTTGTCTGACATGCGTTAGGCTCTCCTGTGTCTGAGTCCCCAGTGCTGGGAAAAAGATAGTTAATAATACCCAAATGCAAACACTGGCATTTTTTTAAATCTAATAAAAAATGCACATCATTTAAATTATTTTACTTATGTAAGAAAAATCATTTTGTGGCATAATTTCATGTTGAATTTTAGAAGTAAATGTACACTAAAATGCTTTTTTAAAATTTATGCAGTCGGTGACACACGCCTTTAATCCCAGCACTCGGGAAGCAGAGGCAGGCGGATCTCTGTAAATCCGAGGCCAGCCTGGTCAGGACATCCAGGGCTGCACAGAGAAACCCTGTCTCGAAAAAAAAAATGTATACAGTTAGTGATGTTTTCTTTCTTTCTTTTTTTTTCTTATTTCTTTTTTTGTTTTTCAAGACAGGGCTTCTTTCAGTAGCCCCTTGTAGACCAGGCTGGGTTCAAACTCACAGAGATCCACATGCTTCTGCTTCCCCAGTCCTGGAATTAAAGATGGGTGCCAGTCAGTGATGCTTTCTACTCCAGGCATACGTACTGCTTTTGTTTTTATTTTGTCTTTAACTACTTTTATTTGTGTGTGTGTGTGTGTGTGTTTGTACGTGCTCGTGCATGTGTGCACGCACTTGTGGGCCCTCAGATGCCATGGTGTGAATGTGGAGGTCAGCAGACTACTTGTGGGAGTTTGGTCTTTTTTTTCCACCATGTTGGGTTTTGGGGATAGAATTTAAGTCATCAGGCTTGGCAGGGAGTACTTTTCCTGCTGTTGTTGTCCCCCTATTTTTATTTTTATTATTATTATTTTTGGTATCCCTGTGTATCTCTGGCTGTCCTGGACTTGCTTTGTAGACCAGGCTGGCCTCGAACTCACAGAGATCCGCCTGCCTCTGCCTCCCGAGTGCTGGGATTAAAGGCGTGTGCCACCACCGCCCGGCTCTTATTTTTATTTTTTTTGAGATAGGATCTTACTATTTAACTCAGACTGGTCTCAAACTCGTAATTTTCCTGCCTCAGAATCCTAAATTCTGAAATTACGGCATACAACACCACACTCAGTTTTTTATTTTTTGGAGGGGGAGCATTTTGAGACTGTCTCGCTACATAGTTCTGACTGTCCTGGGACTCACTGTGTCAACCATATTGACCTCAAATTCACAGAGATCATCTTACCTCTGCCTCTTGAGTGCTGGGATTAAAGGGATGGGCCACTACACCAGCTACAAGCAGGTATTTTGTTTGCTTTGTTTGTTTGTTTTTTGAGACAGGGTTTCTCTGTGTAACAGCCCTGGCTGTCCTGGACTCACTTTGCAGATCATGCTGGCCTCGAACTCACAGAGATCTGCCTGCCTCTGCCTCCTGAGTGCTGGGATTAAAGGTGTGAACCACCATGCCCGGCTCTACACCCAGTTCTTAAAAACATGTTTTAAGATTTATTTTGAGCTGGACAGTGGTGGTGTATGCTTTTAATCCCAGGACTTAGGAGGCAGAGGCATGTCTATAAATTCGAGGCCAGCCTAGTCTACAGAGAGAGTCCCAGGACAACCAAGGCTACACAGAGAAACCCTGTCTCAAAAAACCAAAAACCAAACAAACAAAAAGGTTTATTTTTGAAATGCTGTGTATTTATGTGTCTTTGTGTAAGTACATGTGACTGCAGGTGTCCTTGGAGTTCAGAAGAGGCCGTTGGGTTTCCTAGAGCCGGAGTTCCAGGCAATTGTGAATCACCCAATGGGTGCTGAGAACTGAAGTCAGGTCCTTTGCAAGAGTGCTCTCAACCACTGAGCCTCCTCTCCAGCCCCCTCTTAAAAACATTTTTCTAAAGTATTGTGTCCTCTCTGAAAATAGAATAAGTTAACTTTGAGGTTGTACATGTACCTTACAGATTCAATGCAGGTCTCCTTGAAGCAATATGGTAAGGTCATAGTCATCTTTATATGACATTCATCCTAGTCATGTTTCGGGTTTGGGTTTTTTTGTTTTTGAGACAGAGTTTCTCTGTGTAGCCTTGGCTGTCCTGGACTCCCTTTTAGACTAGACTACCCTTGAACTCACAGAGATCTGCCTGGCTCTGCCTCCTGAATACTGGGATTAAATTCACCACCACACGCGGCAATTACAGACAGCTGTGAAGTGCCCTGTAGGTGCTGGGATTTGAACCCAGGTCCTTTGGATGAGCAGCCAGGGTACAGTGCTCTTAACCACTGAGCAGTCTTTCCAGCCCCCCTGGTTATGGTTTATGTGAGCACTTGTCCAATATAGATAGAAGTCACTGGTTTTTGAGAAGAGGAGAAAGGGAAGGGCTCTTGAGTGCTGGGATACGTTTGTCAATGCCTGGAGACAACTTTGGCTTGTCACGGTCTGGAAGCGGCGCTGGGTTCAGGCTGAGCTGTTAGATGGGGTGAGGAGATGTGTAGCGGCCAGAGGCCCGGGAGCTGCTGAACCTCCTAGAATGCACAGGATAGTCCATCACAACAGAAAGTTCCCCAGCCCCAAATGTCAATAGTCTGGGGTTGAGAAATCCTCACACTGTGTCAACAGGGTTTGTCTATAAAAGATAACATTTCAGAGCCACAAAATGGTCACAGCTCACGTGGACACCAGCAGGGCTTTGTGGAGTGATGAACTCAATGAGTGACTTCTGCCTAAGCAGACTCATAGCCCAGCCCCTCAGCCTGTTTACTTAGAGGACCCAAGACACTCCACTTTAAGGGCCAAATTCACAAACTTAGATTGTTATTTGTATTTATTGACTTAAAAATAGAATAAAAAATGAATGCCATATTGCCTTGACTAATTATTGTGAAGACTTGGAGGTTTGATGAAAAAAAGAAAGAACACCACATATATAAACCTATGTAAATAAATCTATGAAAATTTACTTTTTATTTTGAAAATCACATCGTATTTATTTTGTGGACATGTGTGTATATGTGTGGTTTGTGGGGAGTGGGGGGGTTGCATGCCAAACAGCTCATGAGGTTTCCTCCTTCTACCAAGTCATCAGGCTTGGCATCAGGGGTCTTTACTAGCTGGTTCTATGTATGTATTTATTTTGAGTCAGGCTCTTACTAGGTAATCCAGGCTGGCCTTGGATTCATAACTTTCTGCTTCCACTCCTGAGTGCCATGATTAATTAATTGGGCATGTATTGCCACAACCTGTTGAACTTTAAAAACTGAATGTAATACACGACTTTAATCCCAGCACTGGGGAGGCAGAGACAGGCAGATCTCTGTGAGTTTGAGTACGGCCTGGTCTACAAAGGAGTCCAGGATAGCCAGGACACAGAGAAACCTTGTCTTGAAAACAAAACAGAACAAAATAAAACAGAACAAACAAACAAAAAAACAGAACGTAATTTATTCATTTAATTTTGAGACAGGGCTTTATTGTTGTCTTAGCTGGCCTGGAACACCACATAGACCAGGCTGGCCTCAAATTCAAAATGAACTTGGAAGGATTAAAGGCACATGCCACCAAGCTGAAATCTTTCTTCTATAAAAGAGAAAACAATACCATCCATAAGAAGGAACAGATATGAGGGAGGCAGGAAAGGGTCTTCTGAGGGTGTCCTAGTTGCTGAGTCCATTATTTCTGCTTAGTCAGCCAGGAAATTGCTGTTTTTTGCTTAAAGCCAACTTGAATTCGATTTGTCACTTGCAGCTAATAACAGTCTAACACACTGCCAGATTAATATCACCAATATTTCAAGAGTTAGAGACATACAACGAAGCAGGATGATTGAATTTGACATTGGATTTTTTTATTAAAAGATTAAGTTAGAGGGACTGGAGAGATAGCTCAGTGGTTTAGGAGCACTGGCTGCTCTTCTAGAGGACCTGGGTTCAATTCCCAGCACCCACATGGCGGCTCATAACTCTTTGTGTTTCCAATTTCAACGAGTCTGGGACCTTCACTGACACACACATGCAGGCAAAACAACAATGCACATAAAATAAAAGTAAATAAATCTTTTTTTTTTTGGTTTTTCGAGACAGGATTTCTCTGTGTAACAGCCCTGGCTATCCTGGACTCTCTTTGTAGACCAGGCTGGCCTCAAACTCACAGAGATCCGCCTGCCTCTGCCTCCCAAGTGCTAGGATTAAAGGCATGCGCCACCAGGCCTGGCAAATCTTTTTTTTTTAAAGATTAGGTTAGAATCCTAAAGTATTCGGAACTAGAGAGATGGCTCAGTGGTTAAGAGCACTGGCTGCTCTTCCAAAGGAGACAAGTTCAAATCCCAGCACCCACATGGCAGTTCACAGCTGTCTGTAATGGCCGGGTGTGTTGGGGCAGGCCTTTATCTCAGCGCTCAGGAGGCAGAGGCAGGTGAATCTCTGATTTGGAATCCAGCCTGGTCTACAGAGTGAGTTCCAGCATATCCAGGGGTACACAGAGAAAACCCTGTCTCGAAAAACCAAAGAAAGAAAGAAAAAAAAAGAATTCTAAAGTACTTCACTCAGTGGATATGTATACTCTAACATGTGCCAAATGTTCTGTTAGATGCTAGAAACGAAACCAAAAAGCAAGCAAACAGGCAGGTGACATGATGACTGAGAAGGGAAAAGTACTTCCCAGCAAGCCTGAGGACCTGAGTTCCATTGCCAAGACCCACACGATGGAAAGGGAATGACTCCCAAGTCCAAGTCATCCTCCAGCCTCAACACCTTGCTTCAGATCTTATGTCCCTTCCCCAAACAAACAAAGATAATTTAAACACAAAGAAGCAAGCAAACACAAACTAGCAACAACAAAGACAGTCCCTCTAGGAACTCTTAGTCTAACTGAAGAGAAAGAAAAGGATGGGCTCACTGGTTAAGAGCACTGGCTTCTCTTCCAAAAGACCATGATTCAGTTCCCAGCACCCACATGGTAGCTCAGAACTGTCTGTAACTCCAGCACCCTCACAGAGACAGACATGCAAGCAAATCATCAATGCACATTTAAAAACAATCAGGTGATATGACTATGGTGAGCCCACAGAAGGGACAGTTACCTCTGAAGTGGTAACTGTCTTAAAGCAAAGTTTTCACAGTCTTGGATAGGAAAAGCAGGGCTTTGAAAGGCATTTTATCTGGATAGAACATGCTAGAAGGGCTGGGTGCAGAGGACTAGCAAGATAAGCCTGGGACACCACTAACAACACATTATGAGGAGGTGTGTCTGCTTCCAGAGGGTGATGTGATGGTGGGATGATGAGAGAGTGGCCAGAAAGGAGGTTTTCAAGGGCTGGGTAACAAATTAAGACCTTAGCCCAAACACTGTGGGAAGTCACAAAAGTATTTTATGCAAGGAAAGCAACATGGCGCATATTTCAAATATTATTCTGTTAAATGGGCAAGATAATAGCTACCTTGTAAGGTTGTTGTGAAAATTATATGCAAGAGTTAAGTTGATTAGATGCTTTAAAATCACTAAGCCGAAAACCCACCCTTATTCTGTTCCAAACACTATGAAAAACTCAGAACAGAATTTCCATCGGTAGATGGGATTATGGGAAATTCATGCCAGAGGTGTACACTTACTTTAAGGAATCTCACTGTGTCTTCAAATAACACAGAGTCTGATCCAGACTAGGGCCAGGGATGTAGCTTAGTTGGTAGATTGCGTGCCCAGCATGTACAAAGAGCCAGGTTAGATCTCCAACACTCCATAAACCAGGAATTGTGATCCATACCTGTATTCACAGCACAGGAGGTGGGGGTAGAAGTGTAACAATTTCAAGGCCATCCGCAGCTATATAGCAAATATAACAAATTCAAGGCTAGTCTGGGCTGTGTGAGACTTCATCTTAAAAACAAAAACAAACAAGCAAACACATTCCCCAAAGTCCAGGTTTGTCTATAGTGAACTGGACCATTCAGGTTCCTTCCAAATAGGACATTTCAAACTGAGATAAACTTTTCAAGATCATTTAGAACTAAAGTGACGCTAGAAATCATACGGTTTTTCAAAACCTCTAAGAAGTGGAGAATAAAACATCCTAAGATCACATAGAATTGAGTTTTAAGTTAGCTTTAACTTAATACGTGTTTTTGGACTAAAAACTAATTCTAAGCTGGGAGTGGTGGCGCATGCCTTTAATCCCAGCACTTGGGAGGCAGAGGCAGGCGGATCTCTGTGAGTTCGAGGCCAGCCTGGTCTACAAAGCGAGTCCAGGACAGCTAGGGCTGTTATATAGAGAAACCTTGTCTCGAAAAACCAAAAACAAACAAAAAAAACTAATTCTAAAAAATGCTTCTCCTGGGTCAGAAGGAGAAACAAGGAAAAATACTCTGTTGTAGCATAAAATACCAAATCAATCTCTTTTTTTGTTAAAAGACTGAGAAGAGATGTGGGGAACAAATTCACTTTAGGCTACCAAAGCATTGCGAGATTTCTCTGGTGCGATAGGTCACTGGGTTATGCAGCAAATTTTACTGTCTGACTAATTTCAAAATACTTAGGCTATTTATCTAGGCTAGTGGTTTAGAAATTCTAAGGACATCAGAGAAATGATTTGGGGAAACATGATTATTTAAGAATAAAATTCTAGCCGGGCGTGGTGGCACATGCCTTTAATCCCAGCACTTGGGAGGCAGAGGTAGGTGGATCCCTGTGAGTTCAAGGCCAGCCTGGTCTACAAATCGAGTCTAGGACAGCCAGGGATATTATGCAGAGAAACTCTGTCTCGAACCCCCTCAAAATCCCCCCTCCAAAAAAAGAATAAAATCCTCAGATAGCTCAGTGGACCACGCACTTGTAGTCAAGTCGGATGACAGTTTTTTTCCCAGGACCCACATGGTGGGAGGAAGAACAGATTCCTGCAAGTTGTCCTTTGATCTCTACAAGTGTGTCATGGTGCATGCAGAAGTATTGGTGTGCATGTTTTTGTGCTCGAATTCTCTCTCTCTCTCTCTCTCTCTCACACACACACACATAAACTTTTTTGAGAAAAAAAGTAGAGCTGATGAAGTAGAGAAAAAGGGAAAATATGAAAATGTAGTGCTTTTTTTTAAAACAGTTATTTTGGATATTAACAAGTGAGCTTGAAATCATAGTGCAGTCTGTTTCTTGCCAAGGGAAGAAGTAACAGAAACCATCAGAATAAATATATAAGATATATATTAATATGAATCCAGAAAATCCAAAAGAAAAGAAGGATTAGATGGAGCAGTTTTATATTCCTGGACTCTTGTCCTGTTTCTACATATTTGAAATTTTGATTCCTTACAAGTTATTTTCCCTATAAAATGTTATCAATAACTTTTGCCCCAAATACCTAACAAGTATTTAGAGTCATTTATTTTTTCTCAAGTGAACTATTTATCCAAGAAATTAAATCTGATGTCAGATGTCAGCCTCCTGTGAGGCTGTGTCTCTCCAAAGTTCCCAGATTACTCTTCAATAATAAAGATTTAATTATTAATTAAGAGCATTTAATTATGTTGCCAATCACAAATCTCACGTTCATAGCAGTTGAATTTTATTCTGAACCTTGGCTAAGTTATGTAATCTCACTGAGCTTCAGCTCCTCAGCCTTGAGCTGAGAATAGTGCAGGTGAGGCCTACTTCATGGTTGTTATGAGGATCAAACACATTCCACAGAGTGCTTCCGTAGCACGTGGTGCCCAGTAGGTACTGTTATTTTCCATTTACTTGCATTATTGTTTTAATACAGGGAACATTTCTCACCATAAACTCTGGCATCTGAACCACACCATTTAAAAAAAACTATACCTCAGCAGGGCTTATTGTTCCCATTTTTTTATATTATTGGTTTCATTTAGCTCCCAACACATGTCATCCCACCTGTTTCGATATTTGACATATGTAACACCAAATGTGAGTGGCAAATCATTCAATTTTCTGTATTTAATATGCACAAGTGAGCTGCCATCAATTCCCTTTACTATGGCTAAGCACCACTAAGAACGGGAGTAACAAATCCATATTGAGAATGATTGTGCATTAATCATTATTCTGCAATCAGGATGTATTGTCAGAAAAGAAACACAACCTCTAAATATAAAGTTCTGCTTTCCCACAGAATAAAACTAGACTTCCATTCTCACATTCAACAACATAACTACATATTTAAAAAATGACCTTAAAGCACAACTGTGAAGGAAACTAACTAAATTAACACATTAATAACAGTTTTAGAAGATGAAACACATCTCACTTTAAATATAAAATTGGAGGACAGAACTTGTAGGTTAGCATAACTTAGAAATGCTGATTTTTTTTTAAAGTAGTCTACCCCTTAAACAGAATGTTTCTTTTAACCCCCAATCCTATGTTCTGAAGTTCTTGGGAGAAGCCAGCTGTACAGTACCTTGATCAGGTTGTGTCCCACAGTGTAGACAGCTGCTAAATTTCCCTTCTCTCCTGGCGCATGCATACCTGTGGCAAACCCATTCCAAGCAACGAGGTAAGGGTTATGAATTGTAATCCAATATTTGACACGGTCTCCAAAGGTCTGGAAGCAGTAGGTGGCATAGTCATTGAAGATATCTATCATAGTTGCGTTTTTCCAGCCCCCATATTCTTCCTGTAGCGTCAAAGGCAAATCCCAATGGTATAAGGTAACGATGGGTTCAATATTCCTAAGTACCAGGGAGTCCAGAAGTGCGTTGTAATACCGGAGACCTTTTGCATTCACGGCTGCTACTGTTCCATTGGGGAACAATCGTGGCCAGGAGATTGAGAACTGATAAAAAGAAACTCCTAAAAAATCCAGAGCCAACAAGTCTTTTTCCAGAAAAACGTAACTGTCCGGGGATCTGTGCGAGCTGTTGACAACTCTCAGGTGTGTGTGGACGAATCGATCCCAGATCGAGGGTCCTCTTCCATCTGTCTTCCAACTCCCTTCCACTTGAAATGCTCCAGTCCCAATGCCCCAGAAAAAGTTTTTAGGGAAAGTGTCATAGAGGAACAGCTGACTGGCGTTTACCGGACTCACATAATGTTTTTTAGCCCATATCGCTTTCCCATCTCCAGAGAATCCGGTAACAGCTCGCAGCAAAACAAATGCTGACAGCACCACAGATCTTTGCAGTGCCCCGTTGGACATTGTTTTCCTACAGCGTGTGTTTCTTTCATCAGAGCTGAAGAAAATCCATTCATTCCCTGGAGACCCCGCTGCACAGCCTGTCTTCATTTGCCACCAACTGCTGGACTGTCTTTATCAGCGCTCCAGGAAAAGCCTGTGATTGTAAAGCCCTGTCAATAATTAGCCAGGAGCGGGAGACTTAGGATGGGTCATGAGAGCCACGCAGTTTGAGGGAGGTGGCCCTCCTTGCAGTCAACAACACGTGTCGTTCTCCTCGGGATGAGGAAAATCAGATGGATGAAAGAGCAACCCTGGCACTAATTTGAATGTGTTAAATAAACATGGAAACATCGCACAAGAGTGGTGTTTCCTGTGTAGTCTTTCACATGGCCAGAGATCTTTTCCCAGTGTTTTGAACTTTATTGAATAAGGGATCCATGTTTCTATTTTTAGAGTTTGAGTGGTAATTTTATCATCTCCCATTTTAGGAAAAGTGCGATATACACATCTATAGTTTTTTTTTTTTTTGAAACAGGGTTTCTCTTCCTAATAGCCCTGGCTGTCCAGGACTCTGTAGACCAGGCTGGCCTCAGACTCACAGAGATCTGCCCGCCTCTGCCTCCCGAGTGCTAGGATTAAAGGTGTATGCTACCACGCCTGGTTTAGGAAAAACAATTTTATGATTAGCCAGAGTCAATAGCAAGAAATAAATAATTAAAAGCAGTATAGTACACTTCAACCAAAACCATACATACCTAAGAATAGTCTTAGTTGATGTTATATATTTCAAGAAAACTCAGTTGAACATGGTGGCTCATGCCTATAATTCCTGCAGTTGGGAGGCTGGAGCAGGAGGATTGCTGTGAGTTTAAGGATGGCCTAAGTTACGTAATTCAAAGTCATTATGACTACAGAGCAAGACTCCATTTCAAAGAATCTCAAGCCAAATCAAACAGCCAGGTGCTTTGTGATGGGAGCGTTTTGGAGGTGGTGGCTAGAGGAGCATAAATTCAAAGTCATTCTTGGCTACAGATGGAATTTGAAGTCAGCCTGGGGCTACAAGGCACTGAATGTGGGAGATAATTTGAGTTTGAGGAATTGTTGGGCCTATGAATTCGATGTCTTTTGGTAGTACTAGGGATCAGAGCTAGGCCTTGTGCATGCTAAGCAAATGCTCTGCCATGGGGCTGCAATATTAATCCTCTTTTCACTCTTAGTTTAAAGCGGGGTTCATCATGTTGCCCACAAACTTGATATGTAGTGCAAGCTGGCCTTGAACTTGTGGCAATTTCCATGCCTCAGACGTGCATCTCCAGGCCTTGCAAAGGTACCTAAACTTGTTTTTTTTTTAAGATTTATTTAATGTATACTCTCCATGTACACCTGCATGTCAGAAGAGAGCATCAGATCACATTATAAATGGTTGTGAATCACCAGGTGGGTGCTGGGAATTGAACTCAGGACCTTTGGAAGAACAACCAGTGCTCTTAACTGCTGAGCCATCTCTCCAGCCCCAAACTTTTTATTTATTTATTTATTTTTTAAAAACAAGGTCTCAGTATATGGCCCTGGCTAACCTGGAGCTCAATTCCGCACTAGTTTCCTGTTACATAAGTAGTAGTGTGCCGGGCATGGTGGTATGCGCCTTTAATCCCAGCACTCAGGAGGCAGAGGCAGGTGGATCATTGTGAGTTCGAGGCCAGCCTGGTCTACAGAGTGAGTCCAGAACAGTCAAGGATACACAGAGAAACCTTGTCTTGAAAAACCAAAAAAAAAAAAAAAAAAAAAACCAAAAACCAAAAACAAACGAAACAAAACAAAAGGAGTGTAAATTGGGTGTGGTGGTGCATCTTAAATCTCAGCCCTTGGGAGGCAGAAGCAGGCAGTCCACAGAGTGAGTTCCAGGCCAGCCAGAGCTACACAGTGAGACGACTGTCTCAAAACAACAATGAAATAAAACAAAACAAAAATCTCAAGAAACATAACAAGAATATGATATTTGCCAATTGTTGTGAGGGTGGACTTGCCCAATGCAAGACAGCCAGACAGGAGATTGGCACAGAGCCAATGCTGGATAAACTTAACCTAAAAAAAGATTCTCAGACAGGTTTGTATTCTGTAGCCCAGGCTGGCTAGACTGGAACTTCTAGAGCTCTCCTGCCTCAGCCTCTTTGGTGCTGGGATTACCATGCACCACGGTGGCTGGTTTTGATTTCTTTCTTTCTTTCTTTCTTTCTTTCTTTCTTTCTTTCTTTCTTT
>CAJQZJ010009649.1:19881766-19907396 GCA_907164525.1 Lophiomys imhausi | reverse complement strand
TTTCTTTCTTTCTTTCTTTCTTTCTTTCTTTCTTTCTTTCTTTCTTTCTTTCTTTCTTTCTTTCTTTCTTTTTTCTTGAGACAGGGTTTTACTGTGTAACCCAGGTTAACTTAGAGTTTGTCATCTGTCCAGCCTCAGGCTCCTCCTGAATAAACATTATTTTTATGTGAGAGGGAAGGAGTCCAGGAATGCTCAGATGTAGCATCGAGAGCGCTGTTCTGACCAGGTTTGGCTTCCTCTGTCATCAGCTGAGACCTCCTGCATCACACTTCTCCATAGCCAGGCTGCTCACATCCAGCTTAGCCCAGATGTTTTCCTAGGTGCTCCCTTGCCACTGTTTAGTGTCCTCCCTTCATCTAGCTCAAGTCTGTTTTAAAGCTCGGCTGAATCTCCTGGAAAATCTTTCAGACTCCAAAATTTGGTTGGATTTAGAGGGATCTTCATTGTTTTCATGATAGCCTGTGTGTCTCTATTAAAACACATCGTATGATAAATCAGAAAAGCACACAGTAAAATTATTTGTGTATTTGGTTTGACTATAAACTCCCTTTTGTTTATCCCAGCACTCGGGAGGCAGAGGCAGGCAGATCTCTGTGAGTTCCAGGCCAGACTAGTTTACATAGCAAGTTCTGGCCAGCCAGGGTGACACAGCAAGATGAGACCCCACCTTAAGAAAACCAAACCAAACTGAAACAAAAATAAATGAAACCAAACAAGATGCAAGGTTGGGGATGTAGACTTAGCCCAGTGGTGGCCTACAGTCTTCAAGACCTGAGAGTTCATCTCTCAAAAAGAAAAAAAAAACAAAACAAAAAATAGGGCTGGAAGCCGGGTGGTGGTGGCTCACGCCTTTAATCCCAGCACTTGGGAGGCAGAGGCAGGCGGATCTCTGTGGGTTCGAGTCCAGCCTGCTCTACAAAGTGATTCCAGGACAGCCAGGGAGAAACCTTGTCTTGAAAAACAGAATTCTTTTGTTTGTTTTAAAGATTTATTTACCAAGAAAGAAGCTTGGTGAACTGTGTCTTGAAGATGAGCTAAATAGCTGAGTTAGCCAGTGTGATTACAGGAGTGAATCAGACAGTGACCTACACAAAATCATAAGAAAACACTCACAGTTGCCACCAACTTGTGTTTGGATGATGATCTCGGTTTAATTTTCCTTCTTTTATATATTTAATTTAATTAAAAAGAAAAGATGTATTTACTGAGGCTGGAAAGATGGTTCAGCAGTTTAAGAGCACTTGTCGCTCTTGCAGAGAATCTGAGTTTGATTTCCAGCACTCACATGGCAGCTTACACCCACCCATAATTCTAGTTCCAGGGAATCTGAAGCCCTTTTCTGACCTTCAAAGGCACTAGGGATACATGTAGTATATGTACACATATACAGCAAACAGTAGGGATACATGTATACATATACTAAGGATACATGTAGTATATGTACACATATACAGCAAATAGACGCACTCACATAAAATAAGAATAAATAAATCTAAAAATAATTTTTTAAAGATTAAACACAATGCGTATGTGTGTGTCTTAGTCAGTTTAAAGTTTCTTGGTGAGAAAATAGATGCTTTCTCACTAAGGCAGAAGGAAGCAAAGACGTGGATTCTCGGCTCGGTTTTCCTGTGTGTGGTCCTGGTGCCTGAACTGAGGGCTTCCCTGACACTGTTACTGAGCCACTACTCTCTCCACTTGATTCAGCACCACAGTAGCGTCTCTAGCTAAAGAAATCACACTAGAAAAAGAAACAAACCACACACACTGGGAAGCAACAGATAAAACTGTAAACTCATAGGTGATCATGAATGTTTATGCAGAAAACCCCAAAGCATCATTGGAAAACCTCGGCACAAAGCAACAACTATAGTAAGGTAGCAAAATGAAAGTTATGTAGAAAAGCCAAATACTTGCTTTCTTGTTATTGCTTTTTCAGCAATAAAAACTTAACATTTGACGTTGGAAAGGCTCTACTGGGGTTGGAGATATGGCTTAGGGGGTTTGAGCACTTCCTGTGCAGGCCTGAGGACATGTGTTTGAATCCCCAACATATACACAAAAAGAAAGTTCAACGTGGGGCCTGGTGTGGTGGTGCACACAGCTTTAATCCCAGCACTGGAGGCAGAGGCAGGAAGATCTCAATGAGGTTTAGGTCTGCTTGGGCCAGTGAATGCCATATAGTGAGACCCTGTATTATTATTATTTTTTTAAGTTTGACATGGCCAAGGTTATCTGTAGTTCTAGTGTTGTGGCGGGGGGAGGACAAAGACAGGCAGATTTTTTTTTCTCCACACAAAAAATTCTTGGTTACTATAGTATACAGAAACTATAAGGAAATAAGTTTAAATATCTGTATCATGACACACAGGTACTGTTCAATATCCAAGGTCTAGAGAATGATGGAAGGAGACTGCCTCGGATTACTCCCAAGGCAGAAAGGGCGTCCAGTTCCAGGTGGGCAGCTTATGATGCCATTCAGGATCTGGATACAGAGAAGCTTTCCATTCCAGAAAGCGTGCAACCTGTTGCTCTCTTCAGGCACTGTCACAGTCTAGAGATCTGGAAGGAAAGACCATTTCTATTTCTACAGATGTCACCAGAGGCAGGAAACAGAGCTTCAGTAGGCGGGCTAGCCCTCACAGTTGGCTTCAGGTTTAGCAACAGGCCCTGTCTGAAGGGAATGAGCTAGCGTGACAGTGGGACACCTGTCTTTCCGAGTCCTCTGCATGAGAAGGCACGAGTGTGAGTACCCCCATATGTGTGCATGGACACAAACATACCATGCACACAAAGTAAATTAATTATCGTACATTTTAAAAAAGACACTACCAGGGGCAGGGATGTAGCTAAGTTGGCAAAGTTCTTGCTTATCATGCTTGAAGCCCTGGGTTTGGTTCTCAGCACTGAATACATTGAATTGTGGTGGATGCCTGTAATCTCAGCGCTTCAGTGGTGGAAGCAGGAAGATCAGATGTTCAAGGCCTGGGGCTACAGAGATGGCTCAGCAGTGAAGCACACTGGTTTCTCTTCCAGAGGTCCTGAGTTCAATTCCCAGCACCCAGAACCACATGGTAGCTCATAACCATCTGTAATGGGATCTGATGTCCTCTTCTGACATGTAGGTGTATATGCAGATAAGAGCACTCATATACATAAAATACATTTTTTTGTTTTTTTTTGAGACAGGGTCTCTCTGTGTAACAGCCAGTGCTACACAGAGAAACCCTGTCTCGAAAAACCAAAAAAGAAAAAAAAAAAGGTATTCAAGGCCATTCTCCTTAGTGAGTTTGAAGTCAGCTTATGTTACATGAGACTCTGTATTAAAATAAAATCTTCAAAGAAAAAAAAAGTTCTGGGAAGATGGCTCAGTAGCTACCTGCTTGCCATTCAGGCAGTAAGAGCAAGGATGGGACCAGTTTGGATTCCTAGAACTCACATAAATGCAGGATGAGCATGGTAGCCCCCTGTAGACATAAATTTTATTAATAAATTTAAATGCCTACCACCCACCAAACCAAGGAACTTTAGAAGAATACCAAGATCCTCAGGGCCATTTCCTTGAGGGCAGCTAGCTAGCAGTCTGCCTGCAGGAACATCACAGCAGTCATTCGGTGGTTACTTAGCTGTTGTACTGGAGGCCACCTCACTTCAGCTCAGACTGGAGGCCTCCTAGGTCAGCCAAGACTGTAGTCCTTGGTGTCTCAGCCTTCCTGGGGTCTCCTCTGTTTGGTGGGCCTTGCCACCTCCTCACAGGACAGGGGCCACCGTCCAGCCTCCCCCCCCATCTCTTCACAGTCTGTTTGCCAAGGCCTCAGAGTGCTGGCATCTGATGCCTTGCTCACTCGAGGGGTGCTGTGGGTCCGTGGATGGACGTAGTCTCAGGCCATTCTGCTCTCCTCAGCTGGTCTTGGTTTATGTGTTGAGGTGCCTGACTGCCTGATTTTTAACACCTCAGGGCTGGTGTGGCCTAGGGGCTGGTTAGCATATCTCCGCTTGAAGTCTGGCCTTTTCTGTCAGCATGGCCTCAGCACCAACAGTTGGCACACATCTGCTTTGCACCCCTGTCTCTGGAGCCCTTTTTTGGGCTCTGCCATCGTGCCCTTAATTAGGGCTCTGCTCTCGAGGTCCCTGGCGATCTCTTGGTTTCTCCTGGTTTCCTGAGGTTCCTGGCCACACCCTTCTGCAGGGTGCTGTTCTCTGAGTCTCTCCGGAGCCTCAGCTTTCCAACTGGGTTCCACCCAACTTCAGCTTTGCCAGACTTCAGCCGCTATCTTTCTAGAGTCTTTCAAAGTATGGCAGTGTCCTGTAGCTGAGCAGTTTTGAGAAGCAATGCCAAGCCAAAGCCCTTTACAGTTTCCTGGGCATTCCTTCTTATGCCCAGGACCACATTCGCTGCTAGGTGCCAGGCTGATTCAACAGAAATCCAATAGAAAACCTCCACCACAGCCTCATGAAATTCTAGTGTTTGGGAGGAGGATATTGAGGGGAAACCCTGGAGCAAGCATGCACACACACACTCATAATCACATACCACACTCATGCACATGTGAAAAGAAAAAAATCTGTTTTCATTAGCCTATTGTAACTTCTTTATTAAACCACTCCCTTATAGATGATCTTAAATAAAAACAAAATGAGAAGTACCTAAGTATTTTCTCTATGCGGGAAACCACAAAACTTTAATGTAAAGACCTTAAATATGTTACAATCTAGATGTGGTGGTGCATTCCTGTAATCTTAGCATTTGGTGGTGAAGGCAGGAGAATCAGGAGTTCAAGCTCATCCCCAGATACATGGAGAGCCTGAGCTATGTGAGACCTTGTTTCAAAAACAATAAGATCTATATAGAGAGATAGTGAATAATGGATTAAAAACATTTTTATGTTTTTTTTTTGTGTGTGTGCAATTCCTGGCACTAGAGATATAGCTTGTTGATAGAGCACTTGCCTTGCCTCAATAGGCCCTGGGTTTGATCCCCTATACTTCATAAACGGAGGATGGTATAACAGTGAGTTTGAGGCCAGTCTGGGATACATGAGACCCTACTTCAAAACAAACAAAGAAACAAACCAAACAAAAACAACAATGACAAAACACCAAAACACAACACAACATCAAAACCAAAAATAGCCAATTTTCTATGGAATTTGACTTATAGACTCAATAAAATCTCAGTTAAAAACCCAGCTATGGAGCCGGGCGGTGGTGGCGCACGCCTTTAATCCCAGCACTTGGGAGGCAGAGGCAGGCGGATCTTTGTGAGTTCGAGGCCAGCCTGATCTACAAAGTGAGTCCAGGACAGCCAGGGCTACACAGAGAAACCCTGTCTCGAAAAAACCAAAAAAAAAAAAAAAACCCAGCTATTGAACACCAGTATCTGTCCCCCCCTAAGTCTTTTTATTATCCCTAAATGACACTCTTTACCAAGTGAGTAATCCCTGCCCCACCAATCCTTCCTGCCTCTGGCAACCATCATTCTACTTTGTCTATAAATTTGACCACTCCATGAACCTTATATTAGCAGGGTAACTGGGGCACTTTCCCTTTGTGTCTAGTTTATTTAATTTAGCACGATCCCAGGGCTGATACATTGTTGTTGCTTCTGTTGCTGCTGTTTTTGAGATAGACTTGCTACGTTGCCAAGACTGTCCTCAAATTCCTAGACTCCTAGACTCAGGCCCCAGAACATCTGGGAGCCTCTGGGACTATCGAGGCAGGAAAGTGTGCTTAGCTCTCATTTTTATTTTTTTAAAAATTTGTTTATTTATTTTATGTATGGGTGTTTTATCTGCATGAACATTTGCAACCAGAAGAGGGCATCAATCACATTGTGGATGGTTGTGAGCCTCCATGTGGTTGCTGGGAGTTGAACTCAGGACTTTTGGAAGAACAGCTAGTGCTCTTAACCGCTGAGCCATCTCTCCAGTCCCAGCTCTCACTTTTAAAAGTATGGTTTTGGGGGCTGGAGAGATGGCCCAGTGGTTAAGAGCACTGGCTGTTCCTCCAAAGCACACAGGTTCAAATCCCAGCACCATATGGCAGTTCACAGTTGTCTGTAATGGTAGGGCATAGTAGCACACACCTTTAATCCTAGCACTTGAGAGGCAGAGGCAGGTGGATCTCTATGAGTTCAAGGCCAACGTGGTCTACAAAGTGAGTCCAGGACAGCCAGGGCTACAAAGAGAAACCCTGTCTTGAAAAACAAAAACAAACAAACAAAAAAAGTTTGATTTTGAGATGAAGTTATGATCTTAGTCCAGGTTGGCTTCAAACTCACTATACAGTCCAGGCAGGGCTCAAATTTCTTTTCTTTTCTTTTTTTGTTTTTTTGAGACAGGGGGAGCTCTAATGTCTTTTTCTTTTTCTTTTCTTTTTTTTTTTTTTTGGTTTTTTGAGACAGGATTTCTCTGTGTATCCTTGGCTGTCCTGGACTCACTTTGTAGACCAGGCTGGCCTTGAACTCACAGAGATCTGCCTGCCTCTGACTCCCAAGTGCTGGGATTAAAGGCATGGGGCACCACCACCCAGCTCTAATTTCTTATTGGCTTGCTTTTATCTGGGATTACATGTTGGCACAACTGTACTTGGTTTCTCTGCCCTCTTTATGGCTAAACATTGCATTGTATTGTACAGCACATTTTATTTATTCACTTATGAACATCTGTACTGTTTGGAGGCTGGAGAGATGGCTCAGCATTTAAAACTATGTGCTGCTTTTCCAGAGGATCCAAGTTCAGTTCCCAGCAGTCATGTCAGGCAGCTCACAACTGTCTGTAATTCCAGTTCTAGGGGATGTCATGCCCTCTTCTGGCCTTCGTGGGCACCTGAACAACATGACAACATGGTATGTGCACATGCACAAACACACACACACACACACACACACATGCAGAGAGAGAGATAGATAGAGACAGAGATAGATAGAGAAAGAGAGGGAGAGGAGAGGATTTAAAATATTCAGAAGAAACTAAGAAACTATTTGGACCATTTTCATCTTTTGTCATAAATAATGTTGCTATCAGTATGCATAAACATGTATCTGTTTGAATCTCTGCTTTCTTTCAGGGCCATATACCTAGAAATATAGTTAGTAGACCATTGCTAATAATACATTTATCATATTTTGTTAATTTTTATTTTTTATTTTTTTGGTTTTTTTCCAGACAGGGTTTCTCTGTATAACAGCTCTGGCTGTCCTGGACTCACTATGTAGACCAGGCTGGCCTTGAACTCACAGAGATCCACCTACCTCTGCCTCCCAAGTGCTGGGATTAAAGGCGTGCGCCACCACGGCCCGGCTTGTTAATTTTTTTTGATTATGTATTTATTTTTATATGCTTTTTTTTGCCTGTATGTATGTCTATGTGAGAATTTCAGATCCTCTGGAAGTGGTGTTACAGACAGTTGTGAGCTGCCATGTGGGTGCTGGGAATTGAACTCTGATCCTCTGGAAGAGTTGCCAGTCCTCTTAACTGCTGAGCCATCTCACCAGCCCCCCGGCTTGTTAATTTTTTTTAAAAAGTTATACATATGCTGGGCATGGTGGTACACACCTTTAATCCCAGCACTTGAGGGGAAAGGCAGGTGGATCTCTGTAAGTTTGAGGCCAGACTGATCTACAGAGCAAGTCTAGAACAGCCAGGGGTACACAGAGAAGAAACCCTGTCTATCTATCTATCTATCTATCTATCTATCTATCTATCTATCTATCTATCATCTATCTATTTATCTATCACCTATCTATCAACCTACCTACCTATCATGTATGTATGTGTGTGGGGGGCACACATGTGCATCATAGTACACACATGGCGGTCAGAAGACATCTTGTAGGAATTGGCTATCTTCTTCCACCATGTGGGTCCTAGAGATTGAATTCATATAGTCAGGCTTGGCAGCAAATGCTTTCACCTGCTGAGCCACCTTTCTAGCACCTGAAAGTTTAATTTCTTTTCTTTTCTTTTTTTTGAGACAGGGTTTCTCTATGTAATAACCCTGGTTGTTCTAGAGCTTGCTCTGTAGACCAGGCTGGCCTTGAACTCACAAAGATTTGCCTGCCTCTGCTCCCGTGTCTGGAAAAATTGTTTATGTACATTTTTTGGAAGACCTTATTAGACTTCCTTTTGTTAGGTCTTTTAAATTCAGACCTGTAGGGCTGGGCATGGTGACACACACTTTTGATCTCAGAACCCTGGAGATAGAGGTAGTTCCTGAGGCAGGGACTCAATCTCTGTGAGTTCCAGGACAGCCAGGACTACGCAGAGAAATCTGTCCAGTTGATTAATCAATTAAGTAATTCAGACCTCATTTGCAATGTTTCCTTTTTTGAGACAGGATCTTGCTCCCTATCCCAGACTGGTCTCAAAGTCTCAAGCCTACTAAGGGCTAGGATGATAGGGATACATCATCATGTCTGATAGACACACATCATCATGACAGATCCTGAAAGTCCTTTTTGCTTTAAAAACAAAAGTATATGGAGTACTGCTCTGTATAAGCAGAGGTGGTAACATATTCAAATTATTTCAACTACATGTCAAGAAAAATGACTGGAAAGATCTTCATGGAATCAAAATTCTGTTTATTGAAAGGCTTTGAACTGTGAATGAGGATTCTGGACTTGCCTTATCAAAGAATTTGATTATTCTAGCCCCTTCTCTCCTTTGCTTCCCCCTCCTCTTCTTCCCCCCATTTTCTTCCTTCTTGTCCTCTTTCCTCTCCTTTTGGAAATAGAGTATTGTTGTGTTTCCCAGGCTGGTCTTAAACTCCAGGACTCAGGGGATCCTCCTGTCTGAGCCTCTGGTTATTGGGACCGGACCGCAGATGCTTGCCACCATACTCAACAGAATTTCAGACACATAAGGATCCTAGCAGGTTGGGGGATGATGGCTGAGCAGGTAAAATGCTTGCCACATAATCATCAGGACCAGCGCTCAGATACCCAAAACTCAAGTATTTGCCAAGTGGACATGGTGACCCACCTGTAACTCCATCTCTCCAAAGGCAGAGGCTGGGGGACTCTGAAGCAAACTGGCTAGCTACTGGGTTCAACTGAGAAACACCTGGAGATTCCTGATGTCATTCTCTGGCCTCTATACACTAAGCTCATGTGTATGTCAACACACACACACACATGCCCACATGCTCCAACACTCATGTACACAGGCATATATACTACATACACACAGACACACAGGCCTAAAACCAAGAAGGTTCTAAGAGGCTTATGGTATCCCACATGTGGTTGGTCTTCCTATAGCAGTTTGCAAGGAAATGGTAGTTCCCTTCATTTGCTGTGTCTCACATCAGTTCTATGGATCAACACCAATCCTGGCATTGACTTGTAGTACATGTAGAAAAAGATTACACTAACCATAAATCCTACTATCCCTACAGAATCCTGTTGGAACATTTATTGCTCTGTCTATACACGCCCTTAAGATTGCCAGTGAGCCGGGTGGTGGTGGCGCACGCCTTTAATCCCAGCACTTGGGAGGCAGAGGCAGGCGGATCTTTGTGAGTTCGAGGCCAGCCTGGTCTACAAAGCGAGTCCAGGGAAGCCAGAGATATTCAGAGAAACCCTGTCTCGAAAAACTAAAAAAAAAAAAAAAAAAAAAAAAAAAAAAGATTGCCAGTGAGAGCTGGGCCTGGTTGTGCAGGCTTGTAATCCCAGCTACTTGGGAGCCAGAGCCAGGAGGATCAGGAGTTCAAGGTCATGCTTGCCAACACAGCGCAGTCAAGGTCAACCTGGGTTAGGAGATAAACAATCCCTCCCCTATACCAAAAAAGCAAACCAAACCTTTTTTTTTTTTTAAAGATTTATTTTATTTATTTTATGCATGTGTGCTCTATCTGCATGTACACCTGCATTCCAGAAGAGGGCACCAGATCACATTGTGGATGGTTGTGAGCCACCATGTGGTTGCTGGGAATTGAACTCAGGACCTTTGGAAGAGCACTAGGCAGTGCTCTTAACCGCTGAGCCATCTCTCCAGCTCCCAAACCAAACCTTTAACAAGTTCAAGACCCTCCAGGCAAGTTGGCCAGACTCTGTCTCAAAATAACCACAAAATAAAACCAAAAAGACGGAGCTATTGTTCACTGCTGAAGTGATGCATAGCACGTGTGAGGACAGTGGGTTCAATCCCCAGGACCGAGAAAACAAAATTAAAAACAATGGCCAATGAATATTTTAGGAAATTATAATTTTGAGATTATATACATATTCAAATCTGTATGTTAACAGTGAAAGGATATACTTTTTATTATCTTACTATTTTAAAAGGAAAAGTTCTTTTTCATGTAAGGGAATATGCAGGTTTGCTTGGCAGAAATTTCCAATCAGTTATAGGATATAAAAATCACCAGATAAAGTTTATGTAGATCTAGCCCACTCAAGCGTTAACATGTTAAGGTTAATTGGATATCATCCAAGGATTAAGATAAAAGACGTAGTTCATACCTAATTTCCTAAATTAGAATATATGTACCTTCATGGTCACATATTACCATTGTTGTGGTGGTTGTGTTTCTAAATGGCTTCAAAATCATCATCACTGGGGTTCACACTGCAGTTGCCACAGAGGGGCTGCCTGACCGCTATCTATAAGGAAAACATTCCAATAAACCCTGACTAAAAGCAGGACTTGCTAATATTTATCCAGAGGGTGGAAGGTCATTTGTTGTGGCACAGTGAAGATTCAATTGATTTCTGTTGATTTTTCAAAGTCTAGCGAAAGACAATGTGACCATTGTGTCTTGAGGATGGTTTCAAAGTGAGTCAGGAATGGATCCTACGGCTTAGAAAAGTTAAAGGAAGACAGGCATTGATATAGAAGTCACACATAGCTTCAGTTAGACTATAAAGGAGGGAGGGATTCAGTCAGGTGCCTTGCTGTTATGCCATTTTCAGATATTTCAGAGCACTGCCTTGAGTGTGTCAGGGGATGAGGGTCAGGCATGTGTATTAGAAACTATTAGATCCACAAGTTGAGAAACAATTAAGAAATGTCCTACTGTCAATATTAGACAAAGGTGTGGTGGCGCACACCTTTAACCCCAGCACTTGGGAGGCAGAGGCAGGTGGATCTCTGTGAGTTCGAGGCCACCCTGGTCTACAAAGTAAGTCCAGGACAGCCAGGGCTGTTACCCAGAGAAACCCTGTCTCTGAAAACAACAACAACAAAGAAATTCTAACTTTGGGGGACAAAGAGTTTTTCATGGAATGTAGACAATTTCCCCATCAGTGACTTGTACATAAGTGGGAAGGAAAAAAGCTCTGATTTTCGCAAAATTGGCTTTGTTGATAAAATTTTTCCCCCCACAGCCTCAGCTACATTGCAAGTTTGAGGCTAACCTAAGATATATGATATCCTGTCTGAATAAGGAAAAGAAAAAAATATTGAATATAATGCAAAAATATACAAGTTTTTTTTTCTTTTTTGAGGTCTTTCTACGTAGCCCTGGCTTGTACTGAAACTTGCTACATCGACCAGGCTGACCTGGAACTCACAGATCCTCTTGTGACTGTTTTTCAAGTGCTGGGACCAAAGGTGTGAGCCACTATACCCAGCTGCAGGTTTCCTTTTTTTCTTGATGACTAGGGTGCTATTTTATTTTTATTTTTAAAAAGATTTACTTTAAAATTATGTGTAGTGTGTATATCTGTGTGGAGGTATGTGCACACACAGTGCCCAAGAAGATCGGAAGAGGGCATAGATCCCTTGGAAATGGAGTTACAGGTAGTTGTGAGCTGCCATGTGGATGACAGGAATCCCATTTGGGTCCTCTGCAAGAGCAGCAAGTACTCTTAACTTCTGAGCCATCTTTCCAGTCCCCATGTTTTTTATCTTTTCTTTTGAGAGAGGGCCTCACTATGTGGTACTAAACTCACAGAGATCTGCCTGAGTCAGCCTGAGTACTGGGATTAAAGGTGTGTTCCACCACAGTTGGCATGTATAATTTTTATGTGTCTTAGTCATTGATTTATTGATTTATAACACAATGAATATTATAAATTGGTTTAGGTCTTGTAAGGTTTTATGAGCAAAATTGTATTGTATAGCTGTTGTGTACAGCTTTCTAGAGATTTAGTTCACAGACTTTGATCTCAATGGATCAAACAGAGCTATTCTTCCCCAATCAATTACTACCCTAAGCAAAACTGTGGAGTATAACTGAGTCTAATTTTGGAATGTTCTTCTATTTTATTCTTTAGATTTTATTTATTTACTTATTTATTTATTGTTTTTTGAGTGTGAGCACATGCATGCCACAGAGTGTGTGTGAAGGTCAGAGGACAATTTTCAAGAGTTAGTTCTTTCCTTACATCTTGTTTTTGAGGCAGGGTCTCTCTGGTTATTTCTGCAACACGTGCAAATTCCATAATGATGATAATTGTTGACTTAAAAACACTATTCTCATCCATGTATAGTGGTGCACACCTGTAATCCTAGTACTTGGGAGGCTGAAGCAGGAGGATCTCAAGTTTGAGGCCAGTCTGGGTTATATACTGAGACTGTCTGAACTAAACTCAAACCAAATCAAATAACCACCACCACCAAAAAAAAAAAAATGTTATTATTACTTGATGGGTGTGAGAAAGTTCTTTCTTTAGCAGATGAGGAAACTGAGTCACAATTACTTCTCTATGGTCACATAACTATCACACCACAGAGCAGGAACCAAACAACTGGCTTCCGAGGGACCCGATCAGGAAAGCCCTGCTCACAGGTAACAACGTATTTGTTTCTAAATGGGGGATTATTACTGTTAGTGGTGAATTTTAACCTGTGGGGCATATGTTACAAAGGATGGATCAGGGTGTGGTGCACGCCTTTAATCCCAGAACTGGAGAAGCAGAGGCAGGTGAATCTCTAGTTCCAGGCCAGCCTGCTCTACATATTGAGTTCCAGGCCAGCCAGGGCTACGTAGAGAAACCCTGTCTCCAAACAACAAAACCCAGAATACTATAGACATCTAGTAAACACAAACTCTTGTATTCCTGAAGGCTTTACTGCATTTCCCTGTAGATATGGCATCATAAAAGGACAAAGCCCAATGGGAAGTGGTTAGAAAAAGATCTGAAAGTCTAAGGCTGAAGTTTGATATTGGTCTCCCCACTAAATGCTTTGATAATCTCATGTTTTCTCTTGAAATTGCATGCAAATGTTGCATTCTATTCCACAACCAAGTTGCTTATTTACTAACAGGAAACTTGCTGGTCAGGTGTGGGCCACCACCTCTGTAATCCCAGGGAGAGGTGGAGGCAGTGGCATTCATTTTGTGTTCTAGGCCCATCTGAGTCACTTATCAAGACCGGCTCCCAAGACTGACACAGCAAACCAACCTCTCTCCTGGTGAGATTGCTTATCCTAATCCTGTCCTGATTCTAGTTTTTCTGTGGAGGGTGTATCTTGGTATGTCCTGGCTTCAAAGATTTCACTATCCTTTAAGAGACTTAATGAAGTTTTATGAATTAAGGGCCAGTTTTCCTAGCTTGATAGTTTTAGAACAAAGAGCCATTGGGGCTGGGGTTGCATGCGTTCATGGCAGCTTTGGGTTTGATTCCCTGCACTTCATAAGCCAGGCACGTTGGCATGTATCTGAAATTTCAGTGCATGGGAGGCAGTAGAAAAATCAGAGTGGGGGCGGTGGTGTTGCACGTCTTTAATCCCCGCACTCGGGAGGCAGAGTCAGTGGGATGTCTGGGTTTGCGGTCAGTCTGGTCTACAGAGTGAGTTCCAGGACAGACATCTAAGGCTATACAGAGAAACCCTGTCTCAGAAAAAAAAAAGAAAGAAAGAAAGAAAGAAAGAAAGAAAGAAAGGAAGGAAGGAAGGAAGGAAGGAAGGAAGGAAGGAAGGAAGGAAGAAAGAAAGAAAGAAAGAAAGAAAGAAAGAAAGAAAAGAAAAAAGGAAAAAGAAAAAAATCAGAAATTTAAGGTCATCCTCTGTTACATAAGGAGTTTGGGACCAGGATGGGACATATGAGATCCTGTCTCAAAAAACAAAACAAAACAAAATCAACCCTCTCCCCAAAACAAAACAATCCCTTTAATGTAAACAGTCCCTTAAATGCAAACATATATCCACGTGGAGGAGGAAAGGCAGCCCCCGTCCCCCGCAAACTTTTCTTTGACCACCACTCCATCTTCAATAAATAAATGTTAAAAAAGTAACAAATATTTGTCCATTATCATGGTAGCTTTCTACGGGTCTTTCAGTTTGAGCCCAAAATCAATAGGTCAAACATTACAAAGAAAATAAGATAAATCAGAGTAAAGTCTGATAACAGTCTATATGTGCGGTGCACATGGAACACATCTCACCCTACCGAGGGTGGGAGAAAGAACTTCTGGAAGCTCCTACAGAGCTCTGCCCTGGCAGCACGTGTACGCGGGAGGAAACCGCCTGGGAACCCGCTTTAGAGGGAAGCAGCCCCAGGTTGGGCGTCCCGGCCGGGATCGCAGGCGCACTCTGCGCCCCTACACAGGCAGCAGCCCTCCGACCGCCCGGGTTGTACTGCACCCAGCGCGCAGCTCCCGCCTCGGGGCGGGGCCGCGGGGACCGCGCGTCTCCTGACGTCATCGCTGCGCGCCGCCGCCTGCGCTTCTGCCACTTCGCGGGTGAAGTTGTTGGCGCCAATGGATCCCGAGCCCCGATAACGGATTCCCCCAGCAGCCGGCCTGCCCACTTGCTCCTCTTCGGTCGCGGAGGCTGCGATGGTGAGCCGCCCAGGAGGCCGTGCAGCTAGCTACAGAGGCTTTGCAGGCCGGGTGTGGACGGGGCGCCGCCGCATGCGGGGTGGGGAGGGCGGTGCAGAGTGCTCCGAGGGGCCCTCTTAGGGTGCGGGGCGCACCGCGGACGCAGCGTGCAGGGAGGTGGCTGCAACGCGGCACTCTCACACCCCACCTCCCAACTCTTGGGGGAAGGGAGGAAAGAAGAAGAAGGTGGATTTGGACGCGGCGTTGAAAGTTACTTTCGTGTTCAGCCTTGTCCCAAATCTCAGTTGGAATGCTTCCCGAAGTCGTGGCTTCAAGCTTTGCGAGGAAGAATGTAACACTTTGCTTTCTTAGGGAGAAGTTGCTCCAGCCTTCAGCTGTTACCAGCGCCCTGAAGCGCGTCTCAGCTGTGTTGAGAGCTGATGACACAAGGAAGTTGCTTTACATTGCTGAGAATAGTTTATAGGAGTTGAACAGATAACCTGGTTTACCAGGAATAAAAAAACACATCGAGTACACACGGAAGATATGCATTTGACAGCTGTCATCTCTTATCACCCGTTACAAAAAGTGGTCTTTAAAAAAAAAAAACTTCAGTTACAACTTCAATACATAATTCTGTGTAATAGACATTCAAATAGCTCGAAGGTGAAAAAGCCCCTGGCATAGGAGACAGTTACATGTTTGAAATAAATTTTAATTTAAAGGACAACTGAAGATGTTCAGTTAATCTGGAAGATGTTTAACAATCATGTATAATTTATATATAATATAAATATATATTTCTATTATTCTTAAGCTTGTCAGAATGCCAGCATTCTGGGGGGGTGTTATGTCAAATTGGAAAATTTTCAGCTCTCTGTTTTTCATTCTTGAGAGGGAAAAAAAAAGATAAGTGATGTTAGTCACCCAGGGTCAGCCTTTTTATTTTCAGGTTAATATGTGAGTTATTTGCTTTAAATACCTTATAAAAGTTCATTTAAAGTGCTCTTTTGAAAAAAGATTTATTTTGAATTTATGTGTATATTTGTATCTGTGTTTGTGTATGCGCACGTGTTTGAGGGCCCATGGAGGCCTGAAGAGGGTGTCAGATCCTCTGGAGCTGGAGTTACAGGTGATTTTGAGCTGCTGCCTGTGGGTGCTAGGAATTCAGGTCCTCTGTAACAACAGTATACACTCTTAACTATTCTTAACCTCTCTAGCCCCTAAGTTCACTTAATTTGTAATGTGTATGTTTTGCCTGAATATATTTCTGTGAACACGTATGCATCAGAGGTCAGAATAGGGTATCAGATTGCCTGGAACTGAAGTTAAAAATGTTTGTGAGTGTTGGGAATTGAACTCATGCCCTCTGAAAGAGCAGCAAGTACTCTAACTACTGAGACATCTTTCCAGTCATGCCTCTCCAGTTCATTTAAAAATTAAAAAGAGGGGCTAGAGAGATAGCTCAGTGGTTAAGAACACTGGCTGCTCTTCCAGAGGACCCAGGTTCAATTCTCAGCACCCACATGGCAGCTCACAACTGTCTGTAACCCCTATTCCAGGGGATCTGGCACCTTCAGACATACATGTTGGCAAAACATCAGTGCACTGAAGTGAAAATAAATAAATCTTCAAAAAAATAAAAAAGAAAATTATTTTATGTGTTTTGAGTCCCAAGAAGATCTGAAGGGGGACGTTGGATCCCCTGGAACTGGAGTCATACATGGCTGTGAACCATATTGTGGGTGCTGGAAACAACCTAGGTCCCCTGCAACAGCAGCAAGTGTTCCCGATCACTGAGCCATGTCTCAAACCTCCCAGGTTCATTGTTTGTTTGTTTGTTTGGTTTTTCGAGACAGGGTTTCTCTGTGTAATCCTGGCTGTCCTGGACTAACTCTGTAGACTAGGCTGGCCTCGAACTCACAAAGATCCGCCTGCCTCTGCCTCCTGAGTGCTGGGATTAAAGGCATGTACCACCACCGCCTGGCTTGTTTGTTTTTTGAAACAGAATCTCTCCACATAGTCTTGGCTGTCCTAGAGCTTATTATATAGACCAAGCTGGCCTTGAACTCAGAGTTGCTTCTGCGTGTCTCCTGAGTGCTGTAATTAAAGGCATGTGCCATCACTCACAGCTCCAACTTCATTGTTTTGAAGGAATTTTTTGGGTAATAGTATCACGTATCAGGCCTTGAACTTGCAGTGTATAAGTTAGGCTGATCTGAACTTGTGATCCTCCTGCCTCAACTTCCTGGTACTCCACAGTCCAATTTTATAATGGTAAAGATACCTTTTGTCATACAACTAGTAGGTGGTTGAACTTGCATTAAAACCTCGACATTTCTGACCACTATTCTGCCTCTCTAAAATGATCAGCATTGCATTTTGGAATTTAGGTGTCTTAGTATTGTGGAAGGTTGATAAGATTTTTGAGTTTTGGTGATGGAGAATGGGGTAATGTCTTAGTTTAATAGGTAACAGTTATATTAGTATGTTAACATGCTTAATAATTACCTGGTCCTGTATAAGTAGATTAGCTTGTGTGAATCTTGCCTCAGACTTTCAAGTGCTGGAATTACTGGTGTGAACCAGTGGACCTAGCAATTAGATTAATTTCTTGGTTTCTATTTTTTACTTGCAAAAAGGATGGGGTGAATAATAGTTATCTTGAGTAATTTAACATTAAGAATTGTATTTATTTACTTCTTTGTGTTGTGTATGTGTGTGTCATGGCATAGTTTTAGAGGGCCCAGGTTCAATTCCCAGCACCCACATGGCAACTTATTGCAACCTGGCCCCCTTAAGCTAATTAAAAAATATGTATTTGGCCAGGCTTGGTGGTGCACTCCATTAATCCCAGCACTCGGGAGGCAGAGGCAGGCAGATCTCTGTGAGTTCGAGGCCAGCCTGGTCTACAAAGGGAGTCCAGGACAGCCAGGGCTGTTACACAGAAAAACCCTGTCTCAACCCCCCCCCCCAAAGTATTTATTATTATTTTATGTGTTTGCCTGCATGCTTGCGTATGCACCATGTGTGTGTGCCTGGTGCCTGAAGATGCCAGAAAAGGGTGTTAGATCTTCTGAAGCTGGAGTTATAGGTTGCTGTGAGCTGCCATGTAGGTTTTGGGAACTGAACCTGGATCCTGTGCAAGGGCTGCAAGTGTTGTTAACTGCTGAGCCACCTCTCAAGCCTCCTTTAATCCATTGTTTGCAGAATTAAAACAAGTTAAGGACCAAAGAGATGGTTCAGTTGGTATAGTGCCTGCCCTGTCAGCATGAGGACTTGAGTTTGGGTCCCCAGCACGTAAGTAAAATGCAGGTCAGTGTGTGCATCAGTAACTCCAACACTGGGGGAGTGAGCTGGATGGATCCCTCAAGCTCATGGCCAGCCAACCTCTCTGCATCATCTGCTCCAGGTTCAATGAGAGACCCTGCCTCAAAAAATAAGGAGAACATTTGAGGAAGATACTGCCTGGATTCCATCTGCAGTGAGAACACATGTGCACATGCACCCACCGACACCCTTATGTGCAAATGCAAACACATAAAACATACCACAGATATACCTAAACAATCAAAATTTTGGGCCGGGTGTGATGCCTTTAATCCCAGCACTCAGGAGGCAGAGGCAAGCTGATCTCTGTGAGTTGCAGGCCAACCTGGTCTACAAAGTGAGTCCAGGACAGCCAGGGCTACATAGAGAAACTCTGTCTTGAAAAAACAAACAAACAAACAAACAAACAAACAAACAAACAAACAAAAAATCAGATTTTCTTGCAAACAGACAGTGTATGTACAGCTTTGATTCTGGAACTTGCTATGTAGTAGGCATTATATAGTTGTCCCAATTGCCAAAAATCTGTTTTTTTTTTTTTTTTCAGAAATGACACTAGAAAATTACATAGGGTTTTTGTTTCTTTTTGGAGACAGGGTCTTACTTTGTATCCCTGACTCTTTGGAATTGCTATGTAGGCCAATCTGGCCTTGAAATGATAGCGCTCCTCCTGCCTCTGCCTTTGTTGCCTCTGATGGGATCAAAGGTATGCACCTCCATCTCCAGTCTCTCTTTTTCTTTTTGAAAAATTTCATAAATGTTTACATCAGTTCTTAAGGACATAATAAGCTGGGCATGCTTGTAACTTACAACACAGAGGCAGGAGGATCAGGAGTTCAGCTTCCATTACATGGTTCTGGGCCAGTGTGCAGTATGTGAGACTCTATCTCAGGAAATTAGGGAAAAAAAGAGTTGGGCATCAGATGCTTCTGATGTTAGGTGAACTTTTTGAGCATTTAGCTTCTCTTAGGCTTTATTCTTTTTATTTTCTCTGGATTCGTGAGTAGAGGCCAGAGGAGGATTTTGGGTGTCCTGCTCATTAGCTCTCTCTCTCTTTCTGTCTCTCACCCTCTCTCTCCCTCTCCCTCTCCCTCTCCCTCTGTCTCTGTCTCTCTCCCTCCCTCTCTCTCCTTCATCTTCTGGAGTCTGAGTCTTCCATTGACCCCCTCCAGCTTGCTGTTTTTCTTCTAGGCTGGCTGGCCAGCAAACTCCAGTGATCCTCATCTCTGCTTCCCCTAGTGCTGGAGTCACAGGCACGTGTAGCCAGGCCTAGTCTTATGTGGGCAGCATGGGTCTGAACTCAGCTCCTCATGCTTGTATGCAAGGACTTTGAGGCACTCACTCATGGCCAGCTCACCTTATTTTCTGAGACAAGGTCTCTCACAGGACCTGGAACTAACTCACCAGTTGCCTGAATTGACTGACCAGCAAGCTCCAGGGATCTTATCTGTCTCTGCTCTACCAGGGCAAGGATTGCAGATACATGCATGCCTCCATACACCTAGCTTTTCATGTGGGCACTGGAGACCCAGACTCAGCTCCTTATGCTTGTGTGACAAGCACTTTACAATTGAGCCATCTGCTCAGCTCCAGGTTCGTTTTTGTAGTCCGTAAAGTAACCCTCTTTAAAAGGAATTGTTAGCCGGGAGGTGGTGGCGCACGCCTTTAATCCCAGCACTTGGGAGGCAGAGGCAGGCGGATCTTTGTGAGTTCGAGGCCAGCCTGGTCTACAAAGCGAGTCCAGGACAGCCAGAGATATTCAGAGAAACCCTGTCTCGAAAAACCAAAAAAAAAAAAAAAAAAAGGAATTGTTAAATTGATCAGTTTGTTTTTCCCCTAAAGATTTATTATGTGTCTGTCTGCAGGTACACCTGCAGCCAGAAGAGGGCGCCAGATTTCATCGTGGATGGCTGTGAGCCACCATGTGATTGCTGGGAACTGAACTCAGGACCTCTGGAAGAGCAGTCAGTGCTCTTAACCTCTGAGCCATCTCTCCAGCCCAATTGATGAGTTTTTACTGTTTGTTAAAAGTAAAAGTTTTTAGAAAGTAGATAGGAATTTGTGTTGGGCTGGAGAGATGGTTTAGTGGTTAAGAGTGCTTGCTGCTCTCACAGAGGGACTCCAGTTCTGCTCTCAGCACTCACACCAGGAGACTGACAGCTGCCTGTAACTCCAGCTCCAAGGGATCCAAGGCATCCAGTCTTTGAGGGGACCTACACTCATGTGCACACACCCACATACATACACATTATATACATATTGGGGTGGAGAGATAACTCAGCAGATAAAAGCACTTGTTGCTCTTGTAGAGGACCTTGGTTTGATTCCCAGCACCCACATGGCAGCTCACAACCATCTATAAGCTCCAGTTGCCGGGGAATTCACAGCCTTCTTCTGACTCTCAAGGCATGTATGTAGTGCACATGCACATATACAGGCAAAGCAGCCATGTATGTAAAAAGATAAAGTAAATGTTTAAAAAATCAAACATTATATCGGTATTCAACTTAGCTCTCTAGCAGAACCCAGAGTAGAGTTTGATTTAATGAGTGCTCATTGAACACCTGTGCATCAGTTATAGTATAGGACAATAGTTCTTAACTTCTGTTTGGGCCACAATTCCCTTTGGTAAGTGTGGTGAGAAGTATGCAAAATTTCTGACCCACAGAAATGCATATGGGCACATAACACACTATTTTAGGGGCTTCCCCTTCTTTTGAAGTCCATCTATAGGCAGATTAACTTTTCCTCTAGGAGTTGTTGAACTTGATTGAGGTCTCCAGCTATTTGACTTTTGACAAAGGTGTCAGATAATAGTCTGTTTTAAAAAGAATGGTGCCGGGGGCTGGAGAGATGGCTCAGTGGTTGAGAGCACTGGCTGTTCTTCCAGAGGACCTGGGTTCAAATCTCAGCACCATATGGCAGTTCACAGCTGTCTGTGGTGGCTGGGCGTGGTGGCGCCCGCCTTTAGTCCCAGCACTCGGGAGGCAGAGGCAGGTGGATCTCTGTGAGTTCCAGGTCAGCCTGGTCTACAGAGTGAGTCCAGGACAACCAGGACTATGGAGAGAAACCCTGTCCCTTCCCTCAAAAGGTGCCAAGACCAGATACCCTAATGCAAAAGAATAAAGAATAAACTTGGATGTCTATATTGCATACCTGATAGGAAACAGGAATGAATAAAGAATAAATTTGGACCTTTATATTTCATACCGGGTAGAAAACAGAGGGATGAGACCAGAAAAGTAAACAGAGGCCTCATAGGCCAAGTTCTAATACAAATGAAAAGGCTGTATTGCAATGCAGTCAGCTTTGCTCTGGGGAGAACATAATCAACTATAATGTGAAAAGTATCTGTAGAGTGGGGCAAGGAAGCTCAGACTGCAGAGTTTTCAGACACTAGACAGGACTTATAAAAGGCTTCCTTCAAGGGAAGGGACTTGGAGAGTGGTTTTCCAGCAGACCCCGGTTCAGTTCCCAACACCCTCAAGGCATTACTGCATACAAAGACATACATGCAGGCAAAACACTCATGCGTTGTACTGGCTGGTTTTATGTTCAATTATGTGTCATCTTGACACAAGCTAGTCATGAGAGAGGAAGGAGCCTCAGCTGAGGAAATGCCTCCATGAGATCCAGCTGTAAGGTATTTTCTCAGCTAGTGATCAATGTGGAAGTGCCCGGCCCATTGTGGGTGGTGTCATTCCTGGCTTAGCGGTCCTGGGTTCTACAAGAAAGCAGGCTGAGCAAGCTAGGGGTGCAAGCCAGTAAGCAGCACCCCTCCATGGCCTCTGCATCAGCTCCTGTTTCCAGGTTCCTGCCCTGTTTGAGTTCCTGTCCTGATTTTCTTCAGTGATGAACAGCAGTGTGGAAGTATAAGCCAAATGAATCCTTTCCTCCCCAACTTGCTTTCTGGTCATAGTGTTTCCATGGCAGCAATAAAAACCCTAACTAAGACACATTTAAAAAAAAGAAGACACACACCTTTAACCCCAGCACTCAGGAGGCAGAGGCATGTAGATCTCTGTGAGTTTGAGGTCACTGTGCTCTACAAAGTGAGTCCAGGACAGCCAGGGCTGTTACACAGGGAAACCTTATCTCGAAAAACCAAAAAAAAAAAAAAAAAAGAAAAAAAGATTGATGTGCATTTAGTTCAATCATATGCATATTTTCAATAGTTACACTATCCAACTGAGCTTATTGATTAAAAAAAGTACACAAAAGTTTTCACTTTTTTTTTTTTGAAACAGGGTTTCTCTGTATAACAGCTCTGGCTGTCCTGGACTCACTTTGTAGACCAGGCTGGCCTCGAACTCACAGAGATCCGCCTGCCTCTGCCTCCTGAGTGCTTATATTTTAAGCAATTATATCTCACAGCAATACAAATTGTTCTTATGGGTTCTTAATATTTTTAAAATATTCTGTTTCTATTTATTAGTTAATATTTTCCCATCATTCAAAATTCAAGAGAGTAAGCATCAAGCCCAGCATGGAGGTGCATGCTTGTTTTTTTGGGTGGGGGGGTTCGAGACAGGGTTTCTCTGTGTAACAGCCTTGACTGTCCTGGTCTCACTTTGTGGACCAAGCTGGCCTTGAACTCACAGAGATCTGTCTACTTCTGCCTCCTGCATGCTGGGATTAAAGGCGGCTGTGAACTGTCATGTGGGTGCTGGGATTTGAACCTGGGTTCTTAGGAAGAACAGCTGGTGCTCTTAACCGCTGCGCCATGTCTCCAGCCCAGAGGTGCATGTTTGTAATCCCAGCAATTGGGAGGCAGAGGCAGGTGGATCTCTGAGTTGGAGGACAGCCTGGTCTACAGAGTGAATTCCAGGATAGCCAGGGCTGTTACACAGAGAAACCCTGTCTCGAAAAACTTAAAAAAAAAAGAAAAGAAATATAGTTTTGCATTTTAGTTGTTTATGAAGTAAAGCTTGTTAAATATTTGAGTAGGTTTTGCAAAGTACGTTGATAATTTTTCTTGTGAATTTGATGAGCCATTTAAAATGTTAAATATTTTTATTTCTTTGCTAATTTTAAAATAGAGAAGTAAACCCAATGTGTGTTATGTTGGCAGCCGCTTTGCAGAGCACTGTGGTCTGTTCTTATTTTGCATAAGGCCCTGTACTCTGCAAAGGTAAATGAACGCAGTGACGTAATTTGTGCCCTCCCTCCTCCTCTTTCATCTGCCTGTCTGTTGGCTGAGCAGCTAACCAGTGGAAAGGCATAATGAGAGCTGCTTGTGTCTGCTTCAGAGCAGATGCGGGTCTCAGTTGTACTCCGGGAGTCTCTGAAGCTGAACGTTGTCTAATGCTGCATTTCTTTTGGGTTTAGGAGGGTATAGCAGAAAGTTTTGATTTTCATCTCTACTTACACTAATAGATTTAAAACCAAGTTGGAAATGTCTTGGTACAGATTAACATTTAGAAAATGTACACTTCTCCCTTTTAGCCAAGTCTGAAATTTAGTTTGGTCTGTGTTTATAAAAACTGTATTTGGGTTGCCTGATTTGCAACATTTTATTCTAACCAGTCATCTTGCAGAATTGTTAATTACACCTCAAAGATGGGAACTGTCTCTCTATGTTGTGACACTTTCAACCAAGTAACCCAGGCTGGTCTCTAATTCCTGTTCTTCCTGCCTCAGGCTCTGTAGTGTTGGGATTGTAGATTTGATTAGCAATTTCCTCTTATATTTAAGACAGTCTTCATTGAAATACTTATTTTCAGTTATGTGTATTTGTGTGTGTTTGAGTAGATGCCATATGTGTGAGTTGCCCCTTGGAGGCTAGAATTACAGGTGGTTGATTATGAGCCACTCATTGGGGATGTTGGGGACCTAACTCTGGTCCTCTGGAAGAATAGGAAGTGTCTTTAGCTGTGAGCTATCCCTCCAGTCCCAATCTTAAGTTTTATTTTATTTATTCATTTAATTGTGGGTTTTTTTTGAGACAGGGTTGCTCTCTGTAGTCTGACCAGGTTGGCCTCGAACTCAGAGATTTCTCTTCCCTGCCTCCTGAGTGTTGGGGTTAAAGGGTTGCACCCTCACCACTGGCCCAATCTTCATTGTAAAACATTTCCTAGAGAATGGCTTTTTGGTATTCTCAGTTTCCTAGTCTGTGAATCAGAATCAGGGCTAACAATCTAGGCTTGTTATGTGGATTAGGGACATTGATTTTATTTATTAATTTACTTATTTATGAGGCAGAATCTCATATGTCCCAGGCTGGCCTTGAACTGAGAATGACCTTGAACTTCAGTTCCTTCTACTGCCTACATTTTCCAAGTGCTGCTATCACAGGAATGTGTCACTATGCCAGGCCACAATTCACCTATTTATTTATTTATCTATCTATTTATTTATTTATTTAATGTATTTATGTGTGTGTAAATGCCTGCCACAGTACATGTGTGCAGAGCAGAGGCAACTTGCAGGTGAGGGATTGAAGTTAGGGCATCAGGCTTGGTGACACACACCTTTCCCCACTGAGCCATTAAGCTGGCTCTCCTGCCCCTCCCCCACTCCCACTTTCTCATTGCTGGAGAGTGAACCTAAGGCCTTACAGATAAGATAGGTAGGTACTTTATCCCTGAGTTACATCCCAGACCTGTAGTCAGAGTTTTGTGTGCATGTTTGTTTTTGAATATTCCTGGGGAAAATATAACTCATCAGGTTTATGAAGCTTAAAATTACTGGTATCCTGGCCAAAGACCATGTGTTTTGTTTCTTTGGCACACATGCACACACACACATATTTTGGCATGTGGACAGAGAACTACTCTGTAGTGCCTGGCATAAGTTACATTTTTTTTCCATCAATATTTGAGGTGTGAATAAACTTTGTAATTTCAGCAACAACAACAACAACCACCAAAAAATCGGTGCTGGAGAGATGGTTCAGTGGTTAAGAACACTGACTACTCTTCCAGAGGGTGTGGGTTCAATTCCCAGCACCCACGTGGCAGCTCCCAACTATCTATAACTCTAAGATCTAACACTCTCACACAGACACAGCAGGCAAAACACCAGTGCACATAAAATAAAAACAAGTAAATTTAAAAAATCAAAATAAGCGTTGCTGGCATTTTCTAGGGCAGTGGTTCTCAGCCTGTGGGTGGGGACCCCTTGGGGGTTGAACAGTCCTTTACAGGAGTTGCCTAAGACCTTTGCAAACACAGATATTTACATTATGACTCCTAACAGTAGCAACATTAGTTGTGAAGTACTAGCAGAAATAATTTTATGGTGGGGAGTCACCACAACATGAAGAATGTATTAAAGGTTCCCAGCATTAGGAAGGTTGAGAACCTTCTAGCTAGAATTTGCTAAATCAGTAATGTCAATGGTGTGTGTAGTTTTGGTTTCTAAAAAAAGTAATTTGTTTGGCTAAAAACCAATTTTGAGGGAAGAGGAAATGGCCTACTAAAAGTGAAAGTAGTTTTTGTCCTTTATAGCCACAATAGTATAAGAGGACATGGGAGTAAGACATACGATCTGATATAGAAGGTGAATTTTAATAATTTAGTTCAGAGGTACACAGTGCTAACTTAATATCTTAAAGTGTGTGTGTGTGTGTGTGTGTGTGTGTGTGTGTGTGTG
>CAJQZJ010009649.1:19857661-19881756 GCA_907164525.1 Lophiomys imhausi | reverse complement strand
GTGTGTGTGTGTGTGTGTGTGTGTGTGTGTGTGTGTGTGGTTGTGTGGTGTGGGTCCAAGTGTATGAGGAGTCCTGAGGGACACACTTGGTGTCCTGCAGTATTACTTCCCACCCGTTTCTTTTGAGCTGGGGTCTCTCACTGAAGCCTGAACTAGCCAGCCCCAACAGTCCTCTGTCTTTATGCCCCCATCCCAGTGCTGGGGTTACAGACGTGTGCAACCATGTCTGGCTCTTTATGTGTTGTTGGGGATTTGAACGTAGGCCCCCATGTTTGCAAAGCATGTGCAAGACCTCAGGTTCAAGCCCCAGGATGATAAAAAGCTGAAAATTTATAATTCCTACTAGAACACATGATTTGAATGCACGCCCTCCTAACCAACTATTGTAAATATGTGGAGCTACATTTGGTATGAGGGGTAGATTTGGCACCAAGCACAGCTCTGCTGACAGACTGCGGTGTCCATGATGACAGTAAAGCCTTTGTCCAGTGACCAGGTGCTTTCACTGTAGATTTGACTGGACATTTACTGATGAGATGCATAGCCTTTGGGTCGCTCACCCACTTGTCATGTTCACCTGGTTCAGTGCCACATCCAGAAAGACACAGTCACTTCTGGATCCTGCATGGCTGCAAGAACCTCTCGGGCATTCCTGCTTTTCCAGGCACTCCTCCAGGAAACTGACCTGGCATGACTCCTGAAGTGCATGCAGGACACCTCTTCTGAGCTCTGCTCCTTTTAACCCTTTCTATCTGTTTTAACTCACTCTTTTACCAGATGTTCTACAGCTTTTTGGGCCTACCCTTGAATATCTCTTTGTTTTTAGGTTTATTATTTTTATATTATGTATATATGTGTATCTGTGTGTGTGTGTGTGCTTGTGAGTTCAGGTGCCTGTTGGGGCCAGAAGAAGGCATCAGAACCCCTGGAGCTAGAGTTACAGGTGGTTGTGAGCTGCCCTGTGTGAGTACTGGGAATTGAATTCAGGTCCTCTGCAAGAGCAGCACATACTTTGACCACTGAACCCTCTGACACCTTCATCCTTGAATTTCTGTCAGTTTTATTCTAGCCTCCTCACCACAGACCAGGGATTGTAGGCTGCTGCTTCGTAGCAGCCCAGAAATGTGTGAGCTTTCTCTCCCACCGTGAGGGTGGGTGAATCAGTTTTTGTTTCAGTGGCTCTGTCACTGTCTTAGATGGCATTCTCCTAGGATACAGAATGACCGAGTAGCTTGATGTAGCTTGATGGCAGCTGTGAAGAAGGCAGTGGGGCTCCCATGACAGTGGGGCTCCCTTTTCACCGGCCTTTCCCATCATCCTGCTTATCTCTGCATTCTCCATTTCTAGGGCTATGCCTACTGTCTCAAGCAGACTAAGCTAGCCTTGAATTGCTTTGGTAGCTGATGCTGCCCCTTATCTTCCTGTGGCCCATCTTCAGAGTGCCAGGGATTGCGGTTGCTCATCTCCAGGTCTAGTTTCATCTTCCTTTCCCTCCTTCCCTTCCTTTCTCCCCTTCCCCTCTCCCCCATCCCCTTCCTTCCTCTCTCCCTCTTCTTTCTTTTGAGACAAGAGCTCTCTATGAAGTCCTGACTGGCCTGGAACTCACTATGTAGACCAAGCAGCCCTTGAACTCACAGAAAGCCACTTGCCTCAGCTGGGATTAAAGGTGTGTACAACCATACCCTCTCCTCCCTCCCTCCCTCCCTCCCTCCCTCCTTTTTTCCTTCCAAGACAAGGTCTCTATTTTGTAGTTCTAGCTGTCCTAGAATTCACTGTGTAGACCAGGCTGGCCTCAAAGGAGTAAAGGCATGTGCCACCAACGGCCAGCCATCTCTCCATTTCTTGAGGAGTTTCTCCGTCTTGTCACTTATACCTTCGTTGTCAGTTTCTACTTTGCTGGAGATGGCTTTATGGTTTTTGTTTGTTTGTTTCCCCTTCCTTGATACTATCTGCTCGTTTAGCTTTATTGCTGGCAGGCGACCCTTGTCAAACATTCCCTGCGTTTTCAGACCCCGCTCTCATGCATGGTCTTAAGGCTTAAAGCAGGCTTTGCTTGTGTTGCTGCATATTGACGGGTTTTGCTGGGTGTCTGCGTTTGGGAGAAGGTAAGAGGCCAAGGGCCTAGTTCAGGAGGCTGTGGCCCAGTGTTGTAAAAACAAATCTAACATCGTTTTCACTGTAAATAAACAAGAGTCTCTGAGCTCATGTGGGAAGGGCTGATTGACCATGTGCTCATTAAATATTAATTCCCTGCTTATCTGGAGTGTCCAAGCCTTTTGGGTAGAACCTATTGAAGTGTCTCCAAGTTTAAATTTTGATGACCATCACCGGATGCACCTGCTAGTCGTAGTAAGGCCTAGTTGTCAAGCTGGTCAAGATGTTGCCCCTGAGGTCCTGTGCCAGCTGGTTCCAGCACTCTCATAGCCTTGTGATTACCATTGTCTTCACACCGATTGTGTTGAAGTCTTCATATACTCACGTGTCTCCAAAGTAACTTCACGAGAGCATTTTTCTCATACAGGTGTACTCACTTTGTGTCTTGAGTCCCTGACACTGTGCCTTCCTGTAAGTGCATGAGATCAAATGGGTCAACGGAAAGGTTGTGTGTGAATGGCAGGGAATGTCTGCTTTTGCAGAGTCCTTAGAGGTATGGGAAGAATGAGTAGGTAGTCAGAGGTAAGTGGAAGGTTGGATGGTGGAGATGGAAGACCAGATTTCAGTTTCAGAAGTTTTAGGTGTGCCACCTGTAATTGTTAATTGTCAGGAGGATTTTTTTTTCCCCCTGAGACAGTTTCTCTGTGTAGCCCTGGCTGTCCTGAACTCATTCTGTAGACCAGGGTGGCCTCCAACTCCACAGAGATCTGCCTGCCTCTGCCTTCTGAGTACTGGGATTAAAGGCATGTGCCACCAACACTGTCTTTTAGAAGTATATTATGAGGCAAGTGACATCTTGAGGAAACTAAGGGACAGAAAAATGAAGTAACTCAGTCGAAGTATCCTTTTAGTAAGTGTCAAATTTGTCAAGACCTTGTGTTTGCCTTATCCATTCGACTTCCTCATTTAACATGGGGATATGTTCTAATTTTATTTGCCCAATTTAATTGTTTACCTCACAGGCTCCATCAAGAGACATAAATCTATGTCCAGTTGCTGTAAACATAAAAATTTTATTTTTGGTTATCTTATTTTTCATTATCTCTGTGAAGATTTAACTTTTGTGAGTTTTGCCTGAATTTTCTATCTTGCTTGAATTTTCCTGTTTCTTGTTTTTTGTTTTGTTTTGTTTTTGAGACAGGGTTTCTCTATGTATCAAGCCCTGGCCCTGGACTTTCTTTGTAGAACAGACTGGCCTTGAACTCACTGAGATCTGCCTGATTCTGCTTCCCGAGCACTGGGATTAAAGGCATGTGGCACCATGCCCAGCAATTTCCCTGTTTTTTGAACTAATAATCCCCAAGAAAAAAAGGGGGAGTTACATTTAGTTGCTCCCTTCTCCTTCTTCCCTCTCCCCCTTTCTTTGTGCCTAGAATTCACTCTGTAGACCAGGCTGGCCTTGAACTCACAGAGATCTGCCTTCTGCCTTCTGAGTGCTGGGATTAAAGGCGTGTGCTACTATGACTGGCTCTTAACATTTATTTTTAAAAACTATTTGTATGTGTATGTGTGGGTATGTGCATGTGAGAGCAGTTGACCTTGGAGGCCAGAAGAGGGTTTTGGATCCACTGGAGCTAGAGTTACAGGCAGTTATAAGCCTTGAGATGTGGGTCCTGGGATCCAAACTCAGGTCCTCTGGAAGAGCAGTGTGTGCTTCTCTATCCCTATCATTTTCCTTTAGAAATGTCATTATTGGGAGAGAAAGTATGTGCATGTTTTGTTGGTATTTACATTTCTTTTATAATTAGCTTATTATTAGCTTTTATTCAGTTTTCTGTTTGATTGCCTTTTATTGATTTGTAGAAGCCCATTTATATATCACTTACATTGTAGATATTTTTGTTTATGATATATTTTGTTTTATTTTTCTGTAGTCAAAAGTTTTAGTTAATTACTTTGTTTGTTTGAGGTAGGGCCTCGCTTATATAGTACAGATTGGCTTTGAACTGATCTTCCTTTGTCCCCCTCCTGAGTGCTGCCATCCCTGCTTTATGTAGTGCTGGGGCAGAACCCCGACCTTCATGCCTGGTAGTCAGGTGCTATACTCACTTAACCATATGGTCCAGCCCCAAGGTTCTGTGTTTAAGACAGGGACTTACTATCGTAGTGGCTGGCCTCAAACTCATAATTCTTTTACCTCAGCCTTCTGAGTGAGATTACAGGTGAGCAGCACCATGCCTGGCAAATCTGTCTTTATGGATGCTTAAACATCATACATAATAGTCTGCTTAGAAGGCCTTGCCATCCTCAAAATTGTAAAAGTAAATTTAAAAAAAATTATTTTTCTTGGGTTGGCTAGGTTAATTAGCAAGTAAATCACTTGATGCCAAGCCTGGTGACCCGAGTTTGATTCCTGAAACCCATGTGGGAGGACAGAACTGACTCCTGAAAGTTGTTCTTTGAGCTCCACAGATGTGTGCCCATATGTATACACATGCATACAGGATAAATAAATGTAAAAAAAAAAAAAAAGAATTAGTCCTGTGGTAAGAGTTTTGTTCATTAAAAAACAGTAACCATAGCCGGGCAGTGGTGGCGCACGCCTTTAATCCCAGCACTTGGGAGGCAGAGGCAGGTGGATCTTTGCGAGTTCGAGGCCAGCCTGGTCTACAAAGTGAGTCCAGGACAGCCAGGGCTACACAGAGAAACCCTGTCTCGAAAAACCAAAAAAAAATCAGTAACCAGGCGTGGTGGCCCATGTCTTTAATCCCAGCACCCTGAAGGCAGAGGCAGGTTGGTCTCTGAGTTTGAGGCCAGCCTGGTCTACATGTGAGTTCCAGGACAGCAAGGGCTGTTTCAGAGAGAAACCCTGTCTTGAAAAACAAAAACACACGCACACGCACACGCACACGCACACGCACACGCACACGCACACACACCCCCCGAATGGTTTTGTTTAATCCCAGGGACTGCTTCAGTTAGTCCACAGGTGTAATCAATATGTGCCTCATGCTCTAGCAGGAGTGTGGCTTAGCCAGCTGGAGGAACTTTAACTCTGAAGAGAGGTATAAAAAGCTAAAGCCCTCTAAGGAACTGTGAGGGATGGGACTCCAAAGGAGGAAGAGGTTGCTCCTCTCCCTTCTTGTCCTGCCCCCTCTCCCCGCACTGCTGCTGGTTAGTTCTGATGGTCTGTTTGTTTGCTGTGTTTCCTGGTTTGCTGGACTACTGGATATCCTGAGTACTGAGTTTGGTATTGCCCTAAAAGAACCTAAGTCAGGTGTGGTGGTGCATGTCTTTAATCCCAGAACTAGAGAAGCGGAGGTAGGAGGATCTCTGAGTTCAAGACTAGCCTGGTCTGCAGAGTGAGTCTAGAACAGCCAGGGATTCACAGAAAAACCCTATCTCAAAAATACCAAAAAACCCAAAACAAAACAAAACAAAACAAACAAACAAACAAAACCAAAAAACCAAAGAAAAAGAAGGTGATATTTTAGAAAACTTGGACTAGCTCTACCTCAAGACCTAGCCATACCACTCCTGGGCATATATCCAAAAGATACTTCACCAAACCATAAGGACATCTGCTCAACAATATTCATAGCAGCTTTATTTGTAAAAACTAGAAACTGGGAACAACCCAGACGCCTTTCAACAGAAGAATAGATAAAAAATAAAACAAAACAAAAGCTGTAATACCTTTACACAATGGAATACTCAGCTATCAGAAACAAGGGAAACATGTAATTTCCATCCAAATGGATGGAACTAGAACAGCTCATCTTGAGTGAGTTAACCCAGACCCAGAAAGACACACATGACATTTATTCAGTTATAGCTGGATGTTAGCCATATAATATGTACAGGATAACTGTCCTACAACCCCAGACCCAAAGGAACAGGAACCTAGCATAACTATCCTATGAGAAGTTCCACCCAGCAGCAGAGCAAAACAGCTGCTGAGACACACAGTCAGACATTAGGTGGAGCTCTGGGAGCCCTATGTAAGAGAGGGAGGAGGAACAGAGAGACCAGGAGAGGTCAAGATCGACACATGAAGATCAACAGAACCAACTAACCTAGGCCCCTGGAGGCTTACAGAGGCTGAAACACTAACCAAAATAACAAGAAAAAAGCTTAGACTTGACCTGGACCCCCTATACAAATGTAGAGGGCAGGCAACTTGAATCTTTGTGTTCCTGCAAAGGTGATGTGAACAGCTTCCATCCTAATGAAGAGTCTTTTGAAAGGGTGTAGATTTTTAGTATGTATTGGGGTAGAGTTGGGTTCTGTGATTTCTTCACGGTTGTGCTGCCGTCAGCATAGGGATTGAGGAGTAGGGTGGAGTAAGGAGAAAGGAGAAGGAATGTGAGCAGACAGAATTCCTTAGGAAGGATTACATTTTGTTCTTTTTGTGCATGTATGTGCCATGACTTAGGTATGGAAGTCAGAAGACGACTTGTGGGAGCTGGTTCTCTCCTTTCACTTTGTAGGCTCCAGGGATCGAACTCAGGCCCTTGGGTTGACAGCAATGTCTTTACCTTCCAAGCCATCTTGTTTGCTCCCTATTATTAACTTAGGGTTTTGCTTTTTCTGTGGAGTCGCCTGCATTATCTGCTTTTTCTCTTTCTTTCCTTTGTATGTGTTTAAGTAATCCCTACTTTTTGAAGAATCACTGTATAATTTTAAAAAGTGAGACAGATGAGAAACTGTCATTTCCTCCAGAAGCAATAAAGTAGTCAGCCTCAAGCTCAACTCTTGGCAAATTATACATGTGACTGTGACTTTCTTTATTGTTCTATTCTTCACCACTTGACACAAATGTCTTGGGTTTTATAACCAAGGGCGATAGGCTTGTTTTATTCACTTTAAAATTTTATTATTATTAATATTATTGTCTACATGTGTCTTTTTGTGTGTGAGAGGTTTATGTGGGTGCACATAATGTCACATACATGTCAAGGTCAGGGGACAACTTTCAGGAGTCTGTCCTCTCCTTCCACCTTTATTTGGGTTCCAGAGACTGAACTCTGCTTTTACTTGCTGAGCCATCATCACATTAGCGCCTATTTATGAATCTATTTGTTTGCTTATTTTGATATTCTTGTGTCCCAGACTAGTCTGAAATTTGCTGTGTAGCCAAGGCTGGTCTTGAACTCCTGGTGCTGCAGCCTCTACCTCCTGGTTACAGGCAGATGCCCCACCATGCCTGGCTGGCAGCGATACTTTTTAAACTTAGATTTAGTTAATAAATTAGAACCTTTTATATACAGGAGATCTGGAAAGGAAGATATGAAATCCTATACTTTTGCTTATAACCAGTTTATAAAAGGGGATGTTTTGGTGATGTGAGTGGATAGCAGCTAAGAAAAGAAGTGAAGAAGCTTTTTGCTTAGCCAGAATTGTAGGAATAACTTTTTTTCTAGATGGGGTTTCTCTGTCTATCTCTGACTGTTCTGGACTTTGTAGACCAGGCTGGCCTTGAACTCCAACTCTCTTGAGTGCTGGGATTAAAGGCGTGCACCACCATACCTGGCAATTACAGACAGCTGTGAACTGCCATGTGGGTGCTGGGATTTGAACCCAGGCCCTCTGGAAGAGCAGCCATTGCTCTCCAGCCCCTCTAGGTATAACTTTTCTTTCTTTCTTTCTTTCTTTCTTTCTTTCTTTCTTTCTTTCTTTCTTTCTTTCTCTCTTTCTCTCTCTCTTTCTCTCTCTCTCTCTCTCTCCCTCCCTCCCTTCTTCCCTCCCTCTTCTTTGACAAGGTTTCTCTGTGTAGCAGTAGGGACTGTCCTAGAATTTGCTTTGTAGATCAGGGTGGCCTCGAACTTACAGAGATCCACATGCCTCTGCCTCCCAAATGCTGGGATCATAGGTGTGTGCCACCGCTCCCTAGGTGTAACTTTTAAACTATATTTATTAGTAATTATAAACACCTACCAACTAACCAACCCTAGCATTTTAGAAAGGATATCCAGATCAAGACGTCCTTTGAGGGCAACTGGTCAGCAGTCTGTCTGCAGGAACACTGCAATCAGCAGATGCTCAGCGGTCACCTGGCTCTGGGGTTGCCATGGCAGCCTCACTTCCCCTTGGGGTCCTTCCACACCTGTGTTGCTGCTGCCCTCTGGCCCTTGAACCTTCTCTGTGAAGGTCCTGTGCCATGCTTCTTTTGCCCACCCAAGCTTGCTGACTTTTTTTTGCAGCTTTTCTTGGCCTTCCTGGGCTCTGCCCACCGAGGCCACAATCTTCTGGGCAGCTAGAGGCAGCAGCGATGAGCAGGTGAGCAGCACTCAGAAGCAAGGCCAAGCAAAAAGCACCCCCCCCTTCTGCTTAGCTCTCACAAACCTGCTCTGTGAAGGTCCTGCGCCACGCCTCTTCTGCCAGCCTGAACTTGCTGCCTTGTGGCTGGTCCCACCCAAGGCCAAGGTTCTTTCAACTTCCATTGACTTAGTCATAGGCCTCTGATGCACTTCTGTTTGAGGTCAGGCCTTTTCTGTCTTCAGCTCCAGGCACCACTCGTCCAGCCCCGCCTGATATCCACGGGTCAGTCTTTGCTCTCCCCAGCTGGCCTTGGCCTTCTGGAGTGGCTGCTTGGCCAGTGTTGGCAGCCTCAGCAACTGAAGTTCACCTGGGCTGTGCCCATCTTTGGCTCCGCCCCCAAAGCGCTGGCTGGACGGTCCAGACTTAGCACTTATTGGTTGCTTGCCGACTGTCACTTGAGGCCACAGTCTCTTCACCGACTGTTGGGTAAGCTAAGGCTGTTGGGGTTGGGCCTTTTCAGTCCATCAGTCTTCACCACTGGCCGCTGGCTCATGCCTGCTTGGCACCGAGGTCTCTGGCAGGTCTTGGGCTTTGGCAGCCACACCCTTCAGCAGGGCACTCTCTGAGTCTTTAAGCAATGCCCGGGAAAAGCCCCTCTTTTCAGTTCCCAGGGTCCTCCCTTTTACACGCTCTCAATTCTGCCTCAGGCTGCCTTCTCATTGGTCAGCCTGCTGCCCTCCTCCCAAGGCACAACTGTCAACCAGGACCATGTGGGCTGCCTGCTGTTGCCCACAGGTACAAGGCTTTAAGCTGAATTTGTATGCCCTGCATTTCAGAAGCCCTCACATATTCACTACACAGAATGATAACAGATGCATGTTTAAGCTTTTTAAAGAGTAGGCATAATGAATTCCATTTCATTAATCAGAAAACAGATGGAGGTACTAATGAATTGTCCAAGATCACACAAGTAGAATGCACTAGAGCACAGATTCAAACCCAGGCTTCTCGATTCTAACGTCTGTTCACTTTCCTTTCTACAGTAGTTTCCTCAAAACTAAGTTAGAGAAAGGTAGGGAGCTGGGTGTGGTGCACACCAGTAACCCAGCCCTGGGGAGTGAGGGCAGAAGCAGGTAGAGTTGGAGGCCACCATGGTCTACATAGTGAGACCCTGTGTCAAAATAAAAACAAGCCGGGCGTGGTGGCGCACGCCTTTAATCCCAGCACTCAGGAGGCAGAGGCAGGTGAATCTCTGTGAGTTCGAGGCTAGCCTGGTCTACAAAGTAAGTCGAGGACAGCCAGGGTTACACAGAGAAACCCTGTCTCGAAAAACCAAAAAAAAAAAAAAAACAAAACAAAAACAAAAAACAAAACAGAAAAGAAGGAAAGGAAAAATGTATGCAAATAACAAGGAAACTGAGTCCTTCTAATGTTAAGTTATATTGTGAAGTTTTGTAGTAGTTAAAATTCTGTAGTTTTAACTCAGTGTCGCATAATGAAAGATCATATTACAATAGGCACCTGTCTTTACAGTTTGAGAAGAATCACGTAGATAAAAATCTTTCCAGCGTTCTTAGTTTTTTTTTTTTTTGTTTGTTTGTTTTCTAAGACAGGGTAGCCCTGGCTGTCCTGGACTGACTTTGTAGACCAGACTAGCCTTGAACTCAGAGAGATTCGCCTGGCTCTGCCTCCAGAGTGCTGAGATTAAAGGTGTGCGCCACCACGCTGCATTCTAGTTCTTAGTTTTTAAGAATGATCCGGGTTGTGAGAGTTGTTTTTTCAACCTGAAGTGTAAATCTTGCGGCTGTGAGTGGTGCTGAACTGTCTTCTCATCTGCCTGGGAGGATGGGATTTGTGTGTGCATGGATTTTCATTCACTACCTGCTACCTGCCTGTTTATAACTGTGGTCTCATTGTCAAAACCAATTCTTAAAACCAGTTTGTTATTTTTACGTATATGTGTGTGTGCCTGTGTGAGTTTATGTGCAGCAGATGCATGCAAGTGCCTGCAGGGACCAGAGGGCATCATACCCCCAAATTTGTTACAGGTGGTTTTGGGCCACTTAATATGGGTGATGGGAACTGAACCCAGGTAACTTGCAAGAGCAGTAAACACTGTAGCCACTCAGCCATTTATCTCTTAAGACCCTTTATCAATCTTTTCTCTTTTTTTCTTTTCTTTTTCCCAGAGACAGGGTTTCTCTGTGTAGTCCTGGCTGTCCTGGAACTTTCTCTATAGACCAGACTGGCCTTGAAACCAGAGATCCACCTGCTTCTGCCTCCTGAGTTCTGGGATTAAAGATGTGTATCACCACTGCCAGGCAAAAATTTTACTTGTTTATTTTTGCCTTGTTTTTGGTTACATTCTGAGGATTAATACTACTTTACATTAGACAAATTATTTATTTATTATTATTATTTTTTGTTTTTTTGAGACAGGGATTCTCTGTGTAGTTCTGGTTGTCCTGGACTTACTCTGTACACCAGGCTGACCATGAACTTACAGAGATTCGCCCGCCTCTGTGTCCCCTGTACTGGGATTAAAGGCTTGTGCCATTATGCCTGGCCTAGACAAATTATTTCCAATTCAGTTAATTTTATCAAGTGGCTTTATTTATAAAAAGGATGCTGGTGGATACAGATGGTCTTGCTTTGAATAAATGACTGGGGTTAGACCAGTTGACTAAGGCCATCCCATTACAACCTGAATTACAATGTTAGTATTTAAATTTGATTGATTTATTTATTTTATGTATGAGTGTTCTGCTGCTTATACACCTGCAGGAAGAAGAGGGCATCAGATCACAGTATAGATAGATGGTCATGAGCCACTGTGTGATTGCTGGGAATTGAACCCAGGTCCTCTGGAAGAGCAGCCAGTGCTCTTAACCACTAAGCCAGCTCTCTAGCCTGAACGCTAGTATTTAATATTTACCTGTCTCCTCTTCTATTTTCAGGACATTCGGAAATTCTTTGGGGTTATACCAAGTGGAAAAAAGCCTGTAAATGAGACAGTAAAGAAGAATGAGAAAACAAAACCTCCAGAGGGAACTGTCAGAGGAAAGACAGTCGTAAAGGAAGCCAAGGTCAGTTTCCACATCAAGTTTGTCTATGTGAGATGTGCGAGAGCTCCTCAGCTCCTAGCCTTGTCTGCTGGGACTGTCGGTCGAGTAATTCGAGATTTCAGTTCAGTTAACAGGAGGAAGAAAGTAATAGGGCTAATATGTCTAGCTAGTACAGCTTGCCGCCCTCAGTCCTGTTGTCCCTTACCCCTTTCCTCCTTTTTGAGTTGTTGAAACTTTGCACTTTGGCCTGGAGAGTTGGCTCAGCAGTTCAGAGCACTGGCTGTTTCTTCCACAGGGCCCAGGTTTGATTCCTAGCACCCACATAATGGCTCATAACCATGCGTAGCTCCACTTAGCAGGGGATCTGAAGCCTTCTTCTGGCCTCCACCAGCACAGGGATGCACAGGTGCACAGACTTATATGTAGGCAAAGTACTTACACTCATTAAAAACAACATAGCAACAATAACAAAAACAGAAACAAAACCTTTGCTTTTAAGATGAAAATTTGCCTGGTGTGGTGTCAAGGCATGTGCTGGAAATGATCAAGGTGAAGGGGGTGAGGCAGGAATATCTGGAGTTTGAAGCCACTCTGGGACACAAAACCCCAAAAAACCCAAATAAACAAACAAACCAAATCAGGTTTGCTCATAGAGCCATGAAGACCTACCCTCAAGTAGATAGCATTAGACTCAGGTAAGTGAAGGCCTTGCAGGAAAGCCTCATTCTTCTGTCTTCTTGGGCCCAGAGAAGTTCAGATATGCTGCTGTATAATGTGGGTGCAGACTATGAGGGTGTATCTGAATTAATACTGTTGCAGTGTATTTAAATTTTAAGAGTTTTTATAACTCTGTAAGTTCTTTTATCATTATTATATGCTATATATATATGCTATATGTGCATATGTTTATACTCCACAATTGATTGTTTCTTTGTTTTTGGTTTTTTTTTTTTTTGGTTTTTCAAGACAGAATTTCTCTGTGTATCCTGGCTATCCTGGACTCACTCTGTAGATCAGGCTGGGCTCGAACTCAAAGATATCCACCTGCCTCTGCCTCTGCCTCTCGTGCTGGGATTAAGGCATACACCACCATGCCCAACTCTACAGTTGATTGTAATTTTGATTTTAACGGTTATGTGTTTTAAGGAAGTTACAAGGTAATCCCAGCACTCGGGAGGCACAGACAGGTAGATCTCGTAGTTCGAGGCCAGCCTGGTCTACAGAGTCAATCCAGGACAGCCAGGGCTATACAGAGAAACCCTGTCTCAAAAAAAAAAAAAAAAGAAAAGAAAAGAAAAAAGAAATTGCAAGGAAGAGCTGGGTAGTGCCAGCACACACCTTTATCTCCGCGCTCAGGAGGCAGAGACAGGTGGATATCCAATTTCAAGGCCAGCATGGTCTACCAGAGTTCCAGGACAGCAAGAGCTACATAGAGAAACCCTGCCGCAAAAAGCCAAAAAGAAAAAAGTATGTAGGGGCTGGAGAGATGACTCAGGGGTTAAAAGTACTGTCTGCTCTTCCAGAGGTCCTGAGTTCAATTTCCAGCAACCACATGGTGGCTCACAACTGTCTATACTGGGATCTGGTTCCTTCCGGTGTGCATAAAAACAGAGCACTCATATACATAAAATAAATAAACCTTAAAAAGAAGAGGACCACAAGGAAGGGTGTTCTTTTCAGTTCTGTGTGTCTGGTGCTCTTCATTTCTCACTAAAGAGCTGAGTTTTATTCTAATACTGCTTTTTGCAACCTGAAGAGTTTTCTTTAAATTTCTTTAGTTTTGCTTGTGACAGATGATAAGTAAGTGTATATATGAGAATGTATTTTGCATTCATCTTGAAGGACATTTTTGCTGGACATGAAATTTTGAGTTACCAGTCTTCTGTTTTAACCCTTTAAAGATGTTCCTCTGTGCTTTGCCCACGTTGATGAGACAGCAGTGTTATATTGTTTTCATTTCTTTCTTTTTATTTTTTTTAAGATTTATTTATTTGTTTTTATATATCTTCATGTATACCTGCAGGCCAGAAGAGGGCACCAGATCTCATTTTAGATGGTTGTGAGCCACCATGTGGTGGCTGGGAATTGAACTCAGGACCTCTGGAAGAGCAATCAGGGCTCTTAACCTCTGAGCCATCTCCCCAGCCCTCATATTGTTTTCTTGGTGTGTAATTTTTTTCCCTCATAGTTAGTTTTTACATCTTAACAAATTTCTCATTAAAAATTTTACATTTGTTATGGATGCTATAACTACATAGGTGTGATTTTATTTTCTACTTGTTTTTTAAGACAGGAGTTCTCTGTGTAACAGTACTAGCTGTCCTGGACTCCCTTTGTACACCAGGCTGGCCTTGAACTCACTGAGATCCTCCTGTCTCTGCCTCCGAGTGTTGAGATTAAAGGCGTGTGCCACCACGCCCTGCTAATTTTTGTTATAACAATTATTTTATATATTTATTTGAGATAGGGTGTTACTATATTGCCAGTAACCACATGGTTGCTTATAACCATCTATAATGTAATCTGATGCTCCCTTCTGGCTGCAGGTGCACTTGCAGATACAGCACTCAAATACATTAAAATAAATAAATAAATCTTAAAAAAAATTCTTTGCCATTGCACATCTTTAATCCCAAACGCTCGGGAGACAGAGGGAGTCAGATCTCTGTGAGTTCAAAGGTAGCCTGGGCTACATAGTGAGTCCAGGACACCCAGGGCTACACAGAAAAACCCTGTCTGGGAGGCAGGGTGTGTGTGTGTGTGTGTGTGTGGGTGCGGGTGCGGGTGCGGGTGCGTGTGCGTGTGCGTGTGCGTGTGTGTGTGTGTGGCGTTACCTAGCATGCTTTGCTATTTTTTAATTTTTAACTTTTTACCTTGAACTCTGGTCCTCTTGCTTGCATTTCCCTGAGTGGTGATTACAGGATTACAGATGTGAGCTAGCACACCTGGTCACTTCTCTTAAATTACAAGTACATAGACTATTAACAGTTCCTCAGTGTGTGAATGTTTAGCCTACATGAGTGTATGTGCCTAGTGCCCAAGGAAGAGGGTGTCAGGTATTTGATAGTTGGATTTTCAGATGGTTGTGAGCCACCATGGAGGTGCTGGGGAACAAACCCAGGTCCTGTGTAAGAGCAGCAAGTGTTCTGACTGCTGAGTCATCTTCCCAGCCATGAGCTTATTTTTTTTTTTTTTTTTTTTGGTTTTCCGAGACAGGGTTTCTCTGTGTAACAGCCCTGGCTGTCCTGGACTTGCTTTGTAGACCAGGCTGGCCTCGAACTCACAGAGATCCGCCTGCCTCTGCCTCCCAAGTGCTGGGATTAAAGGCATGCGCCACCACGCCCGGCTTGCCATGAGTTTATTTAATTTATGTCTTTTGTAAATTTTTTTATACTTTATTTTTTATTTCTTCAAGTTACATCTCAGTTACAATCCCTTCCCTACTCCCCCTTCCTGTCCCACCCTTCCACCCTCCTCCCCCCAACAGCTCCCCCCTTTAGGTCCAACAAATGATTCCTTCTCTTATAACAGTAAATACTATACAAAACAACAGAAATAAATACGCCACAATTATGAGAGTTAAATGGCCCAGCATACATTTCCAGTGTCCAGTCCATATGTATTTGGCACCTGACTTTAACATTCTACTATCTAACCATCTCCATGAGTTTAAAGTTCTATATCTAACTCAGCTTTCATACTAACTTGCAACACAATTTTAAAAACATCTTCTTAGATCCAGAACACCCTCTTGATTCCTAAACAACTCAAAATTTAACTATGAGACTCTAGCTATCTATTCTTCAACCACCTCAGAGACCTGAGAGGGATAAATATATCTGATTATGTAGGAAGTGCAGGGCCTGCATCTTCCAAAACTAAGAAATGACGTATCAGTGGCTGCCTGGACAGTTCCGTTTTCTCTCCATACGTTACAGCATCAATCTTCAGCCTTTTGGTCCCGTTTCTCTGACAGACATTGATTGTAGAGCAGGAATTATGAAGGACTTACCTACCCTGTCTTGGCAGAGCTAGGCTGTCGACTTACCTGCTTCCAAGTTTTGTCCTTTTTGGACAGCAGTCTGTCTACAGTTGAAGCAGTCTGTCTACAGTTGAAGCAGTCTGTCTACAGTTGAAGCAAGGGGTTTTTCATGCCAAGAGATAGGCTTGCCACTAATTCAACCATCTCACACTGGAGATTCTTCGATGCTCATCTTCTACTTGGAGTAGAATAGGGGGTGCTGTCAGGAGCTGACATGTCTCGATATTAAAAAAAAAATCTTAATTTAAGAAAACATCTTTGAATGCCATATTCTTCAGATCTCTTGAGGTTTTTGAAGATGCCCTATCTATCTTGTATTTAGATAAGCAAATGTTGCTTGTCTCTTAACAACTTGATTTCTGAGTAGCTTAGAGAATATCTGTGATAGACTGTCATAGTAGCTAACAAAATGACACGCTTGCATGACTAGGAGTTTGTATTTCTTAACTATCCTAAACGGTTTAAGACGGTTGGTATCAAGAGGCCAGAGCTTCACATTTCATTTTTAAGCATTACTAAGTACAATACCTTTAAGAAGCGTTACGTTTAATTTTGTATCAATATATAAAGATCAATACCTATGTAGCCCAATACAATCTTAATATTGCATCAATATACAAGGGTCAATACCATTGTGGCCAAATATAATCTTAATTTTGTATCAGTATACAAAGATCAATACCGATGTAGTCCAATACAATCTTAATTTTGCACAATATACAATGGTCAATACCACTTTAGCCAAATATAATACTAATTTTGTATCAATATACAAAGGTATAAGGGCATATTCAATAATCTGTCCCTTCTTCTTGGTCCTTCCCATACTATGTCTATGTCCCATTTTTCTCAAGTCTGTGCACTCCTACATAGGAGAGAAAGAAGGATACAGAAAAGAAAAAGAAGGAAGTCCCTGGGTCTAACCTCCAAAACCCATTTAACAAGACCATTTAACAGCTTGTAGTCTCTTCCCCTAAATAACAAAGTTTTCTTTTATCCATCAAATAACCAAAAAGGGGGTGGGGAGAAACACCCTCCCTACCCTCTGGGCATGGGACATCGCTCTCTTAAAATGACTTTCTGCTGATTTGGGTCATAGTAAACCTGTTTGGGGCCCAAACCAGAATGGAAAAATGGTTAAAAATGTTAATACAATCCTTTTATGTTCAGTCCTTTTGTGCTCAGCTGTTTAGATGTCCTAAGAAGTTTGTAGACAGAAGCTGATCTTCTGGGCTTTACTGAAGTTCTGGCTGGGGCAGTGTGTGGAGCTGAACGATCTTAGCAATTTTGAGTTGTTGTGGTTGTAGACTTTTGATGGAAACAGCTATTGAGGAAATCTGCAAGGCTGGATCCTCTGGACCACTTGTCTTCTTTAGTGTCTGATCTGTTTTCTGTTGAGGTTTCCATTGTCCAGTTGTCCCTGGATTCCTTGAATGGATGCTTTAAATCTCCTGGAAAGATAAGAACAGAGCCCTACCCTAATCCTAATTCTGGGACAATTACCTTTTTTTTTTTTTTTTTTAGTTTAAGGTATTTATTTTTCCCCCCAACAGCTCTCCCTTTCAGTCCAAATAATGGTTCTTTTTCTTATAACTATAAATACAATACAAAACAACAGAAATAAATAGGCCACGATTATAAGAGTTATATGGCTTAGCATACATTCCCAATGTCCAGTCCATATGTATTTGGCACCTGACTTTAACATTCTACTATCTAACCATCTCCATGAGTTTAAAGTTCTATATCTAACTCAGCTTTCATACTAACTTGCCTCATAATTTTAAAAATATCTTCTTAGATCCAGAACACCCTCTTGATTCCTAAACAACTCAAAATTTAACTATGAGACTCTTGCTATCTATTCTTCAACCACCTCAGAGACCTGAGAGGGATAAATATATCTGATTATATAGGAAGTGCAGGGCCTGCAGCTTCCAAAACTAAAAAATGACATACCAGTGGCTGCCTGGACAGTTCCCATTTTCTCTCCATACATTACAGCATCAATCTTCAACCATTTGGCCCCATTTCTCTGACAGACATTGGTTGTAGAGCAGGAATTATGAAGGACTTACCTACCCTGTCTTGGCAGAGCTAGGCTGTCGACTTACCTGCTTCCAAGTTTTGTCCTTTTTGGACAGAAGCCTGTCTACAGTTGAAGCAAGTGGTTTTTCTTGCCAAGAGAATGGCTTACCACCAATTTAATCATCTCCCACTGGAGATTCTTCGATGCTCATCTTCTACTTGAAGTGATATAGGGGGTGCTGTCAGGAGCTGACATGTCTCGATATCAAAAAATCTTAAGTTAAGAAAACATCTTTGAATGCCATATTCTGCAGATCTCTTGAGGTTTTTGAAGATGCCCTATCTATCTCTTATATTTAGATAAGCAAATATTGCTTGTCTCTTAGCAACTTGATTTCTGAGTAGCTTAGAAAATAACTGTGATAGACTGTCATAGTAACTAACAAAATGACACGTTTTCATGACTATTAGTTTCTGTTTCTTAATTATCCTAAACAGTTTATGTCGGTTGGTAGCGAGAGGTCAAAACTTGACATTTCATTTTTAAGTATTACTACAAACAATACCTTTAAGAAGCGTTACCCTTAATTTTGTATCAATATACAAAGATCAATACCAATGTGGCCAAATATAATCTTAATTTTGTATCAATATACAAAGATCAGTACCGATGTAGCCCAATACAATCTTAATTTTACATTAATATACTAGGGTCAATACCATTGTGGCCAAATATAATCTTAATTTTGTATCAATATACAAAAATGAATGGATGCTTTAAATCTCCTGGAAAGATAAGAACAGAGCCCTACCCTAATCCTAATTCTGGGACAATTACCTTTTTTTTTGGGGGGGGGGTCAGGTAATATTTCTCCTGAAGCAAATTTGTTTTTTTGACAATATATAAAGTATTATCTTTCAATCTGGATTAAAGAAAAAATTATTTTGTTATTTTGGAGCTAAACAAGCCTTTAGTGTATATATTTTGAGATCTCAAAGGACAATTTGTATTGAGTAGGTCTTTTATAAGTAGCTTTTAAACTTAAGTCCTTCCAAATCCTATGTGTCTGTCTCTGCATTCTAAGTATTGGGATCAAAGACCTGTGGTTCCCATCTGAAGGGATTAAAGATGTGCTCCACCACTCCTGGATCGAAGTTTTTCTCTATTTAGAGCTTGTTTTATAAATTTTATACCTTTTTTGTTATTATTCTGGGTCTCTGTGAGGAAGTCTCAAGTAGCCTAGACTGACTTGGAAATTACCGTGTAGCTGAGATTACCTTGAACTCTGGTCCTCTTGCTTGCATTTCCCTGAGTGGTGATTACAGAATTACAGATGTGAACTAGCACACCTGGTCACTTCTCTTAAATTACAAGTACATAGACTATTAACAGTTCCTCAGTGATCATTGAGACTTGTCCTTTTTTATCGTTTCTTTTTTCAGACTGAATACTTTCTCTTTATGTCCTTTTGGAGACAGAGTCTTACTGTGTTATTTTTAGCTTTGTCCTGAACTAGTGGGATCAAGTGATCGACCCTCTTGAGGTCTGGGACTACTTCACTTACTCTCTTTTAACTCTCAGCCTTATTGACTCTTCTTCATTGCCAATTTTTTAAAGGGTATTTTAATTTTAATTGTATTTATTTTAATTCAGGAATTTCCATTGTTTTTTTCATAGTTTTTTATTCTGTGTGTATTTTAAAAAATACTTATTTTTTTATTTTTGTATATTGGTGTTTTGACTGCATGTATGTCTGTGTGGGAGTGTTGGATCCTCAGGAACAAAAGTTATAGACAGTTGTGAGCTGCCATGTGGCTGCTGGGAATTGAACCCGGATCCTTTCCAGTGAGACAGACCAATGTTATGAGCATAAGTAGCTCTATTACTAAGAGTTGGTTCAGAGGGTAGAAGCTGGCAGGGTTTGAGTTCATAAGTTGGAGACCCAAGAGGGCTAATAATGACAGAGATCCAGTCCAGGTGTACGGCCTGAGATCAGAATAGCTGAGCACATGGGTCTAATTAGTAGCCTGGAGGCCACCAGAAGAAGTGATGGTCCAGTTCCGGTCCAGAGGCAGGAAAAAGCTGATGTCTAGCTAGGAGTCAGGCAGGAAGAATTCTCTCATTCCAGGGAGGATTAGCTTTTCTTTTCAGGTCTTTAGCTGTTTGATAAGGCTCAACTACTTTGGGGAGAGACATCTCCTTTATTTCACTGATTTAAATATTAAGCTCATCCAAAAGCATCTCACATAAACATAGGAGTGATGTAGATATCTCTTTTTTTATGAGTCCCTGTCGACATACTTAACCACACAGGCCACATTTCTTGCTTTTTTGTTATATTTTGGTTTTATTATATTAGATTCTGTTATATTTCTCCAAACAGTGTTGTTTTTTTTTTTTTTTGGCTTATCATGTAGTTAACTTAACCAAACTCAGGCTCCCAACCTTTGCTTCCCGTTAGATGGGCAGCAGGTGAAACCTTGGTTTAGTTGTTTTAATTTAGCCTTTTAAAAACATTTACCTTCTAAGTACTTGGGGTTATTTTATAAAAAACAGTACAGGAGAAGGTAGGAGATTGGGTAGAATTTATAGGAAAATTTGAGACTTTCTTTGCAGATACTTGTCTTTTCACTTTAGAGTTATTGTAATTGCCTTTAGTTCACTTTTCTGACCTAGTTCTTTGTTGTATCTGTAAATTGTAATGGTCCATTTGCCTTATTTTTTTGAAGCTAGTTGATTGTTCTTAATCTTTTGAAGTTATATTTTAATGGATAGAAATACATAGATTTTTTTCATCTTCTAAGTGATCAGTTTTTTTCTGTCTACTTTCTTGATGCATTTTGGGAAAATATGAGTATCTTAGAGACATTTACAAATATATTTAACCTTTTGGCCTGCTTTTAGTTTTTCAGCATGCATTTGCTAGTGATGGGCTGCCAGGTTAGCCCTTATTTCTGTTTTTATCTTGCAGTTTTAGGAAGCATCCGTCCTGTGTATTAGCCACCTTTCCATTACTATCCCAAAATACCTGAGATAATTTACTTATAGAGAGAAAAGTTTATTTTGGCTCAAAGTTTTGGAGGTTTCCAGTCTGTGACCTGTTGACTTGTTGCTGTGGGACTGCTGACGGAGCAGCAGTAATGGAGGGAAGGAGCTTGTAGTAGAGAGATCCTCATGAAAGAGACAGAAAAGAGACAATAGCGGAAGGGATAGTCCCCTTTAGGGGCTTCCTGGGCTCTACCTTCCAAGGTCCTACCACTTCTCAGTAGCATCATCCTAGAGACCCAAGGCATTCAGGGACTTTCAAGATCTAATAATTCAGGACCTCTTGACCCTGTAATATCTGACATTCTTTTATTCTTTGTTATACATGGGTTAGTGCTGAGCATGTAGCTAAATAATAATATACCCTTTTCTGTAAGTCTGTCCTCCTGATGCAGTTCTGGTCTTGTCCTGTTCAGCAAGAGCATTCCTGACATTTTGGGTTAGATAACTGTTGCATTGAATTATGTACTTTAGATGTCATTAAAATAACCAAAACCTAGTCTTCCACTTTGTGATAAATAATGTCTCTAGATATCAAGAGATGTTTCCATGGGACAAAATTGGTTCAGTTGAAAGCCACTAAGCCTGAGTCTAATGAGAATGATAGGCTAGGTTGTAGAGACTTCCTTTATTCTAATTTCACCCTGCCATCTACAGGTTAACAACTCCTGTAAAGAGGATGCCTCCAAGCCAAAGCAACACAACAAGAAAAAGAGGATCATCTATGACTCAGGTAATTTTTCTGAGGACCTTTAAAGGCTTAATAGTTCTTTATTTCCCATGTAACTTTTCCAAACTGATGTTTGAGACACACATGTCTCTCTGGACATTAATAAGTTCTGTGTTAAGCGAGCTCAGGTAGGTAGTACTTAGAACTTATCAGGACCTACATATTTTATGTATTAAATGTTTATTTAGTGAGGGATAGAGTATGTAGCATGTCTCAGGTTTACTTTGAGTGTGGCTTACTTATCTATCTGTTGATTACATTTAAATAATTTGTGTGTATGTGGGCATGTTTAATATGACATTTGAGTAGGTTAGAGGACAACCTGCGGGAGGCTCTTCTCTCCTGTCACTGTGTAGTTCCTGGGGATTGAATTTAGGTTATCAGGCTTGGTGGGAGGTGCCTTTATTTGCTGAACCATCTTGCTGGTCCTAAAGCAAATATCCAAAATTGATATTCTATGTTCGATAGGAAGATTTGGTAATTTCACTTATTTTGAAAAAGTAATAAATACAATTTAAAGGACTTTCCTTAAATATAGTTTTGAGATGGGGAACAGTACGTTTTGTGCATATATCTTACTTACTCATTTATTTATTTTGTGATGCCAGAGGTCAACTGGGGCCCTGTGCCTGATAGCAGATACTCTACCATTGAGCTGTACCCCTAGCTCTTTTTATTTGTTGAAACCGGGTATTATGATGTTGTCTAGACTCTTAAGTAGCTAGGACTGCAGGCCCTCACACCTGATTTAATCTTCATTTTATCTGTCTCCCCCTCCCACCCCAGTTATTTGAGTCAAGGTCCCATGCAGCCTAGGTTGACATTGAATCCCCCATGTAGCTGATGATGACCTGATTCTTGATTTTTCTTTTCTTTTCTTTTTTTGGTGTGGCTTTTTCAAGGCAGGGTTTCTCTGTGTAGCCCTGAATGTCCTGGACTCACTCTGTATACCAGGCTGGCCTCAAACTCACAGAGATCCGCCTGCCTCTGCCTCCTGAGTGCTGCACACCTGGTTCTGCTTCTTGATCTTACCATTACCTCCTAAAATCTGGAATTACACACATGTGCCATTATGACTAGTGGATGTAAAATAATGTAGCCTAAGAAGCATTTTGTAGTGTTAATACTTTTGGGTTTTTTTCCTTTATTTTGATGACTCTATCTATCTATCTATCTATCTATCTATCTATCTATCTATCTATCTATCTATGAATCATCTATCTATCATCAGTATCTGTCTGCCTGTCTGTCTGTCCGCCGTCTACCCACCTGCCTATTGAGACAGGCCCTAAATCTTGACCTTCTAGGCTCAAGTGCTGTCCTTCTTCATCTGCAGCAGCTGGAACTGTAGGTGTGTCACAGTACATATAGGCTGTTGTGATTTTCACAGTGTTAGGACAGATCATGACTGATTTTTCAAAGTACTTGAATATTTACTAAATGTATTTACTGTGCTTTATCATGAGGGTGTTGAAAATGTGTATGTGTAGTCCTGAGTTTCCTCTTGGAAATAATTACATTAAACACTAATTTAAAGCAGTATGAGCTGGGTAGAGTGACACATCTGTAATCCCAGCACTCAGGAGGCAGATGCAGGTGGATCTTAGGCCAGCCAAGGCGGTGGTGAAACACTGTCTCAGAACCAGAACCCCAAACCAGCCAGATTTTTTTTACATGTGTTGACAGAGGAAGAGGAAGAACAGTGAGTTTATGAATGGTCTACTTTGTACCAGGCTCTGTTAGGTGCCTCTGCTTTGCTAAATTGCGTTAGTAGTCTGGCCAAGTAGGCAGAGTAATTAGAATGGTATGTAATTCTATGTGGATCTCCCAAAGATCCACAATCCAGTTCCTAGAACCTGTGAATCTGTTAGGTTATAGAGCAGAGGGAACTCGAAGCTGTAGATTGGTTAAGATGACCCTAAGTAAGATGGGCTCGCCAGGCATGGTGGCGCATGCCTTTAATCACAGCACTTGGGAGGCAGAGGCAGGTAGATCTCTTGAGTTTGAGGCCAGCCTGGTCTACAGAGTGAGTTCCAGGACAGCTAGGGCTACACAGAGAAGCCCTGTCTCATTCCCCCCCCCCCAAAAAAAAAAGGCAGAAGAGATTTGGAGAGAGATTAAGCATGTAAGAAGTCACACTCCTTTAATCCCAGCACTTGAGAGGCAGAGACAGGCCTGTAAGGCCAGCCTGTCTACTTAAGAGAACTTCAGGACAACAGAGAGACTCTGTCTTAACTCCTCACCTCCTATCTGCCTCCCCTCCACAAGATGAGCATAAGAAGGAGGTCAGAAACCAGTGAGATGGTAGCATTCTGCTTGAGGGTATTTATTTGTGTGTGTTTGTGTGTGGTGAAGGGAATTTAACACAATACCTTGAGCATGCACATGCTATGCAAATGTTAACATCCATAGCTCTTTAAAAAATATTTTTCAAAAATTAGTGACACAAGGTCTCATTAAGGTTGTCTATGCTGGCCTTGAACTCAATTCAGTTGTATCCCAGACAAGCCTGAACTATCAGTCTCTCTGGCCAGTGCCACCATGCCCAGTTTCTTGGCTTAGAAGATGGGAGAAGAGATGAAGAGCTGTGTATTGATGGCAGCCTCTAGTAAATGGAAATGACAAGGAAAAGGATTCTTCCCCATGGAACCTGGAAAGGACCATGTCCCTGCTGATGGCCTCATGCGACTGTGTCAGCCACTGCCTAGAACTGTTAAAGAGAAAACATTTGTGTTGGATGCTGCTGCTGCTTTCTACTTCCTCCTCCTCCTCCTATTCTGTGTGTGTGTGTGTGTGTGTGTGTGTGTGTGTGTGTGTGTGTGTGTGTGT
>CAJQZJ010009649.1:19843225-19857651 GCA_907164525.1 Lophiomys imhausi | reverse complement strand
TGTGTGTGTGTGTGTGTGTGTGTGTGTGTGTGTGTGTGTGTGTGTGTACCATGTTGTGCATGTGGAGGACAGGTAATAATTTGGGGAAGTTGGTTTTCTCCTTACACCATGTGGTTCCTGAGGACTGAACTGAGGTCATCATGTTTGCCAAACAGGGACCTTTACCCATTGAATCATGTCCCTAGCCCACATGTGTGGTTTTTAAACCACTTGGTTTGTGATGATTTTTACAACAGTGACAGTAATCTAATCACGAGTTTATTACTGGATAAATAAAGTAATGAAAAAATTCAAGACATGCTCCTTGGGGTTTGATTCATAATGATCATTTTAAAAATACACTGATATTTCCTTTTTTTTTTGAGACAGGGTTTTTTTGTATAGCCTTGGCTGTCTTAGAATTCACTCTGTAGACCAGACTAGCCTTGAACTCACAGAGATCTGCCTGCCTCTGCCTCCCAAGTGCTGGGATTAAAAGCATGAGCCACCACGTCCAGCCTCCTTTCATAGTTTTAATTTTTCTCTTGTAGATTCAGAATCAGAGGAGACAGTACAGGTAAAAAATGCTAAAAAGAAAACAGAGAAATTGCCATTATCTTCTAAATCTGGTAAAACTTCTCGGAAGGATCCTGTTACATACATTTCTGAGACAGGTAAGATACTGAATGTATTTTTTTTTTTTGAATTTTATCTATCAGAGGAAGGGCATTATCATCTTCAGAATTTTTTTGTGTGGTAAAGATCTAGTCATTGGTGAGGATCAGACTCAGGACCTCATGGGAGCTATGTAAAAACTCCACCACTGAGCTATATTCCTATCCCTGGGGGAGTATTTTATCCTTTTTTTCTTCTCGGAGCTGAGGACTGATGCAAGATCCTTCGTACTAGCTAGGCAAGTGTTCTACCACTGAGCTAAATCCCCAACCTCTAGGGGAAATTAAAGCAAATTATGTTATAGGTGTTTTGTTTGCATATATATCTGTGCCTGTAGAGGCCACACGAGAGTGTTGGATCTCCTGGGACTGGAATTATAGACGGCTGTGATCCTCTATAAGTGCTGGGTATCAAACCTCTGTCCTGGAAGAGTAGCTAGTCCTCTTATTTATTCACTCACTCACCCACTCACTCACTCACTCACTCTTCATTCATTTGAGATCTGGTCTTTCTCTATAACGCTGCCTGTCCTTGAAGTCACAACAGTCCTCCTACTTCAGCCTCCCCTGGTGCTGGGGTTACAGGTGTGTGCTACCACATCTGACTCAATGCTTGTTCCATTCAGCCCATAGCGTGTGTATGTACAAGTAAGTGTTGTCCTTCTCTTAGCTAAAGATTTTGGAGTGTGGTGTGCCCATTGTTTTAGTCACATGTCTTTGCTGTGCTGAAGCACCCTGGCAGTTTAAGGAGGAGAGCTTGTTTTGTTCCTATTGTGAGGGAACAGAGTGAGGAAATCCCGGCGTCAGGAACTGATTGAAGCAAGCGGTCACCCTGCAGATGGAAGAGTGCTGAGCTCACCTTGCTTTTTTCTCTCTTAGCCACCATCGGCGCCCACCCTGTCTTCCTATAGTGGGCGTCTTCCACCTCACTGACTCTGTGGGACGTCCCACTGGTGCACTCAAGGACATGTCCCCAGGCGATTGTGCATCATCTCATCAAGTTGACAGCTTAGCTGTCGGGCCGTCTCCTGTGATGTTCAGTTGCACATGGTTTTCTGTTTTCTCGTATGATTTTAAGAATTGATTTTTAGCTTCATTTTATGTGCTTTGCCTTCTTGTATGTCTGTGCACTATGTTTGTGTCTGGTGCCTGAAGAGGCTAGAAGAGGGCGTCAGATTCCGTGGGACTGCTGGAGTTTGAGTGTGTAAGCTCAGCTGTGGAGACTGGGATTGAACCTGGGTTCTCTGTAAGAGCTTGAGCCATCTCTCAAGCCCTGTAAAATTCTATGTAAACACGAGTGTTTTCTATTTTAAAGGCAGGGTGACATGGAGCCCAGTCTGTGGGTTTACTTTGTAGCCAGGGTGATCTGATTGTAATTCCCCTGCCTTCGCCTTCTTGGTGCTGAGGTTTCAGGTATGCTCTACTGCACCCTGTTTACTTGGTTTTGGGTTGAAGCCATTGCTGCTGGGCATGGTGCCACCAGCCGTTAATGCCAGCACGTGGGAAGTAGAGGCAGGTTGATCTCTGCAAGAGGACATAGTGAGTTCCAGCCCAGCTAGGGCTAAATAGTGAGACCCTGTGTGGAAAACAACAGAACTAAAAAAGAACAAAAGCCTGAAAACAAAACCCCAAAATTAACTACTAAAATAATTTGATTGTTTTTACTTTTTTTTTTTGAGGTTCTAGAAATGAAACGTAGGGCTTTGAGCATGGCTAGACTAGCCAGCACTCTATCACTGAGTACAGTACCCAGTCTTTACCCTCTTAAAAATGTGGCTATTTTAAGATTATATATGTAGCCTATATTTTATTTCTGTTGTGTAATGTTTTAAAAAATAATCTGAAAGATTGATTTTACTTTTAATTATGTGTATGTCTGTGGTCTGTGTGGGAGTAAGTGCATGTGAATACAGAGACCGCGGAGGTCAGAAGACGGAGTTGGATACCTTGTAGCTAGAATTACAGGCAGTTGTGAGTCGCTTTCTGCGGTCACTGGGAACCGAGCTCAGGCCCTCTGCAAGGTATATGTGGTGCTGACCTTTGAGTCATCTTTTTAGCTCTGGGTAATGAGAAGAACTGAAGAAATTGTGTGCATGTCAAGTATTTTTGTTCATGTTAGTAAACATCCAGACTTACTGTTCAGTTTCAGGACATATTTTTCATTATCATTTTGATTAAGTGTGTCTTATAGTATTTATTGAAATTTTAAAAAATGAGTTTAACTACATTAACTTCCCAAGTTACAGAAAAAGGAAAACAAATGCTTATAGTTGACGGTTGACTAGTAAAATTTTGTCAGTTAACAGAACTCCAGATACTTGTATAGCATGAATGTGTGCACTCTTAGCTTTTAACAGAGTGAGAGGCCTTGAGTTTGTTTGCCAAAGGCTACTACCCCAGTTTCACCAGCAGCTGCTCTTTGATTGAAGAAATTAAGGTTTTTCTCTGTCTTCATTTTTTTTTCCCTGTAGAATTGTTTCCTGCTAATTTTAGAGCAATTCTGGAGGCGGTGCTTAGGAAGTTGTAGTTATATAATGGGTGTTAACTGCAGAAAGTGCTGGTGTCATACTTTCTAGGTTGCCATGGAAGGTCAGTGACCAAAACTTGGGAAAACAGAAAATGTTACTAGAGATTGGTGTATTTTTCTTTGTTTAATTTTAAAGTTAGGTAGTTTGACATATGAGGCAGCAAGTATAATTTTCTATCTATTTGGGAACTTCTTACAGATGCTGCCAAGGAAGTGTGGAATGGTTCCTGCAGAAATGTCTCTGAAGTGAGAGAACTTTCCATTGTATTTGATCTTATTTAGTGAGACTCAATACTACTTTCATGTTAGGATTTTGTATAGGAGAATCTAAGTTCAGGGATTTTGAGCACGAGTGATGTATTCAGATTAACATTTTTTAAGTGTCCTCAGTGAATGTCCCATCCCCGCTTTGTGCAGCAGCACTGAGCAGACTTGTGTGTTTAAGCGCACATGTATGTATTTGGGTATACATATATGCAGCCTGCCTTTGCATTACTTAATGTCTTAACTTGCCTGTACCACCTCTCCCCACAGTGTGCTCTCTCTACCTTGGGAGTGATTACTTAGTGCACACAAAAAAGAAAAATCGTTTTAGCTGACTCACTTTGATTCTGAAGGGATTTATTGGTAAACATGTCTTGAGACTCCTGGCTTCTAGCAGTTCTGTTTCTCTGCTTGTATGCACAGACTGAGTTAGCATGTCCATGAGCGGAGATGGGATGTTTGTGCTTTTCCATTTATTTAATTAAGTATTTTGAAGCCCTAACAAGTGAACCTTCCTCCACCTCTCCAAACCAAGATGACAGCGTAGGGCTTGAGCTGAGAAGCGTTGAAAAGGCACCCCATGCGTGCACTAAGGCTTTGCACATCAGGCTCTCCACTTAGATTTCACTTGTTGCTAAGTAAATTATTTTTAGTCTTTGTAATGCAATCTCCCTGTTAATTGGGTTTTGGTATGTTCCAGACCGAAGGCAAGACAGCCAGAGCACTGGGACAGTCACATCCATCTGCAGAGGCCAAACTCAGCATGGGAGCTCCAGAATTAGATTTGTTCTTCCTGCTTGCCTTGTAAATAGATTTGACTACAGACCTTCACATTATTCCTTTCTCGTTCACTCGTTATCCTTCCAGACAAACGAGCATGGCTAACTCAGAGTGGCAGAGCCATCCCCTCTCCCAGGCAATTCCTCTACTCTTGTTGGAAAATGCTAGTTTACTGGGTCGTTGTTAGCACATTTGCGATTATGTTGTCTATAAATAAAAATAAATGGCATTTTTACAAGGAGACAAATATCCTAGAGGGAAATTTTAAGTGCTGAGTTGCCTGTGATTTTCAAGTAGTTGTCAGCAATCTGACTTAGATCTGTTTATCAGGGTTTTATTACAGCTTTTGGGGAGGAGAGAACAGCTTGCCTTTGGCTTCTAGCAAAGACAGAAACAAATCAAGTTTATTAGGAAATGAGGAATATTTTACCTCTGCACATTGTTCAGGATTGCAGAATGTTTATTTTATTTATTTATAAATACATTTATTAAAAAATAAATACATTTATTTGTAATATGTTTGCGGAAGATGACCCGCCAAAATCTGTTAAGTGATAATGTACATAGCCAGTGTCTGAACTTCTTATCACTTCTGTGAACTAGGCTAGTTAGCGTCTTGTCTGGAGCTGTAATGGCTTCTCGAGGTGAGCTCTCTATTTTTGCCTTTCCCTTCTACAATGTCTTCTCCAAAGGGCAAGACTTAGCTGGAGTATGACATTATGGTACTCAGGCTTCTGTGCTCCAACCCAGGTTTCTTTATGTCACCTCGGAAGTCCTATAGGATCTGACTGCTGTCTGCAGACTGCCTTCAGCTGGGAGCACACTCACTGTAAGGCTTGGTGCTTAGAGTTCACAGTGCCTGACTGTTGTTGGTAGAGGCATCTCAGCCCAGGCTCTGTGTACATGTTGCTTATTGAGGAGATTTTCCCTAGTCAGGTATGTTAGGTCATACTAGTCATCTCAGCATTAGGATTGTTGAGGCAGGAGGTTTGAGTTGGTCAGCCCTGGCTATGTAGGGTGGTCAGGGCCAGCCTGAGCTACATAGACTGTTGCAAAAAACAAAGAATTGAGAAGCCCAGTGGTGGTGGCGCATGCTTTTAATCTGAGCACTTGAGAGGCAGAGACAGGTAGATCTCTGAGTTCAAGTTCCAGCCTGGTCTACAGAGTGAATTCTAGGACAGCCAGGGCTACACAAGGAAACCCTGTCTTGAAAACCAAACAAACCTAACCAAGACAAAACCCAAAAGATTGTAGCTATGGGGTACAGCATTTGCCTGGTACACACAGGGCCTTGAGTTCGATCTCCCAAGAATAATAGGCTTTCTTGATGATTGCTTTTTACCAAAGGTACATACCTTACTTTCTGGGACATTTTCTTTTCCTCTTTATGGTGTTGGGAAGTGAACCTAGGACTTCATGTGTGTGCCAAGCAGGTACTCTTCCACTGAATTATTCTCCTCTCTAATCATTCCCTTTTTTGGGATATAGGGGAGTCAGTATTAGACATTGGACTTAAGGCCTCTTGTATCCTTAATCTCTCCTTAGTCGTCTTTCTTGTTTTACTTTTTCTTCATGCAGCTTGAAAATAAAATGTGTGTATTTGTTTGTGTACATATGTATGTAATGTTTGTATAAAATTAGTGTATCTGTTTTTTTCTGTAGATCACAAGTTTCATGAGGTCAGGGTTTGCATCTTTTCTTTTTCATTTATTTTTCAATGTTTATTTATTTCTTCAAGTTACATCTCAATCAGTCTCCTTCCTCTTCCCCCTCCTGGTCCCACCCTCATACTCTTTTTCCCCCTCTCCCTCCTATGTGCTTTTTAAAAAAAAAAAATTAAGGTGTATTATTTCCCCCCAGCAGCTCTACCTTCAGCTCCCCCTTTTAGTCCAATAAAAGGCTCTTTTTCTTGTAACAAATACAATACAAAATGATAAGAATGGGGTTGGAGAGATAGCTCAGCAGTTAAGAGCACTAAACTACTCTTCCAAAGGACCTGGGTTCAAATCCCAGCACCCACATGACAGTTCACAGCTGTCTGTAATTGCCAGTTGTGGTGGCGCACACCTTTAATCACAGCACTTGGGAGGCAGAGGCAGGTAGATCTCTGTGAGTTCAAGGCCAGCCTGATCTACAGAGTGAGTTCCAGGATAGCCAGGGCAACACAAAAAAATCCTGTCTCAAAAAACAAAACAAAACCAAACAACAACAACAACAACAAAAGATAAGAACAATTAGGCAACAAGTATGAAAATTATAAGGTATAGCATACATTCCCAGTGTCCAGTCCATATGTATTGGCAACTGATAATAATATTCTATTATGTATCTATCTCGATGAGTTTAAAGTTCTATATCTAACTCATTTTCCATTACCAACTTAAAGACATCTTCTTAGACCTAGGCAACTTAATTCCTAAACAACTTAAATCTTAAGCCGGGCGTAGTGGCACACACCTTTAATCCCAGCACTTGGGAGGCAGAGGCAGGCGGATCTCTGTGAGTTCGAGGCCAGCCTGGTCTACAAAGCAAGTCCAGGACAGCCGGGGCTATTATATTGAGAAACCCTGTCTCAGAAAACCAACCAACCAACCAACAAACAAACAAAAAAAACCCAACAACAACTTAAAGTTTAACCGTGAGACTAAAATCTTCAACCACATCAGAGACCTGAGAGGGATAAATATATCTGAATAAACAGGACGTGCAGAGCAAGCAGCTTCCAAAACTAAGAAATGACATACCAGTGGCTGCCTGGACAGTTCCCATTTTCTCTCCATACATTACAGCATCAATCTTCAGCCATTTTGCCCAGTTTCTCTGACAGACATTGATTGTAGAGCAGGGATTATGAAGGACTTACCTACCCTGTCTTGGCAGAGCTAGGCTGTCGACTTACCTGCTTCCAAGTTTTGTCCTTTTCAGACAACATTCAGTCTACAATTGAAGTAAGGGCTTTCTCTTGCCCAGTGACAAGCTTGCCACTAAGGTTTGCTTTTTTTCACTACTATATCTCTTCTTATAACTTTAAGTTGTATCCTCAATACTTGGTGTATAGTGAGTGTGTTGCAAACATTGGTGCAGCCATAGGCCTGGCCCTTGTGAATGTTAGAGTGACTATTAAATTCAGAAGATAGGAAGAAAAAAAAAACCAACTCAAGGTATTACTTTAAAAAATGGTAGAAATGATTACTTTATATAATTAAGACCTACGCTTTATCAAAAAATATTTTCCATTTAAGATGAAGACGATGACTTTGTATGTAAAAAGGCAGCCTCCAAATCAAAAGAGAATGGAGTATCTACAAATAGTTCCCTTGGAGCATCAAACATAAAAAAGAATGAAGAAAACATTAAGACTAAGACTAAACCTTTATCACCAATAAAACTCACACCAACATCAGTGCTCGATTATTTCGGAACGGAAAGTGTCCAGAGATCTGGTAAGAAGATGGTGGCAAGCAAAAGAAAAGAGGTGAGTGTTCTGAGCACAGTGGGACTGCGAGTGCTGGTGGCCACGCTGCTGTTAGTGCTTGGGAGACTGAGACAAGAAAGTATTAGTTTGAGCTACTGTATCTGAGACAATAGCAAAAAGAATGTTTGGTATTGATATCCATTCATGGATACTAATAAGGAAATCTTGGGATATTATAAATAGGCAAACATGGTTTATTATGAAAATTTTTTCTAAGAATATAGATAAATACTGGTGTCATTTTGGAAGATATGGAATTAGAATATATGTGTATATTTGTATTTTTTGTACTCTAAAGCAGGAAACATTTAAACATTTAAACTATAAGAAATGGAAGATATGGGAATTAGATAAATACTGGTGTCATTTTGGAAGATATGGAATTAGAATATATGTGTATATTTGTATTTTTGTACTATAAAGCAGGAAACATTTAAACTATAAGAAAAAGTCAAAGTTATAAATGGAATTTTCAAAATGCAAACTTACTTTACTATTGACTTCAAACAGAAGTACACAATTGTATTTTAAAATGAGGATGACACTCCCACCCCCCTTTTAAAAAGATTTTATTTATTATGTGTACAGTGTTTTGTCTACAAGCATGCCTGCAGACCAGAAGAGGCCACCAGATCTCATTATGGATGGTTGTGAGCCACCATGTGTTTGCTGGGAATTGAACTCAGAACCTCTGGAAGAGCAGCCAGTGCTCTTAACCGCTGAGCCATCTCTCCAGTCCAAGACACACCATTTTAACAGAGTGTGCTTATGCTGATCTTCTCTGGTTTGATACTGGATTTGTCCTTCTCTGTCCATTTAGGAAATGGACATACAGAGAAAGTATAGTGATGGTAGTGTCTCAGCGTGAGCTGGCTGCTGGGCACGCTGATTTGTTGACACTTTAACAGGACTGTGCCACCATCCCTACATTTGATTTGCCAATATTTCAGACTACCTAGCAAACCAAAGCCTTGACCTATGGTGTGTGTATACACTTCTTTCGAACATATCAACAGAACAGAGTGAGAGTCCTCTGTTTGTAGAGTGTTCATTCTTAATGAAATTGGATGTCATCAAAACAGCCATAAACTTGACTTGGTGGCTACTGTGGATTGTGACCTCTCTCTCACTGATGTGTTTTGTTATATGTTGCCAACAAAAGTAACTTACTTTTACCCTGATTGATGCTTACCTTGCTTGGTTTTCTTTGGAATACAGTCGTCTCAAAACACAGATGATTCCAGGCTGAATGATGAGGCCATCGCCAAGCAGTTGCAGCTTGATGAAGATGCAGAGGTACTGCCACTGCATTTAGCTGTCCTCGGTAGCTGGCTGTTAGCACTTGGTACTTGTAGCCAGGCAGACAACTAAGATGGTTTTAATCTTTTCTCTTTTTGAATAAGGTCAGTCTGTCTGTGTTTCTGTCTATGTAGCCAAGGCAGGGCTAGAACTCACTGTGTGGGCCAGGCTAGCCTTGAGCTCACAATTCTGCCTCAGTTTCCCAGAGTTGGGATTACAGTAGTTCACAGCCATGCTTAGCTCAAGATTGTTATCATCTAATTTTGAATTAAGCCTCATTAAAAGTTTGGTGTAAAATTAAACTATATGGGAATATAAATTCCTGTAAAAGATAAATGAGACTAACAGATAATTACATATGTAAAAGTTTTGAAGTTGTGTGACTAGGAGGCTCCTTAGTGTGTCTGAAAGAATTTCGTTTGCTCCTCTCCTTTTGCTTTCACCCTGAGCACACGTACCCTTTTCTATGGCCTTGATATATACTGTATATACTGATGACTTAGAATCTGAGTTTGATTCAGGATGCTCTCTTGAGATGTAAACCCATGTCTGACAAGGATTTATTGATCACTTACAGAGTGCCTAGCATGGCTGTAGGTAGTTGGCGATTACAATTTAAATAGAAAGCAAAAGAAGAAAATAAAATGCCAGGAAAGTATAGGCATGAGGAAGAAAAGTGAAGGCATAGTTTTGGAGTGGGTAGGTGACAGGTTGTGTCAGAAAATGAAGCACAGCGAGCCAGCGGTGGCTGCCGGGTCTCCATTAAGCACAGGCAGCAAGCGGAAGCATCACGAGGAGGAAGAGTGCTCAGGAGACCAGTATGGCTGGACAGATGAGTGACAGGAAAGTTATAAGGTGGTTTGGAGAAAAGGCCATCAGCAAGTCCTGTAGGTCACAATGGCTCTTTGATACCCAGGAAAAGGACTTCAGATTTAGTTTCTGTGAGATGGGACACTATTGGAGTTTTTAATAAAGTGATGAGATTTTGTTTTGTTTAGTTTTTTGAGACAGAATTTCTCTGTATGTAGTCCTGGCTGTTCTGGACTTGGTGTGTAGACCAGTCTAGCCTCGAACTCACAGAGATTCACCTACATCATCCTTCCAAGTGCTGGGATTAAAGGCGTGTGCCATCAGACCCCGCTGACTTGGTGGGTTTTAAAAGTACACTGGCTTCTGTAATGTAAACAGAAGTTGAAGTCTTTCCCAGTAGTTGGGCATGAGCAAAAGCAGACCAGCTTGAAGGCTGGTAAGGTTTGGCAGGTAGGAGATGCTGGCTTGAATCAGGTTGGAAGTGGAAGAGATGGTGAGAGATGACTCGAGAGCTGCGGACAGATTTTAGGTAAGGTATCTGAAAAGCTGGATGAACGGCGATGCTATTGTAGAACTGGATACAGGGCCTGCTGGCACAGAGAAGTTAAGAGTTCTGTTATGCGGGCTGCCAAGATGGCTTCGTGGTTAAAGGTGGTTGTCGGAGAAGCCTGGTAACTGAGTTTGATCTCTGGGACCTGTGCACAGGTAGAAAAAAAGTTGTTGTCAGAGCTCCACCTAAATACCCATGCATGCACTCTCTCTCACTCATATACAATAAATAAAAAAGAGTTCTGTTTTGACAGTTGACAGTGTATCCTGGCTGTCCTGGACCCATTCTGTAGACTAGGCTAACCTTGAACTCACACAGAGCCGCCTGCCTCTGCCTCCTAAATGCTGGGATTAAAGGCCTGCGCCACCTCGCCTGGCGGTATTTAATGGTTGTATACCTGCATGACACCTCGAGAAGAGAATGGAGCTGGGTGTGGTGGCACACCCCTTTAATCCCAGCACTCTGGAGGCAGAAGCAGGTGGATCTCTGAGTTTGAGGCCAGCCTGGTCTACAGAGCGAGTCCAGGACAGCTCGGGCTACACAGAGAGACCCTGTCTTGAAAAACCAAAAAAAAAGAGAATGTTTAGAATTGGACACTGGGTTGCTTTTAACGTCTAGAGATGAAGAGGAACAGCTAGCAGAGGAGACTAAGAGTGGAGATGAAGTAGGAAGGGTGGGAGAGCCTGCTGTTTGCTGAGCACCCTCACGGGAGTGCTCATCTTCAAAGGGTTTTCTAGGACTCCTTCCTGTGTGTCTTAGAGTAGGCGTCCTCTTCTCAAGCTCCCAGAGCTGTTGTGTTTATTGACATGAAGTAGATGCCTTCTGAGTGTGGCTTTTATGTTCTACTGACAGTGCTGATGACAGCTCGGCGCTGGTTGTGGTGCCCTGGACAGACTCGTGTGTGCTTCTTCACCCTGTTACCCTGGCATTTCACACTTGGTGTTTGAAAAACATTCCTTAGCTGGGTGTGGTGGTGCATATCTTTAATCCCAGCAGAGGCAGGGAGATCTCTAGAGTTTGAGGCCAGCCTGATTTACATCAAGTTCCCAGCCAATACTAGATAGTGAGACCCTGTCTCAAAACAATAAAAACCAAAGCAAAAATATCTTTCTTGTCTTTGGTTATATCAAGTTATATTATCTCTAACCAGATAGATATTATATCCATTTGATATATAATTAATTATATATCATTGTCCTGATGACTCAGGGTAGTCCCAATGGCCTAGGTCAACTGTGAAGATTCTCAGGAATCTGTCTTGTCTTATCTGCCCCACACAGTAGAGGATTATCTAATTCTTTCCAAAGAACCAAAGGGTATCACAGTCCCCTGTTTTCCCATTTCTACCATTCTTTTAGAATCTTTGGGTAATTTATTAATCTAATGAAAGACTTTTAGGGTGTTAATAATTGATAGTCTTTCCTAATTATCTTCTAAGAGTCTCATCTCCAGTTTTACCTCTCTTTATTCATGGTAACTGTATGTTTATTATCTAATACTCAAGTAAGTATATCAAATGGCACATGAAGTCAGTTACATTAAACATTCTGTTAAAATGCAGGGTTCTTTATTTCCCTCCCTCCCTCTCTCATTCCCTCGCTCCCTCCCTCCCTTTCTTTCCCCCTGAGACAAGGTTTCTTTGTGTAGCCCTAGCTGTCTTGAAACTAGCTCAGTAGATCAGGCTAGTCTTGAATTCATAGAGATCCACCTGCTTTTACCTCCCTCTTGCTGGGATCAAAGGCGTGCGTCACCACCCAACATTTTCTAGTGAAAGTGTATCAGTTCCTTTCAAAAACACCTAGAACTTCCTTCCCATAAATATACCACAGAGGGTGTTATTGTGGAAAAGGGGTTTGAGTTCAAAAATCTTTGGAGGCTGCCGATAGAGTTTTAGCTCCTTCTGCGATTAAGATATTCATGTTGCTTTCAGCAGCTAGGTGCATAGTTCATCTGTAGAGAAGAAATACTCATAAAGGAGTGTGTAAGGGTGCCCTGTCTGCTTCCTTAAACTTAGCATGGGTTCAAACACTTGGTGTTTTTATTGCTAGTGGGGATGAGTTGCAGGGTCTTGTACATGCTGAGCATGTGGCCTCTACCAGTGAGCTGTTTGTCCAGTGTGGCTAGTTCATTGTTTCCAGGAAGAACTTGTTTACTGAGTTTCTCATCTATCTTATCCCAGCTTTCAACTTTCAGACTGGGTAGATTTTTGCAGACTTTTCTTGTTTGAATAATATTAGAAGATTTTTGTTGGAGAGTTAGGTTTACCAGGCAGGGCACATGAAACGTTAAGTTTATAATGAGAAGTGTATTTCATTGTTTCACAATCAGCTTTGTTTTGCTCTAAGTACAAACATCTGGCAATGATAGGTCTCTTTGTTGATATAGGTATGATAGGAAAAATGGTAATGGTGTTTGCATGGTCTTACTGTTGTACACAAAGAAAATAGATACCTTTCTGTAAATGTTAAAAAATTATTTTATGTGTATAGGTGTTTTGCCTACATGTATGTCTGCACCAAATGTCTGCCCAGTGCTGTGGAACGTGGAAGAGAGAGTAGGATCCCATGGAACTGAAGTTACAAACTTGGTCCTGGGAGCCTAATCTGGGTTCTCTGCAAGAGCAGTATGTAATCGTTAACTGCTGAGCCATATTTACAGCCCGTTAGGTTGAGATTCATTCCAGAGAAGCTTCTAGGGTTTAAAATACATATAAGTAAGCTAGGTGTATTGGATACACTTTTTTTTTTTTTTTTTTTTGGTTTTTCGAGACAGGGTTTCTCTGTGTATCCTTGGCTGTCCTGGACTCACTTTGTAGACCAGGCTGGCCTCGAACTCACAAAGATCCGCCTGCCTCTGCCTCCCGAGTGCTGGGATTAAAGGCGTGCACCACCACCGCCCGGCTTTTGGATACACTTTTAACCCTAGTACTCAAGAGGAAGACACAGAGGCAGGTGGATCTTTGTGAGTTCAAAGTATGGGGTACACTGCAAGTTCCATACCACCCAGGACTACATAATGAGATACTACCTTTCACAGACAGTGGCTGGGAGGAGGAGAAGCCAGGCGTGGTGGTCCACACCTTTAATCCCAGCACTTTAGAGGCAGAGGCAAGTGGATCTCTGTGAATTTGAGGCCAGCCTGGTCTCCATAGTGACTTCCAAGCCACCTAGGGCTGTATAGTAGGGTAAGTGGGGTGGGGTGGCCTAGGCTGGGCTAGGCTGGGCTGGTACTGCCTTTGTAGAGAACTAGAGTTTGTTTCCTGGTTCCTGTGTCAGGTGGCATATAGCTAATCTATAACACCATTCCAGGGGATCTGATGCCCTCATCTGGTCTCTGTATTCAAGTGTACATACCCACATCACATATGGATGCACATATGCTTATGAGCTTTTCCCTAGAACAAACTCTAAAACATGCAATGTTATACTAAGAACATTAAGAGAAAATGTGACCTCAGATTTTATAAAGAAATAACTACTTTAGACTATGCAACTCCATTGGCCAGTAAGATAGCAGGTAAACGGTACCTGCTACTGAGCCTGAGGGCTGGAGTTCAAGCCTTAGGACTCAAAAGGATGAAAGCAACTCTTGCAAGTTGCCTTTTGACCTCCTCACATGTGCCATGGCATGCATGCCTACATATACAATAAATAAAGTAATAAAAAATTTAAAATATGCCAACTTTATTATGTTTCAGATCTAGACGTGTATAGTCTGTAATATAATTGTTTTAGTGAAACAAGCTTGTTATACCTGGCTGTTAATATTTAGTGGGAAGATGTCATTGTTAATTTTAGGAAACTTTCCTGTTTTCTTCTAAAACATATTCACCATACATTAAAAAGCTTTTAGGTACAAAACCCCAAAGCATCTCACTGTGTCGGTGCCTTTCACAGCTAGAGAGGCAGTTGCATGAAGATGAAGAGTTTGCTCGAACATTAGCCATGTTGGATGAAGAACCCAAGACCAAAAAGGTAGGTAGCATTATGGTATTATGATGTTGATGTTGGGTTGCTTACTAGTGTGTGTGTGTGTGTGTGTGTGTGTGTGTGTGTGTGTGTGTGTGTG
>CAJQZJ010009649.1:19831072-19843215 GCA_907164525.1 Lophiomys imhausi | reverse complement strand
TGTGTGTGTGTGTGTGTGTGTGTGTGTGTGTGTGTGTGTGTGTGTGTACACATGCATGAGTGTGCATATGTGTGCATAGACCAGAGGTAGCTGTCAGGTCTTATTCTCCGCCTTAGTTGAATGTGGAGCTTGCCATTTCTTCTAGGTTGGCTGACCAGGGAGTGAGCGTCCAGGATCCTCCTATCTCTGTTGTCCCCATCATTGCAATTACAGGAACACACTGCCATGCCTGACTTCCCATGGGGTGCTGGGAATCAGACTCAGTGTAAGTGGTAGGTGGATGACTTTATCCATTGAGTCATCCTGCTGGCTAAATTGTTTTTAATGTATAGCGTGTGTGTGTGTGTGTGTGTGTGTGTGTGTGTGTGTGTGTGTGTGTGTAAATTCATTTACAAAGTTATTCTTTCAAAAAGGTTTCAAGAAATAAAGCAGAACTTGCCCCATAAAACACAGAGGGGTTTGTCTTTATTCCTTATCAGAAGGGATTTTTATGTATTATTTCAGAGTACTGAGTGTCAGTTCCTACAGAATTCAGGTTTAACAACTAAAGTACTCTCTTTCAGGAAGCAGAATCTCACTGTTGCATGTTTATTTTCTCTTGAGAAAGTGTTCTTTTATGGTTTTTTTTTTTGAGTCAGTCTTTGCTATGTAGCTTTGGGTGCTCTGATACTATTAGTTTTAAACTTGGCAGTCCTGGCTCAGCCTTCAGGTACCAATGCTGAGATCAGGACATCAGCTGCCACTCTTGGCTTCTCTTTTATTTTCCTACTGGGTTTTGATTTTTCATTTTTTTCCCTTTTCTTTTTTGTTTTTTTGGGACAGGATTTCTCTGTGTAACAGTATTGGCTGTCCTGGAATTCACTTTGTAGACCAGGCTGGCCTGGAACTCGCAGAGATCCACCTTCTGCCCTTTTTGAATGCTGGGATTAAAGGCATGTGCCACCATGCCTGGCTTTTTTTTCCCCCTATTTTCTATTCAGCTGCATAATACTATTTTAGTAGTTTTGGAGTTGAATGAAAAGAAACACTAATAAGACTTCCATTTCCGACTTATGAGACTGGGATGAAAGGAGAAGTTGCAATCTTTCATTTGGTTCCTTATCAGTAAAATGAAGTAAAAAAGCATTTCTTTTGCTGTGGTAGTTTTTGTGAGTATATGAATGGCAGTTTATTGTAGTGTCTTGCTGATTTGGAAGGTGACCCTTAAACTTAAATTTTTAATCTGTTTTGGGCTGGAGAGATGGCTCAGAGGTTAAGAGAACTGGCTGTTCTTCCAAAGGTCCTGAGTTCAGTTCCCAGCACCCACATGGTGGTTCACAACGAGATCTTGTGCCCTCTTGTGGACTGCAGGCATACATGCAGGCAGAATACTGAATACATAATAAATAAATTAATAAAAAAAAAAGATTTGCCCCCCCAATTTTTTTAATCTGTTTTAACATCAGATTTCATGGTAATAGTTTTCCTATTACTTAATACTTCTGACACTTTTTAAACTTGTTTAGGCCCGGAAGGACTCTGAAGAGGGAGGATCATTTTCATCTGCTCAAGCTGATTTAAGCAAAGCAGAAAAGCAGAAAAGCCCTAATAAAGGTAATGTTAGCAGAGGAGTGTGAGAGAGCACTCACTCGTCTTTACAGAAGAGAATACTTGGTAACTCTACTTACGCATTCTTTTCTTTCATTGAGTGTTTGATGGACATTTCAGAGAACTGTTAGAGTGAATTCCATTTAGATAAAGATAGTCCTAGGCTCATCATGTAGTTATGAGTCAAGACTTTGTCAGAATCATGTCATACTGAGAACTGCAGGTATGTATCTAGCTTTTGAGTGTCAGTGTCATGGCACACTGGAGAATCTCACTGCTAATGCCCAGTACCTCAAGAAGGCAGTGAACCCATCAATGTGGAACCCACAGAGATGGTGGGCTGATTTACAGTCACAATCCTGTACAATCAAACCTCAAAGTTCGCCATGTTTCTCTGCTGAGTGCATGTTTCTTTTGTACCATTATAAAGTTGAATGGTCTTACATCAAGAGTCACCTGCACTTTGAAAGCTGGATACTAACTGGTGGAGAATGCCCTTCTGCACTTAGTGTTATGAAAAGTATATGAGTGTGTTGCGGTGTGTGAAGTTTGGTGTGTGAAGACAAAGAAAAAAATGCCTTGAGCTTTTCATGTTAGAGTTAGTGTCACAGAGGTTGCCTCTGATTGTCTAGACTGTCTGACGCTCTTCAAATTATCTTAGGTGGCCTGTTCTGTAATGGTCCTAAAATAGTGAACCATCTACTGATACGGTTGCCACTTGCCTTCTCTTACCTTTTTCTTTTTACTTTCCAAAACCAGGGATTAAACCTAAGGCCTTACGCATACTACTTAAGTGCTCTGTTCTTGAGCTATATTCTCAGCCCTCCTTTACTTTTTTATTTTGAGATAGGGTCCTACTGAGTTACCCAGGGTAGCCTTCAATCATTCAGCACCTCAACCTTAAAGCTGCAATTTTCCTGCCTCTGCCTTCTGAGTAGCTGGGATACAGACCTGTGGCCCACATGCTCCCTCATTATCTGTGAAAGATTGGTTTCATGACCCTTGCGGGTCCCCAGGTCTGTGGGGCTCAAGCTCTTCATGAAAAAATTAGAGAATTTGCATATAATTTACAGAGAACTTGACATCCAGTATACTGTAAACCATCATTAGATTATTTTCATACAATATAATGTTATGTAAATAGTTTTTATGCAGTGTTGTTTACAGAATAGTGATTAGGATAAAATGTGTATGTTTGTATATCCACAATTAAAATATCTTGTGTTCATGGCTGGTTGGCTACATTAGTATAGAGCCTACAGTTGTAAGGGACTAAGGGACTAATAGATGACATGATACAGAGAGGGAAAGCTGCTCATGTGGCACCTCAGTCTTGAATAGATGATATGATGCAGAAGAGGGAAAGCTGCTCATGTGGTACCTCAGTCTTGACAATTCAGGACTTGGGGCTTTCCCGCTGCTTTACAGAATTCTTCTGTGCCACATATTCCAGTCAATAAGTTTTGTCTCTGTAAATGTTATAGCATAGCTGTGGAGAGCAATCTTTTCATACTGTTTGGGATTACACTCAGGCTTTGTGCATTGGTGGATAAGTACTGTTCTATTGCGCTACATCCATATCTTTCGGTGTTGTTTATAATAATATATCAAATGCATAGTTTATATTTAAAATGACAGCTCTCTTAATTTGAACTGGTTACAAAGAAATATGTGAATATTTAAATTTCAAAATAAGTATGCTATGTAAGCTAAAGCAATAAATGTTGAAATCACGTGATACTATGTGGTATTAATATACTGTTGACAGATGAAGAATAAAAATGTGTGTTGGCTATAATAGTGGTCTTTAATCCCAGTACTCTGGAGGCAGAGGCAAGTGTATTTCTGTGAGTTCGAGGCCAGCCTGGTTTACAGAGTGAGTTCCAAGACAGCCAGAGCTACACAGAGAAACCCTGTCTTGAAAACAACACAACAAAAATGTTGATGCTGGATATTACATTCCCAAATAACAATCATGATTTTTTCTTTGTAAAAGCAGAACATTTCTCAAGTGAAAGAAAGACCTACAGTCCTGCTAAGCATGGCAAGGGTGGGAGCTCAAAGGAAACTGAGCAGCCCTGCAAATCCTCAGCTCACCAGAGGGAAACCTCTTCCTCTCCCAGGGTCAGTTCTAAGCTGGCTCTTATGAAAGCAAAAGAAGAAAGTTCTTATAGAGAAACAGAGCCGAAGGCCACAAAAAAAGAGAACGCCATTGAACTCAAAGGAGAGACAAAAACTCCTAAGAAAACTAAAAGTTCTCCAGCTAAAAAGGAGGTAGGAACCTTTTTTTAATTGATTTTTTGAGACAGGTTTCTCTGTGTATCTCTGGCTATCCTGGACTCACTTTGTAGACCAGGCTGGCCTTGAACTCACAAATATCCACCTGCCTCTGCCTCCTGAGCGCTGGGATCAAAGGCATGCGCCACCACGCCCTGATGAGGTAGCAACTTTTAAAAAAGTATGTGTTTTGGGAATATATGTTGGTTCGAGTTTGATTGTTTTCAACTTTCTACATTCTTTTAAAAAATACATAATTTGAAGCTGAGGGTGTTGCTCAGTTTGGTAGGATGCTTGTCTGATATACTTGAGTCCCTGTTTGATCCTCGGAAGACATTACCTCATTTAAATCTCTTAAAGAATATTTATTATTGATATGTGAAATGAGGCAATATATATTGCTGTTGTCTATGAAAAACTATGCTCATATTCATGCGTTACATTCCATAATCTTGACACTAACCTCTGAGACATTTACTTTTATTATTTAAGTTGTAAAGATGAAGAAACAACCTGAAAGAGTTTGAGTAGCTTTTCCCAGATTACCTACCTGTGGTTGTCAGAACCACAAAAATAATTTTCTTTGTTTTCAGATGTATTTCAGAAGATAATAGTCTTTTGGAACCTCCAGTTTGGAAGCACTTTAGATTTTCAGAGAGAAACCACCACCCCTTTATTCCTCTTAGGCACATAGTATTAAAGGCAGATGGTGTCTGTTTTAACTGCTCATCACTGTTTTGTGTGTATGTGTTTGTATGTGTGTGTACACACAGAACCATGAAATGGTGATGATTTCGAAGTGCTTTTATTTGCGGGAGATGCTCATAAATATGCTTGAAGTATCAGTTATCTTTGTGGCCTCAGATTTTTCTTCACTAAATACTTATGTGGTGGAGTCTTTTCTTCAGTCACACTAAGTACATGGCGAAGTTTACAGAGGGTGACTGTTTTGGGGGAAGAGGAAATGAAAGTTTGAAAAGTAATCTGTTACTTTTATGGTGTTTTTCAGAGTGAGACTGAAATAACTTAGAACTTGTACTTAAGTTGTTTGGGGGAACCTCAGAGTTTAGTATATTCAGTTGATCTTAGTCAACTGATTCTGGCATAGTAAATTAATATGCTTCAGTTATTTTGTAGTCAGGTGTGGTACATACCTGTAATCCAGCACCTGGGAGCTGAGGAAGAACCATTGATAGTTCAAGGCCGGCTTCCGGTACATAGTAAGACCTTGTTGCAGAACAAACAAGGAGGCAGGCGGGCATGTAGGCAGCACAAAGTTTTTATTTCAGACTTTTACAAAATATTACTATTACAAATGAATAACATTCCTAATTGATATATTGGATTATCTTTTGAAGCTTCTTAAAAATATAGCTTCTCAGGGCACATGGTCTAGGCAGCTATAATCTGATAAGTCCCTCTATAATTTGAATGCACCTTTAAATGAGTGAGAGCCATTGTTAAGTAGGATTGGGGCCAGATGTGATGGTATATGCCATTAATATCAGCACTCAGGAGGCAGATGTAGGCAGATCTCTGAGTTCAAGACCAGTCTGGTCTGCATAGTGAGTTCCAGGCCAGCCAGAGCTACACAATGAGTTCCTGCCTCAACAACAACAATAACAACAACAAGCTTGGATTCTAGGATCAGCTGCAATAGTTTATTTAATTCATAACCAGCTTAGCTATCTTACTGGTTATATTATTTATACACTTGTATTATTTTGTCTACTTTGAGATTTGGAGTTACTTATAAGTTAAAAGCAGTATAAAAATATATATATATTTATTTATAAATTATACATAATTCTTTTTAGGTACATTTTAGTTTCATGTGACCTTTTTTTTCTTTCCCTCTGCCAAAGTCTGTAAGTCCAGAAGATTCTGAAAAGAAGCGCATGAATTATCAAGCGTATCGAAGCTACTTAAATAGAGAAGGTCCCAAAGCTCTGGGATCCAAAGAAATACCCAAGGTAAGAGTCATGAGGATCTGGATGTGGTGGCCCAGATTTAATCCCAGCACCCGAGAGGCAGAGGCAGGCGGATCTCTGTAAGTTCAAGGACAGCCTGGTCTACGGAGTGAGTTCCAGGACAGCCAGGGCTACATGCTACTCTGTGAGGACTTGTCTCCTGGTCCAGGTGCATTCACTGTGACATCAGAGTTAATGAGCAATGCTAACAGAAAAGTCTCAGTTGCCATTTTAGAATTAGAAGTTTTTATTCACATTGTGACTCGCTGATGGACACTTGGACATTTTCCTTTAAATAAGTAGTTTGAGAAGGGATGGGCTGTTCCATTCACTGATAATTCCAGTGCCTTTTGCCTTCATGGTATTCAGAGCTTAAGGAAAAGCATAGTAACTGCATTAATATTTGATAGTAATTGTGTTATGTGTCATGAGAGAAAAGTCTGAGGTGCTTAGAGAGTATAGTAGAGAAACATGGACGGTCTTGGGTGGATCATGTAGCACAGTAGTTCTCAACCTTCCTAGTGCTGAAACCCTTTTGTATAGTTCCACATGTTGTGGTGAACCCAACCATAAAATTATTTTCTTTCTATTCCATAACTGTAATTTTGCTACTGTTATGAACTGCAATTTGATATGTAGGATATCTGGTATACAACATCTATGAAAGGGTTGTTCAGACCCAGAAGAGGTGGAGACCCACAGGCTGAGAACTGCCGATTTAGATAATAACATTTGAACTGGTATAGAAATAAATTAAGTAAATTATCTACCAGTATTTAAATTATAGTTAATTGGTTGGAGGTGCTAATCCTTAATCCACCATTATAAATAATCACACAGATACCTGATGGATTTTAACATGCCTTGGCGTGGATTGTGCAATCTTAGCCCATCTAAGCAAGCTTATATATAATTCTATTCTCCAAATATGACCCCGTATAATGTGCATACGTCCCCTTGGCTATTATTCTCTACACTATGTGGAATGAGGTTCTTTTCTCAAACCCATGGCATGTGTCCTTTTTCCTGCTCCTCTGTCTTCTTTCCTTCTTCTGGAGGCTTCTTCTACCCTTGAACCTCTCTGCTTCAGAAGCCTGAGCACCTTAGTCTCCCTACCTCTGTCTTTGCCCAATCTCAGTCCTCAGCATTTATTCAACAAATCCGAGACAATGGTTAGAAAGCAAGGTAACATAACTTCACTTGCTGTACTACAACAAGCAGGCTTCTGGGAGCAGGTTAATTAACATTTAGAATGCATAACATCACCCTATCAAACTGGTGATTAGAAGAATGAAGAGTCGTTATTAGGCATGAAGAAGTCATGAGGGCATGGGAATGTGGTCACTATCAGAATGTGTTGCATCTTTGAGAGGAGAAGGAATTTGCACAGGGTATTTAAGGAACTAAAAGTAATGTAGTTGTACAAAGTGACCAAGGTGGCCGAAGGGGTAAATATGGGCTTTCTTGTAGGACCTAATGTTCTGGATTTATTGCTAAAACAGAGTTTCTTGGTTTTAGCTCTTTTGCTATTGTTTAGATTTTATTTTAATTTTATGTGTGTGGGTGGCTTGCTGGAATATATGTATGTATACTGTGTCCATGTCTGGATCCCTCAGAGGTCAGAAGAGGGGGTGAGATTCTCAGGAACTGGAGTTTCAGATGGTTGTGAGCCACTGTGTGACTGTGTGAGTGCTAGGTTTTGAACTCAGGTACCCTGCAAGAATCTTAAATAAATAAACAAACTTATTTATTTCAAGAGTGTTTTAGGCAAAACATGTCTACATGTGTGTCTGCTCACATGTGCATGCCTAGTGTCTGTCCTCCGAGACCAGAATTGGGTGTGGGATCTCTTGAAACTAGAGTTGTTGACAGTTGGGAGCCACATTGTGATTGTTGGGAATTGAACCCAGGTTCTCTAGTGCAGCACTTAGCCACTGAGGATGAGTTCTAAGTGTCACTCTCGCTGACAGTGAATTGTTGTGGCTAGGGCAAAAAATGATACAGGTGGCCATTTAGGAGGACTGGTGAGAGGTGCTATAAGGGTTGATTTGTATGTGTGTGAAGATTTATTTATTTTTGTTTTATGTGTATGGGAGTTTTGCCTGCGTGTATGTGTGCCATTTGCTTGCCGTGCATGCAAAAGTCAGAAGGAGCGCTGATCTGGGACTGAAGTCACAGATGGTGTGGTCCACCACGTGTGTGCTGGGAATCTAGCTGAGGTCTCCTAGGAGAGCAACCAGTGCTCTTAACCACTGAGTCATATCTCCAGCCCCAAGTGACATGGCTTTTAATGAATAGGAAAAAGGTATAGGACTTGGTAATAATTGGAAATGAGAAGTGTGGCTGAATGGGTACCAGGAATGGTACCTGCTACCATGGGTCTGGTGATGGCACAAACATCTGGGTAAATCAAGCCAGAACCATTTTAGAAAGATGATGATGATGAGTTTGTTGTTGGCCATATTGTGATTTAGTTGTAGGTGCAGCATCTATGTGGAGATGCTCAGTAGACAAGTGGCTGTGTGGGAATGGAACAAACAGGTCATGCCACCAAATGTTAAGCTGTTGTGGCAGATAAATCACTCCATGCCATGCAACAGGTCTGGTATAAGGTTTATTAAGGTAGGAAGTTAAGGGCAGAGCCATGGAGGGAGAGAGAGAAAGAAAGAGGGGGTGAGGGAGAGCCCAAGAGAGATATAGGAAAGAGAGATGAGGAAAGAGCAAAAGAGATTGGCAGCAGCTGATGATGTAAGAAATTAAGGACCCTGAAGTCAGGCCAGTGGAAATGCCTGTAGACTTACAGTGACTGCACATGAACTGAGGCAGTATTAGTGTATATCTAATGTGGAGGGAGAACTGTCACCTGACAAGCCCTGGCCAGCCCAGAGAGGGCCTTATCACAGCCTCTTTATGAAATGGAGGTTGAAAACCAAAATGGTACTGACAAGTATCAGGCATAGACAAGTACAGGTACAGACAGACAAGGATACGGGTGGCATCAGGGAAGCGCAGGCGAGAAAGGGTATTCTCAAGGTGGCTGAGTGGTATGATCTTCATGTTATAAATTCCGACAAAGAGAAGACTTAGAATTGTCCATTGCATGCAGTAACATGAACAGTGGCCCTTAATGACCTCAGCAAGAGCAGTTTGAGTAGAACACTGGAGACTGCTGGGTTGATAGAGCTGCACTGTTTGCTGGCTTTTGGGGCCCTTTTCCCTGTACTGGGTTGGTTTGTCCAGCCTTAGTACGAGGAGAGGTGCCTAGACTAACTGCAACTTGACATGCCGTGTTTGGATGATATCCAGGAAAGGGGCTGGAGAAAGAGGTCAGCCTTGCTTTCTGTACACTTAGCTTTCATTTTGCTTGATGTACATGGCTACATAAGGAGATCAGTTGTCCCCCTAATGAAGAAAGGGCAGGTAGCCAGTGGACAGGAAAGGGGCTGGAGAAAGAGGTCAGCCTTGCTTTCTGTACACGACATAACTCTGAGAGACTACACAAGCACCTGTCTGAGAGGAGTTTAGGCCAGATGGTGTCCTGAGGGGACTGCTGTGTTTCTGTGACAGCCAAGCTGTGGGGGACGTTGAGAGGTTGACGCTGCTGCTAGTTTCCTAGAGTCAGAGCTGTGGAGGATGAGCTGGGTGAGTAGGCTGGTGAGGCCGAGGCCGGGTCAGCAAGATGTTTCTGGAAGCTCCGTAGGGACTGAAGAGATGCTGTTAGTCACCTCACCCTTTCTTTCTGAGTAAATAATAACTATTCTTTTCTTCCTTTTTTGTTCCAAGAAAGATTCTTTGTGTGGAGGGGTCATTGTCAAGCTTATGCTGGGCTTGCTTCTGGTTTTGTTCAGCTTCTTTTCAGACTTTTTTCGTCTTTACTAATCTCAGTTCTGTTCAGAGTAATAAGGACCATGGCATATCATGTATAATAACCAATTTTCTTGACTGTATAATTTAGCTAATCTATTATAAAAATTTAAAAGATCCGTAACTGTACAGAGTTGCAGTTCAGACTTATGAAGAGGGGAGCCTGGTCATCTTTTAGATTAGCAGTTATCTTTCCAGTGGGGTTGGATGATGCCTTCCCACCGTTATGTCCCCAGCCGTTTTTCAACTTACTCTCAGTAGGATGATCTGCAGAGGGAATGCTGGGAGCTCAGGCTTGATAAGGACTTTCAGTGGGCAGATTGCATTTAATTGTTTACTTAAAGTTATGAAAGCTGACCACTGATTTAAATATGAAAAGTAGAGAATAGCATGAGTGGATACTTTTAATTTTGCTAACATTATGTTTGTTCTCATTCATTTGATATCTATTAAGTCTTAGCGGTGTAGGAAACAACCAGGATTTACTTTGAGGGTCTGCTGTAATTTCCTAGCTGGGTTTCCTGCTGGGGTTATTTATGATGCCGAGTGAGAAAAGTCAGCTTATCGCACCTTGGCTGCCATATATTCTTTGGAAAGCTGTCGTGTAATTTCTTCTCTGCTTGAACATTTTGGTTTTGTAGGGAGCTGAAAATTGCTTGGAAGGCCTGACATTTGTGATCACAGGTGTGCTGGAGTCCATTGAACGGGAAGAAGCCAAGTCTCTAATTGAACGTTATGGGGGGAAAGTAACGGGAAATGTGAGCAAGAAGACCAGCTACCTCGTCATGGGCCGGGACAGTGGACAGTCTAAGAGTGACAAGGTGGGTCCTGCTAACTTCCCTCACGTGTGTCTGCCTGCCATGGCTGTTTGTGGTAATGCCCCTGGCCACACTTCGGTGAACAAAGAAAAGGAGAAAGCCTTCACCCTTGTTCTCCGTACATCATATGCATACATTGCTGTCGACCGGGACTACAGGATGGTGGAGTTTGGTTGTTTTTGTTTTTTTTCTTTGTTTTTCAAGATAAAGTTTCTTTGTTTTTCAAGACAAGCCCTGCTGTCTTGGACTCACTCTGTAGACCAGCTGGCCTTGAACTCACAGAATCCCCTGAGCCTGCCTTCCGAGTGCTGGGATTAAAGGCGTGTGCCACCACACCTGGCTTGATTTTGTTTTTCTTATTGGAAGCATAGTTGCTGTTTACTTGACTTTCTACTTATAATTGGATTTTAGCCATATAGTACAGGATAACTATACTACAACCAACACACCAAAAGGAACAGGAACTTTGTTACCTGTCAATGAGACACTTTGCCCTAGTGGTGCTGCCATGTAGGCCCCCAGTGTATGAGGAAACTCTTAGCCCTCATATGACTGCTGAATTGGGGGGGGTATGTAGGGACATGATATATAGGGACACCCCACTTTGGAGGAGTAGGAAAGGGGGAAGAGGGGGAAGAGGGTTGGACCGGGAGGGTTAGAAAGAGGACACTGTGATGGAGATGTAACTTGTTACAAATAAACATTAAAAAAAAACTTAAAAAAATTTTTTTAAACATAGAATCATAAAATTTTTTTAGCTCCAAGTTTTCTGATACCTGTCACTATAAATCCATCTTAAGTTTCCATTATTGGGAGCTGTGTGAGGAAGAAGCAGAGGTCTGTGGGAAAGTAAGTAACAGGATACCCAACTAATTCTTTTCCTTGGCCTAACAAGAATTCCAGAGGCAGTAGTCACTGGGTGTCTCAACAGCTCAGGACCTTAACCCAGAGACCCCGGCCACCACTGTCTCAGCCTTGTGGGCATCAGGCATGCTCGTTGCCTTGTGCTTGTGAGGCAGCTGCCTTCTGGGCAGGAAGAAGAGAGCAGTGGTGATGGTCACTGGAGCTGGGACTGGCTTTACAGCAGCACTCTAGAATGCCACCCCACAGGGCTTCTGATTGGAACGGGCCTGCCACAAGTCAGTCTCATTTGGAGATGGACATACTGGAGTCCCGCTAGCAGAAGGGTGGTGGGAAAAGAGTGCCACAAGAATCAAGCATAAGGGGAGATGGGGATAGCTGGATGTCAGTCCTCCTGGCTTTGTTCCGTTCTAGGGGAGCAAAGGTAAAAAATAGCAGAGCATGAAAGTAATGCCGAGCTGGAGAGATGGTGCAGCGGTTAAGAGCACTGGCTGCTCTTCCAAAGGACCCAGGTTCAAATCTCAGCATCCATATGGCAGTTCACAGCTGTCTGTAATTGCCGGGCACACCTTTAATCCCAGCACTCAGGAGGCAGAGGCAGAGGCAGGTGAGTTCAAGGCCATCCTGGTCTACAAAGTGAGTCCAGGACAGCCAGGACTACAGAGAGAAACTTTGTCTCAAAAAAAAAAAAAAAAAAAAGTAGTAATGCCATGCCGCACTATTCCGCACTCACCACTTGTGCTGGCTAGTTTTATAAAAGTTAGTT
>CAJQZJ010009649.1:19792683-19830312 GCA_907164525.1 Lophiomys imhausi | reverse complement strand
ATCTATCTATCTATCTATCTATCTATCTATCTATCTATCTATCTATCAATCTATCCATCCATCCATCTATATATATTTTTGTTTGTTTGTTTTGTTTTTTTTTAAACATTTATTTATTATGTATACAGTATTTGCTCTACATATATGCCTGGGCACCAGATCTCAATGTAGATGGTTGTGAGCCACCATGTGGTTGCTGGGAATTGAACTCAGGACCTTTGGAAGAACAGCCAGTGCTCTTAACCTCTGAGCCATCTCTCCAGCCCTGTTTGTTTTGTTTTTGAAGACAGTGTTTCCCTGTGAATCCTTGGCTGTCCTGGACTCACTTTGTAGACCAGTCTGGCCTTGAACTCACATAGATCCACCTGCCTCTGCCTCTGCCTCTTGAGTGCTGGGCTTAAAGGTGTGTGCCACCACGCCCGGCCTATCTCTATTTTTTGACAAGTTTTTGCTTCATAGTCCAAGCTGGCCTTAAAAGTCTCTATCCTCCCGCCTTTCAATCATTTTGTGTGTGTGTGTGTGCGCACATGTGTGCTTATATGCATGTACCTGTGCCCCTGCATGTGCACATATGTGGTGGCCAGAGGAGGATGTTAGATGCTCCTTTCTGATATTTTCCACCTCTTTATTGCTTTGAGATAGTCTTACTGAACCTGGGGCTCGGTGGTGTTCAGGAAGACACCTCTTTCCACCTTGCACAGAGCTGCAGTTGCAAGTTCATATGCAGCCACACCCAGCTTTTTATGTAGGTACTGGGGATTTGAACTCAGGTTCTTGTGCTTGTGAACCCAGCACACTTAGCCACTGAGGCACACCCCCAGTCCAATTTCTTTCTTTTTAATGGTAATTTTAAAAAATTAAAACTGTATGTAAAGAATTTGCAAATAAATTCAGTGACACTATCCAGACTCAGAGTTTATCCATCTCAGAGGAACTTGCGTTCAGGGAGAATTCTGAAGCTGTGGAGCTTCACGCTGAACTTTGTACTTTTACTGTCAATTATATTTTTAATGTACTTCACCACATACCTCAGACCAAACACATAAAAATCAAAACATCACCAGCAGAGTTAAAATTAGGAAAACAATTCGCTTTATAACATCTTTCATGATTCATATATCTATTATTGGATTTATCCTTTTTTTTTTTTTTTTTTTTTTTTTTTGGTTTTTCGAGACAGGGTTTCTCTGTTTAACAGCTCTGGCTGTCCTGGACTCGCTTTGTAGACCAGGCTGGCCTCGAACTCGCAAAGATCCGCCTGCCTCTGCCTCCCAAGTGCTGGGATTAAAGGCGTGCGCCACCACCGCCCGGCGGATTTATCCTTAATGATAACTTTCTGGTGATTTTTTGTTTTAATTCCAGTGTTGGGGCTCAGCAGGTAAAAGCACATGTTGCTTTTGGAGAGGACCTGGCACCCACATTGGCCACTCACAGTCTTCATAATTCCAGTTCCAGGGGATCTGAAGTCCTCTTTAGACCTCCTTAGGTACTAGGTACACTCATGGTACACAGACATACACATAAACAAAACACTCATTCATGTAAAATAAAATAAATCTTAAAAATAATTTAAAAGAAATTCCAGTGTTATTTACCTTATAATGTGATTCTTCATAGGCCTTAATAATTTTTTTTCTCTTCGAAGGAAATGGTCTAGATGCAGCTCTGATGACTTGTATTTTAATCAACAGGCAGCAGCTTTGGGGACAAAAATCCTTGATGAGGACGGCCTGTTGGATCTGATTCGAACAATGCCAGGCAAGAAATCCAAGTACGAAATAGCTGCTGAAGCTGAGGTGCGAACAAAACAAACCTGCTTTATTGAAGTTGGTGTACAGAACCTCCTGCTTGATGGAGACACATGGTAGACAGACAGTGCTTGCTGGCTAGAAGGCCAGACTCTTCTCACCACACGTGAATTCACCTCATTTTCTTTTGACCTGGAAGACTGTCGTCAGTATTTCTTTGCCTTTCAGGGGAGGAGGTTGGGAGGATGTCTTTGCTGTGAAGAGACACCATGAGGATGGCAACTCTTGGAAGACATTTAATTGGGGCTGTCTTTCAATTTCAGAGGTTGAGTCCATTATCATTATGGCAGAAAGCATAGTGGCGTGCAGGCAGACATGGTGCTAGAGAAGTTGAGAATTCTATATTTGGATCTGCAGGCAGCAGAAGGAGACTGGGCCACACTAGGTGTAGCTTGAGAGTAGGAGACCTAAAGGCCCACCCCAACAGTGACATACTTCCTCGAGCAAGACCACATCTAGTCCAATAAGACCATGCCTCCTGATGGGCCAACATTCAAACACATGAGTCTATGGAGGAACCATATCTATTCAAACCACATTTTATTCTCTGGCCTCTGTATGCTTATAGCCACAACATAATGAAAAATGCATTTAGTCCAACTTCAAAAGTCCCCATAGTCTACGACAGTCTGAATATTTTTTAAAAGTTCAAGCTCTCTTCTGAGATTCATGTAGTCACTTAATTGTAGTCCCCTATAATATCAGAATCAAAATAGGATCACATACTTCCAACATACAATAGCACAGGATATATGTTACCATTCCAAAACATAGGGAAGGAAGCGTAGTGATGAAATACTGGACCAAAGCAAGACTAAAAACCAACTGGGGAAACTCCAAACTTTGCATCTCCATGGCTGGTGTCAAAGCACTCTTCAGATCTCCGCCTCCTTTCAGCTTTGTTGACTGCAACACTTCTCTCTCTTGGCCTGGTCCACTCCCAGTTAGTTGCTTTCCTTGACAGATAGTCTATGACTCTGGCATCTTCAACATCTTGGGGTCTCCCATCCAGACTTCACCTTCACAGCTTCACACAGTGGCCCCTCTAGGCCTCCATACAGGGACATGCCTGCCACATGCCTGGGCCTCAGCGGCTTTCCTTAGTTGTGGAGGGGGATTCCATAACCTCTTTATTCTCTCCTTGACTCTAAAGCCAGAACGTTGTGGGTGAAGATGCCAGGTTCTGCTGCTTGCTGGGGCTGGAACATGGCCCATTGTTCAGTTACATCTCCATCAGCTTCTGTTTTGGATGGTCTCCTTCCCTGTCTAAGCCTGGCTGTCCTGGAATGTGCTCTGTAGACCAGGCTGACCCCGAACTCAGAGATCTGCATGCCTCTGTCTCCTGAGTGCTGGGATTAAAGGTGTGTATCAGCACACCTGGATCTAAACTGTTCTTTAATTCTTTTTCACAAGATGAAAGCTTAGCTGGTTGGGATCTTGCCTTGAGGTCACCACTCCCTTTATTCTGTTTATGATCTTAAAAATCTGTTTATGAACCATATATTTTTTATTTTTCCTTCTCAGCTTTCCTTTTCATCCAGATGTGCTTCATAAGAGTAAACACTAGTAACCACACAACAGGGTTTATACTAGGCTGCTTTGAGAGTTCTTTGCCAATGCAATTAATCTGAATCTCTTTACTTTATCCTTAGGCAGACTCTCCACAGGGCAAAGACCAGCCACATTCTTCACTAAAATATCACAAAGGTGATCTCTAGACATCCTACTAAAATTCTTCTCTTCTTAAGTCTTGAGCCAGGCCCCCACAGCTCCAATCGCCCTCAGTGCCACTATCTTCAATGGTTCTACTAGTGAGGTCCATTCAGCAGCACTGAAAGCATTCCACTGCTTTCCTAACCCTAAGTCCCAAAGTCTACACTCCTCCAAAAAAAAGCATGGATCAGGCCTATCATAGCAAGATTTTTTTTAATTTCTTTTTTTAATATTTATTTATTACTTCAGGTTACATCTCCATCACAGTGCCCTCTTCCCACCCCTCCCAGTCCTGCCCTCCCACCCTCTTCCTCCTACCCCTCCCATCCCAGTCTGGAGTGGAGTGTCCCTACATAACAGTCCCCCACCCCAGTTGTAGTGGAGTGTCCCTACATAACAGTCCCCCACCCCAGTTGGAGTGGAGTGTCCCTACATAACAGTCCCCCACCCCAGTTCAGCAGTCATATGAGGGCCAAGAGCCTCCTCATACACTGGGGACCTACAAGGCAGCACCACTAGGGCAAAGTTTCTCATTGACAGAAAAAAAAGTCTATGTTCTTGTTCCCTTTGGTTCATTGGTTGTAGTATAGTTATCTTGTACTATATGGCTAAAATCTGATTATAAGTGAATAGATGCCATGTGCATCCTTCTGAGTCTGGGTTAGTTCACTCAGGATGAGCTTCTCTAGTTCCATTCATTTGGCTGCAAATTGCATGATTTCGTTGTTTCTGATGGCTGAGTAGTATTCCATTGTGTAGATATACCACAGTTTTTTATCCATTCTTCAGTTGAGGGACATCTCGGTTGTTTCCAGTTTCTAGCTATTACAAATAAGCCTGCTATGAACATAGATGAGGAAACTTCCTTAAGATTTGGTGAGGAATCATTTGGGTGTATACTCAGAAGTGGTGTGCCACATGTGTGCCACCGCCGCCCAGCTTTTTTGTTTTTTGTTTTGATTGTATATAATTATGTGTCTAGGCACAGAGTGTGCATGTGGAGGTCACAGGACATCTTGCCTCAGCTGGTTCTCTCCTTTCACAATGTGGGGTCTGAGGATTGAATTCAGGTCATTCGGCTTGGTGGAAGCACCTTTACCCACTGAGCCATCTTGTTGACTCTGTTCGTCATTACCCCCAAAAAGCAATCCTATATGTATTCATAGTCACTTTTCACACCCTCTGCCTGAAGGTCACTAGACTGCTCCTTACGGGTTTGCCTATTTTGGACATTTCACATAAGTAACATTACACCATATGTGTCTTTCTGTTCTAAGCTTTTTCTTTTCTTTTTTTTTTTTTTTGGTTTTTCGAGACAGGGTTTCTCTGTGTATCTCTGGCTGTTCTGGACTCGCTTTGTAGACCAGGCTGGCCTCGAACTCAGAGATCCGCCTGCCTCTGCCTCCCAAGTGCTGGGATTAAAGGCGTGCGCCACCACCGCCCGGCTTGCTTTTTCATTTTTTATAATGGCTTCAAGGAAACTCAAGTTGTAGTATGTATTAGTACTCCTTCCTTTTTCACTATTGAATAATGTCCCATGGGAGGATGTTGGTCCTTTTGTTTATCCCAAGTTCCCCAGTGGGTGTCTGGCCCCTTCATGTTATGGGTGTGGTGAGCGTGTGCCCCGCACCGTGCACTGCTGGTCTGACTTTGTGTGCACAGGTTTTGGAGGAGACATTAGCTTTAGTTAATCAAGAAGTGAGCACAAGTTGTTGTATACCCCATGACCCCGTCTTTTTATTTAAAAATGACCATTATAGTCTTGGCTTCCTGTGCATGTTGTTAATGTTCATGACGTTTGGAAAGTGGGGACTTCACACACCACTGTGACCAGAGCAGCCTGGGTGCAGTAGCTCACTTGGCTGTGTCACTGCCTGGAGTTTGTGTAGCAAGATAAAAATATTCTGGGTTTCATCAGGTTTTTTTTTCCCCTCTTCAGATGAAGAAGGAAAAGTCCAAATTGGAGCGAACACCCCAAAAAATTGACCAAGGAAAAAGAAAAGTTAGTCCAACCAAGAAGGAGTCAGGGTCTAAAAAGAGCAAGCTGACTCCCCAGAAGGACAGTCCTACAAAGGCAATGAAGAAGGAAGCAAATGTGTTTCGGAAGGGTCTAGACTTCAAGAAGCAGGTCATCAAGGAGACGCACAGCAACAGCACTGAGAACAAAGTGGAGAGCCTGCTCTGGGTGGATAAGTACAAGCCCACGTCACTCAAGAACATAATCGGACAGCAGGGTGACCAGAGCTGTGCCAACAAACTGCTACGCTGGCTCAGAAACTGGCATAAGAGTTCTCCTGAAGAGAAAAAACATGGTGATTTCACAGCTTTGCTCATTTTATGTATTTCTGTCAACATGTAATGAGTGTTCAGTTGCACGCATGGGCAAAAGGCTCATGTGTGGTTCATTTACCTGTCTGCAAGTATTTATTGAGAGCCTGTTCAGAGGTCAGGCACTGTGCTAGGCCCTGGTGGTGCTTCTGTGAACAAAGCAAGGCCCTTTAGGAGCGAGCCCCCAGAGGGGGGAGACTATGAATCCGCTGTTAAAGTGCATGTGCCAATCATATTGTAGGGGTGACTACAGGGAGGTCTGGGGTATAGTCAGGGAAGAAGACTTAAAGCCCAAGCAGCAGAGACCAAGGACAGGGGAGGTGGGTTTGGTATTGGACTGGATGAACACCCAGTCCCAACGTCTGAAGGCCTGTGAGAGAGAGACTACTGAGGGTGCTCAGGGCCTTCGAGGGAAATGCATGAAGCTCAGGTATGTGCTGCCACTGCAGCCTACGCCCAGTTACATGTGTGATTTGCTTTTATAGTTCAGGCTTCTGAGGCCTGAATCGTCCTCTCTTTTCTTTGGGCAGTTGATGAACAGTTCCTGCTGCTCTGGAGTGTCTGAAAGATGGCGCATGCTAACGCTCTGAACTTCTTTTCCCCTAGCAGCAAAGTCAGGCAAACTTGCCAGCAAAGATGATGGCTCCAGTTTCAAGGCAGCATTGCTGTCTGGCCCTCCAGGTGTTGGCAAAACCACTACAGCTTCTCTTGTGTGTCAGGTGGGTGCCCTGTCACAGTGAGGTTGGGAAGGTGAAACCTTGTAATGATCAAATAGCTCCTTTGTGTGTGCACGCACACGTGCACAGTATTGGAGCGTGTAAAACTACAGTGTGTATTTTTCTAAATTCAAACTTTAGAATTTTCTTTGGCTCTAATGATGTTTGTTACTCCTTTAAAAAATACTATTATCATTCTGACTGGAGTGTGAAGGTACATGCCTATTATCCCAGCATTGGGGAAGCAAATGAATCTCTGAATTCAAGGCCAGCTTGGTCTACATAGTGAGTTCCAAAACACATAATCTGTTTTAAAAAACTAAAGAAAATGAACAACCTCCTCAAACCTGTTATTCTATTGGCTATTATAAAAACATCTATTTCCCCTTATAGGTGCAGGATGTGTTCCTAGGCCCCAGTAGATAATGTAGCTGCCCATGCTTTCCCTCTGTGCCCTGCAGCATTGCCACCTTGTACTGGGGTTAGTCTGTCCTTCCATGTCTGTGTTCTGGTGCCCTTGCATTCCTACTCTTTTTCTTTCTTTTTTTTTTAAAGATTTATTTATTATGTATATAGTGTTCTGTCTGGCATGTATGCCTGCAGGCCAGAAGAGCACACCAGATCTAATTATAGATGGTTATGAACCACCATGTGGTTGCTGGGAATTGAACTCAGGACCTTTGGAAGAACAGCCAGTGCTCTTAACCTCTGAGCCATCTCTCCAGCTCCCCTAGTCTTTTTCTTTAAGGCTACTGTCATGGCTGGTTTTTGTCAACTTGACCCAAACTAGAGTCATCAGAGAGGAAGGAACCTCAGTTGAGGAAATCCGTCCATGACATTCATGTGTAAGGCATTTTCTCAGTTAGTGATCAGTGGAGGAGAACCCAGCCCACTGTCGGTGGTGCCATCCCTGGGCTGGTGGTCCTGGGTCCTATAAGAAAGCAGGCTGAGCAAGCCATGGGGAACAAGTTAGTAAGCAACACCCCTCCATGGCTTCTGCATCAGGAACCTCCCTCCAGGTTCCCGCCCTGCTTCAGTTCCTGTCCTGACTTTCTTCAATGATGAACAATGATAAGGAAGTGTAAGCCAAGTAAACCCTTTCTTCTCCAACTTGCTTCTTGATCATGGTGTTTCATTGTAGCTGTAGAAACCCTAACTAAGACAACCATTATTAAGTAAGAGTTATTTGAACACAACCACTATGATACAGACAGGTGGTCTGATAACCAGGTATGGAGCACTGTATCCAGCTTACCAGCTGTGGTTTTAAGAGCAAACTTCTGTGTGTGTTACATGTCTGTATGACATTGTAAGAATTGTTAATACTATGAGGAATATTAAATTTGTTGTCTGTTAATAGCATGCTTAATATTTTTACTCATTTTTTTAAATGTGAATTTTGGAACTTCTGTCTTCCTTAATTAACTCATTAGGATGGGGGTGGTGCAACCCCTGATCCTGTGCACTGTGATAGTAATGATTTTTAATATTTTGACTAGGAATTGGGCTACAGTTACGTGGAACTAAATGCAAGTGATACTCGGAGTAAGAACAGTTTGAAAGCAGTTGTTGCTGAATCATTGAACAACACCAGCATCAAAGGTTTTTATATAAGTATGTGTCCTTTTTGAACCGTGGCTATTGATGTGGTTTAGGACCAGCAAGCAAGGTACTGGAGCTGGAGAGATAGCTTAGCAGTTAAGAGCACTTGCTGCTCTTCCAGAGGTCCTGAGTTCAATTCCCAGCACCCACATGGTGGCTTACAACCTTCTATAATGGGATCTGACGCCTTCTTCTCTCCTGCAGATAGAGCACTTAGAAACATAAGTAGTAAAAAAAAAGTCACTTCTTTGTTGTGTAATGAGCACTCTGGTATGGTAAGCATCCAGGCAGGAAAGGCCTTTGACATATTAACTCTTTTAGAGCAGCAGTTACTCTCTTTGGTCTTAGAAGTTTCTGAGAATGTGTGCAGAGTTTTAAATTTGCGTGTGATTTTAGACAATTCACAGTTGAATCCTGTAAATGAATATGGAAAATAAATGAAATACAGTGTTTCACATGAGGCTGAGGAGGTCACTGTGTGAGGCATTATGTAATCTACCAGTAAAAGGATAACATTTGTTCAAAAGGGCTTGAAGAACGAGAGGGCCCATTTGCAGCTAGAAGATGTCATCACTGTAGAGGGGCCCATTGTAGTTTTGGCTGTCACTAGTGGTCCCAAAGGGTTGGAGTTCATGGGCGAAATGAAGATTTATCAGTTAAGGTTCCACATGTCTGTGGAGAGTTACATACTTGGTACTTTTAATGGTAGAAATTATTTTTTGAAAGAAGTTGCTCAGAAAACGTCATTCCCCCTCACCCTCCATGTGTATGTGTGGTGTGTGTGTGTGCGTATGTATGTATGTATAAGATTTGCATATCATCACACTCAAGATTTTTAATGTGAGTTCTAGGGTTTGAACTCAGGTTCTTGGGTTTGGAAGGCGGACAGTGTACTGACTGAGCTATCTTTCTATGTTACTTCCTGTTTTTCCTGTATCTGGCTGGAGGAAGTATTAATTAGTAAAACTCTTGAGCAATCTGGCATTTTTCCTCAAGTCTAAATCATACTAATTTCTAATCTAGAAATTCCAGTTTTTGGAATTTAGCTGTCATTATACTTTAATATGTGCAGAATGGTACACACACACCACACACAAATATACTCACACATATTGACACATACTTACATATGGAGATATGTAAATATTAGTATGACATAAAAGCTTGGAAGTGTCTTAATATTTCATCAATAAACTAAATTATACATTTTTAAAGGAGAATATTAAATTACATTAAAGAAGAAATATTGGGGCTGGAGAAATGGTTCAGTTAAAAGCACTGACTGCTCTTCCAGAGGACCCAGGTTCAATTCCCAGCACCCACATGGCAGCTCACAACTGTCTGTAACTCCAGAGATTTGACACTCTCACACAGACATACATGCAGGCAAAACACCAATGCACATAAAATAAGGGGGAAAAAGTATTATTGGGACTGGACATTTCCTTTTATGATGTGGTGACAAAACACCCATATACATAAAATAAATCTTTAAAAAAAAGAAAAGAGTTATCAATGGATGGATGAATGGATGGATGGGAATGGACCAATCACCAAAATTTATTAAGTGAAAAACCACAAGGTACACATTTTTATGCACATAGGTTTTAAATATGGATTGACTATCTCTAAAAGGACTTGAGAACTGCTGGGAAGAGAAACTAGGAATGCAGAAGTGGGGAGAATTTCTTTTCATGGCTTATCTCTTGGAGCTTTTGAGATTTAAATGTGCTCTAGAACTTTTGTGATGGAGCAGTTTGAACAGTGTTGATGGGTTTTTGTCCTGTCTTCCCTTTGGTCAGGTGGAGAAGCTCCTTCAGTAGGCCCAAGGCATGCTCTCATCATGGATGAGGTCGATGGCATGGCAGGCAATGAGGACAGGGGGGGAATTCAGGTAACACAGCCCTGTGTCTTTTTGTTTTACTGTTGGGTTTTAGATTAAGAAAATAAGGGTTATGTGCATGAATATTTGTAGCAGTTGAGAGCTTTTTGTTTTTTCGAAAAAAATTTATTTTGTGAATTTCACATCATGCACCCTGTTCCCTCTCATTTCCCACCTCCCCCCAGACCCATCCTTTACCCTTGCAGTCTGTCCCAGCATAAAAAATAACAGCTCATAGTGGAAGCTGTAGTGTATCTCAGTATGTCCCACAATATTCCCCTTTGTCCACACATTGTGCTTGCAAATGTTCATTGTAATGCCTCCATGGTCTGGTACAAGGCCCCTCATTTCCACTACTCCATCAGTACTGGAACTCCTCTTAGATAGGCCGTAACTGTCCTGTGTCTTGGAGATCTTGAAGTCCTGGGTTGTGGAACTGACCTCTTCTTTTAGTCCAGCAGTTCATCCATGGGGTAGATGTTGGGGTGGGCCAACTCAAAGCCCTGATTCTGGATCTGCAACTTCCATTTACATGGCCAGTTCTACTATGGAAAGGCGCAGGGCCTGCTCTCCTGAGCGCTGCAGCATGTGAGGGGCAGGGACAGTTCTGCTCTTGTAACCCAGGCCAGTTCTCCTGTTGGTTAATGGTGGTGAGGGCAAAAGGGAGGGAAGGGCATCTCTCCCTAGCCAACACCACCACATAGCAGACAAAAGGCAGCGCTGGCTCTCCCACACTCACTCCCTCAGGGCTGGCTCACCCACAACCCCCATATCCAGGACCAGCTGTAGTGTGCTATCCTGGCAGGGTGTAGGGCCTGCTCTCTAGAGTGCCGCAGCATGTGAGGGACAGGGACAGGTCTCCTGCTTTGTGACCCCATCTTGGTCAGATCTCCTGGTGCTGGTCTTGTAGTCATCTCAGGTTACCCCATGGTGCCAAAGTGGAGTTGGTATCCACCTTGCTTCTTTTTTCTTCTTCCAGGAATGTTAGGCTACTATTCATTCAGATGTTCATAGGTCAGAACACTGAATGTAGATATAGCCTCTCTCCTCTGTGCCACCTACCGATGCACATGTGACATAGGAGTCACATCTACAATGCCTCTAGGGGCAGTAGCTTTTTTTTATTTTTTTTTAATACTGAAATATATTGAATAAATATCTGTTATTTGTTAAAAATAATTATTTTTATGTTCTGAATTTGCCTTTTAGGAACTAATAGGTCTGATAAAGCATACTAAAATTCCCATCATTTGTATGTGCAATGATAGAAATCACCCCAAAATTCGCTCTTTGGTTCATTATTGTTTTGATCTTCGTTTCCAAAGACCTCGAGTTGAACAGATTAAGGTATGATGACTGTAATTAAAAAGAATTAAAAAAAACACTTGAGTGAGCTGGGCGGTGGTGGTGGTGCATGCCTTTAATCCCAGTACTTGGGAGGCAGAGGCAGTTGGATCTCTGTGAGTTCAAGGCCAGCCTGGTCTACAAAATGAGTCTAGGACAGCCAGAGATATACAGAGAAACCCTGTCTCCAAAAACCAAAAAAAAACCAAAAACCAAAAAAACACTTGAGTGTGTGTGTGTGTCCATGAGTATATGCATGTGTACTCATACATGTGCAATCACATGTGGAGGTCAGAGGTCAGTTCTCTCCTACCATGTGGTTCTAGGGACCAATCTCAGGCATCAGGCATGATAGGAAGTGCCTCTCTACCCCTTGAGCCATCTTGCTGTCTTATAGTTCCTATGGCTGTGATGAAACACTGACCAAAACCAGCTTGGAGTGGAAAGGGTTTATTGGGTTACGCCTTGACATCATTGTTCACCATCCAAGGTGATCAGGAACTCAAACAGGGCAGGAACCTGGAGGCAGGAGCTGATGCAGAGGCCATGGAGAGGCTGCTGCTTCCTGGCTTGCTCCTCACAGCTTGCTCGACCTGCTTTCTTAAAGAACCCAGGACCACCAGCTCAGGGATAGCACCATCCACAATGGGCTGGGGTCTCTCCCATTGATAAGTAGTTGAGCAAATGCCCTACAGGCTTGCCCACAGCCTGATCTTATGGAAGCATTTTCTCAACCAGCTTTCCCTCTTCTGAGATGACTGTAGTTTGTGCCAGGTTGGCATAAAACTAGGCTGCATGCTGGCCCAGAGTTTTTTGTTTTTTTGTCTTGTTTTTTTGAGACAAGGTTTCTCTGTGTATTCCTGGCTGTCCTGGACTCACTTTGTAGATCAGACTAGCCTTGATCTCACAGAGATCCACCTGTCTCTACCTCCCTAGTGCTGGGATTAAAGGTGTGGGCCACCACACCCAGCAATTATAGACAGCTGGAAGAGCAACCAGTGCTCTTAACGGCTGAGCCGTCTCTCCAGCCCCAGAGTATTTTTCAGATGCCACTATTCTATTTATATAGAGGTTGATTTTTAACTTTAGGCAGTATCAATGTAGCCAGTGACGCTAATCCAAAGTGTGATGATTGCTAAATGAAAACTCAAGGATCAGTTTGTTTTCATTTTTTTTCCTTCTTTTGGTATTTTCGAGAAAGGGTTTTTCACTGTAGCCCTGGGTATTCTGGAACTCTCTCTATAGACCAGGCTAGCCCCAAACTCAAGAGCCTGTTTCTGTCCCCCGAATGCTGGGATTAAAGGCATGTACCACCACTGCCCAGCTCAAGGGTCAAGTTTTAAAAGTATCTCATAACTATTTTTTATAGAATTGCAGATGCTATGAGTAAAACAAAAGTGTCAGTGACAGTTTCCTTGCTTGTCAATTTCAGAGTGCAATGCTGTCTGTTGCATTTAAAGAGGGTTTAAAGGTCCCCCCTCCAGCTATGAATGAAATAATTTTGGGAGCTAATCAAGATGTCAGACAGGTGAGTTAGATTATATATTATGGGACAATTGTTACTTTTCTAAATTTAATTTTATTATTTTGTGTGTATGGATATTTTGCCTGTATTTATGTCTGTGTACCCCACTTGTGTGCCTAGTATTGGCAGAGACCAAAAGAGGACATCAGATTGCCTGGAACTGGAGTTACAGATGGTTATGAGCTGCCATGTGGGTGTGGGGAGAGCAGCCAGTGCTCTAACTGCCGAGCCATCTCTCCAGCTCGAGACAGTTGTTAATACTTTTGCCTCCCATTCTTCACACTTGCATAGGGTAGGAGAGTAACAAGCCCTTTCTCATCCTGGCATTGTCTTTGTATGTTTCTTGTAGGTTTTACACAATCTGAGTATGTGGTGTGCACAAAGTAAGGCACTAACCTATGACCAAGCCAAGGCTGATTCTCAGAGGGCCAAGAAGGATATCAGACTGGTAAAATAAGTTTCCATTCTTTAAGTTATGTTATGAAGTTGGTGTTTCTTGTTCTGTTTGTACTAGCTTTGTAAGACTTAATGTCCTTCCTCATTATACCTGTGGAGCCCAGGGAGACAGTGGACAGTAGAGCAGTGAACTTTTCCACAAGCGTGGCCATCATCTGCTAGTGGACAATGATGTGTAGCTACCATGGTGGAGCCCTACGGAGCAGTTTCCCTGTGCTCAGTCCCTTCACCACTCCTTCCTCTTCAGCCCTCCAAGGCCACCAGTCTTTAACATCGCCACAGTTTTGCCTTTCCCTGGATGTCATGTAGTGGGAGTTGTATAGTTTGTAGCCTTTGGAGATTGACTTCTCTCACACAGTAGCGTACATGTTGTGTACATTTAAGGCTCCGTCGTGTCTTTTTATGGACTGTCCTTTGTTGTTTGTTTGTTCTCTTGAGATTGTGTTGCCATTACTCAGTTGGGTTGGCTTCAAGCTCAGTGTGTAGCTGAGACTGTCCTTGAACCCCTTCTCCCTAGTGCTAGGATTACTGGTGTGTCCCAACATTCCTGGCTGATATATTTTATTAAAATTGTTGAGTCCAAGGACTGAGGGGTATGAGTTTATCATTCAGTTACTGAAGGATGTCTTTAGTACTTCCAGGTTCTGGCAGTTGTGATAAAGGAGCTATAAACTCTGCATGATTTTGTATAGACAGCATTTTAGTTCGTGTGGCCCCAAAGTGCTGTGTCATTCTCCTCAGCAGGTAGTGAAGGCTCCTGTTACTCTCCGGCGTCACCAGTATTAGGTTTTGGTCATTCACTTACTCTATGCTTCTTCTTGGCAGGGTCCATTTGATGTCGCCCGGAAAGTGTTTGCAGCTGGAGAGGAAACATCACACATGTCACTGATGGACAAATCGGATCTTTTTTTCCATGACTATTCCATAGCACCCCTCTTTGTCCAGGAGAACTACCTCCATGTGAAGCCTGTGGCTGCAGGGTGAGCCTTGAGGGCGGTGCGGGGCGGATGGGTGCCCCGAGCCCCACAGTGGCACATCCTGTGCAGGCTGGAGCGGCTGGGAGTGGCGGGAGGCACAACCCAGACTGGCTCTTCTCTGCAGGGGCGACATGAAAAAGCACTTGATGCTGCTAAGTCGGGCGGCGGATAGCATATGTGACGGTGACTTGGTGGACAGTCAGATCCGCAGTAAACAAAGCTGGACTCTTCTGCCCACACAGGTAAGTGTGGGCCTGCGTTAGCTGAAGGAGAGATTCTTGTGCTTCCTGTGGTTAGTAGGGTTTCTCTTGTTGTTTTTGTTTTTTTAGCACATACTAGAGATGGAACGCAGACATGGCATGACAGCAGTCTACCACTGGCCTGTGCCCACAGCTCTGAATTCTATGTCTGTTCAGCAGCATTGTTGGCCCCAGTAACAGAGATTTCCAGAAAGTGTACCTCCTTGTTTTTTGTTTTGTTTTGTTTTTTTGAGGCAGAGTCTTGCTGTGGCACCCTGGTTAGCCTGGTATTCACTCTGTAACCCAGGGTGGTCTCAGACTTGCTCAGCGTTCGTTCCTGTGCCAGCCTCTGCTGGGATCACTGGTGTGTGGCACCATACCTGGCCTTGCCCACCCTCTCCTCTTCTTCTTCTTTTTTTTTTTTTTAAAGATTTATTTATTGTGTATACAGTGTTCTGTCTGCAGGTATATCTGCAGGCCAGAAGAGGGCACCAGATTTCATTATGGATGGTTGTGAGCCACCATGTGGTTGCTGGGAATTGAACTCATGACCTCTGGAAGAGCAGCCAGTGCTCTTAACCGCTGAGCCATCTCTCCAGCCCATTGTTTTTGTTTTTTTGAGACGGTTTCCCTGTGTGGTCCTGGCTGTCCTGGGCTTGCTTTGTAGACCAGGCTGGCCTATTAGCGATCTGCCTGCCTCTGCCTCCTGAGTGCTGAAACTAAAAGCATGTGCCACCACACCAGGCTTGCCCACTCTTAATTGTACCCAATTTGCTTGAAAATGAGAAAATGACTCATTCTTGAACTTTAGATATTTTTGTTTTGAAGTGTTTGCTTTTCTTTCCTTAGTAGTTGTACATTTAAGATTTTATCTTAAAGAAGTGATTTTTTTTTTTTTGAGATAGGGTTTCTTTGTGTATTCCTGGCTGTCCTGGAATCACTCTGGAGACCAGGCTACCCTTGACCTCAAAAAGGTCTGCCTGCCTCTGCCTCCCAAGTGCTGGGATTAAAGGCGTGTGTCACCAAACCTGGCAAATAAGTGATTTTAAGTACTGAAAAAAACACTATATAAAGATGTTCTGGCGCTGGAGAGATTGCTCAGCGGTTTAGAGCACTGGCTGCTCTTCCAAAGGACCAGGGTTCAAATTCCAGCACACACATGGCAGTTCACAGCTGCCTGCAGTTGCTGGGGGTGGTGGTACACACCTTTAATCCCAGCATTTGGGAGGCAGAGGCAGGCAGATATCTCTGTGAGTTCAAAGCCAGCCTGGTCTACAGAGTGAGTCTAGGTCAGCCAGGGCTATACAGAGAAGAAACCCTGTCTTTTTTTTTTTTTGGTTTTTCGAGACAGGGTTTCTCTGTATAACAGCTCTGGCTGTCCTACACTCACTTTGTAGACCAGGCTGGCCTCGAACTCACAGAGATCCGCCTACCTCTGCCTCCCAAGTGCTGGGATTAAAGGCATGCGCCACCAATGCCTGGCAAGAAACCCTGTCTTAAAAAACCAAAACCAAAACCAAACCAACCAAACAAACAAAAAAACCCAGAAAACAAAAAAGTTCCCCTTCCTGGATGGTTGTGATGCCCACCTTTAGTCCTAGCACTTGGGAAGCAGAGGGAGGCAGATATCTGAATTTGAGGCCAGCCTGGTCTATAGAGCAAGTTCCAGAGCAGCCAGAGCTGTTACACAGAAAAAGCCTGTCTTACCCTCCTCTGAAAAAAAAAAAAAAAGAAAAAAAAATTTCTCAGGCTGGAGAGATGGCTCAGTGTTTAAGAGCACTGGTTGTTCTCCTAAAGGACCCAGGTTCAAATCCCAGCACCCACATGGAAATTCACAGCTGTCTGCAGTTGCTGGGGGTGGTGTTGCAGGCCTTTAATCCCAGCTCTAGGGAGGCAGAGGCGGGCGGATATCTCGGATATCTCTGTGAGTTCAAGGCCAACCTGGTCTACAGAGTGAGTGCAGGTCAGCCAGGGCTACACAGAGAAGAAACCTTGTCTTGACAACCCCCCCCAAAAAAAAGTTTCTCAAAACATTAGTTTTGCTAGGAAAACACTGCAAAAAGTTGCTTGTGTTGGGACACAGGAGGATAGCTAATTATGAATAATATTATACCCTGATGAAATATTTCTACCTTTGAAACAGTTTGTAGAGATTATCTGATGAAAATATTAGTGGAATAAAACAGGATACAACATTTATGGAAAGTATAGTAAGAACTTTCAAAAAGGAGAAAATACTGGTTTAGAAAAGATATCTAAAATTACACCCCCCCCCTTTACACCTTCCTTAGATGGTAGCTCATTCTGTTCTCAACTAGACAGTTCACACTCTCATCTCCCTGTGCGATTGGTTGCTTATGTTAAAAACAACCATACTCCTCTTAAATGATTGTGCTGTGATTGGCATCTGGGAAATGACAGGTATACAGAGGTTGGTTGGTCAAGACTGAGACAGTTCATTCCCTCTTCCTCTTTCTTTCCTCTGCCTACTTCACCACCACTTCTGTCACCTCTGTGACTGGTGTATGTGTATGCACTCATGGCCAGAGGTCAGCAGCCTTGGCTGTTACTGATCAGAAGCTGTCTACCTTGGGTTTTGTTTGTTTTTCCGAATAGGGTCTTAACTACGTAGCCTTGACTGGCCTAGAGCTCTATATAGACCAGGCTACCTCAGAAAGATCTGCCTGCCTTTGCCTTCTAAGTGCTGGGATTAAAGGTGTGTGCGCACTGTCATGCCTAACTTTTTTGTCTTTTAAGTGTGTGTGGACATGCACCTGTATGTGTGTGTGTCTGTCTGTCTCAGTGCATAATATATGCTGTGTGCATGTGGAGGCCAGAAGAGGACATTGAAATCCCCTGGAGTTAGAGTTACAGGTGGTTGTGAGCCACACAACCAATTGTGCTGGGAACTGAACTTATGTCCTCTGGAAGACCAGTAAGTACTCTTAACTGTTGAGTTCTCTCTCTAGCCCCCCTCCTTCCTTCCTCCCTTCCTTCCTCCCTCCCTTCCTTCCTCCCTCCCTCCCTTCCTTTCTTTTGCCTATCTATCTATCTATCTATCTATCTATCTATCTATCTATCTATCTATCCATCCATATATCTATGTATCTGTCCATCTATGTATCTATGTATGTATCTGTGTATGTATATATGCATGTATGTATGTATGTATGTATGTATGTATGTATCTATCATCTATCTATCTATCTATCTATCTATCTATCTATCTATCTATCTATCTATGTATCTGTCCATCTATATATCTATGTATCTGTCCATCTATGTATCTATGTATGTATCTGTGTGTGTGTGTGTGTGTATGTATGTATGTATGTATGTATGTATCTATCTATCTATGTATCTATCTATCTATCTAGTACGTGTGCACTGGATCTTCCTGAAAGTGGGGTTAGAGGTGGCTATCAGCCACCCAGTGTGGATGCTAAGAACTAAACTAGGGTCCTCTGGAAGAGCAGTATCTGCCCTTAGTGACCATCCCCAAGATAAGAGAGACAGGGTCTCTTGAAGGCCTGGAACTTGATTAGGCTAGGGTGGCTGGTCATTGGGTTCCCAGACGCCTCTTGTCCCTCCCCATATTGGGGTTACAAGCATGCATTATAATGCCTGGTTTTTCACATGGCTGTTGGGATCTAACTCAGGTCCTTGTACTTGGGTGGCAAGTGCTTTACCGAAACTGTCTCTCCAGTCACTATTGTGCTGTTTTCTATGGTAGACGCTCTGCATACCTGCAGTTAGGACAGGAACGCACTGTAATCAGGCACTGGGCCATTGCTCTGCCCGCAGACTGCTGCTCCGTTTTCAGTTGTAATGTAATGCCCACACCCTGGGTGGATTTTTAAAAAAGTTTACTGAGCTCACAGTTTCAGGAGATGAGGAGTCTGTGTCTGGTGGCTTGCCTACAGAGTCCTCTGGTTGCCCAAGGCGTCACAAGGCAGGAGGGGGATGTGTGCCTGTGCGTGTGTGCATACTTGACCTCTCTCCCTCTTGTAAGGGCCTCCTCCATCATTCCCTTAGGAGAGCTCCATTGTGATGCTTTTCTCTAATCCAACTCACTTTGTAGTAACTCCAGCTTCAAACACTACAGTTGGATTAAGTTTCTGCACTCTTGTACCCCACAATGGGGATGAAGAGCTGCTGAAGAAATAGCTTTATACCAAATTTAAATTCTGGACAAATTGAAAACAAATTTAAATTTGTTTTTCCTCCTCCCAGGCTATTTACGCCAGTGTTCTTCCTGGAGAATTGATGAGAGGCTACATGACTCAGTTTCCCACCTTCCCAAGCTGGCTGGGAAAGCACTCATCCATGGGCAAACATGATCGGATTGTTCAGGACCTAGCCTTGCACATGAGTCTTAGGTAAGCAGCGCCAATGCCACTGCTGTCATTTTGTTGGTAGGTACATTAGCCGTTACCCCATACACACAGCATGGGCTTGAAGATGGTTTTTAGTTTTGACTTGGTTGTTCATCAGCTAGATAATCCTGGGTAAGTTCCTGCCATTTGGCCTGAGTTCTGTCCTCTGTTATCAGCATGAAGGTTTAGAGACCGCCAGATGGGAGCTGTCTCATGATTGGAGAGTTTATGCATCTGAGGTCTGCTTTGTTTGTTGTACTACAAGTGTGCCTGTGTTTAATGGGATGACTTTGCTGCTTCACAATAGCTCAGAATAGTTAACACGAGAAACTGAAGTGTTCATAAAGGAATGAGTTAGTTATTACTTGTTTTACCAGAAGGCTGACCTCGTCATCTGAGATTGGGAACACAGGTTCTCAGATAATGAAAGTGAATCCATTTGGAAGTGTTTAAAGAAGTTCAAAAGCACTTGAGTTTGTCAGTTTGTTAAAGTTTATAAATTTTTTTTTTTTTTTTTTTTGGTTTTTCGAGACAGGGTTTCTCTGTTTAACAGCTCTGGCTGTCCTGGACTCGCTTTGTAGACCAGGCTGGCCTCGAACTCGCAAAGATCCGCCTGCCTCTGCCTCCCAAGTGCTGGGATTAAAGGCGTGCGCCACCACCGCCCGGCAAGTTTATAAATTTTTAACACGTGAAGGATCTACTTATAACCATGAAAGCTATTTACTCCTGTTTCCATTTCTGGGCTCCAGAATGTCACCGTTTGCTCCAGATCTATCCTGGTCACTAGGTAGAGAAAGCTGAAGGGTTCCTGTCCTATGAAATTCTAGTTCCCGCTAATGTCCCTCTTCCTAGCTCTTAGCTGCAATCTTTTGTCCCACCCTTAGAATGGCTTAAAACACCACACATGTATTGTCTCTGAGGGGTTAATCTAGGTGGGTGCAGGGTCATGACCAGTTCGCTATAAAGTGGAGGCTGCCATGCTAGTCACAGAGCAGGGTCAGCACTGCTCTGTGGCACAGGGGATGGAGGAGTCACCAGGGTATGTTGGGCTTGCTAAGTGTCACTTCCACACCCGGGTTGTGCTTTTCAAGCTTAACGTATCCAGACATAAAATTGCCAGGCTTGAGCCGGGCGGTGGTGGTGCACGCCTTTAATCCCAGCACTTGGGAGGCAGAGGCAGGCGGATCTTTGTGAGTTTGAGGCCAGCCTGGTCTACAAAGCGAGTCCAGGACAGCCAGAGATATTCAGAGAAACCCTGTCTCGAAAAACCAAAAAAAAAAAAAAAAAATTGCCAGGCTTGAAACCAGAAGCAATGTAAAAATTTAGAATGGTGGCATTAGAAATATTATTTTGCAGCTGGGCGTAGTGGGGCTTGCCTTTAATCCCAGCACTTGGGAGGCAGAGGCAAATGTATCTTTATGAGTTCAAGGTCAGCCTGGTCTACAAAGTGAGTCCAGGACAGCAGGGGCTACACAAAGAAACCCTGTCTCGAAAAACCAAAAAAAAAAAAAAAAAAAAGTATTTAGGAAAGAAGTCATTTGTTTTTTATTTTGGTTTGTTTGGTTTGTTTGGTTTTTTGGCATCCTCTGGAGTGCTGGAATTACAGGGATGTGCCACCAGGAAGTTATTCATTCTCAGCAACCCAGAGCCTGCTTTCTGCTTCCTCTGGGTGACATAGACCATTTTCCAGCTGTTCAGGCACATCTCTGCGTGTTCTTGGATTTAGGGAAAACCTGCCCTAGACAGAAAGGAATAGAGTATAGCTAGGCATGAGGATGTACAAGGGAGGCATTTATGTACAATTTTGTCCATTGTAGTCAGAGACCAAAAGGTGTAAAACACTCACGAATGCAGGAGCAGCTCATGACAAAGGAGGCCTCGCTGCTGTCTCCTGGGGCCTTTCCTATTTTGGGACTGGGAAAGATGTATCGAAATGACTATGGAAGGGTGAACACAAAGACATGATTGCTGGGTTGCTGGACTGAGATGAAAGTAGACCTGTGACTGCATTGTTTCCAGGCACAGCCGGGAGGAGTGTGACTGTCCTGCCAGGTGTCCTTCTGAACACTTGGATCGCAGTTCAGGGCACATGCACACGTGCAGACCCAATTTACAAGTTCTGATTTATTGGTTGTTAACAATGCTCATTGAAATTAGACATTTTTGTTTGTTTGTTTTTTTGTTGTGACATTTTTACTGTGTAACCTTGTATGGCTGGAGCTCTCTGTGTAGACCCAACTAACCTTGAAACTAACAGATTTTTCCGCCTCTTCTTCCAGAGCACTGGGATTAAGGGCATGCACCACCATAACTGGCTAAAAACTTTTCATGCTATTTCAGTCCATTGATTGGCATGGATGTGTCTGTTCAGTGACTCCCTTTGGAGTCAGTGTTCGTCTAGTGGTTAAAAACGGATGCTCTTTGTACAGTGCGTGCCAGAGTGCTTGTGGAGGTCAGAGGCACAGGGGCCTCTCTTTCCACTCAGGATGGGGATCTCCTGACATTTGTGTGGCAGCACCTTTACCCACGGAGCCATCTAGCTGTCCTAAGGACAAAATACTGTTCATTAAAAGGACCTGTGAAATAACTGACACATTATAAAATAAATGTTTAAAAGATAAAAACCTCGAACTGTGCCTCATTCACTGGTGTTGGTAATCTAATGTGAGGAGTTGGAGATAGGGTGCCATTGACATGACTTGAAACGTAAAGATTTACTCCCTTCTGTTTCAGAACTCACTCCAGCAAAAGGACAGTGAACATGGATTACCTGTCACACATCCGAGACGCACTTGTACACCCCTTGGCTTCACAAGGGGTGGAAGGAGTTCAGCATGTTGTCACACTTATGGACACGTATTATTTGATGAAAGAAGACTTTGAGAACATCATGGAAGTCAGCAGCTGGGGGGGCAAGCCCAGCCCCTTTTCCAGGCTGGATCCCAAGGTAAGGTGTGCTGCCTACTGTCCATGGCCACTCGGTAATGACAATGCTGTCCTAGCAGTGCCTCAGGGATGTTGTACTTGCTTTAGATGCTTTGTTTAGTTGCTTTGTTCCTCCTCCTCCTCCTGGCCTGTGCTTTCCAGACACAGTATTTTAGGATCGTGGTCAGAGAAGGTTGCAGGATTCCATGCCACAGTTTGTATTTTTATCTTGACCTCAAGTTGAGTGAAAAAGCAAGAGGGCAAGTGTGAGGTGCAGGTATGTTCTCGGCGGATAGTGGAGTGAGCCTGAGGGTAAGTGTGGGGTGAGGAAGGTGAGATTTTTATAATTTTTTCTTTTACTTTTCCCTTCCCTTCCTTCTCCTTTTCCCCTCTCTTTCCTCCTTCCCCACCCCCCTTCTTCTCTTTCCCCTTCTCCTTCACCTCTTCTGCCCTTTACCTTCCTTTCCCTTCTTTTTCTCCTTCTTTTCCTTCTCATTTAGTACAGACTGGCTTCGAACTTGCTGTGTAGACTGACCTTGAACTCCTAATCCTCTGGCCTTTATTTTCCAGATTCTGGGATTGTAGGCATCTACACAGCTTCCTTTCGTAGTCTGTCTGCTGACCCAGTGTTTGCTGCCCTGGTACTTGTCCATGAGGACACTGTCTCTCTGTTTGTGTAGTGAGCATGAGAACACTAGTGATGGATGGATATGAACATGTGCTAATAGCTCCCTCTTCTACCCACTTATGGATACAGTTTTAGAAGACACTGTCTTTGACTTGTCCTCTCTAGATTTTCACCTGGCTTAATGGCATCAGTTCCTGTTAGAATAGGCATCCATTGTTGGGATGTGGACTGTGAAGTTAAGGTTATTAAAAGTTACTTAGTACTCTGAAGCAACCACTCTTACCATAGTAAAGATGGATTGGTTTTCTTTTCCCAGAACTAGAAATGGAGCCTAGTACCTTCTGCATAAGCAGACACTTACGCTACCGCTGTGGTTTCTCTCCAGTTCCTTTTAAGCTTTTTGAGACAGGGTCTCAAAAGTTGCCCAGGCTGCCCTTCACCATGTTGTGTAAAGCCCGGGCTATCATCAAGAACCTGTATTCTACCTTAGACTCTTCAAGTTGCTGGGATTATAGGCAGGTCTGCCAATTGCCATGGGTGGTGGCGAAGACCAACTGGAATCTCAGAGTGAGGTCTTTTTGACTTACTTATTGATTCACAGACTAACCACTGATTCTTTTTTGTTTTGTTTTTCAAGACAGGGTTTCTCTGTGTAGCCCTTGGCTGTCCTGGAACTCACTTGCTCTGTAGACCAGGCTGGCCTTGAACTCAGAGATCCACCTGCCACTGCCAGGCTTAACCAATTATTCTTAGTCTTTTTTTTTTTAAGTTGTGGGCTCAAAATTCTCAAATACATAAAATAAAAATAAATGTGATGTAGCTCAGTGGTAGTGGGGTTGCTTAGCATGCACAAGGGTTACACGCCATCTCTAGTAACACATACACAGAACGTCTCTGGAGCAGAATTAAGATCCTTCCCTTTCCAGTATGTATGTAACTAGTTTGCAAATAGTTTAAAGGGATTTCCCAGGTTTCTCGAAACGTCAAGTGAACTGACGTTAAAGCATCGTCCAGCACTCAGCGTGACCTCTTTCCTCTAACTTTAGGTGAAAGCTGCCTTCACAAGAGCTTACAATAAGGAGGCCCACCTGACCCCATACTCACTTCAGGTAGTAAAGACATCGAGACCCAGCACCGGCTCAGTGCTGGATTCTGAATACAGTGAAGAGTTCCAGGACGAGGACACTGAGCAGGATGCAATAGAGACTGATGCCATGATCAAGGTAGGGTGTCCACTGGGCAGGAGCATAGAAGGAGATGATCCTTTCTTCTGTGCAACGTGCCTGTGATAATTTGCCTGCTGCAGGTAGCAGGCTAATAAGCTGGAAATACAATTGTCTTGTTCATTGTAATTGAAGGTGATGGGATAGGTTTCATTTTTATAAAGTGAATTTATAGTAATGAAAGAGCCAAACAGCAAGAAAATAGTCCATCCTAGTGATGGACATAGGCTCTATGAGAAGAGTGTGTGGTGCGAATGTGCACATGTGCATGTTCGCTTGAGCACGTGGAGCCTAGCGTTCAGGTGTCTTCCTCTATTTCTGTCTACCTTAGCTTTTGAGACAGGGTCTCTCACTGAACCTGCCTGTGAGTCCCTCAGGACTCCCTGTGTGTCCACCTCCCTCACGTTGAGGTGGTACATGTGTGCTGCTGTTATGCCGTGCTTCTGTGTGGCTGTGGAGGATCTGAGCTTAGGTCTGGAAGCTCATGCAGCAAGTACTTCACCAACCTAGTCCTCCCCCAGCCCCGGAAGGGTGCTGTCACACTCGCTTGGTTATTACTGCATGCTTTCATGCCACAAATGCATTTTTTTTTTTTTTTGGTTTTTCGAGACAGGGTTTCTCTGAATATCTCTGGCTGTCCTGGACTCACTTTGTAGACCAGGCTGGCCTCGAACTCACAAAGATCCGCCTGCCTCTGCCTCCCAAGTGCTGGGATTAAAGGCGTGCGCCACCACCGCCCGGCCACAAATGCATTTTTATAGCATAAACAGAAAGACATTTTAAACAAGCCCGTTGTTCACTTCTGTTTCTAGTGTTTTGCTATAGCCATTGAATTGCCTATAAAAATTTCTCAGAGTAAAACTTGTTACTTTGCCTTTTGCTGGTAATGATTAGATTGAGGCATGGACTCAGCCTTCTGCTCACAGCTGCCCAAGGCAGCAGGTGCAGCCTCCCCCACCTTCGCTGTGTGGCACTTTTTTTTTTTTTCTTTTAAGACAGTTTCTCTGTGTATCCTTGGCTGTCCTGGATTCAGTTAGAGACCAGGTTGGCCTTGAACTCACAGAGATCCACCTGCCTCTGCCTCCCGAGTGCTGGGATTAAAGGTGTGGGACACCACGCCCGGCAATTACAGACAGCTGTGAACTGCCATGTGGGTGCTGGGATTTGAACCGGGGATCCTTTGGAAGAGCAGCCAGTGCTCTTAACCACTGAGCTCTTTCTCCAGCCCCTGTGTGGCACTTGTTATTCCTCTTGAGTGGCATGTCTGTTGCAATAGAGGCCTTTTGTAGTTGAATTGGTTCCCTTTCTCCTCTTCCTCTTCACAAAATGGGTGTGTTTAGAACCCCATGAGAGACTAAAATAAAGTCCATCTTGTAGACATTACCATGTTTGTAAGCCCACCTTCTGGCTTCTCTAAGTACACTATGTTCTGAATCCAGGAACCTGCCTCATGTGGGGTCACCTTAGCTCTAGACCTGAGTGTATTTTCTCTCTGCTGTAACTTTTAGGGCTGTGAGTAGCTTGCTTGTTGCTTCTCAGAGGCAGCAGTAGATACTGTGACCACGCTTTTCTAATTAAATTATAAAGACTATTATGTTGTCATAGCATTTATTCATTAGTCACTGTTTTTGCATCTCTCCTCCAGCAGAAAAAGACAAGATCTTCAAAGCCTTCAAAACCAGAAAAAGATAAGGAGTCCAAAAAAGGAAAAGGAAAAAGTTGGAAGAAATGAAACCACTGTTTACACCAGTAACGCTTTTAACTTACCCTCTCGACTAGTCCAGCTGGTCTAGAGACCAAAGCCTCACCCTTTGCCAGAGTAACCAGTTATGTGTAGCATAGTGGGGTGGCCTGGTGGTCCCATTATGAAGGACGGTACAGCTAGAAGGTCTAACTGGCCAGCTCTCACGCACCTCTTATAGAGGTGGACAGGACTGCTCCAGTCCTGCACTGTATCTGCCAACCAAATTAGATTGCTGGAATTCAGAGTGACTGTGTGGAATCAAAACTCGAAACCACACAGGCTTTGGAGTCAGATTTTTAATTAACCATAGCAAGTCTGGGCGCAGTGGGACAGGCATCTTGTAGCTTAAGTTCATCCTAATGGCCTTTAGAGGACCAGTGCTGATTTTTTTTTTTTTTTAACACAGCAGTTCTTACTTTATGGTGAAGTTCTGTAAATAAACCTTAATACAAAGCAGCCACCACCTGAAGCTGAGTATTCTTGGTCTATTGTCAGGAGTCTTGCAAAGTGTGCATCAGGGATCCAATGTTCATGTAGTGCATGGACATTCTTAAGGTTGTCATCTGTACAGCAGAATATCATGTTGGTATATTACTTTTCCTACTAATTTGGTTGGATTAAAATGCTCAGTATTCCTTACTAACTCTGTGAATTACAGTTCTGCAGGTGAAGGGTCAGAGCCCAAGTTCCCAGCGTCCCTTCGCACTGACCACATTGCCACTGTAGGCAGTCTCAGAGAGGCCTCCAGGCTAGTCAGGGTGTGCAGACATGGGGCTACACATTCCTGCCCTCCTTCAGTCTCAGCCATCAGGTTAAAACCTGTAGAATCTAGGTCAGTCCAGATTCACAGGCTCATTCTGGCCGGGAGATGCTGTCCTGTGATGGAGTCCATAAGCCCCAGTGGAATTTCAGATTGTATCTGGAACTGTGGTTGTTGCAGGACCGTGGGTGGAACCTGGCCCTGAAGTGTTTAGCTCTTATTAAATCAGAAAGTGCTTAGAGGTCTATGCTGCCTCTGGGGGTATATGCCAAAAAGAATATGAAGTAAGGACCATGCCTTTGAGGGCTCATGCCCTTGGTTGGGAGAGGAGACAAAGTCCTGGAGACATTGAAGGTTATTAACCAGTGTGAATGATGTATTTCATGGAGATCAGTTCATTATGGAAATAAAATACTGCCTAAAGTGTGAGCCTGCTGCGTCTCTCCCTCTTTTCTGTGTTGAAACGTGACTACAAACTGATTCTTTTTTGTGATTGCTGCAGTGCAGGCTTCCTCACTCACAGGGTATAGGATGGTTTTCAAGTGCTTATTCTTCTATTCCTGTTACTTTTGGACATGCACGTCATGCCTCCTTCAGTTGGATATTCAGGAAGGGCCTGGTAATGTTTGCTTTCAGAACAAAACATAGTGTCTACTTACTTAATATTTATGATTTAAATTATGAATGCTGTGAACAAGCTGTAAAAAATAAATTTTAGAAACTATACATATGCTTTTTAATACAGGATAGTAATGGAAGCCTGAGGTAAAGGATGCAGATTAAAGGAAGGTGGGGGTGAGTGCAGTTTGGTTGCTTAAGCAGAGGACTTCAACATCTGAATTGGGGTTGAATCTCCTAGCAGTTCCTGAAGTGGCCTGTGGTGCCCAAGGGCTTGCTCTGAGCACTCTGTGGAGAGCACAAAGTCGTGGCCACTCAGATAGCTGTCTCTCACAACTCCCCTAGCTCCTTTTGATAAATTTTGGCAGAACTGCAATACCTTTCTTGGTAACCTCTTGAAGTTATAATTGAGTAGACTTAATGTACACTAGATGAGCATCTTGCTGTAGTTCTGGAATGAGTGTGCTCACACATGAAAGCTGAGGCTTGTAAATCACAGAATGAACGTGTTTGTCTGCAAAGACGCCAGGTGCTTGTGAACGCTCCTCCAGTGTGAGGAGGCGGCCAGAGGCTGGGTTTGCATTAAGTTGTGCTGCTTAGTGAGGCCAGGGCCTCTGTGAGCCCCCAAGATGACAGGTGCATGCAGCAGAGGGCAGGAAGGAGGACGCTCAGATGCCAGAGAACATCTCGGCACCTTGGTGCCACGCTGCTTGTTACTGTATATAAGGACGGATCACCTGATGTGGTTGACTCCCATGTCTGTCATGGCAAGGAAGTGTATACTGAGGTTGTAGGAAAAGTACAGACTTCTTGCAAGTGAGCGCGGCACGTGCAGCATGACAAAGACTGCCACCGCTCCAGGAAGATGACAGGCAATGTTCTCAGGGGCAGCCAAGTGACTAGTGCAGCAAGAATACTGTAGTGTGCCACACAGTGAGCAGACACACACTAAGTTTACTCAGGCTTTTTTTTTTTGGTGTGGGGGAGATAGGGTTTCTTTGTGTAACAGCCAGACTCACTGTAGACGAGGCTGGTCTTGAACTCAGAGATCCACCAGGCTCTGCCTCCCGAGTGCTGGAATTAAAGCGTGTGCCACCACACAGGCTAAGTTTACTCATTTTAAAAGATGACTATCTGGTGTTTTGGTTCAAGGGACAGACTGCTTTATGCACTTGTAATTTCAGACTCTGTGCAGTGTTCTAAGTCTGTTCTAGCCAGATGGTAGGTACAAGGCTTCCAAGCCACCTCCTTCATTGCTTTCGCTGTATCCAAATCCAGGAAAACATTACAAGTATCTAGTCAACAAATTTATTTTAAAGGAGATAATTACATATAAAAGTTATTAAAAACAGGGTATTTACAATTCATAGACTATTGAAGAGCACACACAGATGCAGGACTTGGAAGAGGAAACATACAGAGGTCGGTAGCAGCAGGTTTTGTCACTGCAGACGCTGGACATGCTAGCCTGCTCCATTTCTCTGTATCCAGGGAGGATCATCCTTTAAGTCTACCAGGGGTGGACACAGCCTCTGAGGGAAGACACCGTCCACTCAGGAGCACGTCTAAGAAGGGTCTCACGTAGTGGCCTGCCTGGAAGTAAAGCTGAATTCCCGCGCATTCCTTGGACTTCGGTCGGTCAGCACTGAGCTTCCCGACCAGAGCTGCATGGCATGCTGCTGAGACGTTAACTGCAGAGCAGCCAGAGAAGTGATAAAGCCACCTTACTGTGGGTGTGAACATCCCGAGGGTGCTTGGCAGGCTGGAGAGAGCATGTTGTTCCTGAAATTAAGCAAAGGTTCCTTCTCTGAAGGACGCCGGGAGCCATAGCTTCAGCAGGGCTGACTGTGGAAGGAGATAACACCATGAGAGTGCATAATCCCACCTCACTGAAGACATGGCTTCCAGGAGCTCAGATGTGTCATGGTTTAGGTTTCTATGTTGTATAACATACATTGACACAGGGCAGGATTTGGAGAGAGCCTGGGAGCTTTATTAACAGGGATCTACTTTTAGAAGTAGCAGAGATAAACATTTGTCTTCCCAGAGATAGAGGTGTAAACTTGGAGCAAAATACAGTAAGCAACTAACTGCCCAGAGGCTTTGGAAAGCAACCAGAAGCAGGCAGTAACTGGGGGGTACCATCTTTTAAAAGAGAAACCTGTAGGGTTAGATTTAGGGCCCACCCTGTGTGTGCACCTGAGGGTAGGTAAGTCCATGAGGCAGGGGATGGCTAGAAACCATGTCATGATGAGGTGAGTTTATCCCCTGAATAAAAGTTGATTTTAGCATTCAAAAATCAGTATAATCTCCTAAATGGAATAAAGGGAGAAACTTTTACTATCACCACACAATTCACTTAACAAAATTCAATGTTCAGAAAACTAAGAAAAAAACTATATTGGAGGCCTGTGTGGGGTGGGAGATGCTGTCCTAACACAGTGAGGCACGGTGTTTCAAGCCTGTAATCCCAGGACTTGGGAGCAGAGGCAGGAGGATCTCTGCAAGTTGAAGGCCAGCCTGGTCTACAGTAAAACCTGTTTCAAAACCTGTGAGATGGCTCATTGAGCAAAGGGGCCCTGATGACCTCAGTTTGGTATTTTTGTGCCTTGGAAAGATAGCAAGAAAGTGAAAAAGCCCACAGAGAAAATATTTGCAAATAATATAAAACTTGCATCCAGTTATATATTATAGAGTCAACTCTTATAGCTTCAAAGAGGAAATCCCATTCTAAAGCTGGGCTGAGAACTTTGAGAAATGCACAAATGGCCCACAAGCACACACAAAGATGTGCAACAGAACACCCATGCAGCAGGAAGCAGGTGGCATGCTGCTTCACACTTGCTGAACCAAAAAGACAGGCGTGGGGAAGGAGCCTGTGCACACTGCTGGCATAAGGTACTGCAGCCTTGGAACAGTCCCACGGTCCAAGAACAGCAGCAATGCCGACGAGGCTGCGAGGCAAAGCAGCAGAGCAGAGAAGCAGGCTGGGGATGGCTGTGCAGCCACGGCCCAGAACTCTACTCTAACCAGGTTAGCTTTAAGATGGTCCGTCAGGGATGATCACTCCCCGTTTAGTAAAAGGTCTTGATTTTTAGCAGGAATCTAGAATCTATACGTCTCTGCTTCCTTTGGAGTATGTGTGGCCATATGAGCAAGAATCTTGTCACTGGAATGAGGTAGGAGGAATAGTGTGCAGCTTTGTGTTACCAGAGTGAGACTTAGGAAAAGCTGAGATTTCAAAATCTCTGGAAGTCAAACTGTACAGTAAATAGTCAACTGAAGAGCTCCCATCTAAAGAAAGCTGCCTCAGGTGGAGCCGGCAGGGGTGGGAAGGGCACTGGGATGGAGATGTAACGAAGTAATAAATAAACATAAAAAAAAGCTGCCTCTAGTTTTAAAGGGGCTGATTAAAGTGAACCCCACGTAGTTTGATAACATATATACCAGCTAGATTTCATGATGCTGCTTAGCTAAATGACCTTTGCCACTTGGGAAACCATATTACCTGCATCTGAACGTTTAAATAAAGTTTGTCAAGACCGTTGAACTTTGACAATCATATGTTACACAAAAAGAGAGTCGATACCAATATGAAGAACTGTGTGTGGATGCTGGCCTTCTGGGCCTGGAAGGGGAGTGCTCGGTGGCCTCACCTGGGCCTGCTGCTCACTGTTCCGTCTCTGACCGTAGATACTGGGTGCAGTCTGAAATTTTTTTCAGTTGACTGGAGTTTAATCTTTCTGAACACATGGGACACATACTTTCACTGTTTAGCAAGCTGTTTGGGGGGGGGGATAAATGCAGAATAAATTAAATATATAACATGTCTATCTTTGGGTTAAGCTAATGGGAAAATAAGGCGCCTTCTTCCTACACCTCTTAACATGTCCATCCATGGAAGAGTGACAAGGACTCGATGTCATCCAAGGTCCTCTGAGGGAGAATGCTCTCAGAAGTCACACAAGGTTCTCCCAGGAAGACAAATTTGGGTCCCTCAAGGGTCTTTAGGAATCTGCAGTGAGGAGCCCGCAAAGAGGAGGACTGGAGAACATGAGGCCTGTCTTTGGACCCCTGTGAGACTGGGGAAAGGGGACACACTTACGTCTTGAATTCTGAGTATAGCGCAGGGAAGCCACAGTGTGGGCACATTGTCCAGTCATCTTTCAACATGTGGCGGCCCTGAAAACGTTTAAGGGTAAAGTTTGTTAGAAACACCGAGCAACCACAGCCCAAGACGCGCCTCTGCTTTAGGACACCATGGCTGCTCCATATAGATGCTGTCTGTCTAGAAGGATGCAGCCAAATGGCTACCACTGGTTTGCCTTAGCAGATTCATGTTTAAAGATGGACTAAGCTTCAAATTTTTACTTCAGTATGTGAATAATTTTCCTTCACAATAGTAGCTTATATTAGCCACGGGATGAACAAATTTGACATTTTAGTTTTCTGATAGTTCTTTTAGTTTCTGTGTTGGGGTGTGTGTGTGTAGGGGGGTTTGAGATGGTTTCTCTGTGTTGGGGTGTGTGGGGGGGGGGGGGGGAGTTTGAGACCGGGTTTCTCTGTGTATCCCTGGCTGTCCTGGAACTCACTCAGTAGACCAGACTGACCTCAAACTCCACTTGCTGGGATTAAAGGGGTGGGTGTACCACAACTGCCTGACCTGATAGTAGGTCTTAAAGGTAAAAGTAAATTACCAGTTATAAACACCACAGTATGCCAGGTGTGATCTCTCTTTGAGGTACAAAGGTAGCACAGGCAATTATTTCTACAAGGAGAAGCAGACCACACCATGTTGTGAAGCCAGGAAGTGGCAGTAGAGGCACGTGAGGTCATGACCCTCTGACTGCTGAGTGGCCTGAGAGGGCCCTCGCCTGGGTTCCTGTGTGCTCTGCACTGCACCTTTGGTGACTGCGGAATTTCAGCTGAATGTTTTGGAAAATGAGTTAGAAGATAAGTGTCAAAAGTGAAGAAAATGTTGGCACATCAAGTGTTCAAGTGAAAAGGGACATTATTACAGAGACACTTACCGTTGCAATGCAATAGGGAATGTTGTTTTTACAGCCTGGACAGAGAAGCTCACATTCTGGGAGAAGAAACTGGCAGAAGGGACAAGGGGTCGTGGCCTCTTCTGTCTCAGATGTATCCGGCCTCCTGGGGAAAGCAGCAGTGTCATTCACACATACGGCATGACTCCATGGAACGGGGACAGGGTGAGCACTGTCTGGAAAGAGCTAATTCTTCCCAGCGCGTTGGCAGCCAGGGCCCAGATCCCAGGAAGGAGGTCACTGGGGCCTGGCCAGGTCCAGCTGGTGTTCCCAAGCCGCTGGGACCTCCTCACTGTGTGGTGGGAGTGACCAGTGTGGGATTTTCCCTCTGCGTCTCCCTTCCAGGTAGTTGATGGTAAAGCCCACACAGTGCTGTTTTCACAGACCTTCCTGGGCCAGTGGGCATTTTGTCCAATATGGTGGCTGTGAGACACTTGTAGCTTTGGAGCACTTTAAGTGTATTTCAAAGGACTGAGTTTTAAATCTTAATTCCAGTTCAAAATTTAAGAGCCACCGGTGACTAGTGGGTGCCATTTTGGAGTACATAGCTACAGGCCATACTTGTTGTGTGGAAAGAGTGACGGGCTTCTCCAGACTCAGCCCTAATCAGCGGGTCACTAAGCTCTCTGTCCATCTTGCACTTGCTTTCCCCCATAGTTCCCTCGACCCTGGAAGCTTCCCTGGGTCAGACAGACATGGTCTGAAGGTACTTAGGCTGACCAACCTTTAGGAAAGGTGTGCTCATGTAGCCCTAACGGTTTCAGAGCTCTGCCATGGGACACCTCCTGTCATGATTAGCATTTGTGCTGCCTAGTTTTATGTCAACTTGATATCAGCTGGGGTCACTGGACAGGAGGGAGCCTCAATTGAGAAAATGCTTCACAAGAATAAGCTGTAGACAAACATGTAAGGTGTTTTCTTAAGTAGTGATTGATGGGAGAGGACCAAGCACATTTCTGGTTGGGGCCACCCCTGGGCAGTGGTCCTGGGTTCTGTAAGAAAGCATGCTGAGCAAGCCAGTAAGCAGCACTGTTGGGGCAGTGTTAAGCATTCTAAATGTTAATTAATTGGTCCTGCTTGCTGTCTCTTACATTGACTCTGATTGGTTAAATAAAATGCCGAGGCCTGAGATTGGGCAAAGACAAGAGAAAGGTGGGACTTCCTGGGATTAGAACAGGAAGCCTGCGCTTTAGACAGTGGATTAAAGCATTCCAGGTAGGAGCAGGAAGAAGAAGACATTCCAGCCAGGAGCAGGAAGAAGGGGAGGCACACCATGGGTTAGAAAAAAGAACCTCATTCCACATGGCCTGGAACATCGGCTAGTGTGGAGAATGGAGGTCCAAGGGGACGTATGTATATATGGGGTCATATTTGGGTAATAGACTTAAGAGCTAGCTTAGATGGGCCAAGATTGCTCAATTCAGGCCAAGGCTTTTTAAAAATCCATGTGGTCTCTGTGTGTTCTCATTTATAATGGCTGCTTAAAGATTAACAGCTGCCGAACCAATGAACAATAATCTAAATACTGGTTAAACAATTTAATAATTATTTCTACAAATGACACCCAACATAATTTAATTTTTTTTCAATACAGCACCCCTCCACGGCCTCTGCATCAGCTCCTGCCTCCAGGTTCCCACCCTGTTTGATACCCTGCCCTGACTTACTTCACTGATGGATATGGATATGGATATGGAGGTGTAAGCCAAATACATGCTTCCCCCTTGTTTGTGGTCACGGTGTTCCTTCATAGCAACAGCAACCCGCACTTGGATGGCACTGAACTTGCTTCTATGCTGCTTGTGTTTTGCTGGTTGGGTCAAGGGTCCCCTAGTCATAATGTCAGTACTGCATAGCTGCTAACTGGCTTTTCCTTTTGTAGATGCTCTTATGTTTTCTAGTTCTTTTATCTAGGATATAATGTCCCCACAAAAAGCCTGTTATGTGTCGAAGGCGTGCTCCCCAGGGTAGCCCTGGTTCAGAGAGGGCCTTTGGGAAGTGATGATCATGTAGGCTCTGCCTTTATCTATGGCTGGTCACTGGCAGAGTCAAAATCTGAATGCGAGGACTCTGCTTCCTGATGGCCATGAGAATTCTGCCATGTGCTCCCACCTCCCCACAGCTGTGGAAGGCCTGTGGCATAGCCTAGCAGAGCCTTTGAGGGACAGCAGGCCTCCCTGCTGCTCTCTGAAGCAAGGTCTTGCCTTCTCTGTCCAAAGTGCTCAGATGTGGAGGCTCTGCGGGCAGTGCTCTGTGTTAGCATGGAATTTTCACACCGAGAACAAATGTGATCTTGTTAATCTCTCTACGGCTATCCAAGAGCCATTTTCTCCCTGTCAAGACAGCATTGTTTACCCTGGACAGTAAGCTTCACAGGGAGGTGCCATACTGGAGCCTGTACTGTGGCTATACTGGACAGCAAAGTGAAGTTCTGGGGATGGTACCTTCCTGAATAAAAAGGTGGAGACCCGGTCACTTTTTATTCTCTCACTTCTTCCTGCCTTGAATGGAGATGTGATGTCTAGATGTGGGAGCTACACTGCAGCCTTGAGGGAGGAGGAGTTTGTGTGCTGTGCATGCCCACTGGGAAAGTCAAAGGATCTGTTTGTGTGGCATCAGGTCACAGACTCAGCAGGTGTGGGTGGCCTATGACTCACGTGAGTTCTGACTTAAGACAGTATTGGGGTTTCTGCTGCTTTTATCCCTTATATTATTAGGTACCTTTCTTACTGTGACAAAATATGGAACAAATCAACTGAAGGGAGGAAGCATTAATTTTGCCCTGTAGTTCAAAGGAATCTCACAATAGGAGTGTGGGTGGTAGCTAGAGAGCAGGGAGAGATGAACTCTCAGCTCACCTTCTCTTTTTTCCTTTTTCCTCAGCTTTGGACTCCTGCTTGCAATCAGGGTGAGTCTTCGCTCAGGTAGAAGTCTCTGGAATGCCCCTTATATACACACTCAAAGGTGTGTCCCCTAGGTGACTCTAAATTCAGTCAAGTTGATAGTAAAGGGGCCATCTCCCTTGCCTTCACCCAGTCCCCTTTAATGAAGCGCATGTAAATCAGAAGCTCCATCTAAAAAATACCCCTGAAGCTGTTATCAGAAAGTAGAAATGGGTGTGTCTGCTCACCTGACCATTGCCTCGATTTTCTTTTTGTACTTGGCATCAATTTTGTTGCGGTATTCGGGCCTCATCAGCATGGCTGCAAAGCTGAAGGCAGAGTTTTTCAGGCCTGCCCGGTGACACTCAATCACCGTAGATGTCAGGATAGGCACAATGTCTATAAGACACAAGGGAGCAGGACGCACATAGCTGAGAGCAATGCTAGTCTGGGCCACGCGAGATGTGTCCTCAAAACAAACCAAGAGAATAGGGTGGTGAATTATGACACATGGGTCAAACGTGGCCCCCTGAGGTTTGTGTGACCCATGAACTAAGAATGGTTTTTACATTTTTAAAACAATTGAAGGAAATATCAAAATATTTTGTGACATGTTAAAACTACGAGGTTCCAATTTCTGTGTTCCGAAATTCAAGTTCTATTAGAACTCAGTCCTACTCATTCATTTACATATTGGTGGTTAAATCGTGACAGATCAAATGGCTTAAGATGTTTAACATCTGGCTCTTTACAGCAAGTTTGTTGACGCCTGTTACATTGTGTGATGAAGTCTGTTCATTTAAGAATGTTATAATGACAGGTCTTCCAGGAAAAAAGGACCTTTCCCAGAAGCCATGTCCAGGACTTGGAGCCAGTATGTGATAATGTGATCTTGGACATGTTGCCTCCCTTTGCCATGGTTTGCTTTTCTGTAAAATAAAAACAGAAGCTACGTGTGCACATAAGTCCAGAGCCTGTTACCAGCACAGAGACCTTACATGCTTGCTATGAGGCTGCCTCTGGAGCCTTGACTTTGAGGAAGGTCCCCATTCCCCCGGCTGATGAGTGCCCTGAGGCACCCGTGTGTACTTGTGCTGGCTACTTGTTCCCTCTCAGTGGGAACATGCCAGGCAGGAGTTTCCTACCTGAATTCCCTGGGTTTGCCAATCTAATGCGTTCCTGGCATATACATTTCAGACTTGGTATCCCAAGTTGCTCTGGGGAAGTGGACTGACTCAGGGTTTGTGTGACTGTACCAGAGGGCACTCCAAGGCTTCTGTCTGCACTTGGTTTCTTTCAGGCATCTTGTTCTGCTGACTTTTCACTTTGGTATAACAGACTTCCGATGCTGCACTAGTATGCTCAGCCTTGTAGAGTTTCTGGGAGAAGTATCAAATTCTGGGGTGGTCTTAGGGACCACAGCCTACCACTTCCTGGAATTGTGGGGAGAAATGATCTAACAACACAGGGAACTGTGAACATTCCCAGTTGGGGAGTGTGCACATCAGCACCTGTCAGAGTGTGCATAGAGCTCTGTTGAGACAGTACTTACGAGATGGGAACTTGCTGATGTTGTTGGCCACACGGATGAGCATGCGTGCTCCCTTCATATGGTCTCCACTCTTCACATGAATCTGAAATAAATGATGTCTTTCATTCTCACAGCCTTATATTAGCTCCAATTCATGCTTTCTTTCCCCCAAACAACTCCTTGTTTGTGGCCCAGAACATGGCTGAGCTGAGATTTCCAAGGCTTGCCTGGAACCAGCCAATGGGGCTCTGCTTCCTATTTGCCCTTCAACAGCTGGCCCTTGGCACCATAGCTAAGCTCAGTATTGTATTCTGCCTTGGGCCACCCAAGGTAAACTCAGTTCCCTGGTCCATCTTTGGGTAAAAATATGTAAATTGGTCTTTATGGGGCTAACTAGTTGTCTGAGTTGTAGTGAGTCAGGGTCTAGATGGGAGAGAGGAGGCTTGTGAAAGGAAGTGAGTTCCACCTGTGCTGGGAAGGCCTAAAGTGAGGGCTATGAATGAGGTTTGGGAAGCAAGGAGGGCTGAGGTGGGAGGGGATGAAGCTGCAGTAGACAGACACCCAGTTACAAAGCCATAAAGATACTGTAACAATTTTGCATAAATTTCTTCAGCCTTGACAGTGTTTAACAGTTTTTTATTTTTTTGAGACAGGGTTTCTCTGTGTAGCCCTGGCTGTCCTGGATGGACTCACTTTGTAGACCAGGCTGGCCTTGAACTCGAAAAGATGAACCTGCCTCTGCCTCTCAAGTGCTGGGATTAAAGGCGTGCCCCACCACCACTGGGCGCTTTTAACAGTTTTTGTCTTTCTTCTTTTGTTGTTGTTGTTTTATTTTCAAGATTTCTTGGTGTAACCCTGGCTGTCCTGGACTTACTCTGTAGACCAGGCTGGCCTCGAACTCACAGAGATCCACCTGGCTCTGCCTCCTGAGTGCTGGGATTAAAGAGTGTGCATCACCATCACGCCTTGATTTTTTTTTTTTTTGATGCAGGGTCTCTCTATGTAGCCTTGGCTGGCCTGAAACTATGTAGACCAGGCTATCCTGGGATTCATAGAATTCCACCTGCCTCTGCCTCCCAAGTGCTAGGATTGAAAGTGTGAGGCACCACGCCCAGCCCAAGGGTTAAGGAGTTTTGATATCACCGTCACAAATCTAAGAAAGTCCTGGCAGTGCTCCCTGCTACATGGGAGACTGGCACATAGGGGCAGTCACGAGGGGGTTCTGCTGTGGAGAGGAGTGAAAGGCTGGCTTAGCACGGAAGAGATGGGCCAGGGGACCTGAGGGGGCAGCATGGAAGAGATGG
>CAJQZJ010009649.1:19757696-19792673 GCA_907164525.1 Lophiomys imhausi | reverse complement strand
GACCTGAGGGGGCAGCATGGAAGAGATGGGCCAGGGGACCTGAGGGGACCAGCGGTGCTTGGGCAGCTCTTCCCAGAACCTGCTCTTGCTTCTGCTTCATCTCCCACCATCTTGCTTTGAATCTCTCTCCACTTCTTGTGCCTGCATTTGGTGTGTATGCACTCCTGGGACACTGGCGTCCTGTCATATCTGAAGCTAGCAAACACCCCTCTGCCTCTCCAGCCTCCGACCCCCCAGACAGAGGAGGGTTCTCTGGGACCTGCCCAAAGGGAAGTGTGTTCCCAGGGCTGAATGTTGCAGTCTAAATACCTGCTCTTTATTACAGTGTTTTGGGCCTGAGTGATCTAAACATTAAAATGACAAAGTTAAAAAGTTCACTCTATCTGCTTCCACAGCCAGGTGAGGGGCCGCCATGCCGGTTTAGGACAAACACTATCAGTTCTGCCACTAGGAAGTTCAGCTGGACAGTGTTTATCTAGCTGGTAATTACAATTTAAATCCTTTGTAACTTGATTGTGTGATGGGCTGTCAAGGTAAATGAGCTAGCTGGGCTGGACAAACAACTGATTAGCGCCAACACAGGAAAAGGAATTTTGATATTACTGACATTTTTGGAAAAATATGTCAATTGCAGCTGTCTGCATCTTTACAAAGACCTAAGTGTGTGATGTACGTGTGTGTGGGGGGGGGGAGGGTTAGCGAGGCAGCTCAGCGGACTTGAATTCTGCTCCCAGGATCAATGTTGGGTGGATCATAATTGGTAACTCCAGCTCCAGGCGGATCTGATGACCCTGGTCCCTGTGGGCACCATACTCAATGTGCTCACGCACACACACACACAACTAAAACTAGTAAATAAATCTTAAACAGGACAGAGGAGCCAGGCATGCTGGTGCGTGCCTGTAATCCCCTGGTGAGGGGAGGCAGAGGCAGGAAGATGGCCACAATTTCAACACCAGCCTGGCTTACATGGTAAATTCCAGGCCAGCCAGGAATAAACAGCACGATTCTATTTTAAAGCAGACAATAACAAAACCAATAAAAAGAAAATCCAATGTGCAGGGTTCTTTTGGATGCAGCTCAGAGGTACAGTGCTTGTCTATTATGTGTGAGGCCCTGGGCTCAATCCCCATCTCCACACATACAGAAAATATAAAACAAAACAAAAGCAACCAAACAAAAAGCCTCCAAATACACAACTAGAAACAAACAAGCCAGCCTGGGCTACATAGGGAGACCCTGTCTCAAAACCAATAACAAAAACTAAAACATAGAAAAATCTGCTTCCATCTTTCCTCCTCTCCCTTGACTGGATATTGTGCCCAACCCCCTGCCTCAGGAAGCCACTGCTGCTAGTGTCTTCAGGCTTCTCCGTCACTACTGTAACATTTACCTTGGTTCTTTGGTATGTAAAGGACACCACACTGGAGTTGGCCTTTATGCTGCTTTTGCTACTTGAGAATATAGAGATACCAGAAATGGTTCTCAAACTTGAAGAAGCCCAGAGGGAAGCCCCAGTGTGTGAGCAGACCTGGCAAGTTAGAGCCCACCCTACTCCCTCCGGGCCTCACCTTCACGAGTATATAACTGTGCAGGATCATGAGGTTGGTAGCCATCTCCGAGGGGATTTTGATCTTCTGGGATTTAAGTTCTGCATACATACTGAAAAGAACATCATGTGCATTCCGATAGTTTCCTTGGAAAAAGAGCAAAGTGGTATTTATTGTAGAACACGAGAGACTCTCATCTCATAAGTAAGCTTGTTAATGTTACTAACAGCTTTTCTTTTTCTTTTTTTTTTTGGGGGGGGGGGGTTCAAGACAGGCTTTCTGTGTGTAACAGCCCTGGCTGTCTTGGAACTCACTTTGTAGATCAGGCTGGCCTCAAACTCAGAGATCCTCCTGCCTCTGTCTCCCAAGTGCTGGGATTAAAGGTATGTACCACCAGGCCAGGCTAGCTTTTCCTATTTTTGTTGATAGTAATAACAGCCAGTGAGTCACTCTGGGAAAAAAATGCTGATGTCTTAGAGGTTACTCCCAAAATGTGCAGAGTCCTTCAAGTTCAGCCTGCCCCTTAGGCCCATGGTAGAGTTCCCACACTCTTCTGCAGCCCTGTACTAATAATCAGCCTTCTTAAGCTTCGTCAAGATGTCAGGGTTTCCAAAACCTCATGCCTCACCCCAAGCCCAACACCTCCAGGTCACACCCCAGCTCTCCAAAGAGGATGGGTGTCACAGCTCAGCGGCAGAATTATCTAGTATGTGTGAGGTGCCATCCCTAGCACACAAAACTAGATGAGATTAACTGAGCTGAGGCTCAAAGCCCTGGTGGAGATGGCCTGCCACCTCCCAGCCCTTCTTGGCCCCCCAAGGCAGGCAGCAGCCTCACTGGAGCGCTGTCTCCTCGTCTCTGCTCTCTGGTCCTTCCCCCAAGCTCTTGTCCCCATCCTCTACTCTGCCTGCACCTTGCCTTTACGAGGCCCTGGTCCCTTCTGACCCTATTTCTCTCTCCAGTCTAGCACTTGTCACCCTGAATAACACCTCTGAACTCAATTTCCTTCTCTTCTTCTAATCATGAACCTCGAGGGCAGAACTCTGGCCCAGTTCTCTCTGGGTCCTGAGCTCAAGCCTGCATCTGAGAGACAGCAGGTGTCAGACCAACAGGAGCAGAGTGAGGTGTGACTTGTAGCCTGAGGCACACAGCTAGAGCTTGTTTCCAAACAAAACAAAACATACACAAGTGATGATGCCACACAGACTGTCTGACTTATTCAATGTTTACAGAGCATGCAAGTGATCAGAACTATTCTCAAGATTCTATAAGTAGTTCTTGTAGGAGTTAGATAAATTAGATTTAGGAAATATATAGGAGTTTCTGATACTGTCTCTGTAGGAGTTAGATAAATTAGATTTAGGAAATATATAGGAGTTTCTGATACTGTCTCTTAATTCGGGGCCTGAAGAGCATTATCAGCATGAAGTCAGCAAAAACAGGAAAGACTCAATAGACTGAAAAACAAGTTTGAAGTCAGGAAAAACAGGAAAGACTCAAGACTTGAAGAAACAAAGTATCTGGCCTGACATTGTTTTCAGCTGCTAAGTGGGCGGAGCCCAAATTAAGCTGAAACAGAGTTCCTCCTATTTGAGGACAGTGCGTGGAGCCCAGAGGAGAAGAGGCCCCTGATGCTAGAGAGCTCCAAGAGTCCTGCTGAAAAAAGGGCTGGCCATTGATGGCCAGCTCTCTCCCTGAAGCAGAAAGAAGCCGGTGAGCAAAGAAAGCCTGAGCAAGACACCAAAAGGCCAAGGACTAAACCCTGTGGCTCAGCTTTTGCCTAGAGGGGTTTGATCTGTCCGAACAGTGGCCTAAAAGAAATTGTGCCTGGCTTTAAGGACTGAGGCAGAGCAGCTGAGTTCCTGATTCAAAAAAAGTAAGTTGGCCTGCAGACGGCTGGGGTCTCCCACAGAGAAGAAAGCATGAAGCCTTATTTAAGGTGAGACTGCAATAACCAACTTACCCTGACGAACCTGCATCTGAGATCCAGAAAAAGGACTGCTAAGTGCGTTAAAGAATCTACAACAAAGACTGTATTCCTGACGACTGAGGACCTGCCCCAGAGACTGTATCATTCTAAAAGGTTATGAAAGTAGTTGTTATAATTATCAATAGGTTTAGTGGATAGGTTAAGGGGTTGTAGGATTTTATAGGATTAATAGTTAAGAAATTGTTGGTGTTTGTTATAAGTGAATTTAGTAATAAATAAGTGTTAAATAATAATTTAAAAGTTCGGTTACAAGTTCTGAAGGCTATGAAGAAGCAGGTCCATAATAAAACAATATAATATCCAACATCCCTTATATGTGAAGATGAAATGCACGCAATGGAAGGGAAATGCTATTTACTGGAGGTGCTGGAGAGGGGAGAGGAGCGGCCCTAGGGACAGGTGGTACATAGCTGCAGAGAAAAGTTGCTCAGTAAGAGCAGGCCTCAGCATGATGACTCCACGTTCCCTGAGACAGGGACAACCTTTCCTTTTCTGAATCCTAGAAAAGGCCATCTTCTTGGTCCTTTGGGGTCAGAGAAAGCCTAGGCTAGAAGACAGCTAGTCTTTTCTGGGCTTTATTCCATTACCTATTTGGGTAGAAAAAATGTATCAGGGAGCTCGTGCTGGAGAAGTAGCTTGGTGGTAAAACACTGTTCTGGCATGGGCTGGGTCCTGGCTTGAGGCAGTCAATGTTAGGGACATACCTGCAGACTGCTCTTCTCTGGCGATGATGATGGCAGTCCGGGAGGCTTCGCGGTACTGTCTCAGCGCCATGTACAAGCGGAACAGGTATTTGGCGTCCTGGTGCACAAACCATCAGTGAAATGTCATTTTCTTCATTAATGGAGTGGACAAAGACCAAACCTGGGCCTTTCAGTCATGATCACATTCAGCTCCCACAAACAGAAGTGACATTTAAAAAAACCCAGCGTATCGAATGTTTGCTTAGCTTAGTATATGCAGTTACTTATTCTACGTAGTTAGGAAACGTTAACTGGGAGAAATCCTCAGACCTACCCTATCCTAGTTTTGTCCATGGGACGCAAACACAAAGGGACAGAGTGAGGCGCAGGGCAGAGTCACCTGACTGCATTCTATCCCTGACCTGCCCCACACAGCCTCCACCTGATTCCAAACTGAGGCCATTTCACTCTGTACTTGGGGCTGCTTTCCAGGTTATTAAAATGAGTGGACACAATGGGAGGGGGTATGGGACAGCAAACAAGGGACTGTGTCTTTTGGCAAGTCACCAGAACCCCTCTAGGTCTCAGTAGGCTCCATCTGTAAGATAAGGGTGCCGGGGGCACCAGTGACTAGAGTCTGTCACCACAGATGGTTTTGCACATGAAGGCAAAGGGGTACAAAGGACTCTGGGGTACTTCCTAATGCATCACATCTGTCCTTGCTGGGATGGAGAAGGCTGATCTCCATAGCAGCCTGCTGGGACCATGGATTCTGACATACTCTCTTAGCTTCTGACCTTGTAGTGATTTATACTTATATTTAATATGACTTTATATTAAATCTACAGTATTTTTTTTTTGGTTTTTTCGAGACAGGGTTTCTCTGAATATCTCTGGCTGTCCTGGACTCACTTTGTAGACCAGGCTGGCCTCGAACTCACAAAGATCCGCCTGCCTCTGCCTCCCAAGTGCTAGGATTAAAGGCGTGCGCCACCACCGCCCGGCTAAATCTACAGTTTTTAAAATATGGATAAAACACTCATTTTTAGGGCTTAGTGCTAAGTCAACAGTTTCAATTAATTATTTTATACAATTTCTAGAATAAACAAAATTTAGAAAAATTGTGGGTGGGGAGGACTGTTATATCAGGGGGAGCAAGTTTTGGCCAGGTCCACTGTCAGTCCTAAAGAGTGGCATTCATGGCCCTCTGACATGTGACACTTCTAGAAGTCTGCCAAGTCATGACAGGTAAAGCAGGACAGAGGCATGACCACCCAGCAAGGCAGAACCCTGTACCTTCGGCATGCCGTCGCTCTCCCCCATCAGATGGTCTATCAGCTGATTGGTTAGCAGTTCATCTTTGGCCTGGCCCACCTGTTTCATAAGAGAGAAACCTCATCAACTTCTGTATCTGAAACTTAGCAGAGACAGGGAGTGAGGGCTGCGTAGAAGACGAAATAACTTTCTGCTAAGGAAATGGCATAAAAACCACCTAACAAGATCCACGTAAACAACTTGAAGGACAATTTAACCCAGAGTCCTTTTTCATTGGTTTGTAGTCTTCTTCAATAAAATTCCATCCTTAGAAGCTATAACTTTTCTTAGCTGCTTGTATCAAAATATGAAAGTATGATTTTTTTCTTTATATACAGAGAGAATTACTTCTTGGATATTTCAATAAAAGCATTAAGGGGCTGGAGAGATGGATCAGCAGTTAAGAAGCACTTGCTGTTCTTCCAGAGGACCCTAGTTTAATTCCTAGTTCCCACATCAGGCAGGTCACAACTGTCTTATAATTCTAGCTTCAGGGGATACAACACTTTCTTTTGGCTTCCATCCTCAGATGGTTCCTCCCCTTATACACACAAAATAAATCTTTACACAGGCTGGAGAGATGGCTCAGCAGTTAAGAGCACTGGCTGTCAGGTTCAGTTCCCAGCACCCACATGACAGCTCCCGACCATCTAAAACTCCAGTCCCAGGGGACCCAATGCCCCTTTCTGGCCTCCACAGGCACTGCATAAATGTGGTGCGCACACATATGTGCAGGCAAAACACCCATGCACATAAAATAAAAATAAATCTTAAACAGACCCACTATCACCAATACCACCACCAAAACCTCTCAGGCTTAGTGACTAACACACTCCTTGAGCAGCTCCCTCTCTGGAGCACACATGCTGGGTCTTATGCAGGTTGAGCATCCTAATCTTAAGAGTATGAACTGAAACTGTATGTGTGTGCAGGTGTGTACGTGTGTAGTGTATGTGCATGCGTGTATAAAAGCCAATGATGGTATCAGGTTTCTTCTATTGTTTTCCACTTACGTTTTAGAGACAGGGTCTCTCACTGAGCCCAAAGATGCCATCTCACCCAGGCTGCTGTCCCAAGCTCATGGGATCCACCTGTCTCACCCTCACCTGGGGTGGAGTTTCAGGCACATGTGGCCATGCTTGGCTTTCATGTGGGTGCTGGGAATCTGAACTTAGGTCCTTGTTTTCACAGCAAGGGCTTTTTACCAGAGTCACCTCTCTGGACCCTGAAAATGGGACTTGTTAAAGCATGAATGTGATGCTCGAAGTTTCCAATTTGGGAGCATTTCAGCTTCAGAATAACGGACCTTCCTGGCAAGCAGTATATCCTAGCAAGACAGCTGCACAGGTGTGGGCTTATGGGAAATGGAGTAGCACTTATCAAATTTAATACAAGCAAGTTCCACCCAAAGGAGGACCTGAGGGTCTTCTCTTTAAGACTCCGATAGGGTACCCTGATATGAAAGGATAGAACTTGTTTGCTTGAAAACAACTCAGGAGAGGGCGGGGATGTGAACAGAGTGCGTACTGACAGCATCAGCTTGGTGATGGCTACAGTGAGTTTGTTATACAGTTTGCTGGTCTTGTATACATTTGGAGATTTTGGTTTTAACACAGGGGTCTCATGCAGCCCAGGCTGGCCTTGAACTCAGTATGTAGCAGAGGATAATCCTGAATCTTTCTAGCTGCACCTGCTCGGATTACAGGCATGTGCCACCAAGCAGTGCTGGGGACTGAACCCAGGGCTTCCTGAATACACTGTACCAACTGAGTTACATTCCTGGCTACTAGAAGTCTTCAAATAATTAAAACAAACAGGGCTGGAGAGATGGCTCAGCCATAAAAGGCTAGGCTTACAACCAAAAATAATTAAAACAAACAAACAAACACCAAAGGAACTATTGGCATTCTTCAAAGTTTTAATTCTGAATTTACTTACAGTTTCAATCGCCATTTCTATTGCCACGTTATCTTCTGAGCTTGGGCATTTCAGGAAGTGCTTTAGTGCCTAAAATGAGAGATAGCAGTTAAAAATCATCAGGCTGTGTGGGCTGGGAAAACTAGCTTTTACACACAGACTGAATGTACGAGTGTCCTGAGCTCAGCCAGAGGTCTGCACAGCTTCTGTCTTTTGAGACACTGTCGCACTATGCAGCCCTGGCTGGCCTGGAACTCATTGTGCAGACCAGACTGAACCTCACAGAGAGCTGCCTGCCTCCGTCTCCTGAGTGCTGGGATTAAAGGTGCGTACCACCACCTTGACAGATCTATTTCAAAGCCTGGAATGTAGTTTTAAAAAAAATGAAAAGACCACAGAACCTTCTGAAGAACCTAGTTCTGATTTATGATAAAATGAAAAAGTAAAATGTGTTCTTTTCCATAGGAAGATTTAATTGTTTTAAATCATTTTTATTTTGCATGTGTTTCTTAGGACTGAACCCAGGGCCTCATGAATGCCAAGCAGATGCTTATGGCTGCACAACACCCCCAGCCTTTTCATTTAACATTTACTGACGTCTGCTTGAATGTGGAGGGCTGTGCTGGAGTCCTTGAAGAACAGCAGAAGGAGCCTGACATGGCCCCACTTTTTGTGTGAGATACAGTCTAACTGGGGAGGCTGGTGTGAGCTGGTAACGGTAGCAGGAGCCATCTGTTTTAATCATAATTGTCTTGATTCCTAAATACACATCTGTGAAGAAACTTAAAGACAAAGGGCTTATGAGGGAAGTTGGTTTTAGGTGTTCTGAGGAAGCAAAGATAGCTGGCTATGTTGGTAATGACATGAAGGCCACAGAGTGATAAAGGCAAGTAGAATGAACAAGCATCAGGTAGTCACTGAGGAAACAGATGAACGGTGAGGCAGGCAGGCAGGCTGCCGCAGAAACAGCTGGGGGCCATCCTGGGATGCCCAGGCTGGCTGGGCATCTGCCGCAGAAACAGCTGGAGGCCATCCTGGGATGCCCAGGCAGGCTGCTGCAGAAACAGCTGGGAGCCATCCTGGGATGCCCAGGCTGGCTGGGCATCTGCTGCAGAAACAGCTGGAGGCCATCCTGGGATGCCCAGGCTGGCTGGGCATCTGGTGCGGATTTAGCTTTTATGCCAGAGAAGGAGTTTGGACATCTTCTAAAAGGCCACAAATGGCAAACTAGTAGCCTGTGGATTCCATTCCCAGACATGTTTTCCTTGGCCAGTGAAGTATTATGCAAATTGGATCTGTATATTGAATTCGGGAGACAGACTTCTGTTTCTCTTGAAGGATCTTGTGATTGGGCCTCACTGGCTCAGCCCCCTGAATGGCAGCTGTTTGCCAGGGGTAAGCAGCACCCTGTTCCCCTCAGGGGGGATGCGCATGATCCAGCAATTACCTCAACCCCAATGTCTCTGGACATTGTACTCCATTCTTTAGGCAAATCAAGTTCTACTAGGGAAGAAAAAGGATGACAGAGAGAAACTAGAGACAGGGAACACAGTAAACTGTAACTGGAAGCAGGGAACCTGGCTTTGGGTTAGGTTGGTGGTACTTAATAAATGGGGCAGATGTGAGAGATTTTAGGGAGCCTGTGCATGTTTGCACGAGGCTCTGAGGGGTGAGGTGGGAGCTCACTGGTAGGTTTGTGTTTAGCCTGGCTTGACCTGCAGTGCCAACAGCAACAGAGCTGATGCTGAGATCTCAAGTCTCAGTGTCTGGGAGCATACTGGGAGTTAGACTATTTCCTACAGTCGTTCCTGTGGTGTCCAGGGCATTTTTCCTTGGCAAATACTGACCCGGGAATACTGGCCACACAGCAAGAAGAATTTTCCAGCCTGAAAGTGTCTCTTTTCTCCTTCAAAGTACAAGGCAATGCTCTGATAGTCTTCATTAGTTGTGTCTTCAGAACCTACAACAGATGTTCACTGAGTTAAATATCTGAGTAGAGCCTGATCTTCATTGCCAATCTAAAAGCAGTATCTAAGAGAAGCATCTAAAAGAGGAGGCTGGGCCAGTGATGTGGCTCAGTGAGGAAGAAGAGTGCACGCCGTGCCTGCCTGAGGACCTGAACGCGACCTGGAACTTACCCAAAAGTGGGAGGAGAGCCAACTCCACAAGGTTGTCCTCTGGCCTTCAAACACACATGGTGACATGTGCGTTCTCCTTCCCATGTCATAGAGTTGTGTGACCGCACACACATGTACATAAGACAGGCAACCAAACAACCAACCCTAAAGAATTCAGGAGACTAAAAGCCCTTCAGCATTGAACATCAATACTGCCATCTTGTTTATTTCCATCACAAAGCATATTTATTATAATTACTTCAAATATTAACAGTGTCCTGCCTCTGTTTCACTCAGAACACAAATCAGGAGAGGAAAGGACGAGGCTTGTGTGAGAATTCGGGCTATGATCTGCTTATTTCTTGAGAATTTATCATTCTCAGATTCTGAGTCTCATAGTCACAAATAGCAGAAACCACTGTGTGTGTGTGTGTGTGTGACCTTAACCATGACCCACGTAGGGCTTCAGAATAACCAGAAGCCAGTTAGACCCCAACACAAATGCAGCCTGGCGTGTGCTCCATTCATCTACCCATTCATTATTGGGCCTTATGATAAACTCAAGTTGGCCTCAGATCCATCCTCCTGCCTCAGCCTCTAGGTCTGACACTGCTTTTTATTTAGGTTTTGTGTTCTCCAATTATCTAATGACTTCCCACTTGAAGTCTGAAATCATTTTCTCACAGCTCTTATCAATTCACAAGGACACTTTGTGAATTCTACAAAAGTAAAAAAAAAATCACAAAAGGACAAATATTTTACTCCCCCACTTACATGAGATTCTTGGAATAGTCAAATTCATAAAGATGAAGTAGAATAATGGTCAGCAGAGGCTGGGGAGAGGGCATGTGGTCATTGTTCAGTGGGGACAGAGTTTTCATGTGGGAGGCTAACAAAGTGTTATCAACAGTATTGATAGCCACACAAATGTGAATGTTATTTTTTTAATTAAAATTTTTTTCATTATTTATTTTTTATGTGTGTGGTGGGTGTTTTGTCTGCATAAATGTCTGCACACCATATGTGTGCAGTACCTGTGGGGGTTAGAAGAGGGTGCTGGATCTCCTAGGACTGAAGTTCTATATGGGTGTGAGTCATCATGTGGGTGCTGGGAATTGAACCCAGGTCCTCTGGAAGAGCAGACAGTACTCCTAACTGGTGAGCCATCCCTCTAGACCAAATGTTCTTTTAAGAAAGAATTTACAAATTACTTTGTGTGTGTGGTGGGCGGAGGTCAAAGACAATGGAGGAGTCAGTTCTTCCCTCCCACTGTACGGTTTCAGGCAGACTGTCCAGGCGGCAGCCTCCTTTGCCTGCTGTGCCTTTTCACTGGCTCAGTATGATGTTCCCGACGCTACAGAAATCAACACCCCTGTAGGGGTTAGATAAATTAGATTTAGAAAATATATAGGAGTTTCTGATACTGTCTCTTAATTCGGGGCCTGAAGAGCATTATCAGCATGAAGTCAACAAAAACAGGAAAGACTCAATAGACTAAAAAACAAGGTTAAAGTCAGAAAAACAGGAAAGATTTAATGGATTTGAAGAAACAAAGTATCTGGCCTGACATTGTTTTCAGCTGCTAAGTGGGCGCAGCCCAAATTAAGCTGAAACAGAGTTCCTCCTATTTTTTTTTTTTTAAAGATTTATTTATTGTGTATACAGTGTTCTGTCTGCAGGTATATCTGCAGGCCAGAAGAGGGCACCAGATTTCATTATGGATGGTTGTGAGCCACCATGTGGTTGCTGGGAATTGAACTCATGACCTCTGGAAGAGCAGCCAGTGCTCTTAACCGCTGAGCCATCTCTCCAGCCCGAGTTCCTCCTATTTAAGGACAGTGCGTGGAGCCCAGAAGAGAAGAGGCCCCTGATGCTAGAGAGCTCCAAGAGTCCTGCTGAAAAAAGGGCTGGCCATTGATGGCCAGCTCTCTCCCTGAAGCAGAAAGAAGCCGGTGAGCAAAGAAAGCCTGAGCAAGACACCAAAAGGCCAAGGACTTGACCCTGTGGCTCAGCTTTTGCCTGGAGGGGTTTGATCTGTCCGAACAGTGGCCTAAAAGAAACGGTGCCTGGCTTTAAGGACTGAGGCAGAGCAGTTGAGTTCCTGATTCAAAAGAAGTAAGTTGGCCTGCAGACGGCTGGGGTCTCCCACAGAGAAGAAAGCATAAAGCCTTATTTAAGGTGAGACTGCAATAACCAACTTACCCTGACGAACCTACATCTGAGAGATCCAGAAAAAGGACTGCTAAGTGTGTTAAAGAATCTACAACAAAGACTGTGTTCCTGACGACTGAGGACCTGCCCCAGACACTGTATCATTCTAAAAGGTTATGAAAGTGGTTGTTATGATTATCAATAGGTTTAGTGGATAGGTTAAAGGGGTTGTAGAAATTTATAGGATTAATAGTTAAGAAATTGTTGGTGTTTGTTATAAGTGAATTTAGTAATAAATAAATAAGTGTTAAATAATAATTTAAAAGTTCGGTTACACACCCCCACTTTTTTTTTTAGTCACACCCCTGGGGATTAAACCTGGGATTTCACCTATGCTAAGCATGCACATATCTAAGAATAATACAAATATATATATTCTCAGAACATAAAATTCTCTTTTGGATCTTCAAAATCTTTAAAAACCACAACTGTGTATATTACTCTTTCTCAAAGTATTCTGAACTGGTATCTCAATTTCTAGGTTTTATGATATTTTCTTTAAAAACATGTTTATTTTTAACATGTATGAGTGCTTTGTCTGCATGCATGTATATACCATCTGTATGCCGGCCCCCAAACAGCCCAGAAGAATGTGTCAGATCCCCTGGAACTAGAGTCACAGACCATTCATTGTGAGCTGCTGTGTGGGCGCTGGGAACTGAACTCAGGTCCTTTGCAGGAACATACATGCTTTAATTCTCTTAGCCATCATCTCTCTGCCCCTGAAAACATTTTATTGTCTGAAGTCACCCTGCACTTCCCGTTAGCTTTCCACTTCTGCTGGATGAGTAGCAACAAGATTAGGGAAATCTGGCCTCTCTTGGAATTGACCCCACATTTCTGACAGCTGCTCTTCTAATAATTCCCCTCACCTTTAGGCAATAGGGATCCTGAAACCCAGCAGGTAACATATGTGTGTTTGTGTGTACATGGCATAGTTTATACAGGAGTGCTTGTGTGTACATCCATCTGAGCTTTAGAGTCTAAGAGTCAATGCTTCTATGATAATGAAATATTTACAAGAGTATAGGGAACAATGGCATTACCAATGACGTCTGCGTAGATTTCCATTTTGTTGTGCTGCTGAGCCAGGGTGAAGGCTTCATTGTTACATTTGGACAGGACCAGAAACTGGATGGCAGACCCATAGTCACCAAGCTGTAGAAAGAACCTGTGACAGATGACTTCACTTAGCTTGACTCTCAAGTCAAATTTATGACTGTGACGGTCAGTATCATCAACTTGACAGGATCTGGAATCACCCAGGAGGCAAACTTCTGGGCATGTCTGTGGCAGTTTCTAAACTGGGTTGAAGTGTGAAGACCCACATAAATGTGGGCTAGAATCCCAGACTGAGTAAAAGGAGAAGGAAAGCTGGGGCCAGCATCCATCTCTCTGTGCTTCCTGACGGTGGATGCATGTGACCGGCTTCCTCAGACTCCTGCCACCATTCTTTCCCCGCCATCATCAACAGTGACCTCATGAGCTGTGAGCCAAGATAAGCCCCTCAAACCTTAAGCTACTTTGGTCAAGTGTCTTATCATAGTGATGAGAAAAGTAACAAATATCATGACTTATAAAACAAGATACTTTTTTTCAACCAGGTGAAAATAAAAATTTATCCCATAACTGCAGTTCTGTATTATCTACTCATACTTGACAGACACACTCTCATATGCTAACCACAACAGCCATTGCACTGAAATATCTAAAGCTAATAAAAATATGAAAATAATGTGTCGTTTGATGAGGGGATGGGGTTCTTTCTTTTACACTTGTTTTGGAGGTTCAAATGAACATGTGTGTTGTCACCTGGCTACCATCTTGGCTCCATCCAGAGACTGGGTCTCTCTGACGATGCTGACGGCCTTTTCAGGGTTGTTGAGATGGTCCAAGTAGATGCGGATCACACTGTTCCACTGCTTTGCATTTTCATAAGCCACTACGGCTTCTTTGTACCTTTGAGAAAGTGCTTCACGTAAGCTCTCTCAGTGCTGTCAGGTTTTGTGTGTGTGTTGGGGGAGTAGTCAGCAAATGTGGGAGACACTTTTCTTTTTGGTGATAGTAGCTGCTCTATTTTCTTGAACTTCCTTTTCCTTCAGAATCAAATACCAGGAACACTCCTACTAAAATGTGTTTATTTTTAGGGGTTGGGTAAATGAAGTATAAAGGACCAATTATAAATTTTATTTTCTCCTATGAATTAACTGTAATTTGTTTACATTTTGCTGTATTTTTTTCAAGTGGGAATATTGTACTAGCGGTGTGGAAATATTTTAGAAAACAAATTACGGACTGCTTCATGGTGTTACAGACTCTTTACTAAGGAGACACAGACCTTTTGTGTGCTTACCTCTAGATGGTGCTCAGGGCTCCTCAGCTAAGACTAACTCTTCTTCCCCTTCCAACAAGACATTCAGTGTGTGTCGGTATCTGTTTCCCAGGGTTACTTTTCTAAAGTGGAAGGCATTACTAGCCTATAAAGGCTTCTTAACAGACACTTAGAAATTACTTTCCAAGGACTGTAGAATTTTACACTTACAACAAGGGCATTTTGATAACATGGTTGTTAGTTCAAATATGGTGGCATGCTCTTACTATGAGGGGCAGAACTCCCAGAGTCACAGGAGTGCAGTTTATAATTGTTTTTACCCCTCTTACTCTTCCTTTTTGTCCTCAGCCCTTTTCCTAGTAGTGGTTTTTAGTTTCTCGTACCTATTAAGTTGTAGAAACTTTTGGTATATTTAGGATAGTAGCTCTTCATTACTGTATTTAGTATTGCCCTGTGCCTTAAATAGTAAGGGGTCCATGTGTCTATTCTTTGCTCTGTCTGTATCCTGAAGGCATCTTTCTTACCATGTTCATGCCACATTGTGCCAAAACTTCAGTATTAGCCTCACTTAGAAGAGACAGCAGACTGTTTCTGGATACATACAGGTCTGGCATGCCGGAAGTTGTTTACAGTCTGGAACTTCAGTCGACAAGGAGCATATTAAATGCCGTCTTCTCTGCTTGCCTTCTAGAGGTCTGAATATGCACATGGCTAACCCATCAGCTCTCGGCCTCTCATAGACTTAGGAAGCTGAACGTACCTTCCATCTGCCTCTTTGGCTTTGGCATACTGCAAGTGGATCTTAGGGGAGGAGACATGAGGCAAAAGCTCGCCAACTTTGGCCCTAGAAAGGAAGAGTCCAGATCAGCATCAGCACCATTTCCCACCCAGGAGTGCTTGCCCACAACCAACCACCAGCTCTCCTTCTTAAGTGCAGCTATGAGAGTGCAAACATCTTGGCTCCTAGACACAACCAGATTTAACTGCCTTTTCTCCTGTCACCTCCTCCCCATCAGCGGGTTGGGAAGATGAAGGTGAGTGCTTTAATTCTTTTGGGAAAACAAGGGTTTTGTTTTCCCCTGCTTTATTTAGTTTAGGAAGCTCTTTGGGAAGCAAGTATGGATGTGAACTCATCTACATAGTACCAACAGAGGTGGAAAGCAGAACCCAGTGAGAGAACAGAGTGGACAGGAGGAAGAGCCATGGAGACAAGTGGGGAAAGCCCAGACATACCCCTTTCCAAATCTACTTGGAAACAAGCCCTGGCCAGCCCTTACCAGTTCTTGCAGCGAATGTAGACAGAGGCGGCTCTGTCATAATACTGGCCCTTTTCATACAGCTGGGCTGCTTCTGAAAATTGCTACAATGACAAAGGGAACTTAGGACACTGAATTCATTATGATCTGACCACATGAATATTTATGAAGACAAAGGAGTACCTTCATATTCTCCAGTATGGCGCCACAGTCTCTTTTAAGGACTCTACTGGGGTGTTTGAGGGCTTGGTTAGCCCCTCTGCGGATGTCTCCCATTCTTATGGACATCTGAGCCAGTCCGGCCAGGCACACTTCATCGTGTTCCTGCGACAACAAGGCAAATGTTAGGACATCGGACCCTCGTTTAATATGACATATTTCAGCCAGTCAAAGGTTACAGTTTACTCTCATTTATCACTTTAAGAAACTCACAGTTTTGAAAATAACACTTTACAAAAATCAACTAATTGAAAGTTCTTTATCTTCTCACAGGTTTTGACCTTTTATACTGACAAAGTTTTGTGATTTCTTTGTGAAAATGCCTTATTTTATACCTCTTGGTATAAAATTATATCTAGAAGTAATATACTGGCTGTTATAGCATAAATACCATAAATAAAATTAAAGGGGAATCGTTAATCAAAATGAAGATCTCTGTACTAGGTATGATTATATATAACTTTATTTAGAGCTGTTTAAGACATTAAAGGCAATTAATAAACTTGCCGTATTTGCAGCAGGGTCTCTCTAAGCAGTTCTGACTCACCTTAAAACTCACTAGGTAATCCAAGCTGCCTCAGCCTCCCAACTGCTAGAATTAGACCTGTGCCATAAATCCTGACAAGAACTTTTAAAGTAACTAATCTTTCCTAGTGAAACGCATGTCATATTGGGTTCTGTCTACAGTATCCTGTCCACTAGAACTTTCTGTGATGGCAGAAATGTCTTGTTTCTTCCCCGTTAGCAAAGGAGCTAATGGCCACAAGAGGCTACTGGGCATCTGAAATGTAGTTCATGCAAAGGAGGAAGTAGATAAGAAATTTCACTTCATTTTTAACAATCCAAACTGCCATATGTAGTTAGTTGCTACTGTATTTGACACTATAAAGAATGAACCAAAACAGATGGAACCAAACAAAGATGTTAAAGACTTAACAGAGGGCTGGCAAGATGGCTGAGTGGGTAAAGGTGCTAGCCATCAAACCCGAGTTCAATCCCTGGAACCAATATAGTGGAGAGACTGATACCACCCATAAGCTGTCATCTGGCCTCCATATAGAGGTAGTGGCCTCACAGCCCACAACAAATAAGTAAATATATATATGCACGATTTTTCAATAAAAAATTTATTTCATTATTTTACATGTATAAGTGATTTGCCTGCATGTATGTCTGTGTAACATGTGTGCCTGTAGTTAAGGACAATTGTGAGCCACCATATGGGACTTGAAGCTGGGACCTCTGGAAGAGCAGCATGTGCTCTTAACCACTGAACCATCTCTCCAGCCCAAAGAGATTACTGAAACTTCATAAGAGCAAAAGTCTTATGAAATCATACTTTAGCCTGTGACACATATGAACATAATATGGATTAAAAAAGAAATCAACAGGCAGAGAATAACCTGGTTGTATTGTGTACAAAGCTGTATTTGCCTCCCACAGCCTTTCCAGGTCAGTGCACACTACTCTAATGTAACTAATGTAACTCTCTTTGGATGTATCATGATTTTTCATCCATTTTCTTACTGAATGATATTGGCCTATAAATGAGATGAAATAAAAATTTTACTTCCAATCTTAATTAGAAGCTTATATCTAGGATGTAATGGCAAACAGATGCATGGATAAAATACACGCCGTCTTTACTTTTGTGAGTTTAGAGGGAATTAAGCATATTCTTGTAAAGTTGTTGATAAACTGAACAAATTAGGCTCACCCACTAGATACTGAGTAACTATAATACAAATAAGAAATAAACTGAACAACTAGGCTCACATACTAGATATTGATAACTACAATGCAAATAAGAGCTGGATTTTAAAGCAAACAGAAAACATAGTCCTGGAGCATTAGGCATGTCTTCATTTATGTAAAGTTACCTTATTATCACCTGTTATCCCTTTCTCGTAATGAGCCAAAGCATTTACATAATCACCCCTGAAAGAAAAAAGATCACAGTGAATTAATTCATTTTCAAGTCTTTTAGCTTCATACACAAAACTTTAAAGATACTGTCACCATGAGGCCTATGCTCGGGAAAGACACTATTCAACACAGATGCCAACATCCATCCGAGGGCAGCATGCTTATTTCGCTGCTTTAGAACCATTCTGGGTTGTGCTACAGCCTGAGGTACTTACGATGTGATATGTTAGGCATTTCAGGAGGGCTACAGTATATTTTATGGGTTACTTTTAGTTACTTATTTGCTTTAGGGCACAAATGATAATCACATAGTCATAGAAACCTAGTTGTTTCAAATGCCCAATATTGGTAAGAATGCATGCTCGCAAGACCCTGGGTTGGGAGCCTGTGAGATGGTGCAGCAGTTAAGGCTCTCTCTGCTTGCCTGACCTCAGTTTGATTCCTGGGACCCACATTTAAAGAGGGAGAAGTGATTCCTGCAAGTTGTCCTCTGAGCCTCACACATATGCCTCATCACTACAGTATGCAGGGCTCTGATCCGTATTCTGATCAAAAGAATCACATGTGGGCTGCTGAGATGGTTAGGCAGGCACACTTGCCATGCGAGCCTGATGCTCTGACTTCCATCCCCAGAACCGTGGTGGAGAGAGAGAGATTGTGTTCTTTTCTGATCTCTAGTTCTTGGATCTCCACATGTGCACTATGGGATGTGTGCACACTTGGAAGCATGGGTTCGCATGTGCACACAGACACATAAATGATTTAAAGGATCACCTATGATATAATTGCACTAGTGTGTTGAGTTGCTTGACGAAATAGCTGAAGAAATTAAACTTGTCAGATCACAGTTGTCAGAGGTGTCAGTCCATAGTCACTTGGCCCCTGTCACAGTGGGTCTGTGACAGAGGAGAGCAATATGGCAAGGGCACATTGTGGAGCAAAGCTCCAGAGGAAGAAGGTGGTCCAGGTACACAATATACTGTTTAGGGCATGCCCAATGACTTAACTTCCTTATACTAGGCTCCAGCTCCTAAATGTTCTACTACCTCTGTGATGTCAGTCTGGAGACCACCTCTTCAACACATGGTCTCTGGGTACACTGAGGATCCAGAACACAGTAATGGTTCCTGTACCCGAGACTGAAAAAAAAAACAACATAGACCTGTAAATTGATAACAGGTCTATGCTTTTTAGACCATAACTGGTCCTGTTTATAAGACCAGTTTCTTCAACTGTGGGTCATGACCACATAGGTGAGTGTGGGAAATCACAGAAACATTTGATACAGTAAAAGAAAAAAAAAACCCAACTTAATTCAAAATCAAACACGTAAAGAATCCAAGGTGTTTCTGGCAGGCCTCATTCAGGTCGTATCATGTGACTTCACTGCTGCAGCAGTTCTGAACACACTGCACTATGAATGCTACATGCTGGGTGACGTCAGGCCTGCAGCACCATGGCTCAGATCCAAGACTAATGAATGCTACGATCTGACATACTTCTTCTATATATACAGTCTGCTGCTCTTACAGAACTATGATGGCTTAATGATAGCTTAATCAGGGTTTAGCTGCAGAAAACAACATTGAACATTTTCTTACTGCATTCATCAGCCCGCAATATTGGATTAGTATATCATGCATTGTATTGTGTTAGAACATTTGATTTTCAAAGTTGCTGTGTAAGCTGTTGAGTTTCATTAAGACAAAAAAAAAATCACTCAAGGGGTGTGGTGGCGCATGCCTTTAATCCTTGCACTCCAGACACAGAGGCAGGTGCATCTCTGTGAGTTCTAGGCCAGCCTGGTCTACAGAGTGAGTCCAGGACAGCTGGGGCTCGACAGAGAAACACTGTCTTGAAAAAAAAAAACTAAAAAAGAAAAAAGAAAAGAAAAAAAAATCATTCATTTAATTTTGGTTTGGGATTAGGACAGAATTTCTAATTTCTGAAATGGCCCTAACCACACTTTTAGCATCTGTGCTATGTATTCACGTGAAGCATTGACATTAAGATCACAGTGTCAATAAACTGAAAAAGAGTGATGATGCTCGTACCCTGCAGTATGGAATGTCCAGGCACATTTAACTCTTTGTGTAAAGATGAACACATACATTTTATTTATTCATTTCTGCTTTCATCTTAAATGGTAAGATGACATATATAGCAAAGAACTGTGTGTGTGTGTGTGTGTGTGTGTGCGTGTGCACGCATCTACAAACATGCACACACACGACCTTGTATGCAAAGGCCAGAGGGTGACGCCAGGTATCTGTCTCCACTGCTCCTCACATTACTTTTCAAAATATTAATTAATTTTATTTTACGTGTGAGTGTCTGCCTGATAATTAGAGGCCAGAAGAGGACACTGAGTCCCCTGGGGCTGAGTGGCACCATCATGTGGGTGTTGGGAGCCTTGGCCAGGTCCTCCACAAGAACAGCAGGTACTTTCTCAACTGCTTGCCATCTCTCTAGTCCTCCACCTTGTTTTTGGGCAGGATCTTTCACTGAACCTGGAGCTCACTGACTGGCTGGGATGACCCCATGGGATGACTCCCATCTGGGAGTACAGGCAAGTGCCACTCTCCCTGCCTGGCTTTTTTATATGGTGCTGGGAATCTAAACTCAGGTCCTCACGTTTACTCAGCAAGCACTTTACTCACTGAACCACATCTCCAGTGCCAAATAATTATTTAAAGATAGGTTTCTTTATGAATTAACAGCAAATATTTGGTTTCTATTTTATGGACCTATATAGTTGGGGTTACATAAAAAGTTTTCAGGCAAAGAAGGGGTTGCAAACAGAAAATGTTTGTGAGGCTCTAGTCTGACACTTATTTTCATTTCTCAGTACAGTGACTTGCAAAGATGTTTTATTTGAGCCGTCTTCTGTTCAGCAACTACCCCTCCATTTCAGCCAATTAGTTCTGAAATAGTATTAAGATCCACTTAGAGTTCTTTGTTAGAATGATTCAGGTTCTGTGAGGCTCTATCAGTTTCTAAATCTATTGACAGATAAAAAAGGGCTTCAGGAGTAAGATGGAATCTCAGAGTTGTCTTGAGTTGAATTTCTCTGACAAACAAGGATGTTGAATATTTCTTCAAGTGACTCTTGGTCATTCTAGGTTCATCTTTTGTGAATTCTCAGTTTAGTTCTGTGCCCTATTTTTTGATTGGGTTATTTGGTTTGTTGGTGTTTAATTTCTTTAGTTCTTTATAAATTTTAGATATTAGCCCTCTGTCAGATGTGGGGTTGGTCAAGATTTTTTCCCAATCTGTAGGCTGTCGTTTTGTTCTAATGACAGTGTCCTTTGACTTAGAGAAGCTTTTCAGTTTCATGACATCCCATTTATTGATTGTTGGTCTTAGCTACATTGCTGGTGAGAGTGTAAACTTGTACAACCACTATGGAAATCAGTCTGGCAATATCTTAGAAAACTTGGAATAGCTCTATCTCAAGACCCAGCCATACCACTCCTGGGCATATATCCAAAAGATTCCTCACCAATCCATAAGGACATCTCCTCAACTATGTTCATAGCAGCTTTATTTATAATAGCTAGAAACTGGACACCCAGATCTCCTTCAATCGAAGAATGGATTAAAAAAACAAAACAAAACAAAACTGTGGTACATTTACACAATGGAATATTACTCAGCTGTCAGAAACAAGGAAATCATGCAATTTGCTACCAAATGGATGGAACTAGGAAAGCTCATCATGAGTGAGCTAACCCAGACTCAGAAAGATAAACATGGCATGTATTCACTTATAACTGGATTTTAGTAATATAGCACAGGATAACCATCCTACAACCAATAGACCCAAAAGAGCAGGAACATGGACTTGGTCACCTGTTTGTAGGACACTCCACCCTAGTGGAACTGCCATGTATGCCTCCTGTGCAAGAGGAAGCTCTTAGAGCTCATGTGACTAATGAACTGAGGGAGGCTGATACATGGAGGCACCCCACACTGGAGGGATGGGATGGGTGGGAAAGGGGGTAGAGGCTGGTAGAGTGGGATCAGGAGGAGGTGGAGGGAGGGGGTGGTAATGGAGATGTAACTTGAAGTAATAAATAAGTGTTTTTTTAAAAGGGCTTCAGAAGGGAAGCTGTGCAGGAAGACTGAAGACTTTGTTTCATCAGTGCAGGGCTTCACAATCAGCAATTTTCTGAGTAGGAATGTGTAATTTGGGTCCAATTATATCAGCCTACCTAGGGGCACCTCCTGACAAGAAGAGCTGGTTCCTTGCTCAGGATCCTGCTCAATTAGGAGATGCTAAATTAAGATTTGGAACCCTCTGTCTATTTTTAGGTCGTGCCCTTCACTATTACTTCATTGTGAACTTCTTACGGGGATCTAGCCCACTAGTATAGCTGCCATTGGACAGCTGACCCTCTCTAGACTTGACAGACCTTCCCTGCTTTGACACAACCTGGGTGGTGGAGGCCTAGGGATGCCTGTGGGACTGCGCCAGGCAGAGCCTTGGCTGTTGAGGTCATGGGTGGTGGCTACTGGGGTCCTTGATGTGAAGATGCGCTCGGGTTACTGTGGGGGACTCTTTTTGAACTGTTAGGGGCTGGCTGTTGCAGAACATTTGATCACATTGTGAATCTCGAGATCATGAGCTGGAAAAACCTGCTTCTAATTGTGTTTTGGCTCAGCCTTTGACCCCAGAGCTATTTGTTTACTGTAAACAAGTGGTGTGGCTCAGCCCTAGCACACACCTTTAATCCAAGAGCTAAATAAAGTCAACCATAGGTCAAGAGGCGGAAGCAAGCAACCAGCTGACAGGGAGTGAACATAAGTAAACAGAAAGGAAATACATGGTATTGCGGGTATTTAAGACAGTTTTGAGGAGAAGAAAGGGCTTTTTCCTTCTGAGATTTCAGTGGAATAGGAACATCAGCTGGGTGCTTTCTCTGCCTTTCTGAGGTAGCAGGTTTTCGCTCCAGCATCTGGCTCCTGAGTCTTCATTAGTAAAATCAAATGGCTGGGACTGAGATGTTTTACTCTTTTAATAACAACAGCTGAGTGTGTTAGATCAGGGATGAGAACACACACAAATAGCATGGAACGCCTCACAGTCACATGTCACCACCAAAGCAAAGGCTCTGACCTAGTCAGATCTAACCCAAGTCAGATAAAGTGGGAGAGTTTGCTTCCCAAATCAAAAATCACAGAAAGACATATGTAAGTCAGTCTTCTGAATGGTCCAAGGGCTTTCAGGGGTGTTTGTGCCTGGTCTCTTCTGCTACTAAGATTCTGATATGCCCTTTTTGGTAGATCAACATTTTTCTTTTCTTTCTTTCCTTTTTTTTTTTTTTTTTTTTGAGACAGGGTTTCTCTGTGTAGCCCTAGATGTCCTTGACTCAATCTGTAGACCAGGCTGGCCTTGAACTCACAGAGAACTGCCTGCCTATGCCTTCCAAGTGCTGGAATGCTCACAGCATTTTTGTTTTTAATTCACATGTTAAAAAAGCAACCTTGCCACTTAGTTACACCCTAGACCCTGGGTTCACTGCATATATATTTTAAAAAATTTGTGTATGTGTGTGTCTGTGTATGGGTATCTGTAGGGACACACAGAGCTAGATTCATCAGATGCCCCTGGAGCAGAGCTACAGGTGGTTGTGAGCTGCCTGATATGGATGCTGGGAATAGAACCTAGGTCTTCATCAAGAGCAGCTAATATTCTTAACCACCGAGACAGGGCATCTGATCCCCTGGACCAGTTGAGAACCATCTGACTTGGGTATTGGGAACCAAACCCAGGTACTTTGGAAGAGCAGTAAGTGCTTAACCACTGAGCATCTCTCCAGCCCCCAGAATAGAAATGCATTAAGTGAGGAACTCTAATTAGAAATAAAAGAGTACTTTTTTTTGGTATAGTAATTTGCAAAACTAAAATTTGTGTGCCAATATCATTTATGAATTTATTGTATGAAAACAATAGAGTTATGTAAAAATGGCTTTTAAAAGGTAAACATAGGCTAGCATTTTTCCATATTCTAATATTTTAAAATTTGGAATATAACTTAACAAATGTCAAGAAAAACTATCCAGTTGCAGTGCTGTCAGTGCCTGTGTGATTCTGTGTCTGAAAAGAAATGACTACAGCCTTGCCGCTATGTGCTTAGGGGGCTGTGAGCACACTTGGATGTTAATTTAAAGCTGACTGTTGAATACTTCTAAAATTATTTTCATGCAGCACTGAAATAAAAAAGGTGCAATCTGTCAATTAAGAATTCTAGCAGAATTGTTGTTGCTACATAAAGATTTAATCCAGTATTCAAAAAGAAAAGAAAGAGTACTGGCAGCAGCTGGGTAGCTGTGGCGTGCTGCAGAGTATTTGAGCGCATGCAAACCTAGAGTTTATGAATTAAAATCTGTTTCTAATTATTAGGATGGCTCAGCCTGTAATCCTAGAGCTTTCTGTTTACTGTAAACAGATGGTTATGGTGTGGCTCACCTCTTAACAACACACCTGTAATCCAAGAGGTTTCTGTAAACAGGATTGAATAAAGTTATCCCTAGATCAAGAGATGGAGCAAGAAAGCAGCTGACAGGAATTAAACAGAAGGAGGGACAGTGAGCTGAGGGTATTTAAGACAGTGTGGAGGAGTTGGGGTTCGTTTGGGTTCACTGCTTCACAAGTTCCTTCAGAGCTTCCTTCAGGGTAGCTTCAGGGATAGTCTCCTTCTAGGCTTCTTCTTCCTTTAGGTTCTTCTGGACTTAGCTCAGGGCTTTTGGCTGGATGTTGGTGGAGTAGGAACATCAGCTGGGTGCTTTCTCTGCCTCTCTGAGCTAGCAGGGTTTCAACCCAGCATCTGGCTCCTGAGTCTTCACTGGTAAAATAGTATGACTGAGATATTTTAGGTAATTTTATTTAAAATAACAGTGGTGCATGCCTTTAATCCCAGCACTTGGGTGGCAGAGGCAGGTGGATCTCTGATTCAAAGCCAGTCTGGTCTACAGAGCGAGTTCCAGGACACCCAGAGCTGCACAGAAAAACAATGTCTTGACCCACCCCTCAAATAATAATATTGGCAGCTGACTTCACAATTAAGAATACTAGAACATTAAGAATTACTCAGAATAGATCCTGGGATTTCCAAAGATATGAAGAGCTCCATGAAGCAGACTCATGGGCCACACGGCATTATTATGCAGGCGTTCAGAAAAAAGCATCTGCTTCAGTTTTCAGCACGGCCAAGTTCTCATCCACATACAATTCAATTCATGAGGGAAAATTCTACAAGTTTAAGTTATGGATTTAAGCTGCCTCCCACCCTCCATATGTTGGAACTGCCACTGTGATGGCATTGGGAGGTAGCAACTTTAAGTCATTGGAGTCAATATTAAAAGGGCTCAAGGTGGAAGGGAATATTCTCTCTTGTTTTTTGTCTTGCATAGTGTAAAAATTCAGGAACAATCTTTACCCAAATGCTGGTGTCTTTGACGTGGGTTTTCTAGTCTCTACAGTGGTGAGAAGTTTCTTTTAAAAAAGATTAATTTATTTGTTATCATGTGTAATTGTGTGTGTGAGTATGTGCATGTATGTGTGGATAACTGCAGAGATCAGAGGCGAGAGATCGCCTGGAGCTGGAGCTACGGGTTGTTGCGAGCCTCCCAGTGTGGGTGCCCAGGACTGAACTTAGGCCCTTTGGAGGCGTGCTCTTAACCACTGAGCATCTCTCCAGCCTGAAATGTCTGATCTTGATAGATCACCTAGTCTCAGTCATTCTGTGACAGCAGCACAAACAGATCAAGACACAGACCAAACTTCAAAGTTTTGTCCTCTGCCTTTAGGTGACACTGAAAATCTTCCAAATGTTAAAAAAGGTCAGAGTCATGAGGACAAGTCATAAGATGCAGTGTTACCCTGATTCTATGCATACTGTATGCATATTGTCATTCACAATAATATTTATATTCTAAATTAGGAAAAATATCTTAGACTCAAACTTTGACTTTAACGCTGAAAGTGAAAATGGGCAAGGATATGAATGAGACATCACTGAACAGATAAAACATTTTCTGAATATATAATTAATATTTTTTCTTTGGGCTGGAGAGATGGCTCAGTGGTTAAGAGCACTGGCTGTTCTTCCAAAAGGACCCGGGTTCACACATGGCAGTTCACAGCTGTCTGTAATTGCTGGGTGTGGTGTCCCACACCTTTAATCCCAGCACTCAGGAGGCAGAGGCAGGTGGATCTCTGTGAGTTCAAGGCCAGCCTGGTCTACAAAGTGAGTCCAGGACACCTAAGGATACACAGAGAAACCCTGTCTCAAAAAACAAAACAGCAACAAAAATTTCTCAAACCCCAATCCCACTGTTAATTAAAGAATGGTCTTCTAATCAATGACAGTTTGGAACTGTAGCCATGCAGCAGTTAGTTACTGATGAGAAGACACGGAGCCGAAGACTTACGTGAATTCCAGCTGGATGGCATACTCTTTGGATATGAAGGGTATCTGGTCTGGGGCCAGGCGCTTAGCCAGCTGCAGAGCACTGTCCCAGTGTTGCAGGTCCCGCCTCATCTGTTGGAAAGACAATGTCCTGAGGTCCAGTAAGCCAAAGTGCTTTGCAGGATCACTGCATAGAGCCAGGCTTAGGAAAAGGAGTCACTTTTTTTTTTTTTTTGCTTAAATAATGAAACTTTCTATTTACAAATATATTGCTATAATATACATTCTGAAAGGCAGTAATAGAGCCTTCTAGACTGGACAAAAATCTTAACTATTATGGTAGCTTGTGCTCCTCTCAAAAGTCAATCCTATCTAACAAAAATTTATTCTTTAGTATTTTTCTCAATAGTGAGAAAGTAAAGCTCATATAATCAATTAACTTAAAACTTCACCTTAGAAGGACACCAATAAAAAATTAGGAAATACTTTAGGAATTGATTTCCTTCCTTTCTTCCTTGGTGAGGAGGATTTCCTATGAATTCCTGGCTAGCCTGGGTTCATTATGTAGCCCAGGCTGGCTTTGAACTTGCAGCAACTTTCCCGGGTCTGTTTCCTGCTGGGGTTGCAGACTTGAGCCACCATACCTGGCCTGGAATTGATGATCTTTTTTTCTTTTCTATTCTTTCTTTGTAAAGTTACACTTATGTCCATGTGCATGAGCACACATGTGTACACTGTGTGGAAGTCAGAGGACAACCTGAAAGAGTCAGTTTTCTCTTGGCATCTCATGGGTACTGGGGATCAAAATCAAGTCATCCGGCCATCTTTCTGGCCCCTGATACAGTTTCTTAGATAATTTGAAGCCATGTTGCAACACGAATAAGAGAAAACAACATATAAAGTGTCATTCTTCCTGGTTCCTGAGGTCTCTTACAAGCATTTGGCAAACGATCCCAAATATACCAGGTCACCATGGAAGATCTGTCCAGTTGATTCCTCACCGATTTCGACTGTACAGAATTCACCATAACTAACTTTTTCTGGTGCTATTTTCTTTCCAGTCCTGGGCTAGAGCAAGAGCATATTTTTCATAGCTACCTTTCGCAATGTTCTTGTGCCCATTTCAGAGATCCAGAAACTGAAGCAAGGACAAGCCAGGCCTTATGCAAGGCTGTGTGGCTAGTATGAGACAGAGCAGGTGGGAAGCAGGGCTGTCTTTACTTAACTCGCCCTGCAAAGTGAGGCTGAAGGAACTGCAGAGTGCCATTAGCCTTCCCTTCTCAACCATCACCCCTGAGCCTTTATAAAGCTAATGGCACATGTAAAATGATTATACAAGATTATATTATATGATGTATATTATAAAACAAATATATTGTAAAAGACAGATGATGTGGTTTACTTTCAATATCTGTGACAAAAGATGGCCAGAAGTCCCGTTCAAGTTGTTTGCTTATTTGTGGCTACTACTAGTTATATAAATGACTTCTAATTATTGTACTATGAACCCTTTTTCTTACCCGAGAAGTTTCTTACCCTGAGAGTTAGGTATTATTACCCATACTTTAAAGAAGCAGGACCTAAGCAGAGAGAGGTCAAAGGACATGTCCAAGGTCACAAATCTGCTTTTTTTTTCTTTCCAGACAGAGTCTTGCTACATAGCCCTGGCTAGCCAGGCTTGTTATTTGGACCAAGCCGACCTTGAAGTACAGCAGTCCTCCTGCCTCTGACTTTTGAGTGCTGGGTTTACAGGTAGGTCACCTGGGCTGGCCAGTCTACACCCTTCAATTGACAGTCTGTATCGGCAGGCCTCCCTTCCCCTGTGCCTTTAAACTTAGCCTGACATTCTGTTCAGTCCTCCTCCTGCAACCTTCAGCTCCTAAGACAGAGGAGAATTTCATGCAGTAACTAGAAGATCAATGTGCTTCAATGTCCTCATGTGGGAAATACAGAAAATAACAGTATAGTCCAGAAGATGGATTGCTGAGGGGGTTAAGTGAGTTACTACAGGTCACGTGCTTAGAGCAGCACCTGGCCACATGAGCAATCAATAAACGGTACCTACTCTTCTTTTTATAGTTTTGTAAGTTACATAGTCGTTTCTCTTTGGACACATTTAGACTATGAATTATTTAGCAATTCTACAATACCATGTCTTCTTTTTATGCCTCCACTGAATGCAGAATGAAAGAGGTTTTGAAATTAATGAGTACTCAGGGGCTCTGAAGGCTGGACTGTATACACTTCAGGAGAGTAAGACAAGTGGTGTCTGGTGCTGACAAGTCTGACTAAAGAGAAGAGTGACTGTCGTTCCCTTTGTGGCCATACCTCCAGGGCTGCCACAGGACAGTTGGATGCCAGGTACAGGTCCTGAGCCAGGTTGAAGTCATTAGTAAACATGGCAAGATGTCCTGCCAAAAGATTGTAGTCCTCGATTCCCTACAAATAAAAGTAGTTTTGATGAGAAGTATAAGAATTTTATTTTTTAAAAGGCTTTGTTCAATAGGAAGTGGTATCAGTCTACCTATTCTTTGTTTGAATTATGATGAACTGAAATGTAAAATGTTGAATAAGTAGCATTCATAATCTATGATTCATGAAACACTGCATACCTTTATTTGTTCCAAGGACATTACTGTGCCAACATCCCCCATTGTCCTGGAAACACGGATAGCAAATTCCACCTCCATATGATGTAGACAAGCTCTGGCCAGCTCACTCCACGCTGTGTGATCATTTAGCATCTTGCATATTTCCCAAGCATCAGAAAACCTAGGATTGAGTACACAGACTGAACCATAGCTCTGCTTGTCACCTACTAGGGAGTCTTTGGACTGTCACCAGCCCATCGTCACCAAACATTACATGCTAGAGAAATCTTTAAAATATTTCTTAACCTATAATTGGCACTTGCAAGTTATGAAAAGCAAACCTTTTTTCCTTTGTTTGCATAGGAAACACATCCTACCTTCTTGATGTGTGTGTGTAGGGACTATGTATATGCAGCAGTTGCGTGTGGCCATAGAGGCCAGTGGAGGACACAGAGTGTCCTTCCTGCTTTATCGCTTTTTGCCTTAATCCCTTGAGACAGGGTCAAGTCCTGTGAGGAGAGTGATCTCAGAAGAACAATTAGAGAAGAGTACAAGAGCTCGTGGGACCTGGAGGAACTATTTAAAACATGGTCAGAAGAATTAGAGCCACAAGGAACTCACAGTGGCCCTAGGTAAGAGGGGGAAAAATGAGAAAAAGGAAAACTCAAACAAGGCAAAAATCAAACTTCATCATATGTTTAATAATTATAACTTTCTAATAATGGGGCTAATTGTGGTTCTGAGTACTTTTCTCATAATAAAGACTTATAGAAACCACACCAGACAATGGCACTTCCTCTAGAATTTACATGTGTTTTCATATTCACTTTGTGTGTATATGTGCATGTGTGTATTTGTGTGTATGACACAGATTGGGAAGGTCAGAGGACTATCTTGGTGTTGTTCCTCAAGTGCTGTCTACTTTTTTTTTGCTTTTGAAACAAGGTCTATAACTGACCTACACTTGTTAAGCAGGCTAGGCTGATTAGCCAGAGAACCTTAGAAATCCACTCCTGCTTGTGCCTTTATGCCCAGACTCTTTTCAATGTGGGTTCTAGGAACCGAACTCAGGTCCTCATGCTTGCAAGCAAGCGAGGAGAGGCGATTAACCCCAGCTGTCTCCTCAGCCCCCCTCTCTACTATCTAGCTAAGCTTCACAACAGCCCATGAGGCGATCACTGTTCCTACCTACTGAGTAGATAGGTAGGGATAGAAGGGCAAATGAGCTACTCTCAGTCATTTACACTCCTACCTACCTCCTCAGCATCAGGGTCTGTGTCAGCATTTGTCTCAGGTTGGAAGGCTCCGTATCTTTTATGTTGTCAAGAAAGCTGTGCGTGCTGAGGTAGATGGAGTTGATTTTCCCACTCTGTGTCTGGCAGGTCAGTTCCCCATTGTATAACAGCAAAGGTTTGTGGGAAAAGGGAAGTTTAGTGCCGCCAGCCAAAATAACCTTGGATCCTGTATTAGAAAACAGACCCTTAATACCATAAGCTAAACACTTCACACAAATACCAGAAAGTTTTCAATTTCATTACAATGGAAATTCATTTATCAGTAACGTACAATAAGTGATTCTGTACCTTGGATGGTGTCCTTGTGAAACACGTAAGTGTACACCTTATCATCATCATAGGCAATAAATACACCTTTATCCATTGGCCAGTTTTCCCAAAGAACTCCTTTAATGGTTGGCGAGAAGTCTGGAATCTCATAGGTAGCATCATTAACCTACAAGACAGGATTCATGAATTTGCCTCTGGTGTCTGTCATTACAATCCGCCTTGTTAAGATGCTGTCTGCAGTCACAGCACCAATGGCTTCCCAGCCCATCTCCACAATCCAACACTTCTGCCTCCAGCAGCTTTCCTCAGTATGAGAACTTCTCTTCCTATTACTGGGCTATAGCAGGCTTGCAAAAAAACCAAACCAAACCAAACCAAACCAACCCAAACAAAAAAACAAAAGTCCAACCAAACAAACAAACAAATTGATAGCTACTGGGCAAATCCAGTGTTTGATATAAAACTGGACCAGTTTATACGAAAAACTATAGACACATGGCTCCAAACTACTAAAAAGTTGACGCTGCCCAAGATGTGTGAAACAACGTCTCTTGTGCTTTCTTGTTTGTTTGTTACAGAGTCAAGACTTGAGTGGCTGAGGCTAGCCTGGGCTACATAGTACAATAACATCCAGTCTCAACAACAATGACTAATCTTTGTGAGACAGTTACTATAAAATTATAGAATAACAGATTTTCCCAACATTGCTCACTAACATGATATTACAAAGATGACAGCAAAGGGCTATAATCCTTTGATTCTGTGGAAAAGAAAACATATTTGATGAATACTTTATTAAAAGACACTTTTTTAGCAGGTGTGGTGACACACACCTTTAATTCCAGCCCTGAGACAGAGGCAGGTGAATCGCTTTGAGATCAGAATGGTTTATATAGCAAGTTCCAGTACAGTCAGAGCTACATAAGGGAGAGACCCTGTCTCAGAAACAAATGAACAAACAAACAAACCAACAACAAAACCTTTCTTAACATATTGCATTAAAGAACTGAGCATCTGGAGTTTTGTTTGGTCTCCCCAGCACTGGAGACTGAAGCCAGGGCATGGAGCTTACTACACAATCACTGGGCCCACATTTTCAAATTTTCTAGACTTACAGGACAGTAAACAAATCCATCACTCTTTTCATCAATGAAAACTAATCTGGTTCCGTTTGGATCAGGAAACAGCTTTTTCACACCAACAGGATGCCGATAATCATTAACAAACTGCCAATCTTCAATGAAGAAATATTGAATAAGGCCACTCTAAAAAGAAGAGAAGTCTAATCAAGGGGCGGTGAAAGGGTTAAGAAAATACTGACTTACCACATAAAATTATCCACAAGATAATCTTAAAAGAAAAATATTATTACTTTTGATAAAGGAAGAAGCTAATACACTTACTATATATGGAAGGTACAGACTCTGGAGAAATAAAATTTGGCAGGCTGGGCAGCCAGCAATAGCAGTGACAGGCTAGGAAGTCTTGTGAAAAGCTGTCCAAGTCATCTCCCATGCATCTCAAGGTTGCTTGGGTAGAAAAGCAGATTCTTGCTGCTTTCAGGGATGCATGGTGCCATCTGAATCCCTTTCCTATGAGTCTGGACTGCCTGGCTACTGTTCTGGTGGCCCTGTAGGCTGCAGATATCGGCACACTGATCTGGCTTTGATGTGCACACTCACTGGAGCTTGCTGTCTCCCTATTCATCTATGGAAGTACAACCAAACCAAATGAATTGGTCAGCAATCTGACTGCCTTCACTGGTGACATCTATAAAACATAGAAGGAAAAAGCACCTACACAATTCTATTAAGTGTTTCCAGAAAGTGGAAGATGACTAACTTGTTTTTTGAGACTAGTATTGCTTTGATATAAAAAATAGATAAAAATCACTGTAGAAAACAAGAAACTAGGTAGTGCACACCTTTAATTCCAGCACTGGCAAAGGCGAATGAATTTCTGTGTGTTTAAGGCCATCTTGGTCTACACAGAATGTTCCAGGTCAGCCAGGGATACAGAGGAAGACCAAAAAAAAAAAAAAAAAAAAAAAAAAAAAACTAAACAAAACAAAAATCTCCAAAAACTAAAATTGTAGTACAATGGGGCTGGAGAGATGGCTCAGCAGTTAAGACCACTGGCTGCTCTTCCAATGTTGCTGGATTAAATTCCCAACATCAATGGTGGCATACAACTAGCGGTAACTCTAGTTACCTCTTCTGGTCTCAGAGTGCAGCAAGCACATATGTAGTGCACAGAGATAACATGCAGACAAAGCACCCATACACATAGGATTTAAATTGTAAAAAATTAGATATTAAGCTCTTCATCTTTCCTCTACCACCATGCGTCATACACCTGACCTGGCTTCTCACCAGACTTTCAGAATCAAGTGATTCCAGGCTAAGAAACAAAAGCAAAATCATCCTATTCCTCAATGGATTTGGATGACAACTGGTAACAAAATCAGGTACAACTCCAAGAGAAGACATGGAGATTGAAGCTGGGCCTCTAAGGATTCACTCAGTGCCAAGACTGATGTGGGTTTATTCTAAATTATGGTCATTGATCAATCCTACAAGACAGAGTTCAATGTTTTTAACCTGGAGACTTGGTCACGTCTAAATTGGGGTGTGGCTTGCCCAATAATAAAATATAGAGCCTTTCAAATTGTAAAACCCAGCCCAAACGAAACCAAAACCCCCAAAACCAAAAAACTCCCCAAACAAAAAACACCACCACCACCACCAAAACCCCCAAAAACCTGAGATTAAATTTAAACCAAAGTTTTAGCAAATGACCGTAACAATCTGAAAACAGGAGACCATGTTAGCACACCTGAAAGAAAGTGGGGTTTGAAGAGCTATGTGACAGCCAGCAGATAACTGAACTCATATTGGAGCCCCAAATGTCAGACTCCAGAGTCTACCCTTTGCATTATATAAATCAAAATCATTTAAAATCACCAAAACTCATGCCACCTAGGTTCTACATAAGTATATAACTGACCAGTTGCTTCTGTATTTGTATTGAATTCAATAAGGGAGGGAAAATAGGAAGAGGACAGAGATTATAAAGTAAGAATTAGACCTGGTCTGCCTTCCAAAAGCTAATACATACATCGGTTCCATAGATGAGGAAATCACCAGTGAGAGCATGGCATAAAATCCGGCACTTATCATCCACCGCTGGGAAGAGCCGAGTCTCACGTTCTTCCTGAGCATCCAAGATTTCATTTTCTATCTAAAATGTAAAGACATTTTATTTAATGGTTCATTAATTTATCTGAATAAATAAGGTGTACAACTAGGGAAAAATGTCTTTTTCCCAAATTCAACTACATAATCAGACTCTTGGCTGGGCATGGTGGCGCACACCTTTAATCCCAGTACTCGGGAGGTAGAGGCAGGCAGATCTCTGTGAGTTCCAGGCCAGCCTGGTCTACAAAGTGAGTTCCAGGACAGCCCATACTGTTATACAGAGAAACCCTGTCTGGAAAAAAACAAAAGAAAAAATAAAAGACTCTCAAACTCCCTTAGGCCAACTAATGCACAAAACAGCTGGTCCACAGGGCAGCCCTGAGCAGCCCTTTTAGTGGGAGGTTTATGCACAGCAGGCTCAGCAACTGTCCAGCTACTGATTTCTTTGGCTTCCCAAATGCAGAGTCAAGAAATAGATGAATGTGGTACTCTGGTCTAGAATCCTGTGCTCATAGGTGCCAGTCTCTCTGGAACAACTCAACAGACACAGTTTGGTAGATCCCTACAGTCTACATGCTTAATTACAGCAGTGAGAACATTCTCTTGAGGACTCACGGTTCATCTGTACTTCCTTCTAGATGCAAGTTACCAACAGGCTCATCTTACTGTGGTCAATGCTGTGAGTAGCACTGTTAATAATTATCAAGGCAAGGTAGTAAGAAGTCAACTGAACATTTCACACAATCAGGGAAGAGCTTTGTTCATCCTTTACCCACACTGGTTTTTCAAGCTAGTCTGTATATTCTTGCTTCCTGGCCAAGGTTCTTGATAATGGGACATCAAACTTAGGTTTCTAGGACATGAGGCTTATACTTACCAAATGTAACTGGATTTTGCCCTCAAAGAGTGCGGCAGCATAGTCAGAATGAAGGCAAATGCTGGCTACGGTTCCCAGATATTCCACATCTTTTAACTTTTTTACAGCTGTAGCAATTCCAAAAACATTTAAACACATTAATTTATAGGCAAAAGTACTGCGTCTATGCATTTGTAGATGACTGTTCAGTGTTGGCAAGGATCATCTATACTAACCCTTATTCCAGTCACTCAACAGAAACTCTTAGCTGCTGTGTAAGTTTCCCCTTGGAGACTCCCTAGTGGTCCACGAGGAACAAAACAGTAGCAGATAAAATCGCAAGCAAAACAAATCACACTTAAGTAATAGGAAGTTAGTCGACTTTTCTACTTAATGGGTCATTTCTCAGGGCTTTTTATCTAACCTAGAGTTGGGGAAAAGAGGAGAGAGAAAGGGGGAGGAAAGACCAAGTTCCCCTTATATGTTAGTAGCATTATTCAAAGAACAAAACAGGAAGGAATGGTCACTGTTAAGCACTTTCCAGGCTTAGGTGTGCCTCAACAAAGCCATGGCGTGGAGTGAGGTCACAGGCTTAATTTCACCTCGTCTGCTTCACGATCCCTTTAAAGGAGCTATATCTTCCAGATTTAGTCAAGTTCACAGGGTGGTTACAGTTCTTTTGCAGAGGCAGAAAGGGAAATTGAAGCCAGGGCCTCTGAAATGGAAACTCTCATACCATGCTGTCTTCACTACAGAAGCAAAGAACACAATCTGTCCACAAGTTATGGAAAGATTTTAGAGTAGAAACAGAGCCAGTTAAGAAAGAGCTGTCAGAATGA
>CAJQZJ010009649.1:19720329-19757686 GCA_907164525.1 Lophiomys imhausi | reverse complement strand
GTCTATTTTAGAGTAGAAACAGAGCCAGTTAAGAAAGAGCTGTCAGAGTGAAAAGGAGTGGAGGACCCAGTCTTAACAATCACCTTTCGTGCTTTTCACATGGTACAGAGATGGAATGGTATATAAGAAAACAACACAGGGAGTTAAACTTGCCATTTTCGCCAAGGACATAAAACCAAGCTCTATTGTTCATCCCCACGGCCAGATGATAGAGACCTACAGTGACAAAGTTGGGTTCCACATCAACGGACACCGTGAGCAGCGGCTCCTACAACATAGTATTGGAACAGCAGTGAACCAACTGTTAAAACTGTTTTGATTTATAAACAAAGGTCAGACCATACAATATACATACTCCTTCGATGAGGTTGGCCACAGTGACCTCAAGTAGGGAGGTGAGATATGCAATCCTTGTGTGACAGGCGTCCCCAAGGATGGGCAACTTGGTCAGGAAGACATGCAGTGAGCCTCTTTGAGTAGACAGTGCTAGCAACTGGCCATCATCAGTCCAGGATAAAGTACTCAGCCCTGAGACAATTCGCAAAGTAAACTGTCATTCAAAACCACACTGTACTGTTGCAGGCAATCAAATATTCTCATGAAAAAGGCATAAAAACTTTAGACTTTTTCTTCCCTAAATCATCTTACTATTTCGCCACACATTAATCAGAGAATATAGGTACCTAGTCACTTGCTATGGCCCAACAAAACTATGCATCCACTGTATACTTGGGATTAGGGTAAAGTTTGCTATAAGCCTCTGTTACATGAGCATAATTTTTAGTCAAGCAGTACAACTTAACACAATTCCAAGAGTAAAGAAACTATTTTAGGGAGTTTCGTGAAAGGTGTTAATTTTATTCTTCCTGCAAGAATGCAAACCATGAAACAATCATTACTCTCCACAACTACATTGACAAAATACCACCTGGCTTCAGCAGGATCAATACCTTTATTTTCGTCATCCAGATTAATGATAGCATACATGTCTCTTAATTCTGTCAAATCATGGATTTTTATGCTGGAAAGTAAAGAAAAGGAGCATATATTTTTATTGGGTTCCATTCTGGCATTTTTTGTACATTGTTTTTAGTCACACTCCCCCCACCTTTTTTTTTTCCTTTTTTTGTTTTTTGTTTTTTTTTTTTTTGAGACAGGGTTTCTCTGTGTACCCTTGGCTACCCTTGGCTGTCCTGGTCATACTTTGTAGACCAGGCTGCCTTGAATTTACAGAGATCCCCCTGCCTCTGCCTCCCTAGTGCTGGGATTAAAGGTGTGTGCCACCACACCCAGCAATTGCAGACAGCTGTGAACTGCCATGTGGGTGCTGGGATTTGAATCCAGGTCCTTTGGAAGAACAATTAGTGCTCTTAACCGCTGAGCCATCTTTCCAGCCCCCTCCCTCCCCACTTTCGTCCCTCATCTCAAAATGTGTTTTCTTCTCTACAGCTTCAGCTAGGAGTGAACGGCTTCCTCACGGGGCCTCTATCTGCACTCTGGAGCCTACCTTCAGGCTTCTGGCTGTTGTGAATATTGGCTAGGAAAGACTAGCAGACAAATGGGGGACTCCCTGCTGAGCTGAGGCACACTGAACTCTATTCTTGTCCTTGAATTGGCCTGCTATTACCTCAGAATTGTGGCCTATTTATTTCAGTTGTTTTGTACTGTATTTATTGTTATAAGAGAAAGAACCATCTGTTGGACTGAAAAAAAAAAAGAATTATGCATTCTGGGGGAAGGGTGAGAGGGTAGGAGGGTGGGGCTGGGAGGGGTGGAGGGAGAGGTCTGTGATGGAGATGTAACTTGAAGTAATAAATAAACTTTAAAAAAAAAGCCTATCCATCTGTGCACCTGTACTGGTTTGCAGCTGAATCAGTAGGTGAGACAGGTGGAGTGTGCTCCAAGTAATCCCCCATGTTAGTTTTAAGATTGATTTTCTAGCATACTCTATTTTATTCTGAGCACATAAACCTTTAGATGTTTTCTTTGTTAAACAGTTTTGCTATTTCACTATACATTATCAAGAGACTATGAGTGCTGACCATATGAATATGAACAGGGAAGCAGAGGACTTAAGATTTCTTTTCATTGTAAACATGTTAAAAGAGTCCAAGAAAGTGTGGGTGCCAGATACACATCAACCACAAGGTTCTGTTGATTCTCTTGAGTATACCCCACATTCCCAGAAAGAAATCTGTGACTCTAACTAACCAGTTATCTCCACAGGTAGCAGCTTTGTTCAGCGTCTGTGACAATGCCACACTGGTTAGATTATCCTTATGGTCACGAGCCTTAAATATCTCTTGCCCAACTTCTGGAAAGTGAGTAGAGATAGCCAGAAATGTTCCACGGGAAAAGCCAATCATGATGTAGCCATCACCATACCTAAGGCAGCAAAGTGAGGATAGGATTAAAAAGGAGATGACTATCAAGGGGAAAATGGCAGAAACCTTAATGTGATAAAATATAATTCGTCAAGGCCCTACTGTATATCAGATAATATGCTAGGTGGTGTTGCAAAGGAGATAACAGATTGCAATGAGGAAAATGCCATATACAGAATACAATGTTATGGACAGACTGAAACATAATAGGTAAGAGAAAATACACATTTTCTTCTATAATTAGTCTTATGTACATACCAGCTGTAGCAGACAATGTTGCCATAGGCTTGCTGAAACTCCAGATCATCTGGGTTATCTGGTTCATTCAGACGAAAAAGAAATAATGTTTTCTTGCCAACTACTGCACTTATCTGCCAGAAAAGATCAGGAAGATGATGATAGAAATGAATCACTCGGAATTTCAGGAGAAGACCAGCAATCAAGTTCAAACAGCTGAACCTCATTATGAAAACAGTGAGCCAAAGTTGTATGTGCTAAATGCTACCATTAGTATAAAATGTAACTAACAAAAAGAGCAAAAAGCATTTACTAGTGTACAGTCTGGCAAAGTCTTTGGCTTTGCTTATTTTCGATGTGCTTTTTGAGATCTGCTACACCACCTTTGCGGACAGGCTTTTGACCTCTGCACCTCATCAGACCCTGTGTTGCTTAGGGAAGTGGCTCTAGCATGGCTTTGCTACCGCTGAGTTCATTTTCCCAGTAGAGAATCTTTCACGCTGAGCGGCCACTTGGCTTGAGAGCTAGCCAGGACTGTAGGTGTGCAGCCCGAAGGACAAGCTAACTGACTTCAGCATCACTTTCCAACAGGTGTGGCTGAAGTACGATCCCTACATTACTCACGCAAACTTAGAATTAGCTACAGTTCTCACTGAAGGGTATCTTTATGTTGGGGAGAGAAAGGAGTACATTAACTTATGTTAAAGATGATATTTTGTTGTATTTCTTGTATTCTAAAATATCATCAGGTACACCAGCATCAATTTAAAACATAGCCTTTCAGGAAATAAAGAAACATTACCTCCTTACATATTTTTGTGTTGATTATGAAAATTATCTAGATTCTAGAATGTTACAATACAGCAAGGAAATTGTATCTGTTTAAGAAACACAAGCTATGATTTTCAGAAATCTGTTTACCATCCAGCAACACAGAAAAAAAAATATCTTAAGTCACATAGAAATCAATATTTCCATTTTTTTCTTTGTTTTCTGAGACAGGGTTTCTCTTATGTAGCCCTAGCTGTCCTGGAGCTCGCTCTGTAGACCAGGCTGGCATCGAACTCATAGAGATCCACTGGCCTCTGACTTCCGAGTGCTGGATTAAAGGCGTTTGCCACTACTTCCTAGCTATTGTTTCCATTTTTAAAAAAAGGAATCTCATGTATGATTTTGCTACAACATGAATGGCACAGCAACTCCAGCTGTAATATAATATGTTATATATTTGTGATATGTTATATCACAAATATATAATAATAATAAAACAGGTAATATCCTCATGTGCTGGGATGTGAGGCAGTTAGCAATGGTAAACACAACTTTTAGGTTTGAGAGCCTAACGGTTACATTTGTTTAAGAAACAACAGACAAGTCAGGTGTGCTGGAGCAAGCCTCTGATACCAGCCCTTGGGAGGCAGAAGCAGGCAGATCTCTGAGTTTGAAGCCAGCCTGGTCTACAAAGTGAGTTCCAGGACAGCCAGAGTTACACAGAGAAACAACAACAACAGCAACAACAACAAAAACAGACATAATTTATTAAAGTCTGAGCCAGCCAGGAAAAGGAAATTGAACCCTCTATGGAACTACTAAAAATGGTTTGGGTGTGAGCTTGAATTAGAATGCTTACTATGTTTTCAGAAGAAATTCGGTCATCTGTCTTGCTGGTAGAAAACTTGATGTCACTTGGCTCTGCTTTCACTGGTGTCTACAGGGGTAAGAAACATCAGCACTGTGAACAGCTCAATAATCAAATCACTCTCGTCAGGGTGGAGCTCAGTGACAGGACCCAGGCTAAGCATGTCTGAAGCCCTGGGTTCAGTTCACAATTCCTTCCCTCTTTAAAACAAACTCTAGAGGTTTATTCTGGATATTAATAAAATGCAAAGCTTGCTTTTATTTATGACTAATTTTGGATTGTGAACCTGAAAATCCCACTGCCACAAATACCTAGAAATTCTGGATGAAACAGAACTTGTATTTTTTAAAGTAGACAGTTAACCTCAATGAAGACTTTACAGAGATCATTAGCAAACACCACACTGGAAGCAGAGTGTGCACAGGTTTGAGCTGCAGCCTCTGGTGTAGCGGGAGAAAGGGGCGGCAGGGAAGCCGACTTCTTAGCTGGTGGTTCAGGGCAGAAAGAAAAAGTTCATTTCAAAAATGTAATCCCCAACCTGTTTTCCTATCTCATTATGGCCTGGGGCTCCAGCTTACACACTGAGCAGTCTGGGAGTTCCTAAGGGGAGAAATTTATACAAAAAGCTGAAGGAGCCAGCCTGTAATACCCTGAAGTATGAGCCAAATATTCCAAGTCAGATAGACTCTGTAGAAGATGAGCTTAAAGTTCAAAATCATGTAATTCACAGAGGCACCGAGAGTCCCCAAAACAATCGAGAGAGAGTAAGAATGAGAGGGATTTTATTTTTTTTATTTTTTATTTCTTCAAGTTACATCTCAATCGCAATCCCCTCCCTACTCCCCCCTCCAGTCCCACTCTCCCACCCTCTTTCGCCTCAACCCTCCCCGGGATCCAAGATGGCGGCGGCCCGCTCGGACATATTTTGATCTCAGGGGAAACAGTCAAAGGGCAGTGGGTGTTGCAGGACACTGTACAAACGGGTCTAGGGTGCTCGAACCCCTTGGGCCTCACCCAACTACCCAGGGAACACTGGGGGTCCCTGGGCAGGACACTTCCTCCCACTCTCAGACACGCAGGGAAGCCTCTGAATCCGGGAATCGGGAACCCCCATCCCCCACCAGGAGAGACACACCGGGTAAATTCCAATCTAATACCCAGCCGGCAGACTCAGACCCCATGCAGAGATAATCTCCAGCCTGCTGGGCACCCCCAGGTCTCGCACAGCTGATCCAGCTATCTGGTGAAAGGTTGCGACCCATGGAAGTGTACTCAGCTTGGTTGCAGAGTGCCATCAGAGTGCAGATTGCAATCCACTGCAGTATACGGGAACTTAGTCGAGCATGACATCATTTGCTAGTCTCCAGACCCCGGCCGGGAATGGCAAGGCTATTGGGGGTGAAAGCAGATTTACCCACCACAGAAGCCAACCCTGGGCAAACTGTGAGGTATTTGCAAGTGCTGTATAACGGACTTACTTACAAGTACTGGCCCTTTCGGCGGGGAACCAGAGCTTCACCCCCTGGATTAGTTAGGTCTCCACCTAGGAGACGGGGCTGAATGACTCACCTTACAGGGGTGGAGTAAGGCAATTCGACTCCTACACCAAAGCGCCCCCTGTGGACCCAAGTCCAGAAGACAGCTAGAAATTTCCAATGGCCAGAGGCCCCAGACCAAAAAAAAAAAAAGAAACAAACAAACAAACAAACAAACAAAAAAAACAGAGCAGAATGACTCCAACAAAAGAAAGCAATGCTATTTCATCCAGCACGGACCATCTCACCACACCTGAAACACATGAAAATGAGGACAATTCTACATTATGGAAAGTGATACAGTCCCTTCAAGAACAACTTAAATCTATGAAGGAATTCAAAGAAGCCACAATTGCACATACGAAAGCAATGGAAAACACCATTAGAGAACTTCAGAACAAGGTGAGACAACTTGAACAAGAAAAAGAGAGGGCAATGGAAGACTTCCAGGCAAAGACAAGCAAACTGGAGCAGGAAATGTACAAAACAAATAGAATCACTCAAGAAATGAAAATGGAAACAATAAAGAAAACACAGTCAGAGTTAAAAATGGAAATGGAGAATCAAGGGAAGAGAACAGGAACTATGGATTTGAGTACCAAAAATAGGATTCAAGAGATGGAAGACAGGATTCTCACGCATGGAAGATTCGATGGAAGAAATCAATACAACATCCAAAGAAAATGAGAAAGCTAAAAAATCTCTCACCCACAATATCTAAAAAATCAAGGACTCAATGAAAAGACAGAACCTAAGAATTATAGGCATAGAGGAAAGGGAAGACTCCCGACTCCATGGTCCAGGAAATATCTTCAACAAAATCATAGAAGAAAACTTCCCAAACCTAAAGAAAGAGATGCCAATAAAAATCCAAGAGGCTTACAGAACACCAAACAGATTAGATCAGAAAAGAAACTCCTCTCGCCACATAATAATTGAAACTCCAAATGTAGAGAACAAAGAAAGGATATTAAAAGCTGTAAGAGAAAAAGGCCAAGTCACATACAATGGCAGACCCATCAGAATTACACCTGACTTCTCCTCAGAAATTTTAAAAGCTAGAAGGGCCTGGACAGATGTCCTACAAACCCTGAGAGAATATAGGTGCCCAACCAGACTACTATACCCAGCAAAACTCTCTATCAACATAGATGTAGAAAACAAGATATTCCATGACAAAATCAAATTTAAACAATATCTCCCCACAAACCCAGCCCTACAGAAGATCCTAGAAGGAAAATTCCAACCCAGAGAAGATAACTACACCCAAGAAAACAGAGGAAATAGAAACTTCCACAACAACTAAACAAAAAGAAACACAAGACGACCAGCTATACCAAAATAATGGGAAATAACAACCCCTGGTCACTAATATCCATCAACATCAATGGACTCAACTCACCAATAAAAAGACACAGACTTACAGACTGGATCCATAAACAAGACCATCTTTTTGCTGCATACAAGAAACACATCTCACTATCGAAGATAGACACTATCTCAGAGTAAAGGGCTGGGAAAAGGTTTTCCAAGCAAATGGACCCAGGAAACAAGCTGGAGTAGCCACCCTAATAACAAACAAAATAGACTTGCAATTGAAATTAATTAAAAAAAAAAAAGACAGAGAAGGGCATTACATACTGGTTAAAGGAAATATTCATCAAGAGGATATCTCAATATTGAACATCTATGCCCCAAATACAAAGGCACCTACATTTATAAAAGAAACATTTTTAAAACTTAAATCGCACATCGATCCAAACACTTTAGTAGTGGGAGACTTCAACACCCCAGTCACAACTATGCACAGATCATCAAGACAGAAGCCAAACAGAGAAATAATAAGTCAAACAGAGATCATGAACCAAATGGACCTAACAGATATCTACAGAACATTTCACCCAAACACAAAAGAATACACCTTTTTCTCAGCACCTCATGGAACCTTCTCCAAAATCGACCATATGGTTGGACACAAAGATAGCCTCAACAGATACAAAAAAATTGAAATAACCCCTTGTATCTTATCAGACCACCATGGAATAAAGCTGGACTTCAATAGCAAAAGAATCAACAGAAAGTCTACACACACATGGAAATTGAACAACTCTTTACTAGAGGACCACTGGGTCAGGGAAGAAATAAAGAAGGAAATCAAAGACTTCTTAAAATCCAACGAAAATGAAGACACAACATACCCAAACCTATGGGACACAATGAAAGCTGTGCTACGAGGAAAGTTCATAGCACTAAGTGCCTTCAAAAAGAAAATTGTGACAGCTCATATTAGTGAATTAACAGCTAAACTGGGTGAATTGGGAAAAAAAAGAAGCAAACACTCCCAAGAGGAGCAGAAGGCAGGAGATCATCAAACTTAGGGCTGAAATCAACAACTTAGAAACAAAAAGAACTGAACAAAGAATCAATGAAACCAAGAGTTGGTTCTTCGAGAAAATCAACAAAATAGACAGACCCTTAGCCAAATTAACTAAAAGACAGAAGGAAAAAACCCAAATCAACAAAATCAGAAATGAAAAGGGAGAAATAACAACAGACATTGAGGAAATCCAGAGAATATTTGGATCCTACTTTAAAAATCTATACTCCACCAAATTTGAAAACTTAAGTGAAATGGACAATTTTCTTGATAGATTCCACCTACCAAAGCAAAATCAAGATCAGATAAACAGATTAAACAGCCCTATAACACCTAAGGAAATAGAAACAGTCATTAAAAATCTCCCAACCAAAAAAAGCCCAGGGCCAGATGGCCTTAGCGTAGAATTATACCGGACCTTCAAAGAGGAGCTAACACCAATACTCTTCAAACTCTTTCACCAAATAGAATCAGAAAGAACATTGCCAAACTCATTCTATGAGGCCACAGTCACCCTGATTCCTAAACCACACAAAGACCCAACAAAGAAAGAGAACTTCAGACCAATCTCCCTCATGAACATAGATGCAAAAATACTGAATAAAATACTAGCAAACCGAATTCAAGAACACATCAAAAGTATCATACACCATGATCAAGTAGGCTTCATCCCAGGAATGCAAGGATGGTTCAACATACGAAAGTCTATCAACGTCATTCACCATATAAACAAGATGAAAGAAAAAAAAACCACATGATAATCTCGCTAGATGCAGAAAAAGCATTTGACAAAATGCAACACCCCTTCATGCTAAAAGTTCTGGAGAGAACGGGCATACAAGGACCGTACCTAGAAATAATAAATGCAATATACAGCAGGCCAGTGGCCAACATCAAATTAAGTGGAGAGAAACTTGAAGCATTTCCTCTAAACTCAGGGACAAGACAAGGATGTCCACTTTCACCATATCTCTTCAATATAGTACTTGAAGTTCTTGCTAGGGCAATAAGACAACTAACGGAGATTAAGGGGATAAATATTGGAAATGAAGAAGTCAAATTATCCCTATTTGCAGATGATATGATAGTATACATAAGCAACCCCAAAAATTCCACCAGAGAACTCTTACAGCTGATAAACACCTTCAGCAAAGAGGCTGGATACAAAATTAATTCAAAAAAAAAATCAGAAGCCCTTCTGTATACAACAATCAAATGGGCTGAGAAAGAAATAAGGGAAACAACCCCCTTCACAATAGCCACAAACAACATAAAATAGCTGGAGGTAACTCTAACCAAGCAAGTAAAGGACCTGTACAACAAGAACTTCAAGCCTTTGAAGAAAGAAATGGAAGAGGCCTTTAGAAGATGGAAAGATCTCCCATGCTCATGGATAGGTAGGATCAACATAATAAAAATGGCCATCCTACCAAAAGCAATATATAGATTCAATGTAATTCCTATCAAAATACCAACACAATTTTTTATAGACTTGGAAAGAGCTATTCTCAATTTCATATGGAACAACAAAAAGCCCAGAATAGCTAAATCAATCCTGTACAATAAAAAAAACATCTGGAGGTATCACCATCCCAGATTTCAAGCTGTACTACAGAGCAATAGTTGTAAAAACAGCATGGTATTGGTATAGAAACAGACCAGTAGATCAATGGAATCGAATTGAAGATCCAGAAATAGACCCACACACTTATGGCCACCTAATTTTTGACAAAGAAGCCAAAACGGCACAATGGAAGAAGGACAGCATCTTCAACAAATGGTGCTGGTCCAACTGGATGTCCACTTGTAAAAGAATGAAATTAAACCCATACTTATCACCTTGTACAAAACTTAAGTCCAAGTGGATCAAAGACCTTAACATAAGGCCTGTCACACTAAATCTACTAGAAGAGAAAGTAGGAAAAAACCTTGAACTCATTGGCACAGGTGACAACTTCATGAACAGAACACCAACAGCTCAGGACCTGAGATCAACAATCAATAAATGGGACCTCATGAAACTGAAAAGCTTCTGTAAGGCAAAAGACACTGTCATTCGAACAAAACGGCAGCCTACAGACTGGGAGAAGATCTTCACCAACCCCACATCTGACTGAGGGCTAATATCCAAAATCTACAAAGAACTCAAGAAATTAAATGCCAAGAAACCAAATAATCCAATCAAAAAATGGGGGACGGAGCTAAATAGAGAATTCACAAAGGAGGAATCCCTAATGGCTGAGAAACACTTGAAGAAATGTCAACATCCTTAATCATCAGAGAAATGCAACTCAAGATGACTCTGAGATTCCATCTCACACCTGTCAGAATGGCTAAGATCAAAAGCTCAAATGACAGTACATGCTGGCGAGGGTGTGGAGAAAGGGGAATCCTACTCCATTGTTGGTGGGAGTGCAGGCTTGTGCAACCACTATGGAGGTCAGTATGGCGATACCTTAGAAAACTTGGAATAACTTTGCCTCAGGACCCAGCCATACCACTTCTGGGTATACACCCAAATGTCTGCTCATGGAATCATAAGGAAGTTTCCTCATCTATGTTCATAGCAGCCTTATTTGCAATAGCTAGAAACTGGAAACAACCCAGATGTCCCTCAACCGAAGAATGGGTTAAAAAACTGTGGTACATCTACACAATGGAATATTATTCAGCTATCAGGAACAATGAAATTATGCAATTTGCAGCCAAATGGATGGAAAGGAAAAGCTCATCCTGAGTGAGCTAACCCAGACTCAGAAGGATGCATATGGCATCTATTTACTTATAGTAGGATTTTAGCTATATAGGGGATATCGATACTACAACTAACACACCAAAGGGAACATGGACATAGACTTTTTATTTTTTTTCTATTTTTTATCCTTTTTTATCTGTTTGTCTGCTTATTTGTTTGTTTGTCTTTTAGTTCTCTCTCCCGGGCAATGAGACAGTTTTCACTGGTGGTACTGCCTCATAGACCCCCAATGAATGAGGAGGCTCTTGGCCCTCATATGACCTCTGAACTGAGATGAGGGACTGTTATATAGGGACACCCCACCCCAGAGAAATGGGATGGAAGGGTTAGGGTGTAAAGAAAAAAAATGAAATGTGAAGTTTCGGCCTTTTGCTACTAATTGTCATAAACTGTTTAGGATAATTAAGAAATGCAAACTAATAGTCATGCAAGTCGGTCATTGTGTTAGGTACTATGACAGTCTATTATAGTTATTTTCTAAGCTAATCAGAAATAAAGCTGCTAAGAGACAAGCAACATCTGCTTATCCTAATGTAAGAGATAGATAGGGCTTCTTCAAAAACCTCAAGAGATCTGCAGAATATGGCATTCAAAGATGTTTTCTTAACTAGATTTTTTTTTATATTGAGACATATCAACTCCTGTCAGCACCCCCTATTCTACTCCAAATAGAAGATGAGCATCAAAGAATCTCCAGTGGGAGATGACTGAATTAGTTGCAAGCCTATCTCTTGGCAGGAAAAAACCCCTTGTTTCAACTGTAGACAGAATGCTGTCCAAAAAGGACAAAACTTGGAAGCAGGCAAGTCAACAGCCTGGCTCTGCCAAGACAGGGTAGGCAAGTCCTTCATAACCCCTGCTCTACAATAAATGTCTGTCATAGAAACGGCGCCAAACGACTGAAGATTGATGCTGTAATGTATGGAGAGAAAATGGGAACTGCCCAGGCAGCCACTGGTATGTCATTTCTTACTTTTGGAAGCTGCAGGCCCTGTACTTCCTATAAAATCAGATATATTTATCCCTCTCAGGTCTCTGAGGTGTTTAAAGAATAGATAGCTAGAGTCTCATCATTAAATTTTGAGTTGTTTAGGAGTCAAGAGAGTGTTATAGATCTAGGATGATGCTTTTAAAATTGTGTTGCAAGTTAGTATGAATGTTGAGTTAGATATAGAACTTTTAACTCATGGAGATGGTTAGATAGTAGAAAGTTAAAGTCAGGTACCAAATACATATGGACTGGACATTGGGAATGTACGCTAAGCCATATAACCTTCATAACTGTGGCCTAATTATCTCTGTTGTTTTGTATTGTATCTATTATTATAAGAGAAAGAACCATTTGTTGGACTGAAAAGGGGAACTGTTGGGGGAAATAAGATATACCTTAAACTTAAAAAAAAAGGGAAGAGAATGGGGGGTTGAAGGTGGGAGGGTGGGACTTGAGGGAGGAGTAGGGAGGGGAATGCGATTGAGATGTAACTTGAAGAAATAAAAAATAAATTATTAGAAAAAAGTATATCTCCTCCCAAACAGCTCCCCCTTTCAGTCCAACAAATGGCTCTTTCTCTTATAATAATAAATACAATACAAAACAAGAGAGGTAATTAGGCCACAATTATGAGAGTTATATGGCTTAGCATACATTCCCAATGTCCAGTCCATATAGTCCATATGTATTTGGTACCTGACTTTAACATTCTACTATCTAACAATCTCTATGAGTTTAAAGTTCTATATCTAACTCAGCTTTCATACTAACTTGCAACACAATTTTAAAAACATCTTCTTAGATCCAGAACACCCTCTTGATTCCTAAACAACTCAGAATTTAACTATGAGACTCTAGCTATCTATTCTTCAACTACCTCAGAGACCTGAGAGGGATAAATATATCTGATTATATAAGAAGTGCAGGTCCCGCAGCTTCCAAAACTGAGAAATGATATACCAGCGGCTGCCTGGACAGTTCCCATTCTCTCCCCATACATTACAGCATCGATCTTCAGTCATTTGGCCCTGTTTCTCTGACAGACATTGATTGTAGAGCAGGAATTATGAAGGACTTGCCTACCCTGTCTTGCCAGAGCTAGGCTGTCGACTTACCTGCTTCCAAGTTTTGTCCTGTTTGGATAGGATTCTGTCTACAGTTAGAGCAAGGGGTTTTTCCTGCCAAGAGATAGGCTTGCCACTAATTCAGTCATCTCCCACTGGAGATTCTTTGATGCTCATCTTCTATTTGGAGTAGAATAGGGGGTGCTGCCAGGAGTTGACGTTAGTTTTCTCTCCCTGGCAATGAGACACTTTTCACTGGTGGTACTGCCTCGTAGATCCCCAATGTATGAGGAGGCTCTTGGCCCTCATATGACCTCTGAACTGGGATGAGGGACTGTTATATAGGACACTCCACTCCAGAGAAGTGGGATGGAAGGGTTAGGGGGTAAAGAAAAAAAATGAAATGTGAAGTTTCGGCCTTTTGTTACTAATTGTCATAAACTGTTTAGGATAATTAAGAAATGCAAACTAATAGTCATGCTAGCCTGTCATTTTGTTAGGTACTATGACAGCCTATTATAGCTATTTTCTAAGCTAATCAGAAATAAAGCTGCTAAGAGACAAGCAATATTTGCTTATCCTAATATAAGAGATAGATAGGGCATCTTCAAAAACCTCAAGAGATCTGCAGAATATGGCATTCAAAGATGTTTTTGTAACTTTAGATTTTTTTGATATAGACGGGGATTTTATAATAAACTCTTTAAAGAGACACAAGGCTACTCATAAAAATGAGAAAGGGCACATTAAAAAAATTCAGTAGGGAAAAAAATCAGTAGGCTGTACTTTTAATTTTTCAATAGTTTTTAGGATTTATTTCATGTGTATGATTTTGCTTACATATATGTCTGTGCACCATGTGTGTGCCTGGTGCCCTCAGTCATAAGAGGACGTTGAAACTGGAGTTGTGTTGGCAATGGAACCAGGCCCTCTGTAAGAACAAGTGCTCTTAACCGCTAAGCCAATGTCTGCAGCCTAGCACACTGTGCTCCTGTGTCATAGAAGATGTATTTTGTGGGCAAAGTCCTAGAAATGGTATTGTTTGGCTGCTACTGTCTGCGTAGTTTCGTGAGGACTTTCAAAATGTACACCCTGAAGGGAGATATCAGTTTTATCCACAGTTTCATCAACAGAATGTATGGTCACATTATGTATCTTTTTGCCAGTATGACAGGTGAGCAATGAAGTCTCAGCATTGCCCTCACATTCTGAGGTTATGAATTCCAGCATTATCATGTGTAAATTATTTTATACATGTATACATTGCCTTTGCATATAATTCAAGCAAGGGTTTTAACAGAACTGCCAAGTATTTTCTAAAAATCAAATGTAGAATTATCAAAATTTAAACTTCCAGGATGCTGAGGTAGAAGGACGACCATGAGTTTAAGCCAGTCTGGGTTATGTAATGAGTTCCAGGCCAGCCTGGGCTACTTGTGTAATGAGTTCCTGGCCTCAGCCTTGTCTCAAATGCAAAAAACAGTGGGCTGGGGATGCAGCTCAGTGGTAAGGGCACTGGCTTAGCACACATGGAGCCCTAGGTTCAATCCCTAAAACTGCAAAACCACGGTAAAACAAAACAGCCAATCCAGACTGTAGACTCCAGCAGCAATCTGTTATCTTCTCCTCCTTCTTTAGCTCAAGTAATAGAATTAAAGGCAGTAACTGTCATTTTTTTTTGAAAAATTAAAAGATGTTTCTTTCAGTCTTTATACTGACAGTCAATACATTTCACAAGCTTTAATTATGCTTGAAACTGTCTCTTATTTACACAAAAAAATCAAGTTTTACAATTATTTCAACAGATTAAGTTAAATATTAGACATAGAATTTATCCTCTTTCGTGAGACATATAAGAGCTCATATGGATCTTCCTGGACCATTGGCTAAAGGCAATGCATGAGCAGATGCAGTGACACAAAAGACCCTCATACCATTAACTAATGTAATGGGATGGCCCAGAGATCTCATGCTTTGCATCATCTAGACAGTAATAGTTTACAACAACAGTTCAAAATTCCTCATGAAGCTGCTCGTCAAATAATTAAACAGTGTTCTCAATGTCCACAATATTCTTCTGTTCCTCATTATGGAATTAATCCTAGAGGTTTAGTACCTAATCAGTTGTGGCAAACAGATATAACTCATACATCTGAATTTGGTAGGCTGAAGTTTGTACATGTTACTATTGATACCTTTTCAGGGTTTATTATTGCTTCTGTGTTAACTGGAGAAGCCACAAAACATGTTATTAGTCACTGTCTGAAGTGCTTTGGCATAGTGGGCATTCCTAAAATTATTAAAACTGATCATGGTACAGGATATGCTAGTAAAGCTTTCTCTGTCTTTTGTCAGCAATAGAACATTGTCCATAAGACTGGTATACCTTATAATCCACAAGGACAAGGAATTATAGAGAGAGTATATGATGCACTTAAAAATCAACTTCAAAAAATAAAAAAGGGGAAGTTATATCCCCTGACTCCAAATAATTATCTCTCCCATACTCTTTTCATTTAAAATTTTTTGACCTTACATGCAGCTGGTAAATCCGCTGGTGAAAGATTCTGGTATCCTCAAACTAAGGATAATTTTGTATTAGTAAGATGGAAGAATCCTTTGACTGGTTCATGGCAAGGGCCCCACCCTGTATTAATCTGGGGACAAGGTCATGTATGTGCTTTTCTACAGATTGTTGAGAATGAATGGTGGATACCAGAGAGGTCTGTGATTTACTGAATGGGAACATCATACAATGGCTGATGCTGATGAATCTCCATTTCTTCATCCTACAGTGTGGAGTAAGCCTGAGGTGCCTGTATCTGCTAACAACACACATATATTGGGACAACCCTGATCAGAACAATTACCATCTCAGGCCAAGATAAACTATACTGGCACGGGACAAGGCTTATCGATTTGCTTTGTGAAAAAAAATCAATGAGGAATGGTTGTGTGACTGTTATTTCTCAGATATGGAAGAAGAATGTATCTCCAACAGTTACACAAAGCATTTAGATGAGTATGCCTCTGATGGAGTATGGATATACTAAAACACCTCAGATTTATAGACCATGTGGAAGGGAAGAGGTAGACACTGTAAAACTGGCCTTTGACAGATCCATTAGATGGCGAACATGTTATAATGATCCTCCCAAGATATTTAATGTGATTGGCTATGATGAGAAAATTATAAATTGGGCTGGAGATCAATCTGACATAGGCCAAAAGGAACTGGCTATGGAATTATGGAGGACTCAATCTGGCCATTCACAGGGACATCTATGGAAGTTGGTGGCATCTTTGGAAGAAATCATGTTTGGTATAAATAGATATGATTCAGGGTCAGGGTTGCGTAAAAATGTTTCTACTTATGTCACATTCCCATATGTCCTGCTAAATTAAAAATGTTACTTCCAGCTAGCTTGGGCAGCCTGTACTATATCTTCTCTCTTATCCATGTTGATGTTGCTCTGCTTTCAACAGAACGACAGACATGCCATTGATCACTATGGTAAGATTTCTCAGGGCATCTGGGTCAGCCAATTAGACTAAACTCAAAGCTCCCTGGGTACATCTGGGTGTGGCCATATGAATGAGTTCATTTAACATGACAAGAATGGAAACAAAGCAAGCCTCTTTCAGATCAGCTCCTTCACTAATTTCCTGTGTTCTCCCTCCCTTTCTCACTTTCCTGGGGCTGAAATGCAGCCATGACCCTGGCACACTAGCTTTCAGCTGGCAGGTAAGGATGCATCCCAGGAAAGGGCAGAGCGCTCAGATGGAGGGGATGGCATTCTGTGTGACCCTCCCACATCTTTACTGTTACATGAGAAAACAATACCCCAGCTGTCGTGTTTTTATTGTCCTTATAATCAGTTACATTTTATTTAGTTATTTAGTGGTACTAAAAATTAAATACAGAGCCTTGTAAATTTGAGATAAGTGCTCTACCACTGAGCCACATTCCCAACCTTTGACTTCATTCTGTCTTCCTCATGTTGTTTTCTGTCTTTTAAAGATTCACAATCTAAGTTTACTGATCTCTTCCATCTCCCAAAGATATAGGGCTTATAAGCTGTACCACAAAATTTGGTAACTCATCATGAAAGGCCATATGTCTTTTAGAAGACTATCTAGTATCATGGCAGGAATGTGTGTGAATAGGTGAGCCATGGTGAACATGGAAGGTGAAGAACCTTTGTGTGTATGTGTGTGTGTGTGATTTTTTTAGTTTTTTTGTGAATTTCACATCATGCACCCTGTTCCCTCTCATCTCCCACCTTCCCTCAGACCCACCCTCCACCCTTGAAACTTCTCCCAACATAAAAAAAAAAAAAGACCTCATTGTGGAAGCTGTAGTATGTCTCAGTGTGTCCCACAATATTCCATTTTGTCCACACTTTTTTTGCTTGCAAATGTTCATTATAATGATTCCTTGGTCCAATATGAGGCCTCTGGCTTCTGCTACTCTGTCAATACTGGAACTTCACTGGGACTCTTCACAGATATCCTGTTGTAGTCCTTTGTCATGGAAATCCTGTAGTTTTGGGTCTGTGGAACTGGCCTCTTCATGCACTTTAGCATTTTATCCATGGGGTATACGTTGGTGTGGGTCAACTCAAAGTCCTGGTTCTGGGCTTGCATTCCCCACAACCAGGGCCAATTCTACTGTGCTACCCAGGTAAGGTGCAGGGCCTGCTCTCCCGAGTACTAAAGCAGGTAAGGGGCTGGACTAGTTTCTCCTCCTCCCGTGAGCCCATCAGGGCCAACTCTCCTACCTGCTACCTGTGTCCGAGGCATCAGAGAGTGGAGGGGATCACACTTGACACACCACCGAAAAGCAGACAAAAGACATGGCTGGATGTCTCACAGTCACACCCTCGGGGCCAGTTCATGAACATCCTCTACATCCAGGGCCAGCTGTACTATGCTGCCTGGGCGGGGTGCAGAGCATGCTCTACCAAGTGCTATAGCATGTAAGGGGCAGGTCCAGATCTCCTGTCCACCACTGGTGATGAGGGCAAAAGGGAGGGGAGGGGATCTCTCACCAACACCACCGAAAAGCAGACAAAAGGCAGGGATGGCGCTCCCTCACTCACTCCCTCAGGGGTGGCTCACCTACAGCCACCATAACCAGGGCCAGGCAGGATTCTTCTAGTCTCTGGCTTGCTTCCTGTCCTGGGAGCCCATCTGGTGCTTGCCTGGTGCTAGACTGGTGGGCATTACAGGCTAGCTCCCTGTCCGGGCCCCATGGTGCCACACTAGTGTTGGTCTCCGGCTTGAATTTTTTTCAGGGAATGTTAGGTTACTATTCATTCAGATGTTCATAGGTCATAACAATGAATGTAGACATAGCCTCTCTCCTCTCTGCCACCTACTGATGCACATGTGACACAGCAGCCACATATGCAATGCCTCTAGGGGCAGAGAAGAACCTTTTATAACAACCTTCACTTAATTAATAAACAAGAGTCCCGCCGGGCAGTGGTGGCGCACGCCTTTAATCCCAGCACTTGGGAGGCAGAGGCAGGCGGATCTTTGCAAGTTCGAGGCCAGCCTGGTCTACAAAGTGAGTCCAGGACAGCCAGGGCTACACAGAGAAACCCTGTCTCGAAAAACCAAAAAAAAAATAAATAAACAAGAGTCCCAAGAGAACATTAATTCCTCCTGTCCACAAGGACTCCCATCACTTCCCAACTAGATGCCAACTCTTCAAAAGTTCTACTACTTCCCAACATTATGAACACAAAGGACCAAACTTCTGGTACGTGAACCTTTGGACAACAAACTACATTCAACCACAGCACACTCAGTGGGAGAGATCCACATGGCAAGAAATTAGGGCTCATAGTGAATAGTGATTCTACATAGAAACAGGAATCTGCATGGAGTTGATTTCCATCAACAACTATATGAGTGACCTTAGAAACAGCCTTGTGGGAGATCCTGAGGCAGAGGTACCCTAAGAAGCTGCATCTGGATTCCTTGCCAACAATTATGAAACACAGATATTTTAAGTTCCTTCATTTTGAGATATCTTGTTATACAGCAACAACTGATGAATACATCACATTTCCAATTGTGTGTATAGCACAGGAGAAGGTTTATACGTGATTCTAAGCAGATATTCCAAGAATGTTTCAGTCAATCCTGCCATAGTATAGTATCTATACTAGGGCACTAAAGGATATACAGTAGTTCAAAGAATAATTTTCCCATTAGTGATATTAAGAAGCTATTGGCAATATAAATTCCCGTAAGGAGAGACCCTCTTAGAATGTAATCAATCTTGGGAAATTTCAACAGTAGTAGTATTTTATCTTAATTAAAATTTCATCAGGATTACTTTGGAAACAATTTAATATATCAATTAAAGGTATTGGTTTTAGAATCAGGAAGCTTGATTTTGAGTCCAGAATCCTCTAGTTCTTATCACCATGCATGCATAAAATGAGATTTCTTTACAAAGCACTCACAATAACTACAGAGCTGATAATCCATTTATATCAGACAAAGGGGGGAAATATATTTCCTTTAATAGCTAAGCTATTCATCTTAAAGAAAGATTTCCTAGTAATACATAAAAAAGAATTTGTGTGTGTATGCAAGTGTGGGAGTCCATGTGTTGTATCTGGGTGCTGCATATATGTATGGATGCATGGAAACAGAAAAAGGTTTCTGACACTTAAAATATAAAATTGGGGGCTAGAGATGGCTTAGCAGTTAAGAGCACTTGCTGCTCTTACACAGGACTCAAGATGAGTTCATAGCATCTGCATGGTGGTTTGTAACTATCTGTAACTCCAGTTCCAGAATATCCAACACCCTCTTTTGACTTCTGTGGGCACCAGGCATGCACATGGTATGCATACATAACTGCAGGCAAACACTCATACACATAAAACAATATAAACATCTTTTAAAATATGGTATCATATACATATTCTACAGTGACTTAAAATTTTTAACTTTAATCTGATGTAAAGCTGTTGATTACAAAGAAAAATGAAAATGATAAGGTATTACCTGTCTTATTGTGTCCCCTTCCTGGTTACTAACTGTAATCATTTTATCTTCACCTCCCAAAGCAAGAAGATTCTCCATATTCCAACATCCACATGTGATTTTCTTAGTATGTTTTCCTGAAAAAAAAAAAAAAGACAATTTTTGCAGAGAGGTGGACTTCTCAAAAGAAAAACCTCATGTGTCATGGGGCTGAACAGACAGGGGGCTCTACTCCCACCAAAGCCCTTAGTGTCTATGCAATCTTATTTTAAAAACTTTATCATTAAGCTAGAAATTAAAGTGATAGTATATAACAACTTATACACAGGCCTTAGCAGAGAAAAAGGTTTTCCTCTACAAATTTTGTTGATTTACCACAGAATTAAACTTGTAATATCTTAAAAGAAATAAATCCCAAAGCAGTAAATTTGTCTTCACTACCATCCAGCCCCTGATTTCATAAATCTTTGACATAAGCTGACTTACCATAAAAGTCCATAGTTTAATTGCTCCCGGTAACTACAGTATAACTCACAGTAACACTGAGGAACAAATGTGAGTGTGTCCTAGTGAGGCATGGTTAGAGGGCAGCCTCCTCTCTACCTAGAATAAGTATCATAATATCAGGGAATAATGGGGGACACACATCTGTATGTGCTCAGTGCAAGTATAGCATTTTTTCCTGAATATTTTCCATCTGTGGTTGGTTGGACATAAGGATTCAGTGCCCGTGAGCAGACAGAGGCTCCATATGCTATAGGGTGAGAGGCAACAGATTATGAGGAGACTGCGAAATTGGACAGAAAATATAAGGCTCTCCCATGATGGTATCCAGGAGTGGTGAAAAGGCAGACTACAATACAACCTGGACATTACTGGAAGGAACTTTCTGAAAAGTCAAGAGGGTTTTGGAGATGTTAAATTTGGAGTGCACATGTTGGGCATGGTGGCACATGCCTTTAATCCCAGCACTTGGGAAGCAGTGGCTTCTGTGAGTTCGACGACAGCCTGCTCAAAAGAGTCCAGGACAGTCAGGCTCTGTTACATAGAGAAAGTCTGTCTCAACAACCCCCCCCCCCCCCCCGGCAAAACAAAAACAAAAACTGGAGTGCTCACTGGGTACCTCACTGAGGGTGTTCAGTAAGAACTTGCAAGTGTGAGTCTAGCCCAAGGTGTGGAAGAGATACAGATTCAGGAGTTCTCAGGTATGGAGAGTAGTTTACATCAGGGGACCAGAGCACAAAAGTGAAGGGAATGTTTAGAGAAGAGCCTGTAGGCGGAGAGATTATGCAAATCACAGACTAAAGGACTCCTGTGGTGCAGTGACACCTGAAAGGGAAAGTGTTATGTGAAGAAAGACTCAATGAGGTCCAAGACAAATGCTTCCTCCTCCTTCTTAGGTTTTTTGAGACAGGGTTTCTCTGTGTATCCTTGACTGTCCTGGACTCTCTCTGTAGACCAAGCAGAGATCTGCCTGCTTCTGTCTCCCGAGTGCTGGAATTAAAGCTGTGTGCCACCATGCCCGGCAATTACAGACAGCTGTGAACTGTCATGTTCACATGGGATTTGAACCCGGGTCCTTTGGAAGAGCAGTCAGTGCTCTTAACCACTGAGCCATTTCTTGAGCCCCTTTTCTTTATTTTTAAAATTACATTTGTTTATTTAGTTGTGTGGATGTGTGTGTATGCTGTATATACACATGGTGTGTGCATATGCACATGTGGAGGTCAAAGGACAACCTTTGGGAGTTGATTTCTTCGCTGTATGGGTTTCAAGGATCAAACTCAGGGTATTAGCGTGGGCAGCAAGGACCTTTACCTGCTGAGCTATCTCAATGGCCCATATATTCCTTTCTTTACCAAAGAAAGGGAGAAGAAACCTTCCTTTTTCCTATATACTGTTACATTGCTCAGAACTCAGGTTGAGTATACCAACAGTAGGGACAGTTAGCTGGACTTCTAGCACTCTGGAGACCTAACGGGAGACCGGCATTATTTAACTAAACTGTCATAAGTGACATTTGTGCACACCACAACCCCACAGAGCAAGAAGTGTCAGCGAGTACTTGAGTTCAGATCAGTACAACATGAAAAGCATTTCTGGCTACTGTTCAGTGTTCATGGATCAAGCAGCCATGAGTGAGATGATCTGATTTTAAGCAGAGTTAGGAGGTAGGGCTGGAGAGATGGCCCAGTGATTAAGAGCATTTGCTGCTCTTCCAGAGGACTCGGGCTCAGTGGCTCACAAGCATCTGTAACTTCAGCTCCAGGGGATCCAACACGTCTGACCTCTATAGGTATATGCACTCATGTGTACCGACACTTACTCATAATTAAAATAATAAAAATAAATCTTTTTCAAAAAGTTAAGAGGAAACAGAGCGGAGTCACAAATCCCAACCAAGTGTGAGAGAGGCAATGGTATTTATCTAAAGGTTCTAAGATGGGTAATTAATTCAAATCTTTTCAGATATGTTTTTGTACTGTTATTAATATGCAGAATCATATTTATGTTAAATACAAAGACCACGCATACCATCATGATCATAACACGGCCTGATATGAGAATGATCATGCTCTAACGTACTATTTCCGAATACATCCAGTGTCAAATCTCTGGGTTTATAAATGTACTGGAGGACATTCTCATAGATAAAGTGGGAAACAAATACCTACTGGAGTCATACAGACATTTTATATGGAAAAAGTTAATTTTTGTTAACTGGGCAGAAATTTTAGTTTGGTCTTTCCAACAGATTAATGATGTTTCTCTTTAATCTCTCACTATTAAAAATTAAATTTAAAACTAAAGAGACACATGTGAAAATTTGAAATGACTCACTGCTCTTAACGAAAAGCACTTTCCCAAGTGTCCTGCAGGGGCCGCTATCTCCAGCGTTTGCTGCCTCCCTCCCTCAGTTGCAGGGATGCTTTTTCTGGCCACTTGAAAGCAGTTAGCCCTGCTCATTCTGTCACTCATCAGTGTGATGCTACAATGAAAAGGGTCAGCCTTCAAGGGCACCGAAGGAGCCAAGGCCAAGGGAACAGAGGTCAAAGGAACCAGAGCACTTCATGCAAGGTCACATGGGCCACATACTCTCAGGCAAACTACTCACAGTCCCATGTTTGCATTCAACTGGTGTTTAGAGACAAGGTGGGGTAAGGATTAGGAGCGTGGATATCCCCTATGTGAGGAGTCACTGAATGTTATGGTTCATTTACTATGTGGATTAAAGTTAGTAGATGTTATAATATACAACCACACTGACTAAAATGAACCAAAAATGGACATATGTATCAACAGGTGCTGATGTGTATATGAGCTATTCCATGTCTAGAATACAGGTTGTAGAAATACAACGTGGCTATGAGAAGGAAAACGGGTGCCATTAAACTCCAGATGCCCAAAGACACAGGCTGGCCCTAACTCAGTTTGTCCTGTATATCTCAGGAAATCTTAGCAAGCAGGAGAGGGATCTTCCTGGTCAGCTATCTAAGATGGGCCAGGGAAGCCTTCTCTTCAAATTTTCTCTTGCCATCTCAGGGAAATCTGAGGCAATGGGACTCACTCTCAGCAAAGCATCTCAAACGTGTAGCAGTGTTTCTAGGCAGAACCTACCAAGAACAGGAATCTTTCGAGATGTCTGATGATTATAAATGAGCAAATTGCCTTTAATGGTCCCAACAGCCAGGAAACTTCCAATTTTTGACCAAAGAAGAAAAGACATTTGATCCCTGTAACATTAAGACATATTATTACAGAACAATTCACAATCACATCTCCTTAATAATCCTCTAAGAAATACTTCAAGTATAACTTTAACTTCTGCTTAGAAGCTTAAGGGCAACAAAGCTCATGGACCTTTAGCTGTGATCCCAGCACTCAGGAAGCAGAGGCAGGCATATCTCTGTGAGTTCAAGACCAGCCATAGCTACATAATAAGACCCTGTCTCAAGAAAAAACAAACAAACAAACAAACAACCCACACAGCTTGTGGTTTTTAGATGATGTCTATGTGCTAATAGAATTTTGGAGATGACACAGAGATGGCTCAGGAGCTAAGAGCACTGGCTGGACCCAGGTTTGGTTTCCAGCACCTACATGGTAGCCCACGACTGTCTGTAACACCAGTTCCAGGGGATTTAACAACCTCTTCTGACCCCTAAAGGCACCAGGAATACATGTGGTTCACAGTCATACATGCAAACATATGTAAAATAAAATAAAAAATTTACAAGAAAGCTTGGAGACAGTAGAAGACCATCTTGGCAGCAGTTAGACTCAAAATACTAATAAATAGTGAATAAAGATTTCAATTAGATTGTTACAGAACCTCAAATTCATGGGGTGATTTGTGTTACTAATGATGGTTTTAACTATAATTATAGCAAACATTTCAATGGAAACTGTCGGAACACTGTTCAAGAGCAGAGATGAATGGGGAGAACTCTGAGTGTCTGTGAACAAACTACAGGAAAACAAGAAAAGGGTCTTGAGACCGCAGTTTCTTCAAAACATGGACTTGTTCTTGGAATGTGTTTTCATGCTCCTTGCAGGTGTAGTGGATAGAGTAAGTTCACTTCAGATCACTCATTACAGCTGGCTATTGTTATCTGTTTATATGCCTCCATGGAAAACATGTTTGTGCACTGTGTGGCTTGCATGCCCCCTGTAGCCTGTCAGCCCTGTGCAGCTTGCCCTTGTGACTCTGCTCTTTACTCACGTGACTCTACTTGACCCTCAGAAAGGACTCTTGCATTCATTCTGGGACTCCCAGGCTAGTCATTTCTATGATTCCCTACAAAAGGGAATGACAACTCTTTGGAGAATAGCTTCTTCATATACAGAGGGAAGAAATTACAATGGGTCCAAAACGACAGTTCCCAAACATTCAATCCCAGAGGCAGCAGCACTGCCCCAAGGATGTGTTGTAAATTTCACTTATCAGAATCCCATGTCAGACCTACTCAATCAGAAACTCAGGGGTGGGGGCACCTAGCTGTCCATGTTACCAACTCTTCTAGGTGATTCCAAATGTAGTTTACATTTTGAGCACCACAGATAGATCATGCTTCTGTTTTAGTGTTTTTAGGGACTTTTTCTGCTTCCCAGAACAATGAGTAAGGACAAAGGTTAAGCAGGAAGAGACTTTCTCTAGCTAATCTGGAGTCAGAGCACCAAAAATTCTATGTGCAGATGATGCAAGTTGAATCTGTGAAAGGTCATACATTATGATGATATTTGGAGGTGAAATATTGATAAAGTATATGAAAAGTTACCTTCAATAGGAGGTGAATAAAGCAAGCATTTAGTTAAAAATTTATTGCAGGGGCTGGCTAGATGATTCAGCAGCAGGTGAACACATTTACTACCGAGTCCGATGGCTGAAGTTCAATGCCAGGTACCCACACATAAGGGCACGCACAGTCACGCACACATGCAAAAGTCACACTCACACCCACACCCCTACACAAAATAAGTAAATAAATGCTAACTGAACAGACTACATTCTTCTTTCAGGGGCCATGGGAGGTGACAGGACAGCCTTCAGCCTTGCTTGATGTAGACCTTCACTGTGCACCACACAGCCCTGTCACCTCCAGATCTTCCCATATAAATTTTGTCTCATCATTGTCATTTTTAATATGATCACCAAAAGACTTCTTAAGAGAAGCTATTTCACAAGCATAATATCATACTCTTTTTGGTTTTGTTTTGTTTTGAGACAGGGTCTCTCTATATAGTCCTATCTGCCCTGGAACTTGCTATGTAGACCAGGCTGGCCTAGAATTCACAGACACCTGTGTCTGCCTCCTGGGCGCTGGGATCAAAGGCATGTGCCACCATGCCTGGCCATAACATTTTTATTCTAATTAAAAGAAGGATTACACATATCAACCATAAAAAGAATGAGATTTTTCTTTCATAAGAAAATTATTCAAGACAGGCATGATGGTACAGGCTTGTAATCCTAGCACTTAGGAATTAGGGGCAGGAGGATCAGAGTTCACAATCATCCTTAGCTACACAGTGAGCTTGAAGTCAACATGGGCTATATGAGACCTCATATCCAAAAACCAAAAACAAAAACAAAAAAAGTGACAACAACAAGAACTCATCATTCCATCTCCAAAATCAAACTAGTAAACACTATCAGGGTCAAGACAACAAATGGTCATATTTCACAATGAAAACTTTAAGAATAATTGGAGAACAACAAACAGTAACACAGCTCAGTGAAAAAGTTAGGAAATGCTAATTACACTGATTTGACCAGTACAAATGCATGCACCTGTTAAAATGCCATATTATATCTCAATAATAAGTACAACTACTGATGTTAATAAAAATGATACAAAATGACAACAGTGCTCAGACCACCACTTAAATAGCAACAAAGGCATCCTTACCTCATGCCATTGTCCAGCTGGCTGGTTTTGTTTGTGTTGGCATCCCATAGATAAATGCAACTAGACTTCTCAGCAATCACTGCCAGGATATCACCATCTTTATCCCAATCCATGGCAACACAGTTGCTTTTAAAAAAAAAAGAGAAAAGTCGTTATTATCCACTTCTCAAAAGTCAGAGAGAAGAAACAAATACCCACCTATCTATGACTTTGTGTACAACAAGACCACTCAGTATCTTTTAATAGGTCATGAATGTCCTAAAATGAGAAGTTCAATCTGCTATCCACTGATAATATAACACTACCCTTAATGTTTTGGTGTTTTTGCTTTTGCTTTGAAGGGATAGAGAAGTTTTAAGTTCTATTTTCAGCAGCACTTCCATGCACTACAGTAAATAAAACTGCATGTAATAAATTATCAGGTTTTCCTGAGTCCTATAAAGAACACCTCATCTTTCAGGAAGAAAAATGCATCAAGCATTTCTACAAATGAATTGAAAATCAGAACCATTAGGTACCTTTTAAAATGTTCTCTCTCTCTCTCTGACAGGGCCTTTTTACATAGTTCTGGCTGGCCTGCACTCACATGTAGTCCATGCTAGCTTCAAACTTGTAGTGATCCTCCTGCCTCTGCCTCCTGAGAACTGAGATTTTAAATGTGAACCCCATGCCTGCTTTTCAGTAGGTAAGTAGGTATTATTTATTTATTTGTGGTATTAGGGTTTGACTCTAAGACCTCAATTATGTCAGCCAAGTTTTCTATTACTAAGCTATATCCTCAGCCCTTTAGATAATTTTTTAAGACCAATATTTTTAGTTTATTCAAAGTTAGTATACAAAATAATGCATTTCATTATGAAAGATCAAGTAGTGAAAGGCTGTTTCATATTTACAAAGAGGAGAAATCACTATAGGAAATATATAATTCTATCTAGATAGATAAAACACGGTAGATCAAAGTTGGTGTCCTGGCTGGTTTTATGTCAACTTGACACAAGCTACAGAGTTATCAGAGAGGAGAGAGCCACAAAGGGAAAAATAAGAGAAGCCTAGAGGACAATTCTTATTTAGTGATTGATGGGGGAGGGCCCAGGCCATTGTGGGTCGGGACACCCCTGGGCTGATGGTCCTAGGGTCTCTAAGAAAGCAGAATGAGGAAGCCACAGGCAGCACTCCTCCATGGCCTCTGCATCAGCTCCTGACTCCAGGTTCCTGACCTGTTTGAGTTCCTACCCTGATTTCCTTCTATGATGGACTATGATGTGGAAGCATCCACCAAATTAACCCTTTCCTCTCCAACTTGCTTTTGGTCGTGGTGTTTTATCATGGCAATAGTAACCCTGACAATGACAGCAGAATAGGGAGGTACTGTCATGACAGACATGACCTTGCTGTTTTGGAGGAGATTGTGGAAGGACTTTGGAATTTTGGGCTGGAAAAACCATTGAGTGTTCAAAACTTGGCAAGCTTTTCTGTGAGAGTGTGGAAGATAAGAAATTAAAGACAAATACAGAGGATGGAGGCCTGGCTTATGAAGTTCCAGAGGAAAGTCTGAGTCACTCAAAGACTTTATGGGGGACCAATGCAGATTCTGAGTTAAGCTTAGCTGAGGCTTGAGTCAGCTGTGATTAACAAAATACCAGGAGCACTAAAGTGAAACTTTTGCTTTGCTGGGATAATTGATGCTGATTAGCTGGAGCTGAGAGATTGGAAGTGATTAAGAAGGGACCAGTAACACAGAGGTCAAATCTTCCAGAAGTGTTTCCTCAGTCAGCACATAGAAGCAGTGTTCCAGAGGCAGCTGAAGTGGTTCCTCAAACTGGCAGAACTTTGTAGCATAGGAGTCACCCCGGTGGCACTGATTTTGAAGGCATGAAAGGGTCACTGGGAGAAGCTGAGGCTTGGCACAATGAGGAGAGGCCAGCAGAGGCTATTGGTGAGAATACAGCTCAACTGCAGCAAGAGACCACAGCATTTGGGAGGTGCCAGCGCCATGGGAGGACCACCAAGAACAGCAGCAGCGGCGGGGCGGAGCCAGCCACAGCCTGGATGACCAGCTGTGTGTGCTGCAGGGGGAGGAGCCGGAGAAGTGACTCGAGCCCCTTGGAGGAGCCCAGAAGATCATAAATGGATCCCAGACACAGGACACTGAATTATTTACTGAGTTATTACTATTTATTTACACTGAGTTGGAGTTTGGTTTTGCTTTGATTTGACTGTGACTGTGCCCTGGTTCTTCCCTCCTGGGGTAAAAAGCAACTGATTTTTGATTTTAGAGGAGCCCACAGTTGAGAGATGTTAGCTTTTATAAGACTTTGGATTTTTAAAAAATACTGGATATTTTTTTTTTTTTTTGGTTTTTCGAGACAGGGTTTCTCTGAATATCTCTGGCTGTCCTGGACTTGCTTTGCAGACCAGGCTGGCCTCGAACTCACAAAGATCCGCCTGCCTCTGCCTCCCAAGTGCTGGGATTAAAGGCGTGCGCCATCACCGCCCGGCAATACTGGATATTTTAAAGAGACTGAATTTTCAGTGTTTGAATTTTTAAAGGCTGTGGGATTTTTTAAGTATGTAAAATGTTACATTGTGATGTCTTTATTAATGTGTGATCTTAAGTATGAACAAGAAGGGAAAAGTTGTGGCTTAACAGTAATGTATTTGTGTGTCAAGTTGACAAGAGGTCAGTCATGCAGGCTAGTTTTATGTCGACTTGACAGAACCTATAGTCATCAGAGACGCAAGAGTCTCAGTTGAGGAAATACCCCCATAAGACTGGGCTGTGGGTCAGCATGTAGAGCATTTTCTTAACTAGTGATTGATAGGGGAGGGCTCAGCCCATTGTGGGTGCCACATCTGAACTGATGATCCTGGGTTCTATGAGAAAGCAGGCTGAACAAACTATAGGGAGCAAGGCGGTAAGCAGCGCCCCTCCGTACCTCTATATCAGTTCCTGCCTCTACATTTCTGTCCTGTTTGACTTCCTGTCCTGACTTCCTTTAATGATGACAGTGATATGGAAGTGTAAACCAAATAAACCTTTTCCTTCCCAACTTGCTTAGGTCACAGTGTTTTATCAGAGCAATAGTTACCCTAACTGAGAGTTGGGTACCCAGCAGTTGGTGGAACAAGTGAGAAAGGTCAGGAGTTCAAAGTCATCCTCAGCTACATATTGAGTTCAAAGCAAGCCTGGCTACATGGAATCCTATCTCAAAAACAAGACCAAAAGAAAATAATATATATGTGTGTAAAATATATATTGCATAGATATAATTTTTTTAACTTTATAATTTCTCCAATTATCAAAAAACAAACAAACCAGATTTCTTCATTTATATGTTATTTTTCATTTGGACACTCTTTGCTCTTGGGTAGTGACTAAAACATACTTAGATTTACATTTAGTTTGGCAATTACTTTGTTTTTCAAATGGTTAAGATGCATTTGGGAACCTTAATTTCCTTTAACAGTTTTGGAAATTTTGGGGAGCACAGAAGTGGGAAGCTTTCAAATTGCTGATAAAATCATTTGCCAACTAAAGACTGACAAATAGTATTTTATATGTCTGGGGATCATTTTTGGTCAAATTCAACTATTATAAATCCAGCAGGAGAGTTCAGATGAGGCCCTTATACAACCAAAACACTGAGATAAAGCAATTAAACTCACAGAATTTACTCAAAGCAGTTTTTTTGTTTGTTTGTTTTGTTTTTAAACTGGGTGCCTTATTTTAGGGGTAATCACTAAGTAACTATTCTAAACTCATTTCCAAAAATACAGAAATCAGAAGCAACAATGAAGAGTATGGGAGACAGTGAAACACTAGCCTCAGAAGGATGGGCAGAGCAGGTGGGAGAGGCCAGGCCAAGAAAGTAAATGACATGACTTAGAGAAGTGGTCCACAGACTACAGAAAGTCGATAGGCACTGAAAACATGGCAGCACAAGTCCGCTGAGGTCAGTGAGTTAGTTGACTGCTGAGTCTGCCAGCAGGGTGTGATGATAATACCAAACCAAAGTGCCTAATCTACACTGAGTGGATTTAGAATGAGGTCCTGAAAGCAGATGACATTTTCATTCTCTAAGTAACTTTTCTCCAGTGATATACCAGAGAGGAAATACTAAAGTAGATACAGGTTAGGTGTTTCTAATGGGAAAATCCTTATTTTGTAATTTTGTTCTCATTTTCATGTGTAGGGGTACATGCTCGTGCACACTTGTGTGTGTGTGTGTGTGTGTGTGCATGTGTACAGGCTTCAGGTTGATGCTGAGAATCATCCTCAGTAACTCTTGTTATTTTTGAGGCAGGGCTCTCAATAAAACCCAAAGTTCACCTATATGGCTAGTCAAAATAGCCAGTTTGTACTAGGGATCACTCTTGCCTTCACTTTCCAAGGCTAGAATTACAGGTGCATCACCATTCTCCCTCGCCCTGGCATTTATGAGTGTTCTCAGGATCTGAACTCTGGTCCTCATGCTTGTCTGGCAAATGCTTTAACTACTAAACCATCATCCCCAGCCCCAGAGAAGCCTTATCGTGAACTCATTTATCATACTGACACAAAGCTTCCTGTGAATATTTATGTATATAAACACTTACTCAAGTAACACGCATGCCTTGCTAACTTTGGGCTAAAGAAAATAATCCTTTTTAGATAGAAAAAAAGGGGGGGGGAGATAAGGCTGTTCATTTATTTTTTATTTGATGTGCATTGGAGTTTTGCCTGCATGTATGTCTGGGTGAGGGTGTCAGATCTTGGAGATCCTCTGGAACTGGAGTTACAAACAGTTGTGAGCTGCCATGTAGATGCTGGGAATTGAACCTGGGTCCCCTGGAAGAACATTCAGTGCTCTTAACCTCTGAGCCATCTCTCCAGCCCTGATCTGATTTAATTTTAAAACAGTATTTCTTTTTTTTTTTTTAAATCTTGTAGGTAACAAAGCTTGAAGTTTTCAATCCACCCCTGTACTTACCCAGGTAAGCTAATTTCACTTCTTTTTTGGCCATGGCGATCAAAGATTTTAACAATACAATCAGCTCTGAAAGCAAAGAGAATAAAGAGTTACTTCAGTATTTCTCTTATTTATCTATGCATTTAAAAATTAGGCTCTATTTCAGTTGATATCAGTGTTCTTTCTTGGTAGTTTTATAATTTCTATTTTAAAACGTTATGACCAAGGAAAAAGTTCTTTAAATTGTGATGTTAGTGGGGGTGAATATTTCTTTCAAGAATTTACACTGAAGAGACAGAATGTGCACAGGTTAGGTGTGGGTGTGGATACATGCACACACAACCATTATTTAAAATATTCACTCTTTTCTTACCCTGTTACTGCAAGGTAGTTTCCTGATGATTTTTGCCAGGCAAATTGTATTGGAGCACCAAGCCAAGTCTTTTCTAGCAGGGAGAAAACACGCTAAAAAAAAACAAACAAACAAAAAAAAAACAACAACACAAGTTTTACATTTTAAAAACAATTATGTATTGGCCAGAAAATATGCCAAAGGTTAATCATATAGATATGTAGGATGCAGAATGAGTGATGGTGCTTGTCTTGGTTAGGGTTTCCATTGCTGCAAGGAAACACTGTCACCAAAATGCAAGTCCGGGAGGAAAGGGTTTATTCTGTTTACACTTCCAGATCATAGTCCATCACTGGAGGAAGTCAGGACAGGCACGCAAACAGGGCTGGAACCTGGAGGCAGGAGCTGATGCAGAGGCCATGGAGGGTTGCTATTTACTGGTTTGCTTGTCCAAAGCTTGTTCAGCCTGTTTTCTTACAGAACTCAGAACCACCAGCCCAGGGATGGCACCACCACAATGGGCTGGGCCCCCTCCCAATTATTACTGATTGAGGAAATGCCTTACAGCTGGATCTCATGGCGGCATTTCCTCAACCGAGGCTCTTTTCTCTCTCATGACTCTAGCTTGTGCCAAGTTGACACACACAACCAGTCAGTACAGTGCTATTGAAAACATAAATAATGGTGACAGCCAGGTGGTATATTAAAGGTGTATCCCCCTGCACATTCAGGACAGGAACTCAAACAGAGAGAGGGATCTCCGTGAGTGTGAGGCCAGCTTGGTTTATACAGTGAGTTACAAGCCAGCCAGGGACATAAAGTGAGACCCTGTCTCAAAACAAACAAAAAATAAGTGAACAAAACAAAATCAACCAACCAATCAAACACAGCTGGTTCAGCAGGGCGGACTTCGTGATAGTTAGCTTTAATTGGTCAGTTGACACAACCTAGAGTCATCTGGGAAAACAGTCTCAACGAGGGACTGTCTACACTGGGCTGTCCTGTGTTAACAGATGGTAGGGAAGACCTACCCAACTGTGGGAGGCACCATTCCCTAGGCAGCGGGTCCTGAATTATAAAAAAGAAATGAGCTGAGAGCAAGCAAGCAGACCTGCATGCATTTATTTCTCTGTTCTTTGGACTGAGGCTGTGATGAGACTAGCTGCTTTAAGCTCCTGCCATTGTGCCTCCCTTGATGGACTATATAATCTGGAGCTGTAAACTGAAATAAACCTGCTCCCCTAAGCTGCTTTTGTCAGGTAATTTTATCACAGCAACAAATGAAACTAGACCTCACTATGTAGCTTTGGCTGGACAGGAACTTATTATGTACAGTAGGCTGGTCTCAAACTCATAAGGATCCACTTGCCTCTGCCTTCTGAGTGGTGGTATTAAAGGTGTGTGTTTTTAAATGTCTTCATTATTAACTTTACAAAAACATGTCACAATGCTTTATGCATGCTGAAAGAATTTATTTTTGGTTGTGAGCCTAGCCTTTAACGGCTGAGCCATCTCTCCAGCCCCATGCTGAAAGAATTTAAACATGAATTTATTAAATTGTGACACAGATTTGGGGGACTAGATTTAAAATAGTAATAAAATTACTATTTAAAAATCTTGGATGAGGGGCTAGAGAGATGGCTCAGCATTAAGAGCACTGACTGCTCTTCCAGAAGACCAGGGTTCAGTTCCCAGCACCACACGGCAGCTCACAATTGTATCTTCAAGATCTGACACACTCACGTTTTTCAGACAGGGTGGGTCTCTCTATACTCCTGGCTGTCCTGGAACTCACTATGTACATGGGATATGACCCTAGGAATATGACCCTAAATGAAAAATATTAGATTTAAATACTATAGATTAAACAAGGACACCCTTATCCAGGTAGATGCAGCTCAAACTCACAGAGATCCACCTGTTGCTACCTCCAGAGTGCTGGGATTAAAGGTGGGGGCTGAAACATACATGCAGGCAAAACACCAATGCACCAAAAACTATAATTATTTTAAAAAATATTGGATGAATATAATAGACCTATGATTCTTCAGTCCTTTAAAATTATCCTTTACCCACTACTTATAACTATATCTTCATCACATGTTTACATTGCTTATTGGCTGGGTCATGTATCACTTGGAAAACCTTTACATTGATTCAATCTACTGAGATCTTTGTGGGCAATCCAAATTTGCATTTCTTGTAATTATAAAATATATGTCATATTTCAAAGACTATGAGAAGCATGGATGATGTCATAGATAATTTTTTTGTTTTGTTTTTCAGACAGGGTGGGTCTCTCTATATTCTTGGCTGTCCTGGAACTCATTATGTACATGGGACTTAGCTCAAACTCAGAGATCCACCTGTCTCTACCTCCAGAGTGATGGGATTAAAGGTGGGGGCTGATTCATTGAAAGCAATGAATGCTGGCTTCATCGATAATTTTTCTGGTGGTTATATGCTGATATATGTTGGAGATACTTGGCAAAACAAAATGTATTATCACAATTTTATGTTTCTTCAACAATCTTATTGCTGCTATAAGTTACAAATGTGAAATCTCATTGATTTATATTATTCTTATATCAGACTGTTCCGATCTACAATACCTAGGAATATGACCCTAAATGAAAAATATTAGATTTAAATACTGTAGATTAAACAAGGACACCCTTATCCAGGTAGATGCAGCTTATATACTGTTGCAGAAGACTTGGGTCTGAGTGGCAACACAACTCCTTCAATGCTTTCTGAACACATTATGTGCCCACCTCCTGTAAGCCAGTGCCCTGGAATCACAACCTAAAGCAGAGGTGTGCTATGATTCCAAGCACACACAGGTTTTGTCCAGCATAGACATACACACGCATTCAAGAACCTGTGCAACTGTGTGACGATGCCGTCCTGAAAACTGACTTTATCCCTTTCATGGCAGATCTGTCTTGGGCTGTGATCTTATAGGCTAGTTTTCTTACACAGAGCTTTATAGCTGCGCGAGGTACAACTCCCGGATAAAAGTTCCAGCTTTCCAACCAGAAAAGCAAAGGTTTGCTTCTGACGTATTAATTACGGGCTTTAAAGTAAGTCACTATAACTCTCAAGAACAGTTCTGACACACCACATTGGAAAGTGAATCACTTTTCTGAAATGAATCATGCAAAACTATGTCAATCCCAATTGACACTCGCCCACAGTGAGGCTTTAGGAAAGCTAAAACCATTTTAAAGTCGGCTTTTCCATTTCTTTGCCAGAGCAGGGCAGGGTAGGCATCTCTGAGGCAAATCACAGGAGTGAGGCAGCTGCAGCTGTGGAATTCACAACAAGCCCACTCACAGAAAACCTTCATGTAGAGGACGACGCACACCTGTGCAGATTTCTCCCTCATGTGCTCTAGTGACCAGGACTCTACACACTGGACGGGTCACACACCAAGTAATTCTTGGTTATTGTTTGAGAGGCTTTTTATTCTTACTAGAGCTCTGGGCCAGTGGCTTGGTTTGCCCGGGACTGCGCCACAAAAAAATGAGGCAGCCCACGACACTGGGTCAGCGCAGGCTTCCTCAGATCCATGCTTCTAGGCTTGCGGTTCCAGAGGGCACAGGCCTCGGTCTCCTCGTCCACTCCAGAGCTTCCCTGCCCTCATCCCCAGAACCCCATCCTCTCCCGCTCCCAGAGCGCATTCCCCAACTCAGCACTCCCGCGGAGGGACGGGGACACAAACTCCTCAGAGTCGTGCTCTGAGAGCTGAGGAAATAAAGCGGCGGCCGCATCTTCTCACCCTGCTCACATTTGGAGGTTATTTACCTTCATTTCAAGGCTCCTGCAGCACCCCCGATGTAAGTACGCAGGCGCACCAGAATTGCCCCCCGCCCGGCTACTGCTTTCCCGTCACCCAGGATACCGTGCAAACAGCGACCAATCAGCGAGCGTGGGGCGGGACTTCTCTGAAACCCTCCTTGGAGGGAGAGGGGCGGGGTGGGAGGAGTCACGTGACAGAGGCGGAGCTGAGCACCGGGAAGTCCGATACGCGAGGTCTGATCAACTTCCTGCCTGAACTCTGACTGGGTGAGGCCGCCCTGGGAGGCGGGCCCTGTGGACGGAAAGGGTCCCGAGCAAATTTGATGAGAAGCCAATGGTAGCAGGCGAGGATGTGGGGCGTTTCCAAGAAAAAAGCAGGACTCAGACGTTGGCAAGTAGGAGGCGAGAATTGGCTCATGAGCCGATCGGCTTCTACAAGGGCCACACGTAAAAGACTTTGGAGAAACTAATGTGTTATTCTTCACTTGCAGGGTTTTTGTTTTTTGTTTTTTGCCTTAAGAGATGAGGCATGAGAGGTCGTTTCTTTCACCGTCATTAAGACTATTTTAACTAGTGTGGTCGGGGAGGAATAGTGAAAAATGAACTCGCGTCTAGAAATGAACCTGGCAGCCCTTTAAAAGGATTCAGCCCCAAGGCATTTAGTTGGGTGCCATTGTTTATAAAGTGCCTCTTTTGCTGTTTGAAAAATAGCCAAACAAACAAACAAACCATTTTGTTTTTTATTTTTATTTTTTTGATACTTGGCAGGAATCTGATTTATTGAGGGAAAATGATTTAAATAAAACAACTACTGATAAATGTGAAATTTTGCTCTGGGGTTTTTTGGTTGTTAAAATTCTTGTTTTCAGGTTCCTCATTGAAATCCTGATTTCTCGAAATCAGTGGCAGAAAAATTGAAAATGAATCAATAGCTAGTAAGACAGAGCACCAATCCTGAAGTGTTGAGTTACCTGAAAAATTTGAGGAAGTTTTCCAAATTCTCTGGTCTCTTTCAGAAAGTAGAAACTGGTGTCAAACCCAAAGACATTACAACCCCCCCCCCCAACAAAAGCCCACGCGTCAATATTCCTTGCAGTCATAAATGCAAAATGCTCAGTAAAATATTAGCATATTAAATCTGGTAATTGCTAAAAAAGGATTGCATACCAAGACTAAGTGAGGTCTAACCCATGCAGTCAAGCATGTTTCTAAGTTTGAAAATAATTGATTTCCTGCATAGTGTTAATTGGGAGCCCACTACCACTTTATAGCCAATTGAAAGTCTTTATTCCAGCCGGCTGGGATTACATGCAGGTATTCCAGGACCCATAGGTAGCACCTGCTGTCCAGAATACAGGGTTTGTGAAGGCAAAAACCAGGCCCTGGCATCTCATTCCACAGCTCTGTGTGGAGGGTGGCAGAGGGAGGGGAGAGGGTGGTGGGGAGTTGGGTCATGCAAACAAAAACCTCAGTAGAGCTTTCTTTGTGGACTGAAGCTTGGAGGGGCAATGCACCATGCTCGGCTCAGTTCCAACATCCCCGTATCATGATGGACGTGTACAGCACAGAAATAGATCTCAAAAGGACTTGCCAAAGAGATGTGTGCCACAGTAGAACCATCTGCACATGGCTGAAGGGGAAAGGAGTGATCATCTGGTGAGGAAGGCATAAACTCTAATGCGATGTGTCTAAAGACTACAATAATGAGCCAGAGGCTGGAACCATGGAGTCTGATGACAAAGATGAGGAATATTGATGTTTGAAAGGATGGATGCTGTTGAGGTAGTGTTAAGCATTCTAAATGTTAATTAATTGGTTCTGCTTGCTGTCTGTTACTTACATTGACTCTGATTGG
>CAJQZJ010009649.1:19591756-19695329 GCA_907164525.1 Lophiomys imhausi | reverse complement strand
GAATTAAGAGACTGTATCAGAAACCTAGATATTCACTAAATCTAACTTATATTAATCTATCAACCCCTACAACTTCCAGTTCCTCAAATTGGCATCTGATAATTCTTGCAATACTGAGGTAATGGATAATAAAATAACAGTGTGACATCATACCAAGAAATAAAAATACCCTATAAACATTATAAAAATATTATATTTATTATATATTATAGGATATATTGAAATATCCTATAAATCCTATAAAGAATATCCTCTAGATAAATTTTCTAAGTGATTTTGTTGTATTTATATGTATGAGTATTTTGCCTAACTATGTATATATATATGTGTGTGTGTGTGTGTGTGTGTGTGCACCATGAGTGTGCAGTTCCCCTGGGGGCCAGAAGAGGGCATTGAATCCCTTGGAACTGGAGTTGCAGATATGAGTTGGCATGTAGGTGCTGGGAACTGAACCCAGGTTATTTGCAAGAGCAGCAAGTGCCCTTAACTTCTAAGCCATCTCTCCAGCTCTCTATAAATAATCTTAAGAAGAATATCTGTATTTTGAGATAGGGTATAATGTATACCAGCCTGCTCAAACTCACTATGTAGCCAAGGATGACCTTGAACTTCTGGTCTTTGTATACTTCAGATCCCTCCCTCACCGTGCTGGGATTGTAAGTGTCTCACCACTCCTGGGAGAACAAGTTTTGAAATATGGCACTGTAGTTTTTCAGCTTATATATATATACTCCCCAGATTTTAATATTTGGAGCCTTGTGCATTGTAGGTTGGATGAGCCAGGAAAATTACTGCGGTAAGAAAACAATATTTTATGCATATGTAGTGATTGCTTTGCCCTGAGAGGGGAAAAACCTACACTCTGAGGTGTAACTAAATGATGGGGCGGGGTGGGGGTGGCTAGAAAAGGTGTGCTTCCTCTCTTAAAAAAACCAATAAAGCATGCTTTTAAAACTTTTACCCTTAAGTTATAATTTTAAAATGTTTAGACCTACTGTCTTAGTTAGGGTCTTATTCTGTGAAGAGACATCATGACCACAGCAACTCTTGTAAAACAAAACATTTAATGGGGACTGCCTTACAGTTTCAGAGGTTTAGTGCATTATCATCATGGCGAGAAGCTTGGTGGCCACACAGGCAGACCTGGTGCTGGAGAAGGAGCTGAGAGCTCTACATCTTAATCTGCAGGCACCAGAAGTGACTGTGTGCCACACTGGGCAGCTTGAGCATATAAACCTCAAAGCCCACCTCCACAGTGGCACACTTCCCCCAGCAAAGCCACACCTCCTAATAGTGCTACTCCCTGTTGAGCAAGCATTCAAACACATGAGTCTATGGGGGCCATACCAATTCAATTCACCACTCCTACCAAAGTAAAGTACCAGATCAAGACTGGACAGATGGCTCAGCTGTAAAGAGCACTTGTTCTTTCATAGGACCCAGGTTCAGTTCCCATCACCCACATGACAACTGACAACTGTCTATAACTCCATTTCTAGGGAATCACATTCTCTATTCTGGGCTCCTCAGATACCAGGCACACACACGGTATAAAACCATACATATAAAATAATATCTTTTTTGGTTTGCTTCATTTTATTTTATGTGTATAGGTGTTTTTACCTGAACATATATCTATGCACTACCAGCTGTTTGTGAGCCAGAATGTCAATACTAGGAATTAACCCCGAGTCCTCTGGGAGAGCTGGCAGTGCTCTTAAACACTGAGCTTTTGCTCTGACCCCCCTTTTTTATTTATTATACTTAATCTTCTTTTTAAGACACGGATCAGTAAAAATGTTGATGTGTTCAAGAACATGGGGGCTAATTAATATCAAGCAACGTCAACATCTAGAACACTGTTTCTGAATTTAAGATGGAGCATTATGGAATGTTGCAGTTGGTGAGCAGTTTTAAAGTATCATATGCTCATTAAAATTCAGCAAGAATCACTTCCTGACGTGTAGCTGAGTTGTAAAATTTTTTGTTTTGTTTCGAGACAAGGTTTCTCTGTTTATCCTTGGCCATTCTGGACACACTTTGTAGACCAGGCTGGCCTTGAACTCACAGAGATCCACCTGCCTCTGCCTCCCAAGTGCTGGGATTAAAGGCGTGTGCACCACACCTGGCAGCTGTGAACTGCCATGTGGTTGCTGGGATTTGAACGTGGGTCCTTTGGAAGAACAGCCAGTGTTCTTAACCACTGAGCCATCTCTCCAGCCCTGTAAAATGTTTTTAAAGATGGGGGTTTGTGGGGTCAGAAGAGATGGCTCAGAGGTCAAAGCACTGGCTATTCTTCCAAAGGACCTGGGGTTCAATTCCCAATATCCACAGGGTGCCTATCTACTCTGTGACTCCAGTCCCAGGGGATCCAATGCCCTTGTTTGGCCTCTGATGGCACTGCACACACATGGTGAGCAGACATACATATAGGCAAAACATTTATACAAAAGGAAAAAAGACTTAAAGGGAAAGAAAAGCCTCACAGGAATAGTCACATGGGAATTTATTAGAGTACTATTTCTTCTATTTTTAGCCCATTTTTGTAGTTTCCATAGTAAAAGTTATTTGAAGATAACTCAATTCTGTTCAGTTCAACACAGAAGTTATATTTTTTTATTCCATTTATGAAGCACTTTGCTTTATAGCTGACTGTAGTACACTAGGGAGGAAATGCCAAGCAGGGATAGAAGAGTTTAGTATTGAGGGCATGTGGAGATGTGGAGGGATTCAGGAAAAGCTTTATAATATTCAGGATTTGGAGTGGGCTTTGAAGAGTGAGTAGGGTTTGAATGGACAGAAAGGAGATAAAAACAAGTATTCCAGTGGTGAGAAAGTTCTGGTATTTCAGAGGACTGATGCTGGTCTATTGGGAGCTCCGGCTGGGAGGAGCTTGAGCACTCTGCTGAGGAGTCTGGACTGTACTTCTTCAAGTGAGGGATTTGAGGGTAAAAGAGTGATGTGATTGGGGATGTATTATTGTGGGGACCTAGGAAATGGAGGCTTAAGAGAAATGTCTTGTTTCTGGGAAAATGAAAGTTAACTTGTGGGAGATATCTAATATGGCACCAGCTGGAAGATACTGGGGTGGAGTTGAAGCCCGATTGTGGGTATAGCTGATTGGGTGAGCAAGACTTCCAAGCTCCTGACCAGTGCATGATCACCATGTTACCAGGCTTGTGCTATGTGGTGTGTTGGGATGACCTTTAATGTGATTGGCCCATGTGGAAATCCCCCATTTGGTTCTGTATATAAGCCAGAGAACAAAACTTTAAAATGGGAAATGCTTAGACATCACCCCGTCTCATCTGATTGAGGCTGATGGAGCGGGGTGGACAGTGCACTCACCTTTCCCTGAGGACTCCCTTGTGTGGTGACCGCTAGGTCTGGGGCTGCCTCATATTATAGAAGGAATTATCCAGGCTGTGGTTTTGCAATTTAGTAGAGCGTACTTGTCTAACATGTGAAAGGCCCTGAGTTTGATCCCTAGAACTTAGTAGCTAAGTAAATAACTAAATGAAATTTCCCTTTTCTTAAGAAATGATCTTTATTAAAGTATAGTTGATTTATATAAAATAGACTTGTTTAATGTAGAGAATATGAAGACTTTGAACGTACGCATATGAATGCCTGTGAAATTTCACAGTCAAGGTAAGAGACATCAGAAGCATATCTTCAATGACAAGTTAAGGAAGGCTTGCGTGGTCCAGACATGGTAGAGACAAACTAATCAGAAAGCCATGTAGGAACATTCAAGCTGGGCATGGTGGAGTTCACCTTTAATCCCAGCACCCAGAAGGCAGACACAGGTGGATGGATCTCTTAAGAGTTTGGAGACAGCCTGGTCAGCCTAGTGAGTTGCAGGTCAGCCCAGGCTACCTAGTGAGACCTTGTCTCAAAAAACTGAAAAAAAAGAATATTCAAATGAGAACATAAGGAATTTGTAAGAGTAGTGGAAATGAAGAATGAGGTCAGAGTCTAGAGACTGTCTTCTGGGTGGAAGACTTGACTTAGGGCTGGAGTTGACTGTATATCACCCACATTTGCATTAACCGCATTTCTTTTTTTTAAAAGGTGCTGTGAGTCATATAAAATAACAATAACTGTTTGCTTGGTATTGTTGTTCTATCTGCAAGCCTTTGAATAGTGATTTTTGTGATCCACATGTCTTTCCTTGGAAAGCTCATGGTTCAGCTTTTAGACCATATAGTATTGTATTTTCTGGAGCTGTTTTAATTATGAGTTCATTCACTCATTTATTTTCTTCCCTTCCTTGGTCCTTCCTTCTTTGTGTGTGCATTCTCACAGTCCTCCCTCGCCTCCTCTAATAGAAATGGCATCCTCATGGTTTTCTGAGGATGTGAAACCCTCATCGTTCGGTCTCACATGTGGCACTTAAACCGTATTGTGTAAATGTTTTTGCTGTGTTAGATGTAGAGTTGTCATGCAGAAGTGTTCTTACAACAGACTCTGCTCACAGAACACTTCTTGTTGGTGGAATTCCTCCTCTTCTCTCCTCTTTCATGACTACAATACTAGAAGACCCTAACTTGTGTTTTGTTTTAGGGGGGGAAAGGGTGGTGGTGTGATGTTTAGTCTTGATTGTAGACTCCATGGCTTAGGAATCACTTAGGAAGCACCGCTCTGGGCATGCCTATGAGAGCGTTTCCAGAGAGACTCAAGAGACAGGGAAGTACCTCCCATCAGGGTGGGTAGCCTCCTCCAGTGGGCAGCGCAGGTATGAAGAGGTCTGAGGAAAAGCGGTGCAGCCCCGCTGCCTTCGCTGCTTCTTCCTGAGTGTCTACTGCAGCCACTGCCATCCAACGCCAGGTTCTTTAGCCTTCTTTTTTAAAAATATTTATTTATTACTTCAGGTTACATCTCCATCACAGTGTCCTCTTTCCACCCCTCTCAGTCCCTCTGTCCCACCCTCTACCCCCTCTCCCTTCCATCCCACCCCTCTGGAGTGGAGTGTCCCTACATAACAGTCCCCCACCCCAGATCAGCAGTCATATGAGGGCCAAGAGCCTCCTCATACACTGGGGACCTATAAGGCAGCACCACTAGGGCAAAGTGTCTCATTGACAGGAAAGAAAGTCTATGTCCATGTTCCCTTTGGTGCATTGGTTGTAGTATAGTTATCCTGTACTATATGGCTAAAATCCGATTATAAGTGAATAGATGCCATGTGCATCCTTCTGGGTCTGGGTTAGCTCACTCAGGATGAGCTTCTCTAGTTCCATCCATTTGGCTGCAAATTGCAGGATTTCCTTGTTTCTGATGGCTGAGTAGTATTCCATTGTGTAGATGCACCACAGTTTTGTTTTTTGTTTTTTATCCATTCCTCGGTTGAGGAACATCTGAGTTGTTTCCAGTTTCTAGCTATTACAAATAAGGCTTCTATGAACATAGATGAGGAAACGTACTTGTGGTTAGGTGAGGAATCATTTGGGTGTATACCAGAAGTGGTATGGCTGGGTCTTGAGGTAGAGCTATTCCAAGTTTTCTAAGATATCGCCAGACTGATTTCCATAGAGGTTGTACAAGCCTGCACTCCCACCACCAATGGAGGAGAGTTCCCCTTTCTCCACACCCTCGCCACCATGTGCTGTCATTTTAGTTTTTGATCTTAGCCATTCTGACAGCTGTGAGATGGAATCTCAGAGTTGTCTTGAGTTGCATTTCTTTTTTTTTTTTTTTTGGTTTTTCGAGACAGGATTTCTCTGTGTATCCTTGGCTGTCCTGGACTCACTTTGTAGACCAGGCTGGCCTTGAACTCACAGAGATCCGCCTGCCTCTGCCTCCCGAGTGCTGGGATTAAAGGCATGCGCCACCATGCCCAGCTGCATTTCTTTATAGACCTGGAAAAAGCAATTTTCAACTTCATATGGAATAAAAAAAATCCAGAATAGCTAAATCAATCCTGTACAATAAAAAAAATCTGGAGGTATCACCATCCCAGATTTCAAACTGTAGTACAGAGCAATAGTAATAAAAACAGCATGGTACTGGTATAGAAACAGACCAGTGGATCAATGGAATCAAATTGAAGATCCAGAAATGAACCCACACACCTATGGTCACTTAATTTTTGACAAAGAAGCCAAAACCATACAATGGAAAAAGGACAGCATCTTCAACAAATGGTGCTGGTCCAACTGGATGTCCACATGTGAAAGAATGAAATTAGACCCATATTTATCACCTTGCACAAAACTTAAGTCCAAGTGGATCAAAAACCTTAACATAAGGCCAGACACACTAAATTTACTAGAAGAGAAAGTGGGAAAAACCTTGAACTCATCGGCACAGGTGACAACTTTCTGAACAGAACACCAACAGCTCAGGCTCTAAGACCAACAATCAATAAATGGGACCTCATGAAACTGAAAAGCTTCTGTAAGGCAAAAGACACTATCATTCGAACAAAACGGCAACCTACAGATTGGGAAAAGATCTTTTCCAACTCCATATCTGACAGAGGGCTAATATCCAAAATCTACAAAGAACTCAAGAAATTAAATGCCAAGAAACCAAATAATCCAATAAAAAAAAATGGGGAACAGAGCTAAGCAGAGAATTCACAGAGGAGGAATCCCTAATGGCTGAGAGACACTTGAAGAAATGCTCAGCATCTTTAGCCTTCTAATGTGGACAGCAGTAACTCATGGGGAGCTCTAGGCCTTTAGGGAACTGCTGAGACATCCAGCTTGAGAGACTGAGCAGATGCCAAGTTCTCTGCCTCCAGTGTGAGGTGGCGGTTGTTGGACTACCCAGCCCCTAGCATGTGAGCCAATTCAAGAAACCCTATTTGATCATATATGTTTATTCTCTTGGCTTTATTCCTCTAGAGAACCCTCCCTAATGTGGGGGAGGCATAGAAAACATATTCTCTCTCTCTCCAATCTCATACAAAGTTTTTGTTGTTTGTTTGAACTTTCTAGATCTTCATGACATTTTACAACTTGATGTCTTCATAGAGAGAATAGGTTTTTTTTTAATAGTTTTTTTAAAAATACACATGTAGAGTAGGCAACTCTTTGACTTCAGTAGGAATAAGTGGCTAGCGAGTGGCATACTGACTTGGCTTGAATTCTAATATGCCAGTTTCACTTCACATCTGGTTCCTTTGTTGGATTTTCTACCCAGAGTTGATGTTGATGGCAACTTGGTCATTAACCACAGGCTCATGTTAGAAGTTCCCCCCTCATAATATTACTAAGTGAACTTAGTAAGAAAATGCTGGACAAAGATTGTCATTTAAATTGCAGTATTAAATTTTATAAAATCCTCACACCCACAAAATACCCAGCACCCATCCCCTCCCCTAGTCAATATTTGATGACATTTGATTTTTTTTTAAACCAATTACAGCTTTCCCGTGCTCTCGACCTTGCTTTCCCTTTAGAGAGGCTTACTGAGCTAGCTAGTAAGGGTTACCCTCATATTCTGCCAATGTTTAATTTCGAAGGAGGGACCCTCTGGTCCTTTGAATCCAAGTCTGTTAGCAAAAGGCCAAATCCTATAGCACCCTCTCACTGCCTCCTTGAGGAGCTTCATGTCTCTTGGCATGCAGGTTCCCGTGTGAAAGTGAGACTTCAGACATTCGCCTTCAACTGCTGGTGTGTAACTTTCTACAGATCACTGACGATATTTTACTGATGTATAAGTACAGTTCATAAAGAATATGTCCTTCATAGATAAATCTTCCAATATATGTGATGCAGATTTTTTGTCTTAAAAGTAAGTATATATATATATAATTCTTATATATATATATATACTTAGTATATATAATATATACTATATATAATGTAATATATATGAGTAAATTCTACTGACATTTTGTGTTGAGGAATGTATGGCCCTGTATTTTAAATATCGAAATTAAATATGCATCATGGATTGTCTTTTGTAATCAGCAATAGTTTAGGTGTGGCGGTAAGTGATGGGTAGTTATATATAACTATGTGCATATATTGTGGTGATCTGCATGAGAATACCCCACCCCCATAGGCTTAAATGTTTGAATACTTGGTTCCTGGCGGAAGGAGCTGTGTGGTAGGAGGTATGGCTTTGCTGGAAGAAGTATGTCATGGGGGTGGACTTCAAGAGTCAAAAGCCTGGTACTATTCCCAGTGTGCTCTCTGCTTCCTGTTTGCAGTTTGAGATGTGAGCTCTCAGCTGCTGCCCTACTTACCATGCCTGCCTGCTGCCACAGTTCCACACTGGTAAAGGACTCTCCCTCTGAAACTGAGAGCTCACAACAAATCCTTCCTTCTATAAGTTTTGCCTTGGTCATGATGTTTTATCACAGAGATAGAAAAGCAACTAAAAGCCCCAGGCTGAAAGGACTGAACTGCCTTGATTGACGTGGGGAAGGGGGCTAGTAGACTGTGTATCTGTTGGCAGCAGAGGCTGCAGCCCAGCGTGTGGTTTTCGTGACCAGCACGCAGGGCGGAAGCATTTTGCAAAGTGTTTGTTTTCCTGTCTTGCAATTACAAATAAGGTCGATGGGAGTAGCATGGAAAACGTTTGTTGTTTTTCCCTTTTTCTTTTAAAAATGCTTTTGTTTAAAATTCGATCGCCTTAACTACTGTAAACATAGCCTGTTTTTGTGCTTAAGATACTGAATGGAAAACTCCATTGTGTGTTGTTGGACTGTTTTGGAAATATTTGGTCAAATGTATGTTAATGTGAATGTAATGGCATTTAAAGCAAGCAAACAAACAAACAAAAAAAGTTGTGAAAATGGCCTTGGATCTTTAGTTACCTGAAGAGTTTCTAGGTTAAAAAAAAAACTATACAGTTTATGTTAAAATAATCTTTATTAATCTAGAGAAGACGATGCCTGTGAAAGAAAGGACTTTTTTTTTTTTTGTGGTCATTGTGAGTGATTGCTTTTTCTTTTTCTTAGTTTCACATTCTTCCTTTGTTCTAAATCTTAGGCTGACATCTAGCTTGACAATCATAGTATGTTTTATTTCCTGACGGGGAACAACTTATAATACTATTTAGTTTTGTACTATTGGTGTGTTGGTGATTTTTTGTTGTTGTTGTTGTTTTGGTTTTTTGAGACAGGGTTTCTCTGTGTAACAACCCTGGCTGTCCTGGACTCACTCTGTAGACCAGGCTGGCCTGGAACTCACGGAGACCCACCTGCCTCTGCCTCCCGAGTGCTGGGATTAAAGGCCTGCGCCACCACGTCCAGCTGTGTTGAATTTTTAAACTGTGTGCTAACTGCAATAAATTATATGAAAAAAAAGAAAAGCAAAGAATGTGTTTACAAACATGTAGCAAAACCTACATATGTGTGCTGTGTCAAGCGACTTATACGTTGACAAGTTTAACATGTTTTTACATTTTAGATATGAGTAGTTTTTGTACTCAATTGTATATTCAATTATTTATTTTTGTTTTTTGAGGCATGGCTTTGAGTTGGCTATACAGCTGAGAAATACCTTTAATGTCTTGATCCTCCTGCTTCCACCTCCTGAGTGCTGGGATTATAGGCGTGTGCCACCACACCTGACTTAAATTATATTTTAAAAACATGTCCTTTCCTTTATTTTTAAACACACTTCTTCACATTGTTTGGGGGACTCATTTATGTTGTGATATACCTTAGGAACTGCTAAGGAGAATTCTATGCGCTCATTACAGTTTGCCATATACTCTTCTTTGGATAGACACTCACTTTCTACAAAGGGTTTATTGTTATTATTCTTACGATGGGGTTTTTTCTTTGTTTCTGAGAACTCGGAAATTTGCCTGGCTGGCCTCAGTCTCACAGTTATCTGCCTGCCTCTGCCTCCCAAGGGCTGGAATTGCAGGCTTGAGCCACCATGCCCAGCTGAGTATTTTATATAGGTGCAGCACATGGGACTGGTTAGGAGTCGGGGTGCAAGAGCTGTCACCTAGATTTGAATCTGGATACTGTTACCGTACTTGGCAGCTACATCACTATTAGAAAATGACTTCACCTCTCTGTGCTTCTGGTTAATGGGCCATTCCCTTTCAATTGCAAAAGCAATGAGAGAAGACAGACCTTCTAACAGGGTGGTTTATGAATTACCCCTGAGCTTGTCATCAGTGAAACAAATAACTTCAATCTATTTAATATCCACCCAATAGATTATGGTTCACAACAGAGAGTTTAAAAGTCTCCATAGTTGGACATGCAAATAAATTGCAGACCTGTCTTGAGCATCATTTGAGGCAGATGCTTGCTGGTACTGAAAAGAATCTGTTAATAAGATTAGTGACACTCTTCAAGAGGCATTCTAGAAATATCTATTGGAGAAGCCATCCAGCACAATACTACCCACAGCTGGCAACCACCATTTCATTTTCTGCAATTCATATTTAATGTCCTTGGGTCCACCTGCTTTTGTGACTGACTAATCTAATGGAATATGCATATTTGATTATAAGTTGATTATTGATGGTCCCTGGACCTAGGGCTAGTTCACATTTATAATTTCAGTGAGTCTCAGCACCTGTGTTGGCAGGTCAGAATTAATTCCACCACAGCAGGCTCCACTTTGCCCCTAAGCAAAACCACAAGAGAATCTGCAGCACAGCAGAGAAGGCACTCAGCTGACACAGGCTGTCTCTTTGATCTGCTGGGTTCAACTTTTAATTTCAAAGAATACACCAGCAAGCAGAGGCTTTCCCCTCCACCCTACTCTGTCCTTTAAACTCTCCAGCGATTGAAGTTGTCTCTCATTATAGAGTTAGCTTTTTGGAAATGAGTGTTACCTTTGATTCTGAATCTAGTGAACAATTTTTGACTGTTGATTTTTCTTTGACCCAAATATCTACAACTTGAAGATTGATCTTTTTCCTCAAGGCAGAGCTGATCTATTAATAGTAACCCAACAGAAGAGGCCAGAGTTGGAGGTTCATTGCTCCCCCAATGTCCAATGGAACCTGAGGCTCCAGAGCAAGGGAGTCTTGGGAGAAAGAAAGATTCAGGTGGCAGCATTTTTCCTAGAGTGCATCCTAGATTGAGTAGTTTCCCTTGCCTGTCTCAGAGCCGAGAGTTGGGCTCTTCCTGGTTTTGCATGATGGTTATTTCAGGAAATAAAAACTTCCTACCAGTGTTACACAGAAAGAAACCTCATAAACATCAAGAAGAGAGAGGTGGGTGTTCAAAATAACAGCTAGTCAGGGACTTCCAGATTTCCCTCTGGCTTTCTACCCAACTCAAATTAAAATATCAGTGCCACTTAAAAATTAGCTGGTATTATGTAGGATTAATTTTAAGCGATAAAGTTGTATATTAATCATTAAGTTAGTATTTTTCTCTAGTTCTGTGCCCAGTATGATTTTAAGTGCAGATACTTCTTCCTCGTCTCTCCCCCTGCCCCGCCCCACACCTTTTCCTTCTTTTCTTCCTGTACCATGGAGGAAACAACTGGTTTGATCTAGACTATGCCAAATCTATTTCTGATGATCCAGACCTCCTCCTTTCTTTTTTTCTTTTTTTTTTTTTTGTTTGTTTTTCGAGACAGGGTTTCTCTGTGTAGCCCTGGCTGTCCTGGACTCAATTTGTAGACCAGGCTGGCCTCGAACTCGCAAAGATCCGCCTGCCTCTGCCTCCCAAGTGCTGGGATTAAAGGCGTGCGCCACCACTACCCGGCTTCAGACCTCCTCCTTTCTAACACACACGCACACACGTATTCATGCATGCATACATGCATGCATACCCTACACACATGTACACACATACATTTTTAAATTGGTGCCTTCTAGATATTCAACAAAGTATACTACCCTAAACAGAACTAATTTCTGAAAGTGCTCCAGTTCATTGTCAGTTTCATGTGTGTTTTTTTTAAATGTTAATGCTTTCAGATATGGTGTCTGGAGAAAACAGTCATAGTTAAACAGTGGGCAGTGTTATCCCTGGGAAGGTGATCTTGGGTTATAATAACAAACAAGCTGAGTGGGAGCCAGAACCTGCAGGCCAATAAGCAGTATTGCTCCATGGTGTCTGGAAATACCTTCACAGACCTGTCCAGAGCTGTTCCCATAGTGATTCTAAATCCAATCAAGCTGACCGTGAGTGAAGATTAATCATCATAGTCAAGGGCCATGTTTTTTTTTTTGTTATCTTAGTGTAAACAGTGAACATTATCTCTCTTGCTTACTCTCTCTCACACCACACAAAGAGATAGATAGGTAGGTAGATAGATAAGCGGTTAGGTGGATGGGTGTATGGATGGATGGGTAAGCAGGTAGATAGATGATAGATTATAGATAGATAGATAGATACTGATTTGTTAAAACAAATGGGATCACTGGCCTTTCTCCTAGACTTTCAACAGAATCTCACTTAGCTGTTCCTGTACACTACTGATAATCTAATCTGAATGTATTCAGTTTGTTGCTTCTTGTCTTCATATCCACTCTTCACTGTTTGCTGGCTGAGAATGGATGTGGGCCCTTTCATCCTTTGCCAGGTAGAACAGTTAGGCATTATCAACAGAGGCCACTAGAGACATTGTGGGAAGAAGTGGAGAGCCAGTCTGTCACAAGTCCAGAGTGTCCCTGCCAACACATGGGCTATTTATCAGGCTTGAGTGTTCAGAGAGAAGCCTTGAGGACAAAGCACAGGGCTCCACCACTGTCTGCAAGGGACTGGGTTTCCCAAGCACAGAGTATTTCCTCCTGGGATTCTCTGCGATGTGCCTGTGAAACTTGGAACAAGAAGAACTGACCCACACATGGTGCCCACACGCTTTCTGTGCGATAATAAAACTTCTTTGTCTTTCAATCACAGCTATCTTCTGCTAGCATGCTTGACACAATAACAGGTTAGTATACCAGCTCAAGCAAGGCAAAGCAGAGCTCAGAGCCTGATGACCAGCCGGTGTGTTCGGAGTCCATTCTTCTGCATGTCATACAATCTCTGTAGCAAACAGCCCTGTTTAGCTAAATGTGGACTTTAGAGGCCTGATTGATACATCACAGAGGCACAATTACCTCACTCAGATAACTATACACTTTCCCTAGACTTGTACAGCAGCTGCCCTCTTAAGTTATATTAAACTTCTAATAATGGATTCCTGACTTCCTCCTCGTGGCGCATCCCTTCATTTTCATTCATTGTCTCTCTACTCAACATCTATGCTCTTTGCTCTACTAATAGCAGCAGCGCTTCTCTGCACCCATAAGCACGGCAACCCTTCTAAAATGCCCTTCTTTTGCCCTTTTACTATGGGAAGCACACACACACACACACACACACACACACACACACACACGAGAGAGAGAGAGAGAGAGAGAGAGAGAGAGAGAGAGAGAGAGAATGAGACATACATACAGGCAGATTGTTCATGCACGTAACAGGCCGAACTATAGCCTGCTACTACCCACAAAAGGTAAAAACTTAAACTGTCCCTCAGACATGACAAATGTACACATCACAACATCTGACCTTGGCATGAAGTGTGTCCTTGTGAGTAAAAAGACAGCGTGAACTCACCACCACACGGCAATCTAAAAGAGCCTTTAAAACTCTCTAAGTCCATCATACAAATCTGGTTTGTTTTTAAAATCTGGCTCTGTCATTTACTACAGAGTTTATGTACCATTCAGCGGGGAGAATCCTGCGTACTTCCTAGAGCCACTGTACAGATTAAATGAGATAGCCTAAGTGCTTAGCATATAAGCAAGTTGACTTTGACTCCTTGTAGTACAGAAAACAAATGCCACATGCATCTAAGATGATTAAATGAAAAATGAAGTTTAAAACTTATACCTTGTAAATGCTCCACCAGCTAAGAGTCCGACTTCAACAAAACTTTATTCACAAAAGCAAAACACCAGACAGATTTGGTCAGAGAGCTGCTGTTGGTTGTTCTCAAAACTATATTTTCCATGAATTAAGATTTGTTTTTATTCAGTTTGTTTTAAAATATTTAATTAAAATGTATCCTTTTCCTCCACTCAACCCCTCCTGTGTGCCTCTCCCCGGCTCCCTTCCAAATTCATGGCCACTTATTCATTAATTATTAGTGTTGTATATATATAAATCTAAAGAGATACATTAAATGCATCCTGCTGGATTTGTTTAATGTTGCTTGTATGTATTTTTTGTTTGTTTTTTAGGGCTGATCACTTGGGATTGGATAACCATTTCAGGTTTTCATTTTGGGGGAAGACTAATAATTCTCTCCCTCTCAGACTGTCTGTAGTTTTTCCTCTAGGGGTGGGGTATTGTGTGATTTTCCTTATCCGCTCCAACACAAGACAAATCAACTGATGTTGTCTTGTTTGGGTCTTATTTAAGCTGTTGAGATCCCATGGTTATAGCTTCTGTGTCTTATCTAGAAGATACAGCCTTGTAATTGACTTCCGGGTTTTCTGGCTCTTACAAGCATTCTGCCCTTCTTCCACGATATTCCCTGAGCCTTAGGTGCACGGGTTGTGTTGTAGCAGCATCTGTGGTGTCCAGATTATCTCGTTATTTTCTACCTTTTTTTTTTTTTTTTGGTTTTTTTTCTCGAGACAGGGTTTCTCTGAATATCTCTGGCTGTCCTGGACTCGCTTTGTAGACCAGGCTGGCCTCGAACTCACAAAGATCCGCCTGCCTCTGCCTCCCAAGTGCTGGGATTAAAGGCGTGCGCCACCACCGCCCGGCTATTTTCTACCTTTTGATCAGTCATGTCTTTCAGTGGTGATTCCCACCTGCTGCAAAAAGATGATTCTTTGATGAAAGCTACACTTATCAATGGGCATGGAGAAATGTTTAGAATGCAGGTAGGAATCATGCTGGTTTGGGACAGTGGCAGGAGTAGGTTCTCCTCTAAGCTCTCTGACCTCACTAGCCACAGGTGATTGTCTAGGTTTATAGTACCAGGCATGATTTCCCTCCTGTTGATGAGGCCTTGAATCTAACTAGACAGCTGTTGGTTACTGCCAAGATATAAGCGTCACTATTGCACGTTAGGGGTACTTTGTTATTCTGATCATGGTTGTGCTTCATGGGGTCAAAGCAGGATAGGGCTTTTGAACGCTTTCCCTTCTTGGCAGTTTGCAAAGCATTTTCTGGTATTATGAAAGCTATCCCTCAGGGAGGAGGCTTTTGGGTCAGATCAGGTTGATTCCTCTTAGTCTAGTGTGGTGTCTTCAGTAACAGGGATTTACCCTCACCTTCTGAGGCAACAGCAATTGTTTTGGGAGCCTCTTGGACTCTCCTGACTAACATCTTGAAAGGAGTTTGTTTTGTTTTGTTTTTTTTTTTCATGTTTGGTACTGTGGGTTTTGTTAGATACTCTTTGGCTCTTACAGGAAGCATTATCACCCCAAGTGGCATAATTTCCTTTAAATTATATATATATATATATATATAATGCTTTCTTATAGACTTTTAATGTTTCCTTAGTATTATTTATCTCTCATCTTTCCGTATCCTTTTGTATTGACATCCCCCCATTAATTTTATATAGTGTCTCATGTAGCCTAGGCTGGCCTCCAATTCTTTACATAGCAAAGGATGACCTCAAACTTCTGACCCTCTGCCTCTATCTCCCAAGTGCTGGAATTACAAGTGTGGCCTACTATACTCTGCTCATGTGGTGGTGGGGATCCAATCAGGGGCTTCCTAGGCAAACACCTTACCAACTGAGCCACATTGTCAGACTCGAGACCTGAGGTATAATCTTGTACTGGACATTTTTCTCTAACTTGAGTCTTCAAAGAAAACTCATGTAAATATTTATTAGTGTCATATCACAGATTTAAAAATACAAATTTTAAATATATTTCTAGTTCCAATAATACTTGATTTTTTTCCTTTATTTTTTATTTCTTCAAGTTACATCTCAATCGCAGTCCCCTCCCTATTCCCCCTCCAGTCCCACCCTCCCACCCTCAACCCCCTCATCCTCTTCCCTTTTTTTTTCTTTTAAGTTTAAGGTATATCTTATTTCCCCCTACAGTTACTCCTTTCAATACTTGCTGATTTTTACCATAGACCTTCACTGATAGACCACGTGATTCCCTGAGTCTCCTCTCTCTGTAGTCTGTCTGGCTTCGGGTTTTGATCCATCTGTCTCAGCCTCTCACATGCTGGGATTATAGGCATTTACCACCATTCCCAGATCTTTGGTTCAACTTTTTTTTTTTTTTTTTTGGTTTTTCGAGACAGGGTTTCTCTGTTTAACAGTTCTGGCTGTCCTGGACTTGCTTTGTAGACCAGGCTGGCCTCGAACTCGCAAAGATCCGCCTGCCTCTGCCTCCCAAGTGCTGGGATTAAAGGCGTGCGCCACCACCGCCCGGCTGGTTCAACTTTTAAAGCACACTGTGATTGATGGAAAACAGAACAGTGAGCTAAATAACATTAACTACACAGAGTCGTGACTTAGCATGCTTTGTGAGTGTGTGTCCTGATAATGGGGACACATGCTCCCTTGGCTTCCCCTCACTTTAGGGGTTGTAGTAAGGCTGAGAGGTTGCAGTTTCATTCTGTTGTGTCTTCTCACCTCAGGCATGTCCTACATTCCCCTTTCTCTAGCCTTTTTCCTGGGAGGTCAACAAAACCAAAGGCCACATTTGTGAGTCTGGCAGATGGCCTTGGGCAAAGCAGCTCAGGGCTCTCTGCTGGTCATTCTAGCTTCTTCTCACTTAGATCTTTATCCTCCTCATCGTCAGTATTCTGACTGGCCCTTGATGTCTTAAAGAAAATATATTTAATATTTTCAGATATTTTGCCTTTTTAATATTTATTTATTACTTCAGGTTACATCTTCATCACAATATTTTGTTTTTTTATTTTTTGAGTTTTTGAGACAGGGTTTCTCTGAGTAGACCTGGCTTTTAACTTTAGATTGTGACAAATGTCTTCTTTTTTAAGAAACTCCACAACTCCATATTTTATTGTTCTAAGTTGCTCCCAGCTTTGCAGCCAAGCTTTGTTGTTGTTTGATTTTTTTTTTTTTTTGGAGCTATAATGTTTACTCATTGTACCTAAACACAGTCCCTTCTCTACAAGTGACATTTTGTAAGCATGAGGCATTGTTCTTCTCCCTATCCCCAACCCCTAATAACCTCTGATTCTTAGACTTTCTGTGCTGAGTGAACTACACCAAGCAAGAACTGAGGGCTCCTGAGAATTCTTTCCCCTGGCACTAAACAACACGAACGCCATTTCCCCATATTTTTAGTCCTCATGTTTTGTTGTTCAGAACAAGTACAACCAAGTACTTTTTAAAGAAAGAACAACAGAAGTCAAACCTCACTGTTGAAGGCGGCAATATTTCAATATGCTGTATTCCCTCAACCCCCATCCTCTTCCCTTCTTTTTTTTTAGTTTAAGGTATTTCTTTTTTCCCCCCAACGGCTCTCCCTTTCAGTCCAAAAAATGGTTCTTTTTCTTATAACTATAAATACAATACAAAACAACAGAAATAAATAGGCCACAATTATAAGAGTTATATGGCTTAGCATACATTCCCAATGTCCAGTCCATATGTATTTGGCACCTGACTTTAACATTCTACTATCGAACCATCTCCATGAGTTTAAAATTCTATATCTAACTCAGCTTTCATACTAACTTGAAACCGAACTTTTAAATTATTATTTATTTAACTCTTATTTATTACTAAATTCACTTATAACAAACACCAACAATTTCTTAACTATTAATCCTATAAATTCCTACAACCCCTTTAACCTATCCACTAAACCTATTGATAATCATAACAATTACTTTCATACCCTTTTAGAATGATACAGTCTCTGGGGCAGGTCCTCAGTCGTCAGGAAACCAGTCTCGGGGGTAGACTCTTTAACGCACTTAGCAGTCCTTTTTCTGGAATAGCTCAGACGCAGGTTCGTCAGGGTAAACTGGCTATCGAAGTCTCACTTTAAATAAGGCTTGAGGCTTTCTTCTCTCTGGGAGACCTCAGCCGTCTGTAGGCCAACTTACTTCCTTCGTATCAGCAACTCTGCCGTTCTGCCTCAGTCTTTAAAGCTGGCCACAGTTCCGTTCAGGCCACTGTTCGGACAGGTCAAACCCCTCTAGGCAAAAGCTGAGCCACAGGGTTTAGTCCTTGGCCTTTTGCTGTCTTGCCGAGGCTTTCTCTGCTCACCAGCTTCCTTCTGCCTCAGGGAGATCTGGCCATTGGTCTACCAGAACTTTCTCCAGCAGGACTCTCGGAGCTCTCTCATATCGGGGGCCCTTAGCACGCACGCGCCTCTCTGGCGTCATCCACTTGTCCTTAAATAGGATCACTCCTTGTTCCACCTGCTTCAGCTTAATTTGGGCTCTGCCCACTTAGCAATTGAAAGCAATGCCAGGTCATAAAGTCTTTCCTTGTTTCACCTGGCTTCAACCTTGTTTTTCAGTCCAAAGAGACTCCCCTCATTTCACCTGACTTCATCCATAAGCTGATAAGCTAATTGCTCACAGCAAAGTTGATCTTCATGCCCCGAATTAAAAGACTGTATCAGAAACTTAGGTATTCACTAAATCTAACTTATATTAACCTATCAGCCCCTTCACTAACTTGCCTCATAATTTTAAAAATATCTTCTTAGATCCAGAACACCCTCTTGATTCCTAAACAACTCAAAATTTAACTATGAGACTCTAGCTATCTATTCTTCAACCACCTCAGAGACCTGAGAGGGATAAATATATCTGATTATATAGGAAGTACAGGGCCTGCAGCTTCCAAAACTAAGAAATGACGTATCAGTGGCTGCCTGGACAGTTCCCGTTTTCTCTCCATACGTTACAGCATCAATCTTCAGCCTTTTGGTCCCGTTTCTCTGACAGACATTGATTGTAGAGCAGGAATTATGAAGGACTTACCTACCCTGTCTTGGCAGAGCTAGGCTGTCGACTTATCTGCTTCCAAGTTTTGTCCTTTTCGGACAGAAGTCTGTCTACAGTTGAAGCAAGGGGTTTTTCTTGCCAAGAGAAAGGCTTACCACCAATTCAATCATCTCCCACTGGAGATTCTTCGATGCTCATCTTCTACTTGGAGTAGAATAGGGGGTGCTGTCAGGAGCTGACATGTCTCGATATCAAAAAATCTTAAGTTAAGAAAACATCTTTGAATGCCATATTCTGCAGATCTCTTGAGGTTTTTGAAGATGCCCTATCTATCTCTTATATTTAGATAAGCAAATATTGCTTGTCTCTTAGCAACTTGATTTCTGAGTAGCTTAGAAAATAACTGTGATAGACTGTCATAGTAACTAACAAAATGACACGTTTTCATGACTATTAGTTTCCATTTCTTAATTATCCTAAACAGTTTATGTCAGTTGGTAGCAAGAGGTCAAAACTTGACATTTCCTTTTTAAGTATTACTACGAACAATACCTTTAAGAAGCGTTACCCTTAATTTTGTATCAATATACAAAGATCAATACCAATGTGGCCAAATATAATCTTAATTTTGTATCAATATACAAAGATCAATACCGATGTAGCCCAATACAATCTTAATTTTACATCAATATACAAGGGTCAACACCATTGTGGCCAAATATAATCTTAATTTTGTATCAATATACAAAGATCAATACCGATGTAGCCCTATACAATCTTAATTTTGCATTAATACACAATACCAATTTAGCCAAATATAATATTAATTTTGTATCAGTATACAAAGGTATAAGGCTATATTCAATAATCTGTCCTTTTTTCTTGATCTTTCCTATACTATGTCTATGTCCCATTTTTCTCAAGTCTGTTCACTCCAATATAGGAGAGAAAGGAGGATACAGAAAAGCAAAAGAGAGAAGTCCCTGGGTCTAACCTCCAAAACCCATTTAACAAGACCATTTAACAGCTTGTAGTCTTTTCCCCTAAATAACAAAATATTCTATTATCTATCAAATAACCAAAGGGGGAGAACACCCTCCCCACCTTCTGGGGATGGGACGTTGTTCTCTTAAAATGACTTCCTGCTGATTTGGGATGTAGTAAACCTGTTTGGGGCCCAAATAAGAATGAAAAAAATGGTTAAAAATGTTAATAGAATCATTTGATGTTCAGTCCTTTTGTGCTCAGCTATTTAGATGTCCTAAGAAGTTCATAGACAGAAGCTGATCTTCAGAGCTTTACTGAAGATCTGGCTGGAGCAGTCTGTGGAGCTGAACGATCTTAGCGATTTTGAGTTGTGGTTGTAGACTTAAAATTTATTTATTTATTTCTTCAAGTTACACCTCAATCATAATCCCCTCCCTCCTTCCCCTCCCAGTCCCACCCTCTTACCCTCTTTCCCCTCACCCTCCTATGTGCTTTTTTTTTAAATTTAAGGTATATTTTCCCACTTTTTAGTCCAATAAATCTTTTTCTTATAACAATAAATACAATACAAAATGTCTTCTTAAGGAGCGTTTAGAAATGTGTCTTTCTTACTATATAAAAATGCTGTTGTCTTGTACAGGTCATCACTGATGCTTTGAGCTCACAAGCTGCAATGACCATATGTCTGGAAGACAGTGTTCCTCAATACTCCTCCTCTGGCTCTTACATTATTATTTTTAAAATATATGTATGTATTGTGTATGTGCATGTAGAGGTGAGAGGACACATTTTGGGAGTTGGTTCTCTCCTTCCACAATGTGGGTTCTGGGGCTCAAACATGCCCTCTGTGTTGGTAACCAGCACCTTTACCTGCTGAGCTATCTCATCACCCCCCTCTTATACTCCTGTTCCCTCTTCCACAACCGTACCCTGACTTGCAGAGGTGACATACATATCCTATTTAGGCCTGAGCACTTAACAGTCACTTATTTTCAATTATGAGTCTCTGTGGTAACTACTACTGCCCACTGCGAAAAGTAGCTTCTCTGTCCAAAGCTGAGAGTAGCACTGATCTATGAGCATAAGCAAACACGCAGAAGGGGGTATGTGACGTGCCCAACACAAACATGTAGACCTTATGACATCTCCAGCCATGGCTTTTGATGACGTTTACAGTATCAGGCATGGATTCCCTCTCCTGGAGCAGTCTTTAAATCCAACCAGAGAGAAGCTGTTAGCTCCAGAATGGCCGCCATTGCTCATGTAGGCACGTCTTGCCTGGCTCATTAGCAGTGCAGTGTACAGGGTTCACAGATGGGCTAAGACTCGATGCCTTTTTCCCCCAGCAGCCCGCACAGCACCTGTCAGCACCATGGAAGCTAGCCATCTAGGGGGAAGCTTCTGGCTCCTCTCCAACTTGACTTCTCTATGTCCTGTAATGACTACTTATTTTGATCATTGCAGATCCCATGTGTAACACATTAACTCTCCCACCACCGAAGTATCAAGTAAAATTTGATAACGTGTGAGGAAAGAAAATAGACCTCTGTTAATATTCCTGTTGAAAGTGCTACATGTGATTCTTTCAGTAGGTTGAGAAAAAAGCAGAGAACCTAAGTAAATGTGGGCCTGTTTGTAGACTGCATCTGGCAGTTACTGCAATATCTTCAGGCATCCATATTTTGGAGTCATGGTATGGTGGTATACATTTCTTGATCCTAGCATTCAGGATGTAGATCTCTGAGAGTTACAAGCCAGACAGGGCTTCCAAGTGAGACAGTTTTGGTTTTGTTTCATTTTTAAAAAATTCCTGGCCTTAATTTTACTTAAAATTAAGATATTTTTATTTTAAACTATGTATATGCATGCATGTATATGGAGGGTGTGTGGGTGCATACGGGGTGTATGTGCTTGTGAATGCAGGGACCTGCAGAGGCTAGAAGAGGTCTCAGGATCCTCTGGAACTGGAGTTACAGGTGGTTGTGAGTCGCTGATGTGGGTGCTGGGAACTGAACTCAGTTCTTCTGCAAGAGTAGTGTGCACTCTTAACCACTGAGCCTTCAGCTCCTTATCCTCAATTTTAAACAATAACTCAGATTTATTTAACAATATGGTTGATCTGTAAAATAACAAATGAGCTGACAATTCCTCTGCATGTGAACAATGCTGCCACCACTCCTGACTGTCCCTTGCCGTCTGATGATGCTGTGGCTCTCCATCACCCTACCCCAGCTTTCCAGCCCTCTCCCAGCCACTTCCATCCCCAGCTCATGAAGACTGAAACCTCAGGGATTCTCCTTGTTATCCCTACACTTCACTATTTTGGGTGTGATTCGGCCCAAACATCAAATCTCTTTTGTATTTATGTTCATACAAAGTGAGTGAGAGTCTATTATGAGAACCCATAACAAGTACATGCTAACTACTGTAAATATATTATAAATATGAATACATAAATACAAGCTAAATAAAATAAATATAAAACATACTGCAGTAAGTTCTGAAGGAACTAACATGTAGTCCTCTGCTTTGCTTTATGATCTATTTGTGTTTAAAACATATGCCCTCCTGATGTTTGCTCAGTGTCCTATTGATCAGAAGGTTTCTGAAGCAATGGAATTCTCTGTTGGATTAACTCCTTCCCTCAGGTCTTCTGCAGCTTTGCCACTGTGTTTCTGATACAGAATCAAGTAAGTAGGTCAGCTTTGCCAAACCTATTATGTGGTATTTTCTCTCTGACATTCTCACACAGTGCAGCTGTTCCTGTCTGTCAAGAGATAGCTCTCTGCACGCCAGCTTCTCCCTAACCTCCCTATTCCAGCTGCCATGGAGCCAGACTCAGCTGTCCACAAAGCCGACTCCATGCACACCTTTGTTAAACTCAGGTTATCATGCATTTACAGAAATGTGTAACTTTAGAGAAAGCCACTTAGAAATTTAGTTGAGGTCTTAATTTCAAACAATTTCTTAGTTGAATTCTTTTTTTTAAAAAAGCTTTTTATTGATTCTTTGTGAGTTTCTCATCATAAACCCCAGTCCCACTCATTTCCCCATCCTCTTGTAACTGCACTCCACCCTTGCAACCTCCCCCCACCAAAGAAAATAAAAAACACACAAACAAAAGCGTAGGAACCATCTCATCGTGGAAGGTGTAGTGTGTCAGTGTGTTCCACAGGACATTCCTCTGTCCACGCATCTTTACTTGCAAATGTTCATTGTAATGAATCATTGGTCTGGTCTGAGGTCTCTGGCTTTTGTGACACCATCAATATTGAATCCTCATTGGAACTCCTCCTAGTATCCTGTTGTTGCCCTGTGTCATGGAGATCCTGCAGCTTTGGATCAGCAGGACTAGGCCTTTAATGCATCCCAGCCATTCATTCACAGATATAGATTTTGGGGTGTGCCAAATCAAAGCCCTGAATCAAAATCAAAGCCTTGGGGGTAGCTGAGCTGGTCAACCTGCCAGCTCTCTGGCATCTGCACCACCAGGGTGAGCTCTCCAACAGTGCTCCAGCTAGGCCGCCCAATGCTGGCATCCGCAGGAGGCAGGGTCAGGGGCTGGCTCTCCAGCACTCATACCTTCAGAGCCACAGTTTCACTGTGCTGCCCAGTTGAAGCACTGGGCCCTCTGGGGCTAGGCCACCTCTCCTGCTCTCACACCCTCCAGACTGGCTCACTGGTGCCTTCTTCATCAGGGCCAACTCTCCTGAGTGTTGCCCAGGTGAGGTGCAGGGACTGCTCTCCTGAGTGCTGCTGCCAGTGAGGGGTGGGGCCACTTCTGCACAGCCCTTGGACATCTACGTGGTCCCAGGAAGCTGCCCAGACCAGAAATGCCCACATTTCAATATGGACATTTATGAATTACTTAATCTTTAGTGGTAATATGAGTCATGGACATCTATACTGACCCCTGTGGACCCATAGCCACAGACCCAGACATGGACCTCAGCTGCAGCATGGGCGGGGTCTTCACCATGGCCCTCAGGTGGTAGGGCTGACCACTCACAACAGGCTGTTTCTCTTCACCCTCACATCTCCAGTTCCATCTCTCTTCATAAGACTCAAACTTTTCTGCTTCTCTTTTGCACCCATCTGTCCATCACATACTAGACATCGTAGTGGCTACTGCTGCAGGAGGGCCACGTGGCTGGCAGGTCCCTGGATGACCTCCTCTGCTCTCGCTGCAAGGTGGCAAGCGAGCCTCTAGGTGTCTACGGCCTACCATGCCATGAGGTATCAGGCGGGTCTCTGAGTATCTTCCCTGGCCAGCACTGAGTGGCATGGCTGTGGCATGTTTCTCTTAGTTGAATTCTTTTTTTTTTTTTTTTTTTTTTGTTTTTTCGAGACAGGGTTTCTCTGTTTAACAGCTCTGGCTGTCCTGGACTCGCTTTGTAGACCAGGCTGGCCTCGAACTCGCAAAGATCTGCCTGCCTCTGCCTCCCAAGTGCTGGGATTAAAGGCTTGCGCCACCACCGCCCAGCTCTTAGTTGAATTCTTAATGTCATCTTTTTACTTTCTTAGAAAGTGGCAAGAGCAGCTGGAGATGGCACAGTTGGTAAAGAGCTTGCTATGGAAGCACAAGGACGGGGTTCAGATCCCCAGCACCCACAGGAAGTCAGGCACAGCAGCCAGCTGGGGAGGTGGAGGTGGGACGGGCCCCAGAGCTTGCTGGCCATGGCCAGATGAACTGTTGAGGTCAAGGGTCAGTGAGAGAGTAAAATACAGAGTGAAGACCCCAGCCATCAACCTCTGGCACTGTCTGTCCCCACCCCGTGGGTGCCTGAGCCACTTCTACCTTTTGGTTGTTAAGCTTCCTGCTGCTGTGATGATTTCTGCAAGCTTTTGTCGGAACAGGTTTCTGGCTTTTGGTATACAGTCAGGAGTGGGATGGCTGGGCCGTCCAGCAAGTAGTGCAGCAAGTCACCTCTGCAGCTGCGCCATTTTTACCCCCACAGTGAAAGAAAAGCCCACTTTCCTTGTGTCCTCTCCAACGCTCATTTTCTGTTTTTAAAAATCACAGCTGAATCTCATAATGACAAGTGATGGCAAGCATCTTGTCACATGCTTGTCATTGGCATTGTGTCACTGGAGAGGTCTACTTAAGTCCTTTGCATATTTCTAATTGGTTTGTCTTTTTGGTATTGAATGTCCAAATTCTTTTTATAGTCTGTAATTCTAGTCCCTTACCTGACCTGATATATAATTTGCAACTATTTTCTCCAAATAAGTTGTTTTTTTTACTTTGTATAATTCTGATCATGTCAGGCTGTTTTCTCTGTGTCCTATTGCGTTGAGACAGAGTCTCTCTTGACTGGAAGATTGCCTTCCACTTGTCTGGTGGGCCAGAGAACTCTTGGGATCGGCCTGTATCTTCTCCCTAGTGCTGGGGTCACAGCCAAGCCCTGTTTATGTAAACAGGGCTCTTGGGGATTCAAACTCAGGTCCTCAAGCACACTCAGTTTATTCTTACCCACTGAGCTACCTCTCAAGTCCCTACACTTTTCTTTTGCTTTTTTTTCTTAACACAGGACAGGGTCTTCACTATGTAGACTAGGTTGGCCTCAAACTCAGCACCACACTGTTTTGATTAATGTAGTTTTGCAAAAAAAAAGAAAAGAAATTGGAGTACTCTCTCACTCACTTCCTTGTTATTAAAGATTCTTGTTTTATTGGTTGTTTGGGGTCTCTTACAATTCCATATGCATTTTATGATTGACTTTTTCAGCCCAGCAGACCTGTTTGGTGTCTTGGTAGGAGTGTAGTGGCTCTCCCGACGGCACAGCTGCTGCCATCTTAACACCTGTTTTCACACCTGTGAATATCAGATTCCTTTTGGGTAGTTATATCTACTCTATTTCAGTACTTACCAGCTCCTTGGTAAATGTATTTTTCATTTTTCCCATGTTATAAATGGCATTGTTTCCTTAATTTTATCCCACTTCTCCTTGTTAGTGTATAGAAACATAACTGACTTGGTGAGAGCTTACATATAGCAACATTACTGAAATTTTAAGTTAGCTACGGTTGTGTGTGTGTGGATTCTGTAGACATTTTAAAATGTAGGATTATATTGCTTGTTAATATAGTTTTACTTCCTTGTTTTAAATCTGAATTCCCTATTTCTAATTTATCTGGCTATAATCTTGCCCAGCATGGAACAGCACCAGCGAAGAGGCTAATCTTGACCACAGAGGTGAAGGTCTCACTCTCACATTGTTGTGTTGTGATCTGTGGGTTTTCAGAAAAGCCTTCTTTCAGGTTAAGGGAATTCTCTTCTTCCTAATCTTTTCTTTTCTTCTTTCATTTTTTAACCACAATAGGCTACTGGATGTTAATAAAGAAATGATTTAAAAATCAATTAAAATAATCATTTTCTTCTCTTTCATTCTACTACCATAGAAGATGACATTGTTTTCCTTAAGATTTTTTTGATTATTGTCTTGAGCTCTTTACTTGTTAAAGGTCTGCACAGATTTTTCACTTTTTGAGTTAGTTTTTAGCATTTGTATATAACTAGGAATTTGTCCATCTTATCTAGGTTATATAATTTGTTGGAATTATTGCTTATTTTTAATGCATTTGTTTACAGTTTACTCAAGTAATGGAATTTAACATTTAAGATGTTTGAAATGCTTTATGCATTTGCTTTCCTAAAGCAAAATATATACAATTCTATGAGTGATTTAAACAAACCTTTCCTTAAATGTTAAGGAACTAGCTAGGCATGGAGGTGAATGCCTTTAATCCCAACCCTCAGGAGGCAGAGGCAGGGGATCTCTGTGAGTTCAAGGTCAACCTGGTTCATATAGTGAGTTCCAGGCCAGCCAGGGCTACACAATGAAACCCTGTCTCAAAGAACAAAACCCAAATCAAAAAAAGTCAGTTCACTAAAGAGTAAAGTGTTTTACTTTTTAAAGAAAGCAATTAAAATAAAGGGTATCCTAGTATACAATAAGAATATATTAACTATAACATTGTACTTTAAAAGATGGGACTTCACTTTACATCCATTTTATATTAAGCTAATGACTTCTTCCTCAAAGGGAATTTCATACCGTATTGCTGCCCAGGTCATGTTACAGGCAATAACCAACTCATGGAGACAATTAACATTCACATATGTAATTTGAGTTTACAAATGTACAAAAGTTTGAGTAACAAACACTTTAAACTTATTTTTCAAATGTTCAGCTAACCCACTCCCCCAGTTTTTTGATTACAAAGAAGCACAAAGGTTTCTAGCTGTGCCAAAACGTTAGGAACAAGGCAGCAGACAGAACGTCAGGACAGCCAAGTGACTGTGTTAGCATCAAAAAGGCAAAATCAAATAATCCTTTGTAATATAAAAGAAAACCAATCCACGTAATTACATGCCCGTTAGGTGGGAGAACATTATAGAGGATATAGTACTTACTTCCTCTACATAAACTTGCATATCTTACTGTAAAGCATCCTGCTTTAATTTCAGTGATATCTACCAGTTCTTGGTGGATGTAGATGGAACGGAATGGCTATTTAAGCAGGACCCAGAGATCCTATTAAGTTTTTATTTGGTCAATCTTATTTTTAATGCCTTAAGTGTTTTTTTCTTCTTCTTGGGTTAAATCCATTTTAGTAATAAAATTTACAACTACAGCATACATAATATCATTGTATCTGAAAAAATTAGACAGTTAGTCTTTAGTATGTCATTAAAATAGTAGTTTGATTAAATGATAAAAAGTACAGAACCTTACATATGACAAACTTATAAAATAACACTTTAGAAGTTTGTATGCTTGTACTGTAATAGCTCTGGACAATGTGAATAAAATGTGCCTGACTAAAAGTAGGTGAAATTCCTAGTTAGAGCTGGATTGTTTTGGGGGCAGTGGACTTGTCTTCATATTGTATATCAAGAAGGTATGTTCCCAGTCGGCTAGCTGTAGCTTTAATTTACTAAGAAATGTAATGAAGTGTCTCACTCTGGTATATTCATTCCTTTCCCTGTTGTTTCAATATCTTCTCTTTGAGATGAGGCACTTTGTGCCTAGGAATGTGGCACTGCACGTTCACTAAAAATGAATCCACGGTAGCACTTTCCTTATATTACAGAGGGGGAGGGCATCTTCGTTTAGAGAACAAAATATGACATCATATCTTCACAGCCACAACACATGCTCCAGCTCTTCCTAGGCACAGCGGAGCGACCTGAAAGGGATAAGATGCACAGTGTTGGGTGTGGAGGAAGATGGGTCATCTAAGTGCACTGTGTAAACAGGTAATTGATGTGACAACCAGATAGACAGTTTAGCTTGGACCACTTATTAAATGCAGTGCAACAACCTCCAGATGTGGGACAGTGCTGACAGGGGCTGGACAGTGGCTTTAGACTTCGCAATCTCATTCCAGATGTGGGACAGTGTGACAGGGGCTGGACAGTGGCTTTAGACTTCACAATCTCATTTCAGCCCTTCTATAAATGTCCTTTTATTCATTTGTTAACATAGTATAACAAAAGCAGTTATTTTTCAGGTACTACAATTTTAAGCTCATATTTTCAGGTGCTTAAAACAGAAACAGAAGCAGTAGCATCTAAATAAGATAACTGTGTGGCTACAGTTTACTGACTTATAGTAAAGACAAACTAAGTTCATTTCTGTTTATGATTAAATCTCCGTGTCTCATGGATTGTGTTAGGTCCCACCTGTAACCTTAACTACCAATGGTTCTGCACTGCCTGTTCCAAGAATGACAACTGTGCCTTTGTTTCAGGAGGTTGTTATGATCACTTTGCAACCATGCCTTTGTTTCAAAAAGTTGTTATGGCTACTTTGGAACCATACCTTTGTCTCAGGAGGTTGTTGTGACCGACTTGTTAAGGTTATGTTCTGCTTCTGTAACCCTGCCTATTTGCTTGCCAAATCCATTTGGAAACCTCCTACCCCTGAACTGTACAAATCCTTATCTTCCTCATGTCCAAGGCTGATTTCTTGAACCGTGCATTAGGGAGAGACATCCCATGTACACAAATAAAAAGCTTGCTTTAATTAATTTGGCCATGATTTGGGTCTTTCTCTTCACACCTGAGGGATTAACACTTACCTCTTCCACCTTTCACTGAGTCATTTCATTTACTGAAGAAATAAGAATGAAGTCATATACTTGAAATCCTTTTATTATACATTTTTAACTTAAGCTCCCTTTTTATACTCCCATTGTCATCCTTTCCCCATGCTGCTTTGCAGTTAATCTTCATGGTTAATTTTACTAGATTCTAGAATCAAGTAGACAGCATCTCTGAATGTGTCTGTGAGGACATTTCTAGAGACTTAATTAGGAAGAAAAACCCAGACATAATGTGAGTGGGCTCATTCCATAGGATTTGTCCTCGACTGAATTAAAAAGGAGAAAGGGTGGGGCTCTGTGGTGTTCTGAATAAGAAAAGTACTGCTTTGGTCACGGTGTATTTTCACAGTAATAAAATACTGACTAAGACAGGCATCAATATTTATTGTTCTATACTTTCTGACCATACAATGTGACCACCATGCTTTCCCCAATGGATAGGCCTTTCCAGTAGGAGATGTGGTTATCTAGAAGTCTTTTGCTAATAAGCTTGCCACACCTAGTTTCTTACTTGTTAATGTAATTTAGGTTTGTCATGTTTATTAGATTATAACAAGAAATTTAACATACTCCCAAATACTGAGTATTCAAAAGTTATTACTCATGTATGGGTAAACTGTTCAAATATTTCTGACTACTATCCTTGCTTATTTTCTACAATATCCTTTTCCTTTGGTACTGCCCTTCTGTGGTCCTGTCAGCTCTACCACTGCTAGAACATTTTATCAAAGAAATGGTGACAAATAATTTATCTGAATATTAATTTATACTTCAAAGGAATTTGGATTTTTTTAATAAAAATCAGATACTGCCTCTTGTTTTTTCCCCTCATATTTATTCAAGAGAGAACTTTATCACATTAAAAAAGACTAATTTATTTTTATTTTATTATGTGTTTGTCTGCATATATATATGCATATATATATATGTACCATGTGTGTGCAGTGCCCATAGAGTCCAGAAGAGGGTGTCAGATCCCCTGGAACTGGAGTTAGAGGATGTTGTGAGCCCCCATTCAAGTGCTGAGAACAAAACTTGGGTCCTCTGAAAGAGCAGCAAGTGCTCTTAACAGCTGCCCCCACATTTGTGTGATACATGTCAATGTGGGATAAAGTTGAGAGGGTCTTATCAAAAGAATCATTTTCACAGTAAGAGAGAGGTGAGATAATGAGAAAGGAAATGGCATACCTGGGTCCACTCGTTTGTCTGGGGATCATAGGCTTCCACTATATTCAGGTAGGTCTGCCCATCATAACCCCCAACAGCATACAGCTTGTCACCAAGTAAACAGACCCCCACTGCATCTCTGCTAATGCTCATGGATGCCACTGCAGTCCACATGTCTGTTTTGGGATCATATCTGAAAGAAATATTACAACATGGAGCTCTTGAAACATTTTGTATACAAACATTTGTCCTTCAAGTCTAGTTTCTGTCTTATTGTGATATAAATATGTTGAACCCATTTTAGAGAAAAAGATCAGTATTCTCCCAAAAAACATCTAATTTATGGCATTGCAGATTCATTTAGTAGATATAGCACACTTAACTCAACATAAATATAAAAGTAAAACTTCTTCAAAGTTTCAGTGTCTGGCTGAAAATGCGGGTAAAGCAAAATATTATCTCTGTGCATGATGACTTAAATTCTCAATCACGGTAGCTGTCCATTTTAAAAAAAAATTTCTTGCTCTTTTTAAGCTAGAATTGCTCAATGGTGTCATTTAAATGGTAGATAGTTCATGCTAACATGCCATATTGCTTCTGATGTTTCTTGTGTCAACACCTGTCTGTTTCCAGCTGTAATTAATCACACTAAAGACCGCTGGATTTCCTTCCTGTCTTATAACATGAGCAGAGTCAGAATTACCTTCTCCCCACTACAGATGAGTTGCAGCTGTAACGTCAGCTGTAACTTCTGCAACAACAGATTGTAATTGGAGACTGTTGAGAATCATCAGCAAGCCTGGATTTTAAGTCTGACCACTCTTACAGTTTACGAAGTTAATCATTCTAACCTCAAATTGGATCCATTCTCCCTTTCTGGTAGTCACTGATTTCATGTTCCTCTTTAAGATCTAAAATTCTTACTAATGTCCCTATGCTCTATGTGACCTGCTCCACTCAGCTTATCTCCACTTCTGGCACTCTCCAGTCACTCTTGGCTCTCTGGCCACACATGTGCCCTTCATTTCCCATGTGAACCATACTCTTCTCTGTTTTGGAGCATTCACACATGATTCTAGTGATTCTGTATCTAAAATGCATCCAATTCTCTCTTGTCCTTAAACTAAATAAAAAATATTATATGGCGACCCAACCTGCTACCCAAATCTTCACTGCTGTTAGGTTCTCTACCTGGCCTAAAAGCTAAGTTTCTTATAACAGGATGAATAACTTGGTTAAGCCTTTAATACTTGTAAGAGCTTTTCATTTTCCTTTATCATTTTCTGTTACTTCACTATACATCAAAATGGGCCATATATGCCTCTGTCCTTTTCACTTCTTATGTGGCTCTCAGCCCCTAACTCATTCTTTCTGAGGTTCATCAAGCTCCTTTACTTTCTGGTAAGGTACACAGTTCAGTACAAAATAGCTAAACAATAAATGTGTGTCTCAATGGATGCATTGCATGTTCATTCCCAAGGTGAAATATGAGGAGACAGGAATCCAAGTAGGTACTTGGGAGACATAGTCAGAGAAGACAATCCAGTGTTCGCCGAACTGCGTAGACACCACACTGCACCTGATGGTGCTCACTGTGGACTTAGGACTCTGCCTGGAAGTGTGTGGAACTATTTTTTGTTTGTTCGTAGTTTTCCTTCACAGGAAATTACCTCTCCACACAGTCTGAAAGTCTGGAAGTCAAGTTGGACGTGGGAGCATCGTGTCCTCCAATGGCATACAGCAGTCCGTTCCATGTTGTTACCCCTACACCGCCTCTCCTTTTGGACATCTGGGCACACAGTGTCCATTTATTGGTATGAGGATCAAAGCATTCTACTGACTTGAGACAAGAACTCCCATCTCGACCACCAACTGCATAAAGTCTGTAAAAAAGAACAAGTGAGATGACAGATAGGAAACAGTGCTGTGATCAGGATTCCCACAAAAAGCCCATTCCTGGGACAGTTCATTGACTTTAAGGTGCCGTCGAAGATACAGCATGCTGAAGATATTAAGAAGATACGCTACCAATGAAATGATGGCCACCATGTCCATGTAAAATGTCCATTATTTCTACTTCTCTGACAACTAGGCTCTTACAACACTAACACAAAGGACTTAACAAATGGGTCCTGAGGAAATGAGAGCTTAGGCATAAATAGAAAAGTATTTATTAATACTTTCTAATTTTTTGCTTTGTTTTTTTGAGCCAGGGTCTCATTATGCAGCCTTGGCTGCCCTAGAGCCCATTATATGGCTTGCTTCAAACTCAGAGTTCTGCTTCTGCGTCCCATGTGCTGGGGTTAAGGGTTTGTGGCCACTCTATCTGTCATGCTGTTTTTCTTATATCACAATTCTACAGAATCACCTTTATGGTGTTGAGTTTAACCTTCCCTCCTCCCTCTTTCTGTAGATGATAACATGAAAGGAATGAAACAAAGAAATTAATTAAAAACCATCAAGGGATTTATTTTGTGGTGGAAAAAAGGGCTGAAAGGTTTGTATTTGGTCTTTATACAATTGAGAGCTGTGAGTGAAGACCCTGTATAAATCTGCTTATTTACAGCAGACAAAAGGTAAGCAAATCCCTTTTCTTAAAATCCATTCTGGGGTCACTAGTCTACCATGATAAAAAAGAAGAGACACAAAAGTAAAGATAATGCAGTGAAAATGGAGAGAATTTTTTTAGGGAAGCACTGAGAGATCACATTATTTTAATTTTTAAATGTATGTGTCAGTTTATCCACTTTTCATATATGCACACATGCATACTTTTGTACTTGTGTGGGCACACAGGTTTGTGGGTGCACATACATGTGCACACATGTGCATGAGGAGCCTGAGGTTGATGTTGGGTGCCATCCTCCATTGCTGCTCTTTACCTTATCTACCGAGGCAGGTCTCTCAATCAAATCCAGAGCTCCTGGATATGGCTCGGCTTGCTAGGCAGCTGGCTCTGGTGATGTCTGTCTCTGCCTCTCCAGGCTAGAATTAGAGGTGGGCTGCCATAGCCATCTGACATCTGCAGGGGCTTTAGGGACCCAACTCTGGTCCTTGTGCTTACTCAGCAAGTGCTTTAACTGTAAGTGTCTCCCCAGTCCAGAGAGAGAGAGAGCATGTCATTTTGAAGGTATCTAAACCTATTGTTGCTGTACAATATTGGATATTTATATAAAAGTAATTTCCTCCACAGTAGAATCTCATGGCCCCTGCACGTTAGGATGAAAGCCCAATTTAGCTATGAGAAATTCAAGCTATTATGGACAGAAGTCACTGGAGAGTTTTTGTTAACTCACTTGAAATACTCCTCTAGCAATAGTAAATTTGGTTTATTGTGGTTGAAAGAGAACTTCAAGCTGGGCGTGGTGGGGCACACCATTAATCCCAGCACTTGGAGGCAGAGGCAGGCGGATCTTTGTGAGTTTAAGGTCAGTCTGGTCTACAAAGTGAGTCCAGGACAGCCAGGCTGTTACACAGAGAAACCCTGTCTCGAAAAACAACAACAACAAAACCCCAAACCAAAAAACAACAACAAAAAGAACTTCAAATATCTCCTTACTTTCCACTTAGTACTGCCACACCTACTGTGCTCCTGGGGGTGGACATATTGGCAACAAAGTTCCACTGACGAGCCTGAGGGTCCCATCGCTCCACTGTGTTCAGATAGCTCCAGCCATCATGGCCTCCTACAGCGTACATGGGACCTTCCAATACAGCCACACCTACAGTGAACAGGAAAGAGGGAAGGACTTAAGCTTTGTTCGAAACTCATATTTAATTGAAATGTAAGTACAATAAAAATGAAACGTGCAAATGCAACCAATCACAAACATAGGCTATAGTTCCTGGTCTTCCTCAGAGATTTTCTGGGGTAAATAGGGCTGAAACAGCCCTGCAATTCTTTTCCTGAAATTTAGAGACAGCAGTTTGAGGTACAACAGTGGAAAGTTACTTTCAAACTCTGCCAGATGCACATACTGCCATTACTAAAAGGCTCTTCAATACTCAGTGTCTTCATTCTTTCCCTCAAGGACTTCAGAATCCTAGGTTTTACTGTGGCTAAGTTTGACACCACAAACGTTGTATTTATTGGTATCACCATCAGGAAACAGAGTCAGAGCCATTTGTTAATTAATAAGCAAACATCACCTCAGTTTCTACTAAGTTATAGGCACTCCATAAAACATAACAGGTAAGGGCCATGCCCTTGTGGATCAATAGCGTGTTTCACAGGACACAGATATGAAACACACATCAGGTATGTGTCAACTTAAACAATGGGGCAATGAAAGCAAGGGTAGAGAGAGCCAAGGAGCAGTAGGTGACATGTGAATAGAAGCGTGAATGCCAGTAGGAGACCCTGTACAGAGGAAGAGGGGAGGCACAGCCAGAGCGAGCATGCTGGGTACCAAAGTTGTCTATTTGGATGAGCAGGTAACTGTAGGGGAGAGGACAGAAGATGAGGGAGTCAGAAACAATGCTTCTGCCCTTATCCCTCATAAGGACTTTAGATTCTGAATGTGATGGAGAGTCAGCCAAGGATTTCTTGTTAGTTGGTCCTTGGCTTTTGAGACAGGTTCTCACTATGTAAACTAGGCTGCTCTCAAACTCATGATCCTCCGTCCTCTGCTTCCTAAGTGATGGAATTACAGGTGTGTACCATCACATCTGGTTAAGCAGAGGATTAAAAAAAATGATTTATTTATTTATTTATTTATGTTTTATGTAGTATGATGGCTCTGTCTGCATGAATGCCTGCAGGCCAGAAGAGGGCACTGGATCACATTGTACATGGTTGTGAGAGCCCATGTGGTTGTTCAGAATTGAACTCAGGATCTCTGGAAGAGCAACCAGTGCTCTTAACCGCTGATCCATCTTTCCAGTCCCCAAGTAGAGGATCTTATGAAGAGGTATGACAGGATCATGGCCAAAACACCTCTGTATTTCAAACTCAGCAATCATGGCCAAGTTGGATAAAAGACATTGCTCATATGTGACCTACAACAAAACTATTATTTCACTTGTTATATATTGTGCCAACAGTATTGGCTATTGAAGACAGATATGCACACACACACATTAAATATATATTTACACACATTTAAGTTTGTAAATATTACCAATTTTACAGAATATATCCTATTTTACATATACAAAATACCACTCATCAAAGGCCTAGAAGAAGAGTTCATTTAGTCTACCCTCTTGAATGATGGCTCTGAAAATACAGTTTAGCAGTGAAAACCCTTTCCTAAATGAAATCTTTATGTAATCCCCATACATGAAGAGATTTGAAATTTTTTAAAGTTTATCTTGTAAATTCAGATGTATAAAATTTATCTATTAAGCAACTGTAGTTGTGGAAAATATTGGTGGAGCAGTCACCTTCTATGTCCTATAAGGATTTACCCTGAATTAGAATTATTTCTTTCCCTGGTAGTGGTGGGATATGCAGATGGATTACAATGACCCTGGATTTTATGGTAACCTCAAATTTACAGGTTTCATTCATTACTGAAATACACTTTCCAGGCCGGAGGTATACCCTAATTGTAGAGTGCTTGCCTTAGCATGTACATGCCTGTGTGTTTGATCCCCAGAATTGTGTTTTATTTTTAAGATTTATTTTTATAAATAATCTTTTAAAAAATAATGTGTTTGTATCTGGTAATGGTGTGAGAATGTGCACATGTATGCAGGTACCCTCAGGGCCAGAGACATGTGAGTCCCCTGGAATTGGAGTTGCAGATGGCTGTGAGCTCCAAAGTGGACTCTAGGAACTGAACTCAGGTCCTCTGGAAGAGCAATGTGTGATCTTAGCCTCAGAGCCGTCTCCCCAGCCCCAGAACTGTGGGTGTTAAAAAAGAACTTGCAGTGGGATGGGAGATCATCCTGTAGAGCCCGGCCCTCTGTATTTTCCTGAACCCCCACCATGCCAATCTCTATTTCCAGCCAGTTTTCATGTCTGGGAGCTACCTTTGGGGCAGCCTTTACTCTCCATCTATTTTTTCATTATGACCTATCAGGCTCTTTAAACCTTTCCCAGGCTGTGATAAGGTGACACATGGTCATAGTCTCTTTGACAGGTGTTTTCCAGCGTGGCCCTGCATTTCCTCTTGGACGCTCCACTGGGGCGTCTGGGCTTGACAAACATGGCTTCCTTTGGCTAGTGAGACATTAGTAAACATGATGCAAGTAGAGATGTGAGAATCTGCGGCTCACTTTCTGTCACTGCTTTTGACCCCGTGACCACCCAGCCCACAGAGCACCAGAGGCCATTCACAGGAGTCAAAGTCAAAAGGACTGGCTGAGCCACAAGCCTGCATCGATATTAATAATGTCACTGCTTTATGCTTCTACTGTTAGCCAGATGTGGCAGCACAGGTCTGCAGTCTCAGCCCTGAGAAGGTGGAGACAGGAGGATTACAAATGCAAGGCTAGCCTCAGCTCCACATTTGAGGCCAGCCTGGACTCTATGAGATGCCGTCTCAAAACAAAACTACAAACAATGGTTTGTTATGCAGCAAAAGCTGGTAATACAAATGTATTTCAAATCCCAATTTTATTTCTGCACTCCTCTACTCTTACTCAGCAATTCTTTTTCTTGTTTCTAGAGAAAATAGGGTTCCTTGAAATTACTTGTCCTCACTCATGCACGGTCAGTTCCTTCAGGGTGAAGAAAGTGCCTTTTGTTCTTTTCATTTCCAGGTGCTAGCTTTGGGAGCAGCCTCTACTCTGATACCAAACTGAGTGCAGTACACCCCACATGAGCTAAACTCAACTGTTTTCACTGTTTCTCATATGTCCTTTATAGTGATCTATCAAATTCTTTACTCCAGCTGTTTCAAACCTTTTCCAAACTGTGATAAGTGGACAATATGGCCACGGGCTCTTTGACTTCATGTTTTTCACAGTGTGGCCTTGCAGATCCTGTGAATCTATAGAACAAAGGACACATGGTATAGGCAATGCTGTCTCTTCAATGACTCATGTGATGGAAATGTGACAGAAGAGGAGCTGGAGAGATCATTCAGCAGTTAGGAGTACTGGCTGTTCTTCCAGAGGACTGTGGTTTAATTTCCAGCACCCATACAGCAGCTAACCATTTGTAATTCCAGTTCCTGGGGATCCACCACCCTGCACTTCATACAAATGGTGCACACACACGCACACACATACACACACACACGTGTATATATATATATATATTATATATATATAATATATATATATACATTCATCTAAGAACCCAAACATATAAAAAAAAAAGAATAAAAAGAAATATCTATTCTCTGTTCAGTTTGGGGATGTGTGTGAACTTATTCACTTTTGCTTAAAAACCATAATGCATACATAACATGTATATGTATATATATATATGTATATATGTATATATATATATATGTATATATATATATATATACTATCTATCACTATGGTTTTTCATATAGACATGGAAATTGAATGCTGGCTTTAACGAGCATTTTAACTAGGATACATAACAATTGCAAACACAAAGCACAAATGTAAGAGCCCAGCTTGTCAGACCATCATGCCTCCCTAGCTCTCTCAGACCCCATGCTTTCCCTTGTACACATTTATATAAGTGCTTGTGTTCTGGTTTCTGCTTCTCAGGTATGAGGGATGCTCGGCAACTGATGTTGCCTGAGCCCACACATTGGTCCCCTGCCTGGTGCAGATGGTAGAGATGTGCTGGCAGCCTGACCTATGGCTTTCTGAGTAGGTCTGCAGACACTTACCAAGCCCGTGCCTATGCGTGGACATGGGCGGCATCACACTCCAGGATTTTGTCTTGGGGTTGTAGCACTCCACAGTGTTCAAAGTCTTCAGTCCATCTCGCCCTCCAACCACGTACAGCTTGTCATCCAACACCGCCACACCGAACTGGAGCCTCCTCCCGTTCATGTTTGCTACAGGAGTCCACATGTTTGTGCGGAGGTCATACTTCTCAATGCTTGTTGCTCCTTAATAGCAACAAAGAGACTGTGTTGCATGTACAGAAATAGAATTTTACCTTGTGTGTGTGGTGTCGATGTGTGGTTGGTCACGTGCACGCAAGTGTGAGCATGTGTGTGGTGGCGCACGCGCGTGTGAGTGTGCACTCACAATGTGGTCAGAGGTTGGTGTGTGGTGTCCTCCGTTGCTTTCCACCTTGTTTTCCAGGTGTCTCACTGAACCTGGAACTAACTGTTTTGGTCTGTCTAGCTGGCCGGGGAGATCTGCCTGTCTTTGCCTCTCCTGCACCTCGGTACACATGTGTGCCAGCTCTGTACATGGTTTCTGGAGATCTGAGCTCAGGTCCTCTTGATAGCATGGAGACATACTTTACCAGTGGAGTCATCTCCCTCGCACCAACATATAAAGGTCTTGTTATCATTGATAGCAATACTTTTATTCTATCTTAAGCCCCTGCAGTATGGCCCTTGCCTACCCCAGTGACCTTTTCTCCCTGTCACTCTCCCAGGCGTACTCCAGATTCGTTCTCTGTTCAGAGAGGTTGGGAGGACACTCAGCAGTGGGAGGAAATGCAGGGGGGCTGAGTATCAAAGAAGCCAGAGGCACAACGGTGTACAGCAGTTATTTCCGCTAACAATACCAAACCCGTGGAGAACAGACAAAAGGAGCAAGGATAGGATGCCCTGCATGGAGGTCACTGAGGACTTTTGGAAGGATCTCTCATTCCAGTGGCTGAGATGGGGTGAGGAGATGCAGGCAGGAGCTCCACAGAAGGTTGTTCGGAGAAGTCTGGCCACAGTGCAGACAGGGGTCCTAGACAGGCAAGGGCGGCTTTGACTCCTTTTAAGATCTGGATTGTTGGGTTGGTTTATAGATGTTTATGGAAAGGGTCTAGTGAGAGGAAGGAACCTGATGACACACAGATAAAGGAAACAATGACTATGAAGTTCTGGAGGAAAGAGCAGTGACAACAAAACAGGGGCGGGTGAGGCTGGCTCCAAAGGAAGGGAGGGGGCACCATCCATGAGGAGGAAGGACAAAGGCCATTGGGAACCACATTGTTGGAGGTAAAGGAAGTTACTGTCCATGGAAAATTCCAGAGCTCTGCTCTCTTCAAGATACGGGGCCAGGGGAGATTTAGGAAAACAAATAAAGGAAAGCATCACCTTAAAAAAAAAAAAAAAGTCTAACTCCCAGTTATGTAGTGTTTGAGCCCTGTTGTCTCTCTAAGCTGCTAACTGTCAGTGCTAGCCCAACAAAGGACCAGTCAACACTTGCTGCACAGGTTTTGTAGCTTTAGACCGCAGAGCTGCCACTGCTGGCGACCTCCTAAAACCACAAACAGTTCTCTTCTACACATGGGCACTATATTTTCTCATAGTTACTGTTTTTATTTACCCTACACAATTCTAAGTTCTTTGCGATTGATGATTGACACTAAGTATCTTTCCATCTCCATATCTTCACAGTACCAAACAGAATCAATACTAGCTGGTTAAAAGCATTTTTAAATTTGCAGAATCTTTCTTCATAATTTTTGGCAATAATGATACTTTATTCATATACTTAGACTATATATGTAAATTATCAAGGGATCATCCACAGAGAGGAAAGATAAAGGTCATTTGGGAACCAGACTAGTAAGGGAAGGGAGTTATTGCCCATGTAGTAACTTGATTCTTCACTCCAACCATAACCTTAAAGTTTTCCATGAAATAAATCAAAATAAAATAAAAATTTCTTCTATCAAGTAAAAACATTTTTTCATTGATGAATTTTCAAACTATTTTTTCATTTTGAATCTTAACTTTCTTCTTTTAGACCTAGTTTATGATTTTGTTAGTAGGATTTTGTTATAAACTGGATACTCAAATTGAAAATATTTAAAATAATAAGACAAATATGTATCTTTAAGCTTCTGTGTGGGGGTGGTGGCTGGAGAGATGGTACACTGGTTGAGAGCACTGGCTACTTTTCCAGAGAACATGGATTTAATTCCTGGCACCCACAGGGTGGCTCACAGCAGTCTGTAACTTTAGTTCTGGGTGGGGGCAGGGGTATATACTGCCCTTTTCTGGTTTCCACAGGCACTGCAGGCATATGGTGCAGAGATGGACATGCAGGGCACCAAGGGCTACTTCTTAATCATTGAGTCATCTCTCCAGCCCCTAAAAGTTCTTGATTTTTGAAATACATTCTATGGACTGGCATTTTTAATACTACAGAAAGACAAGTTATCCTGTAGAACGTCTCCCAGTTTGGACCTGTACTTTCCCCAAGACTTGAGTGATGTTCTGACTGTTGGAGAGTGGGTTCTATCAGACAGAGCACTTGATGTTTGCGCTTATCACTGGCAACATTAGCTTTGGCCACATGGTTAAGTGTTGTGTGTCAGTTCTCAGTACCTGTAAAGACACCATTTTATCTTCTGTAACTACCAAGCTGGGGGATGAATGCTCCGAAATGTGAAATTTTGGGCGTCATGTCTTCTCCAAGACTTTCTGATTTTCAGATTAGAGATGTTGTGTTTTAGTGACTACCAGATGATTGCTCTCTCTCTCTCTCTCTCTCTCTCTCTCTCTCTCTCTGTGTGTGTGTGTGTGTGAGTACATAGCGCTCAGCCTAGCACATCATGAATGTGAAGTGAGTGTTCTCACTGAGCTAGACCCCTAGCCTAATGATTATTTTCTCCTATTCCCATCTTTCTTTCTATAGCGGTTGATACTCCACTGAAAGCAATAGCTTTCCCTTCTTTATTTGTGTCAGTCTCAAGTCATGGAGACTTTAATTTCATGTTATCTTCATTTACTATAATTACTTACCTTGATGCTCAAATTAATTTAGACTCAATGGAATCTCGCAACAAGTTGTTTTCTTTTTCTTTTGACCTGCCCCCTATCATTCCTTGAATACTTTCTGGCACTAGAGTGTTTTCTGGGCTCATCTTTTCCTGTCCTTGTCCCTCAACCAGACATTTGTCCAGACCTCTTGGTAGTATTACTTGTCACCCTGTTCCTCTAGAGCAAAGATTACTTAATACCTTTTGTTGAATCCATTCCTCCAACTGCAAATAATGTTCCAACAGTCGACTTCCGAGGTTTTGTCCGAGGACTCTGCAACATGGGTCGTCTCTCAGGTAGTAAGTGATACTTCATTGCTTCCATAATGAGTTTCTGACATTCTATGTCATCCCGAAAAAGTGCATTGTTCTCCATGTCTGCCAAGAACTAGAAAAGAACAGAGTGCTTGTATAATGGAGACACACAAGATATACTTTTTGACTCATTCCTTTGTTCTATTGATCTATTTATTTCTAGGATTTTATTTTATTTTTGAGACAGGGTCTTACTATGTGGCCCTGGCTGGCCCAGGATTCAAGATGTAGATCAGGCTAGTCTTGAACTCCTGATTCTCCTGTCTCAGCCTCTCACGTATTGAAATTATAGGCAGGAGTCACCACCACTGGCTTATTAGTGCCTCTGCCTCATAAGTGCAGGGTTCCAAGGTGTACACCACCCTCCCCTGCCCTGTTTGTATTGTTTCTGAGGCAGGAGCTCACATAGACTGGCCTCAAGGCTACCCATGAACTTCTGGTCCTCCTGTCCATGCCTCACAAGTGCTGACTGAGACTCCAGGCAGGAGCCGCCATGACAGATCACTGGTGCTTTCAAAGCATGCTCTGAAGTCTGACATCTTCAGTCTTCCCTTGGCAAGCTTCATGGTTTTCTTGGATATTTGAGGTTTATTTTTCCATGTCAATTTATGACAGAGTCATCTAGTTCTCTCTCATCTTGATTCTCTTGGCTTTTTTGTGTGAACTGTGCTAAGCTCTTTTATCAATTATGGAGAATATAATATACATTTTGTAATTTAGGTCTTTCTATTCAAGAGGCCTTCTCACTTGTATGACTTTACTGTCTTTGCCTTCATTTTATAAAATCTATTCTTACCTATGTAATTTTCAGTTGTTTTCCTTCTGGTCATTTTGTATTAGTGTAGCTCCTGTTAACCTGGTACTTCAGAGCACTCCCTCATGCTCATCACTGACCAGGAATGGGTGGACATCAACCCATTTGGGGTTGATGTGGCCTCATCACATTGCCCAAACCCTCAAAGCCACAGTAAAGGACTGGGAAGAGCAGAACCTCTGTGCTTCTGTGGGAGCTGAGGGGTTATTGGTGCTTTACTGTGTCAGACAGTGGCTGCCAAAGCGTCGTGACCCAGTTTTATTTAAGTCGCCTCCTTCTCTCCCTACTTTAGTGTTTCAGATTAAGAACTGTTACCAATCTTCCTGAAATATTTTTTACACATCTACTGATAAGATCATATAAACCTTGTCCTTTTAAGCTAGTGATATGATGATTCCCTTGATAGAGTCTCTGATAATTGATCTTTTCTTGTTGTTCCTGGGAAAGGCTTCCCAGGCCCTAGTACATTACCCTTTAAAGCACAGTGTGTACATATGAATTTCCTAGAAAGCATTGAGGACACACCATACTTAGTCCAACCAGATGGCTTTTAGTAAATATACCAAGTGCAGAGGCTTGGAACATCTCTTTCTCCTCTGGTAGACCCCGGAGCCCATCTTCCACCTCCTGTCCCAAGCATTAACCTGCTCATACAGATCTGCCTTGCCTGTGTGTTTCATATAAACAAAATCATGCATGCCCTCTATGTCTTGCTTATTTTATTTAGCATATTCTTTAGGTTTGTTCATGTGGCAGCATGTGTCAATCTTGCTTCTTTGCTGCTGAATAATATTGTACTGACTGGGACTACTTCCCTCTATCCTTCCAGCAATCAATGAACACTTTGGTTATTTCCTGTATGGAAAAATTATAAACAAAGCTGCTAAGAAAGTTGTGTATACATCACACACCGTGTGGACATATTGTAATTTCTCTTGGGTAGATTACTAGGTAAAATTATCCTTAACTTTAAAGAAACCTCAAAACTGCTTCTCAAAGCATCATACCACTTCCCCATCCCCACTGGCACCTTGTGACCTTTCTGTTTCCATATACCCTCACCAACCACGCCCATTTAGCCAGATGGGTAAGTAGAATGTAGGTTTTATTGTGCATTTCTTTAATGGCTAATAATACTGAGAATATGTTCAGGCTTTGATAACTGAAGACAGCCAAAGTTTCCAGCAAAGGTCATCAAAAAAAAAAAAAAAAAAAAAAAAAAGGTTTGGCATTTGGTAAGCATGCATCATAAGCCAGAGGCAAAATAATCTCAGTAAGATACAAGGCCCATGACCTGGGCCACTTTTTTTTCCCCATGCACACAAAATATAAACCTACCACAGAAGCCATTAGTGGCTATGCGTTGAGTTGGCTTATTTAGATTAATGTTAGTGTTTGTATTATTTCCAATATAATTACCCAAGTGCTTTCTAAATAAAAATAAATGTGGAATAAAACTAAGGAAGTAAAGTCTCAGGAGATCTTATAGTAACTGCAATTTGGAGTAAAACATATTTCTTAACATGCTGATAAGTTCTGCAGTTTATTAAAAATGACATTAGTTATATTTAAGTAAGGAAGTGAGAATATAAAAATTATAAAGCAATTAATTCAAGAACAACATTAATCAAGCATTAGTGTAACAGGTAAGCTATTGTTCAGGAAATTATTATGATTGATTAAACTATAAAATATCGATTCTAATACACTCTTGCATTTTTATGAATTCCAAATGCCTTGTCTGCCATAAATAATGGCAAACCATTAAAATAAAAGCATTTGGAAAAGACATTTTGATTGTGAAGATTATTATCTTCATTCTTGTATTTGTTTGTTGTGACTGTTTCTCTAAAATTGTCCCCTCAAAACACATGCCAAATGAGAATGATTTATCCACATTGCATACAGCCTGATCAACTCTAAAGTCCCCTTTTCTCTGTAGCATTGATGGTAGTACTTCTTCCTTCTTAAATTTGAGTCAGTCTTTAGTAGAACTCCAGGCAAGGATAAAACAAAATGACCACAAATACTTCCTTTTTTGATTATTCAGTTTCTTTTGAAAGCCATGAAAACGATCACTTGGGAGACTGGGGATGATTCAGCTGGTAAAATGCCTGCCACACAAGCATGAACGTGAATGCAGAGCTCCAGTTCCTACACAAAGCCAGGTACCAGGGCATGCATCTGTGACTTCAGCACTGGGTGGGCCGTGGACAAGTGGGTCCCTGGAGCTCACTGGCCAGCCAGTCTAGCCATAATTCAGTAAGAGATCCTGTCTCAAAAAACAAGGTAGAGAGTGGTCAAGGAAGACAACTGGTGCTGACCTCTGGTCTCTCTCTGCACAAACCCACACACGCATGGGTGTGCACCTGCAGAGACACGCGCACACATGCAGACAAGTGTATACATAGCACACGTGTGTGCTCACACACACATAAGCAGATTAGGTCTTAATAAAAGATCATTTGGCGGCTGAAGAGTTGGTTCAGCAAGGAGCAAGTCTGATGAGCTGAGTTCCAACCCTGGAACCTATGCGAAGTTAGGTGAGAGCACACCCCATGAAGGTGTCTTCTGACCTCCATATGTACATGTGGAATGTGTTCCCCTACCCTATCACACACACACATGCACATACAAATCATAAATTTAAAAAATTGAAGAACATTTGGGTAGCATGTTATACATATTATTTCTTCTATCATTTATAATCTACTGTTGGCGACAATATAATAAAATTAATATTTGGAAGCTGAATCCTTTCTAGCTAGGCTAGAGTGCTTTGTCTAACAGAATATGATAAAACCTCATTTACATGGTATCATTGAGAAAACATGATTTCACAAATGTAAATTCTCCAGGTTAATATACCTAATCTCAGTTTTAAAAATAGTCATTAATTACCTGATAGGCATTTGACAATTTTAACCATTGTTATATTTTCTTATCTTTTAAAGTAAAACATACAGAATCTAACTTCAGAATTCTACTTGGTAACTAATTCTGTAATTTTGGTTTTCACTTTTATCACAAAAACTAAAATCCAAACCCCAAAACCCAGAAATACTTAGGCCTAACTGGGAAATCTATAACATTCACACACAGACACACACCTAGGAAATCTATTACTCGCTTCCCCCATGACTCAAGGAACACTGTGGAAGGGGGGCTAGAGTGATTATAAAAGTCAGAGGTCAGGGAGGATTGCTGCAAAATAGTGAGTTCTGGACATGACAGGGTCTTTGCATTCATAAGCTAACAGTATCTGTGGTTGCCTGCACAAGACCTTTACAAGATCAAGCTGTCAACACCCCAGCATAGATGGAGGAGGGGCTCACGAGGCTCTATCTACCCTTAGTTGAGAGGTTTCTGGCAGGTGATAGCCACTAAGGGAGTACAGTCAGTTTTCTACAGCCATTCGGAGCACAGTAGATTGCCCATGCTCCAGTGGATAGTCCTATACCCTGCACAGATAGCCAACTGTGCTCAGCAGGTTATAAAGAAGACAGGAAAGCTGGGTGTGGTAGCACATGCCTTCAATCCCAGCACTTGAGAGGCAGAGGCAGGCTAATCTCTGAGTTCCAGGCCAGCCTGGTCTTCTAAGCAAGTCCATGACAACCAGGAATACACACAGAGAAACCCTGTCTTGAAAAACAAAACAAACAAAAAGACATGAAGCTGGTATGCAGGTGTGTGAGAGTGTGTTTATGTGTGCACACAGAGTGCATAGTCCTTGAGGAATTGGAGGGGAGTAATGATAGTGGGTATGATTTTATACATTGTATTCTATTCATAAAGGAAGTTACCAAAGGTGTATGTGTGTGTGTTGGGGGGCACAACAGAGTAACTAAGTGTTGCAATACTGCAACTTAGTATCATAATTTTAAGAAAGGAAAAGACAGATCAGAAAGGTGGAGTAACTTCTGACATTGTGCAGGCACTGTAGCCCACTCAGTTGCATTTCCTCCTCCATTACTACCATCCATCACAGACCGGGGTTCTCAAGCCTGAGGGTGCACCCAAATCAGTACAGGCTTATTAAATCACAAGTGTCTAGGTCCAGTCTCACAGAGCTGTGAGATGAGGCCTGATCCTATAGTTAGTCCCCTCCTTGTCTGTCTTTTGTGTAGCATCTGATGACATAACACTTCCTCCTCCTCAGTCATGGAATCAAGTTCTCTCCAGTCACTTGCCTAGGTTGGTAATGGCCACTAAATCTTATTATTTCCTATAGTCCATCCCTAGCATGTTTGCATCTCCCAGCCATTATCGTTGTTTGGCTTTGGGTTTCAACATGGTGGTAAACTTTTCCATTTTTTTCTATTAATATTCTAAGGATTTAAGATTTAAGGTGCCAAGCAATTTTGGGAAAATGATTCTCTATTCCCTTTCCCATGCTACATGTTATCACTCACTCTACAGTCTTTGTCCCAAATGACATCACCTTCACTAACTACATTGTACACTAAGGATCACTCTAGGCCCTTCTTCTAACCCAGTCATTATGTTTTGTCAGTTTCTGGTAATTTTTCTCTGGTACTGTCTGAGTGTCTGCTCTGCCTGGTGAACTCTGACAGTCTTTCTGATGGGTTTCTAGTGTTGACCCCGATTCATTCTCTGCAGTCCATTTATAGTTGCTGTCCCCCAACAGAATAACATTATACCATCCCTATTATAAAATCCTTCCACACTTCCTCGTTGCTTTTAGGATAAAGTCCAAACTCTTTGGCATGACTAAAGGCTCTTTATGATCTGGTTAAATCCCCCCTTTAGCTTGACCTCTTGACATAGCCCCTCTTTATTTTGGGGGTCCAGTCAAGTAACTGTTCTTTAAATCTTCTAATGTATGCTTCAGACCAGCATACAATCTTGTGTCTTCCCTCCACAACCCCCCAGTTTTGCTGACTAACACAGATGTAGATCACATGACATTTAAGGAAGTTCACCTTTGTTCTCTCTCTGCCATCATTTTGTTGTTGTTTTGCTCTTGGAGTGGGGTTCATTAATTTTATGTCACGTTCATTCACCTATCACAGCCTCTTCTTATTACATCATAACCACACCTCACTTGTATTTTGTCTCCTCCTTAATCTGTACCTTGCAATTTTACACATGTAGTGTTTAATAGACAGGCTAGTCTGTGGAAACGCACAGAACCATCCTTGGGTTCAAATCCTAGCTCTGGCTCTCAGAAGCTCCATGCTAATCAGTTAAAGGCAAGCAGAGTCACAGCTGAGAAGGACAAGAATGCATGCAGTTAATTTGTGGTTATGAACATCTGGTCATCTGGTTTTACTTGCCTTGGCCTGATTCTTCATTTGTACCCCATATGTTGGATTAAATGATCTGACTTTCAAGTTTAAGAACTCAGGAAAATATTCTATCCCTAAGTGTATGGGAACAGTAGTTTTAAAGGTTGGTGGGAAGCCTGCCATATCAGAAGTGCCCTTCAAACTGCAGAACTGAACTATGTTTCTAGGTTATGTGGTTATATAGGCTCTTTCCAACATCTAAAATAAGATTTTTCATAGTTTATTTTCTTTAATTCAAAAAAGAATAGAAAAGAATATCTGCTAGGAAGCAAGGAAACTTTAAGTGCCCTCTTTAAATCTGATTTCCAGAGAACTCCTTCCTTATGGTATTTTTCCTTAAGTGCCATCCATTCCTGCAGTTCCTCTTGTTAACAGAGAGGGTTTAGCATGAGGCGTTGGCAGTGACTTTTGTCTTTGCTACATAGAGTGCAAACAGTCATCTCCACTAACGGCAGCCAGAAATGATGCATTATCTGCAAAATTAATACCAACAAGGCAACATTTGTGGCACTTTAAATAATAAGAAAAAAGGAAAAAGAAAAGAAGGCTAGGCCTGAATCAGCAAGAGCTCTTCCCTTCTGTGCTTTCAAGGCCTCTTTCCCTATTCAATGCCTGAGGTAGGCACAAGGAAAAAATGCTGGAGAAATTCCTATATATTTCTGGTAAAATCTGTACAAAGGACAGTGTGAGCATGTGATGGCTGACAACCCTGAGGGCACTGACAAGAGGCCTCGTCCTTCCCGAACTACAGCATTAATTATGGCACATTTTGTCTCCCAGAATGCTCTTCTCTCATAATCCCGAGACAGTCAGAGAAGAAGTATCTCTACTTGATCAGAAGCAATGTCATCTCTCCTCCACAGATGGAGAGACTGTGGTACGTGAATATACCAAGTCACAAGTCAGAGATTCAAGTGTCAGGGCATTCATTTATCAGAGAACCCAGTAGCCAGAGGGAACTTAACCAACATGTGACAATGAGTTGATGTAACACTTCTGGCTCTTATTACTAAGGTTTTTATAGTTAGTAGGTTAGGTATATAGTAGAGTCCAATAAAAATGCTAACTCAAAATCAAGAGTGCTACTTAATCAACGCAACTTAGATAGCTCTACCACCTGAACTGCACACAGAGGCAGCATTTTGTTAGTTTACCTTTTAGCCTATACATTCCACGGGAATACATGTATACATTATTTTGACAGACTAGCCATAGAAACACACCTGCAGATGAGTTCCTATTAATTACCTGTGGTGCAAGGAGAGGTAGCCTAATGTAAGCCAAAAGTTTACTGAGATCTTTCCGCCTCTGCTCCAAATCGTGCCGGACCCAAGTAAGAAGTGCATTCAGTATTGTCTCCTCATTAGGAATGTTCATGTCATCACTGGCCAAGAGCTTTGCAATTTCATTTGCTGGGAGTAATACAAATTCTTGGTTTCTGATTACTTCCATGAAATGTTCCTAGGGGGGAAAAGGCAAAAAGTGACACTGTTCCTTTTAACCCTCACTGTTCACATGAGAGAAGCTAAATTTTTTATACTAGGTGTCCAGAATAATTTGTACTTTAGACACAATTTTATAGCTACCTGTTAGGAGAGAAAGTCGAGAGAAACACTAATGTGTATCACTTGTTAACCATGAGTGAGTGGAAACAGTGGCAGCCCGGGCTATGCTAAAATGGGTCTATGACATTTATTTACTGCTTTGCTCAGTTAAGAAATAGTTTTGACAAGGCTTCTGAAGGGAGATTGAAAAAAAATGAAGTAAAGAGCAAGAAAGAGAACTAATATCAGACTTATGGTTGTTAGGGAATTTAGCAACAGTGAAGGTGTCTCTGATCCAGGAATTACCTCCAGGCTGGCCAACTAAGATGACTCTACATCAAACTCCTATTTCCCCCAAGGCAAAGCACTCATCCTTAAGGTTATTTTTATAATCAAAGCTGCCATGTTTTGTTTCAGTTTGTTTTCTTTTAAAGACAGGGTCTATCTACATAGCTCAGGTTGGCCTTGAACTTGAGGTTCTCCACTCTTGGGATCATAGGTGTGTGCCACCACGCACAGCTCAAACACATTCCTGTGCTTTTTAGAAGACCACCCAGGATTTCAGATCTATTCAGAAAACCCAAATCTCTTCTAATCTGATTTATGAGGAGTTCGTTTGCTTTTAAGAAAAAGAACCAAAGCAAAACCTAGCACATACTAGAAGCAGTACTTGAGAGTGTGCCTGACTGAATCCTGACTGCATATTAGAACCACTCCCTCTGCAATTTGAAATGGGACACACGAACCATCCTCAGGTGTGAAATAACTTGCTTATCATGCCCACTAACCTGGAGAGAAAGAAATCTTTTCTTAAAATCTTTTATTTTTAATTTAAAGTGTGTGGGTGCATGCATGTCTGTGTGTGGGTGCAGGTGCCTGCAGAGGCCAGAAGCTGGAGTTATGGTAGTTGTGAGACATCGAACATGAGTGTTGGAAAACAGATGAGAGCCTTCTGCAAGAGCAGGACACAGCTGCTGAGCCACTCTGTAGCCCGAGAGAAAGAACACTTATTTTCTCTGACTTGAAGCCTGCGATCTTAATACATGAATAGTTTACACCATCGATATAAATGCAAACAATTCCATACATGTGACCTTGTAGCGTTTCTTTTACACTTCCTGTCTCAGCATACAGGGTTTATAGGAAAATAGCTAAAGCTGTTTAAATTAGAGCTAGAGATAAAGCCTATCAATATCTTCCAAATTAAAATGAGAACCATATTTTCCATTTAGCCTGTGGTAACCCAAGCGAGATACTGATCTGAAATCTATCTTGGGCTGACGTTCCTTTCAGCAGAGTCTTAGGAGGAAAACCATTCATGAATAATTAACTAAATTCAATTGCTCCAATTCATCATGATTTGTTAAAAGATACCAAAACGAATCTACTTTGTATGATTGATTATCATTTTCAGGAACATATTTTAATAAAATCTCAGTGCTGGAATGGCTTCAGGCAAACTGTTCTACTCCATTGCAGACTGACATTATAAGATGATTCAGAAACACTCATCAAGAGCCAAAAATTATCAAAACTAGGCTGGGGCTATAACTCAGTGGTGAAGTGTTGGCCTGGCATGAGTGAGTGAGACCAGGGGTTCAACCCCAGCATGGTAAAACTCTCAGCCCATTTATCCCACTTGTCACTTTAATCCTTAATAAATACTTTGCACAATGGGGAACAAGGCCAAATATCTACCAATGCTTCTTTTATCATCAATTTTTATAGTAAAATAGCCCAAAGTATAACTATAGGAAGTTATAACTCAATGATCACTAAGTAGGCAAAATGAATTTGGAGGAAGACTGCATAGTTGTATGCCAAGATATTTAACATATAATGTTAGGTGGGAGTTTGAGAAGTAAACAGATGCATTTCTGGTCATTTAACAATATGGTGTGGCCAGGCATGCTGGCACACACCTGTGATCTCAGCCCTGCGGAGCTTAGTAAGGACTCAAGGACTGTGAATATGAGCCTAGCCAGGGTACAAGTATGGTGTACTGGATAAGCAACATGATTGTACAATACTAGTGTGACTGTTGCTCTATTTTCCAATGGTATTAACTGCATTTCATTAGTAAGAGGAGGCTACTTGACAAATTGTTAATGTTATCTATTCCAGAGAAATGCCCTTTTCACTCTAGTATATTTATATTACATGAAAACTGAGTTTTTCAGTAGATTATGCAATATTATTGGAGTAGGTTTAAATATGAAAATCTTTTCAAAAGCATGACTTTGCTTTAAAGCAGCTACTTTACAAGAATTCAATGATTTTATAGGTTTTCTAGACTGAGAAATACGATTTAGAATTTTAAAAGTAAATGTTCACATTTGCTTCACAAAACTATAATGATATTTAGTAGTCTAGAATGTTCTTTCTAGAGATTAAATGAAATGCTCCAGGTCACGTTCAATGGCAATGAGAACTAGAACAGAAGCTTCAAGACTCTGGGATCACAAGGAGCTCTTACCTGTTCCTGCCCATGCTTGTGCAGGATGCCTGAGCACGCCCCTACATCCTTGTGCACTAACCAAACTAGCAGGCCCAGCATACACTAATCTCATACTTCAGTCTGTTTTATGAAACAAGCAGGCATCACGCTACCAGACGCTTGCTAGAATTGCCCTTTCCCCCTTCAGAATCGTTTTTAAATAAATGAAATTACTGAGGGATTTATTTAAGCTGAAGATTGAATTTTGTTTTACATTCTTATTCGGTTCCCATAGCAACATTCAAATCAGACAATCTGCCTCTAAATTACTTAATATTGTTATTGGAGTTCCATCACATATCTCTATTGAAACTAAGTAATGTCAAGTAATGACCTTGACATAAAAAAATCTATTGCAACTAACTGGCTATGAAAATAGCTTTTAAAGCATCTAGCTAATTTCAACTGAATTTGCATCTAAGATTTAAAGCAGCAATCATGCCTGTACTTAAACAACAGGAGTGACCTAAATTCATACAAATGTTTTCACATGTATATAAAAAAAAAGAGAGATTGTCCCAGAGAAATGGCAAAGGGGTAAAGGCACTTGCCAGAAAGCCTGGCAACCTGAGTTGGATCCCTTGGACCCACAAGGTGGAAGAAGAGAACTGACTCCTGAAAGTTGTCCTCTGACTTCCACATGTGTACTTGCCTGCACACAGATGTATGCAATAAAAATATAATATTAGCAACCAGTTTTTTTTCTCTGAAATAAGCCTGAGACCACCACAAGTTCAGCACCAATGGGCCCAGACAGGGACCTAGCCTGTGACAACAACCAGTCCAGCACCAGATGGGCTCCAAGAACAGTAAGCAAGTCAGAGAACAGAAGAACCCTGCCTGGTCCTGGATGTTGGGGTTGTGGGTGAGCTGGCACCAAGCGTGTGAATGTGGGAGAGCCAGCTTGGTCTTTTGTCTGCTTTGAGGTGGTGGTGTCAAGGAAGAGATTCCCCTCCCCTCCCTTTTGCCCTCACCACCAGTGGCAGACAGGAGATCTGTCCCTGATGAGGTCATAAGAGCAGGAGAGTTGTCCCTGCCCCTCATATGCTGCAGCACTTGAGAGAGCTGGCCCTGCACCTCGCCTGGGCAATACAGTACAGCTGCCCCTGGATGTGGGGATTGTGGGTGAGCCAGCCTTGCCTTTTGTCTACTTTGCAGGTACTGGCTAGGGACCAAGTCTTTCCACTCTCTTCTGCCCTTACCACACAAGTGGCATAGTTGGCCCTGATGGGGTCAAGAGAGCAGGAGAGCTGGCCCAGCCCTTTACCTGCTGTAGCACTCAGGAGAGCAGGTCCTGCACTTACTTGGGTGCCCTAGTAGAGCTGGCTCTGGAGGTGGGAGTTGTAGGCCCTGAACCTGGGGTTTGAGTTGGCCCACCTTAAAATATACCTCATGGATGAACTGCTGGAGAGCATGAAGAGGCCAGTTCCACAGAGCCAAAACTACAGGATCTCCATGACACGGGGCAAAACCAGGATATCTGAGAGGAGTCCCAGTGAGGTTCCCAGTATTGACAAACTAGCAGAAGCCAGAGGCCTCATACCAGACCAAGGAGTCATTGTAATGAACATTTGTAAACAAAAAAGTGTGGATAAAATGGAATGTTGTGGTATACACTGAGACACACTTTAGCTTCTATAATGAGATTTTTTTCTTTTTTCTGTTGGGAGAGGTTGCAAGGGTGGAGGGTGGGTCTGAGGGGAGGTGGAGATGAGTGGGAACAGGTGCATGATGTGAAATTCACAAAATAAAAAAAGAAATAAAGAGATAACAAAAACCAAAAATAAACAAAAATTTTGTCTTATTCCAGAAGGTTCTTGAAATTGCAGATATAGAGTTAAAATAAATAATAATAATTTAAAAAACTTGGAGAGATGGCTCAGCAGTTAAGAGCACTGGCTGCTCTTCCAAAAGGACCCATGTTCAATCCCCAGCACCCATATGGGTGCTCACAGTTGCCCATAACTCCAGTTCCTGGAGACCCAAGGCTCCTCTGACTTTCACAGGCAACAGGCATGCAAGTCGTGCACAGACATCCACATAAGCATAACACCCATACACATTAGAAAAGAAATGGGAATCGACAAAGGAAATGTGGCCATGTGGGTGGACTCTAAGGACTTGATTTGGAAACATGCAGGTCCTAGTGCTTTTGCTGTGATGCCCTGCTTTCTGTTTTCCCAGGACGCCCTATGACAGTCATAAAGAGGACTCACTCCTCGGAAGGATGACACCAGAGAGGAAAGGCCCATCACAAAGATGTGGTTTTTTAATGTGCTTCTGTTCAGAGGAATCCTCATAGCCCTTTCCAAATTTCTGTTTCTCTAATGAAAACTCTGAAAGCATCACGAGTCTCTTCCAAAACAAACCAACTCAACTGGAGGGTGGAAGATGGAAGAGGACGCAGATTAAAGGACAGTTCCTCAAGCTTGATAAAGCTACATATTTGAATAACTACACAGATGTACATGGATGCTCATATTCTTTCCTTTCTTATCGGCAACATATCCATAGTTGAAGCATTTAAGGCAACACTGTAGTCACTGGCCTTGTGGCAAGATGGTCCATTCCTGAAAAAGCCACCCCCATTTCCCATTCCCCTCTACTGCTGAAACTAAAGGTTGGTCCTAACAAGATGCCATCAGTATGCCCTTATTTCCTTGTTATCCTAGATCAATCATAGTTCATGATCTGTCAGGCTGCTGAATCAGAACCTCCTCTGGTTTATTTTGAACACACAATTCATTGCAGTTAAGAGCATTGTTCCACACGAGCACTTCTTGCGTGTAATCTGAGGCATCTGAAATAGCAGTCTCTTATTTTCCTTTTATCATTTGTCTTAGTGTTGCACCAAAACACTATAGCCCTGTCACCAGGGTCTATCTGTTACTGTGCGATGGATTCGAAGTTCATCCACGTGCTGCAGTGAAAGGTTGAAAAAAAAAATGTGCTTTTAAAAGCAGCACACCTGCCACTATGATTCTCCATCACAAGACATCCTGGTTGTTTTCCCTTCCCAACTTACTGCTGTTTCATAAATTTCAACCTCGAAACTTGTGGCAAAACCACACAAAAAACAGCAACATGTACATAAGTTTTCAAAAGCAAGAAATGGGGCAAACAGGACACAACTTTCTGATTTTTAAAAAACAAACATACCATAGTGTAATTGTGAGCCACTTTATGCAAATCTGTGCAGCCTTGAGCATCAGCAAAAGATCGGATTCCAAGACAATTGGATGGGTGGAGCTGCTTCATTAGAAACTTACAGCAAGCTTCTACAACCTGGGAAAGCTGGAGGAGGCAAGCTGTAGACAGCAGGCACTCGATGTTATCTTCTTTTAGTTCAAGCCGGCCTTAGTAAGAGGAAATTCCATTAATGAGGGAGTGTCATGGATCTTGCTTTTTTGTATAACTTATGCTGACAACATTTTTTTTCTAAATAAGATCTCATTACACACATTACAGATCTAGAAGGCTTAAGATTCCAAAAAGAAAAAAGTATTAAATATGAATAATTTTATCCTATTGTGACTTCTGCTTACAAAAGAATGACTTATTTTCAGAACTTTTAAATGTTGCACTAATTAATAACTAATATCTATGATGCATAACTCTTAAATTTTAAATGTAAAATTTTGACTATATTACATAACTCCATATTGTGTGTGTGTGTATACACAGAGGCCAGAGGAGGGCATGGATGTCTTGTTCTAACACTCCTTTGCTTGATTTCTGAAACAGGTTCTCTCACTGAACCTGGCACTCAGGTTTTTTTTCGTCAGCTGTTCAGCCAGCAGTATCCTGCCTCCACGTTCCAGTGCTGGGTTACAGGTACATACACCCACACCCAGTTTTTACGTGTGTGCTGGGGATCTGAACTCAGGTCCTCATATGTGCAGAACAACTGCTCTTACTCACTTAGTCATTTCCCCAAAGCCAATCCACACTATTTTTATATAAATAAAACACAATTCAAGGGATGGAGGGTATAGCTCAGGGCTTCAGACTGCACTGCTCTCAGCACTTGTCACAGTGACTGTGACTCCAGCTCCAGGGGTCCCAGTGCCCCTGATCACCACCGCCACCTGCTACACTCACAAGCGCGTGCGCGCGCGCGCACACACACACACACACACTTTAAAAAAATCTTCAGAACACATTACTCAAAAGCTTCATTGTGGTAATCATTTTACAGGTTTGACAGAGATTTTAGTTAACGCAGAATAGCATCAGAGGCAGTGCTGGTGATGGTCACAGCAGAAGTAACTGATTACAGCTTGCTTAATTCAAAGCAGACACCTGAAATCTACACATAGGAGGCTTAGGAACAGTTCAAGGCCATCTCTGGTCACACAGTGAGTTCAGTGTCAGCTTGAGCATATGAGACCCTATTTTAAAAACATAAACATATAAACAAAAGAGAAAGGAAAATAAATCAAAAATGAAATCAAATTACATAACATAAATCTAAAGGGTTTTAATTTATTTTTCTAACTTGTTACCTGTGTATGCGTACTGAATTAGGGACCACAATGAATTCGGTTCTACACCTTCCATTTTTATTTCTTCTTGCCTTGCCTCCCTGACATCATTAGTAAACATAGCAGCGAAATAATCAGAGACGGAGGAGAGCACCAGTCTGAGGATACATTAGAAAAGCAACCAATGAGCACGTTAAAGCTGGATGTTCATTAGCAAATGCCTTCTCTTCTTTCTCTATTTGGCACTCACAGGAGTACCTGGTACTGGGAAATGCATCCTACATATGACAAACCCTCTATGCTTTACTTCCTTCCTTTGCATAATGAATTACCATTACTGAAAATTTTCTGGTAAGGTAAATGATTTTACTATTCGAACACTACTTTATGACATCTTTAAAAAAAAAAGCTATAAGCACTTGCCATTAAGTTGATTTTATACATACATACACACACATATATATATTCATATATACATGAAATGAAAAATGTAAAGGTTATTTTCTCTTTGCCAATTAAAAAAAAATAACCTAAACTATTTGGGCCAGAAGTGAATATGTCAGACATACTTAAAAATGTTGTTAGCAACTTTTATAATATTTTAAAATTTTAATATGTTTATATATTTTTGCTACAGTCTGGTATAGTTAATACAAAGATAATAAATGTTACAGGGAAAAAACATGCCAAAGTTAAATGGTGTCACTTGGGCAAAGACCTGTTGCTTAAACTATTACTGTCAAGAGAGGTGAGGACTTTAGTCCTGGAGGAGCCTGGGCCAGCACGGGTGCAGAAGGGGCAGCCAGAGCCCCAGTCAAGGCAGAAGGAGCACATCCACTGTGCACAGGCGCCCAAGAGGGCGTCGTGAGGCTCCTGCGGAGTGAGCAAGGAGAGGGGTGGGATGGAGTTCGCGAGAGGCAGTGACAAGCTGGGTGACACAGGTCACCAGTGTGCTTTGGCTTTCAGCTCAGGGACCTGGGAGTCTCTGAGACCTTTCCAGAGCTGCCGGCTCTGCTCAGACAGTGCAGGGGAGGAGGAGCAGACAGCCCCAGGTCACCTGGGTCAGGCATCAGTGTCAGCACATGCTGGTGGCTGAGGTGGGGAGCTCGGGTTCAGAGCCACTGGGAGATGCCTCATCACTCTGAAATCTCCTCTCTATGGAGCCATGTTTGCAATGTGGACTTTTTATGACAGGAGTCAGACAATAACTGTGCGCTAACTCACAGCTATAAACAAACCCACGCTCCTTCTTCCTGATGACTTTGTTTCCACTTGAAGGGTTTTACAAAAACTTTTGGACAATGTTAATTAATGTTGAAAGGTGTATAAATAATCTTTGTGATCATAATGGTGATTAACAATGAATAAGTGAACAAATATAAAATCATCAGAAGAATATGAATTATCCTTTCCTAAAAGCTTTCTTTTTATCTTAATGAATAAGTCATTTGTGCTATAAGAACCCCCACTGTCACTCTCATTTTTCATACTTCATAGAGATCAGCAAACAAAATTAGGGGATACATGGGAGTTTTGAAACCTGTTTAAGGGGCACGAGGCTACCCCCTAAGTGAGAAAATGTAAGAAAAAAGTAAGAGAAAATGTTTAGCATGCAGGCCTAGGTTCAACCCACAGCATTAAAAAAAGACAAGAAAAACCATGAAGATTTTGTGAACTCTATTCTATGAGACTTTTTTTCTTCTGGCTATCCACAAACTCTAATTTCCATCAAGCTTATTTAAACAACTTAGTGAGTATTTAATATGCATGAAAACTGTTTATTGTTGATGATATCTACAGCAAACAGTACTGGCTGATCTAAGGCCAATGACTGTGTTTCCACAAAAGAAAACACGGACTTTTGTCGTCTTTAGCAATCTCACATGCGGTTTTCTTTATAGACATTCTGTGAGATAGACTGCCTCCCTGAGGCCTAATGTTAACTGGGGTACGTGACCTCACTATGCAAAACTGAGTAATCTAGGGAACATTTCACACGTATAGAAATTTAGGAAACAGTTACCTGTGAGCTGGAATCCTACGATCGCCAGCGACTAAAATGACATCACACAGCTGCTTATGTCTCAAGTAGTTTTCCATTTTTTTAAATGTTTGCTCTGCATGATTAAGGGCTTGGAAGAATTCATCTGATGAGCATGGCTCCATAGTACGGCAGGGTGACAAGGTCTGACTGCTATTGGAAGTCCTGAAAAGAAGAAAACACACATTTTACAAACCACCATATCATTTTTTTTTTTACCAACTCCTTTTAAAGCATTACATACAATAGAAGAAGCAATGTCACCAATCAATATTAGTGGATAACCACTCATCTTAATTTAAACATTTTTTATTTACAGGGTCTCACAGCATACCCCAGGCTTGTCTTAAACTCTAGCCATCTTTGCCTCAGTGTATCAAGCCTGGGATTACAGGCATGCATGGCTTACTACTTTTGTGTTTTAAAATCAATCATGCTTGGGGATGAGTATCTTGTAAACATACAAATGAAGGTGCCACCAACAGCTACAGCTATGCATATTCTCTCATTGCCATGTTTTAGTTCTCTCTGGTAAACCCTGTGATTCTGCTGAAAATAGCCAAGCTGTATTCATACTTATGGATGCAGCTCCTAATATATTAAATGATGTCACTATTATTGTGTATGAGATATAAGTTATCCTTTACTTAAAAATGAGTTATTTTTCACAGGTTATCTATAAAATATACTGTCCTTAAAAACAGTATTTAAATAATTCTCTCAAAAACTCAGATAACCAATGATATCTATTTAAAGAGTTAAATTATTGTAAAGTAACTTGCAGGCTAGTATCCCAGGCATGTGTGCTGAATGGACCACCACACTCAACATGTCTAGCACTAGTTGAGTCCATCAACACTCAGGCAGTGTTTAATTTAGTTCTTATTTCTCAGAAGTTCCTTGTCAGGAGTTACAGAGTAAATGCCTTTTCCTCCTGGAAGGCAGACAGGCTGCATTTCCCAGCCTCTCTTAGACATAGGTGTGTTCTGAAGGAGGCACATGCACACATTAATATCTTAAGAATAGGAGAAATATCACAGTATCTCATTTTTATAAACCACAAATTTTCTCAAAAACAAAGTAAATGAAGTACTTCTTTCTTAGGTTGTTCTCTCTCTTTCTCTGTGTGTGTGTGTCTCTCCTTCTCTCTCTCTCTCTCTCTCTCTCTCTCTCTCTCTCTCTCTCTCTCTGTGTGTGTGTGTGTGTGTGTGTGTGTGTGTGTGTGTGTGTCTGTGTCCCATTCCTTATGCTTCACTTAAATTCACAGTGATGTCTAGCCATGAGTAAGCTGGATGATTTGAGTTCTCATCTGATCATAAACACTAATCAATATTCAATTTTAAAAGAACACTCATTATTTAATGCTGTCATCACTAAGTTATTATAGTCTTTATAATATAGTATAGATATAGTCTTTATATATATAATATAGTCTTTATAGTATAGTCTTTGATACTCTCAATATATGTAAACTGAATTTCCTAGAATAAAATATTTAAATGAACTAGTAGAACTTAGTTGAACATTTGTTATTTTAAAAATGAGCATATAGGTGAAGTATCATAACTATTTTTACATTTATTTTATGTGTATCCATGTGTGAGTATGTGATCTGTGTGTGTGTGTGTGTGTGTGTGTATCTGTGTCTGTGTGTATGTGTGTGTGCCTGCCTGAGTGTATATGAGTACACCGTGTGTGAACAGATCAGAAGGTTCCAGATACCCCTGGAACTGGTCTTATAGAGAGCCGTGAATCATCATATGGTGCTGTGAACCAAACCCAAGTTCTCTGGAAGAAAAATAAGCACTTTTAACTGCTGAATCAGCTCTCCAGCCCCAACACTGTACACATAAGCATTGACAAAATCCCCTTATGTTTCTAAAATAACACTTCAAACTTGTTTGCTATCAGGTCTTCAGCAGCTGCCACCTTAAGGGAACATATTATTTCAATGTGACAATTAGTTACAGATTTCTGGAGATAGAAATCACCTCCACTGCTTCAAATGAAGGATCAAAAGAAATGCAGGCTCCCAGTTTGTAGTCCAAGGAAGAGTTCAGCTTCATTCATAAAGTATGTGTGAACAGCAAGGAGCAGAGCTCCTCAATAGACTTCAGTGGCTACACAACTCTCCAGCAATTCTTGATTTTATTTTTTTAAAGTTGGGATAATACAATTATAATATAACTCTAACAGGTACTTTCTTATATTTTTGGTTGTGAGCCTCTAATGGCTGAGCCATCTCTCCAGGCCTCTGTTTGTTTGATTTGTTGTTGTTGGTGGTGTTTGTTTTTTGAGACAGGGTTTCTCTGTGTAACAGAGCCCTGGCTGTCCGGGATTCACTTTGTAGACCAGGTTGGCCTCGAACTCACAGAGATCTGCCTGGCTCTGACTCCCAAGTGCTGGGATTAAAGGAGTGCACCACCAATTGGTTACCAATTTTTATAACTTAATTTCATAGTTCCTCTTTCAAATGGTCTTTAGTAAACCAAGCAGGCATCCTAACTTACAACAGTAACATCCAGGAATAGGTCATTTGTGGAGCATTTAAAATATATTTCTCTCTGTTCTGCTCAATCCTCACACATCTAGCGTCTCTGCTTAGTTTTGTTTACAGGATATTACTAAGATGGTAAACCATATTTCAAAGAACTGTGTAAAATTATTCAAATCATTTGTGGTAGACCTTCACTGTAATGAAATGAACTATACATTGAGGAATATTTCCAGGCTGTATAGAAATTTAATTTTTAGTCTATGTCAATGAACTAGGGAATGAATTTAAGTCAGAAAATGGCTGAACACACGAAAAAGAGGCAAGAACTAAAAAGATTCAGATCACCAACTGTTTACATAGTAATTACCGAGGTGCAGTATTGTGCCTTCAGGATGCCTAGGAGATGCTTAGAAAGAACCTTTAGTGAAAGGTCTGGAATTTGAACTCAAGTTTTATAAGATGGAAAACATCTAACTGGCAGCATGGCCCAGCATCCGTAATTGTCCAGATTTCACAGGCACGTGTATGTGCATATACATATGCGTGTATGTGCATATACATATGCGTGTATGTGCATATACATATGCTGTGCTCTGCCATGATACTCCTTGCCATGCTCCCCTCTCTTGGATAGGATCTCACTATGTAGCCATGGCTGGCCTGGAACTCCCTATATAGATCAGGCTGACCTCAAACATGGAAATTGCCAACCTTTGCCTCCCTTAATTATTATTAATAATAATAAGTGTGTTTAATTAATAAGTGTCAGAAATTACCTAATTCTACAGTAAGTCACGTGATGTGTAAACCATTTATATAATGATCACATGGTAGTAGCTATGGACACCTTGTTGGCCCTGGTAAGGAATAGTCTAGAATTAAGGTCTTCGAAATATATCTCACATAGGACATGAAAATTCTGTTATTTAAAATCCAAAATTCCTCATGCTATATTAAAACAAAATAAAGTTCATATTTTACTACCAAAGTCAACCCCCACAGAGAAAGTAAAACTAGGCCATAGAATCAAGATGAGAGTTAAAGGGAGAGAAATGTTGAAATGTTTAGAGAAATGGCAAAGAAATTGGTCAGAGGCCATTGCTTGGGCACACCTTTCAGCTAGCTCACACCTGAACAAAACATAGTCCTTGCACAGGAGACTTGCGGCCACTGTCTTCAGCTGCCTACATCCATGGTGGGTGTTAGGATTTTGATTATGTAAAACCTCTCAGCTGTCCTTCCCCTACCCTAAAAACCAAAAGTTCTGCTATCTGTATTGATGATACTCAACAAAGAAATCAGTCTGGGGCTGGAGAGATGGCTCAGAGGTTAAGAGCACTGGCTGTTCTTCCAAAGGTCCTGAGTTCAATTCCCAGCAACCACATGGTGGCTCACAACCATCTACATTGAAGTCTGGTGCCCGGGCATATATGTAGAGCAAATACTGTATACATAATAAATAAATAAATGTATAAAAAAAAAAAAAAAAAAAAAAGAAATCAGTCTGTTATATATGTGTCCTCATTGTATCTTTAATATTTTCAGATGTTACTTTATAATATGCTTAGATTTCCTAGTTCATCATTTGCAAATATATACAAAAGTAATTGCTCCAATTTATGTGTAAGAATCTGATGAATGCTATTGCAGTTTCTTTGACAATAGTATCAATGGGCTTTGATTTGTTTATAGTAGAAGGTCAACCACCTAAGAGAAATTTGGCTATTTAAAAAGCTGAGGGCAACAAATGTATCCCTGTGACAAAGGTTGAAGACTCAACCAGAGGACTGACAGAAGGTATAAAAATTAGACACACTTAATGTAGAACATGGAGATGTGAAGAACAAAGCACATTCTAAACGCTACACCTTTTTTTTTTTTTGGTAATAAGATTAAAATGTTAAGTCATCAAGTATATGTAACTGCTCTTACATGTCCCCCCTTATATCTAAAAATCAAACATTTCTTTTATTGCGTTTTACTGTAGAGATAGTATTTCTTAAAGTTAGGTCTCTAAAGATGTAAACTGTCTATCAACTCCCATCTTTCATCCATGTTCTTGATTAGCATTTTATTTTTATATTCCTATAAGTAAAAATATCAATTTAAGATTCTTGAAGAATACAAGTAGCTATTCTGAGTCAAAACAAAAATCTTTTCTTTCATAACTAACATCTCACCAAAATATTTCTATGTTCATACAAAAAAGAGGGTTAAATTTTTAGTATTCATTGGTTATGTAAACTACCTTTGATATAAGGAAGTGTGTGTAAATTTTCCAGATATTACACATGTGCACAAATTTTATGCTCACATAATTGGGTAGTAGATGGATGGTAATAGTGTTATAACCTAACTGGTAAAGAAATGAATGTTTGTTTTTAAAATTTGTTTATATATTCTTAATATGTTGATTTTTCAAATGGAATAATTATTTACTTTCACACAAAAATGGTAAAAAGTCATAAAATTAAAAATTTGTTGTTTTTTATGGCAAGAGTTCCCCCCGAAATATAATGGAATTAAGTTTGCTCAGTTAAACTCAGTTAAATATTAAAATTATTGAGTTAAATATTAAAATTATTCATGGTTCCTTTTCCCTTATGAAAAGCCAAGTTATGAAGTAATAAAAAAATTAAATTAGATACACTGTTTACCTAAGTTAAAGACATTTCCCTCTCTCTCTATTACACAGATGATTACAGACGACTGGTGTATATTTTTATCCTCGCACAGGCCAGAATTCCACGTATGAAGCTTAGAGGAGAAGGTGGTGACTATCTCCAAGCCAGAGACACTTGAATATATGAGTTTATTTGATCTCAACTCTTCAGGATGCCTACACTGACAACAACCAACTCAGAGATTATAATAACCAAAACCTGCAAAGAAATTTTAAAAGGAAAAAAGTAACTGAATGCCAAATGAGAAGATATTTGTGTCTTTAAATATTTAGAAATATTTTAGAGTGGAGATGAATCTGAAAGAGGACTTTAACTTGTTACACTGCCTGTTAAACTGATCAAGAAAATTCATCTCAAAGATAATGGATTCCAGGAGAGGTGGAATAAAATCATCATGAAATTATCAATTTTTTCTTTATTGTATTTCTCCCAATTCATTTTCCTTATCTCCGTTTTTATGGTGACCACATCTAGCACCCCCTCCCATGTTCTCTTAAACTTTCCGAAGAGATTATCTTTCCTTTCCTTAAACAGCAGGAATTGCAGTGAAAGATGAGGGTAATGGGAATTAGTAGTTGTTATCCTTGAAAGAGACATGTTACTTAGTATTCTCTGTCTTAGTCTGGAGAGCTGCAACATAGACAGGACAAAGAGACGTAACCACAGAAAAAATAGTATTGACAACTAAAATGGTGTCAAAAATTGGGAACCACAATGTGTTTCTTTTGTAAAACCTTTCCTTTTTATCAAATTAAAATGACTCTATAACCTATTGTAATCCAAATGTCACCAAGATTTATACTGCAGAAATGTCTTAGAGTTTTATTGAAAATATAGAAGATAAATAAAGGAAGGCAATGATGTATAAAACTGCTGCTCTATGTCATTTTCAAAGCAGAGCCAGGTCTATACATGAAATGTCAGGTATTTCAAAATGAAAGCTATTTGTTGTCTTTAAATTTCACAGAATTAATGTTGAGACATTTTCCAAATCCTAGCAAACGTACATGTCCATGCCAAGATGCCATTCATGTAGAGAGTACACAGAGGCAGATGTACTTACGGTCAGAGAGATTAGCTAGCAAATGTTCAATTATTCTCAAATACCATAGAGAATACACCCCACACCCCGTCTCTGACAGTAAGAAAATAATCAACCTGCTCGAGCTGGAATCAGATTCATTTTCCTCTTCACTAGTAGCGTCATCCACTTCTGGTCTATCCAGCCAGTGTGCGCCGCCACAGCCTTCTGCTGTAAACTCAAACGCAGGGACATCAGAGGTGGATGCCATTGGCCAAGAAGGTGAATTCTGAAAATCCAGTTGGCTGGACCTTCGGTAACCAATTGAAGCCAAAGGCAATTGTAGGTTACACGGATCTAAAAACTTTCTCCCACCATTTGTTCCAGTCTGTCCACGGTTCCAAAATTCTCCCTGCTGGCTGTCAACTGAAGAATTAGATGATGCTTGATGGCCAAACCACCTCCACCTGATTTTCAAAATCTGTTTCACATCAAACTCTTTACGAGAACCAGACATCCTCAGAGAAACCAAGTGATCGTCTAGGCAACGGGCAAACGCACAGATTTGTGCATCCAACCAAGAGAAGTATATTCCCTGCTGTACACAACAAGCAGCTTTAAAGGAAAAATAAATCCTTCATATAAATATCTACATTTACTTTCATCCCGATATATCAGACTATAAAGAACAAAGGATAATGAATAAAGATGAACCGCGGTGGAACATTCCGTTCAATCAGAGCAAACTCCCGTCCACCTATCCTGAAGCAGCCACTGCACTTTCCCAGCTCCCCTTTCCCGTGCAGACCCTCCGCTCTCACAAACACTGACAGCATTCATTAAAGTCCTTTCAAATGCAGAACACCACCCCCTTTTCTAACCCACAAATGACAGAGACTGAGAGCAGTATCCCGATGCAGAATCGCAGACTCTATTGCTCAGTGTATTAACTCTTTTATTGCTGAAACAAGAAACATATCCCAGAGTGGTTTCCTTTGTACTTAAAAACCACTTACCGCCAGTAGTAATTCTTGCTTTTAAACTAAGTCCCTAGATGAGAGATCACAGAACAAGTTTCTTAAAAAGCATTTTAAATGAGATGAGTTGTAAGGATTCTTGAGCAGTGCTGGGTGGGGAGGAGGAGGATAGGGTCTAAGGTGGGGCTCTGGGTGGTCACTTTCCTCCCATGTCCTCCCTCTCATCCCAGGATGAATAGTGACATCCTTGGGTAACAGTTCATTTGAACAAAGGATAATGAGAAAAACTAGAAGAAAAAGTCTGAAAACTACAATGGACCAAAATATGTCAGCACATATATTTTAAAAGAAATACCCTGACACCAATATCTCCATCATAATTAAAACAGGGCTCCTTCCTTCAGTTCAATGTTGAGATTTCCTATTTAGAAAAGGGAAGGTGAGGCTCAAGAAGGCTACCAAGGAGAAGATGTCTTGGCTGCAGAGCCCTGGACAGTGCCCTCTGAGGCTAACAAGGCAAAGCAATGGTGTGGACATGGTCACCAAAACTGATTAGAAAAAAAAAATCAAAATTCAAAATACTAAGTTCCTTTGCGTATTCTACTAGGCGTGGAGGGAGACAGAAATACACACATACTGACGCCTAACGTCCTAAATGAGTAAATATAGTTACTGAAGCGAATAAAAAATATTTGATTAGTTTATAATGTTGTAATATTAAGAATTTTCGATCTATAAACGCAGAATAGAAAATAAGTTTCAGGGGTTCAGTATTGAGTCCATATCAAATAATTTCACCCAAGGCTGTGTTGACATTGGTTGACCAAGAGACAAAAGTCTGTTTAGGAGGCATAAAATGACCATGAGGCCTGTAGCTTAATCTCATGTAGCCCCTAAGAATACAAACTGCTCAGAAAACCAGAAGAAGCACGAGAAGTCTCGGACAGGTGTGCACTGAGCAGTGGAGTGCCCTCCAAATCAGTTCCACTAGCTTCTGAGTAGGAATGGCTTAGGCTGAATGAGGCTGGACTTACATAAACCAAGATACTAATAAAATCAGGAAATGAGCATATTGACAAGGAAGGGTTCACCCAGTCAGCCATCCCTAGTTAATTTTAAGAACAGGAGAGAAACTTAGATGAATTAATGGGACAAAATGCCCTGAGTGCAAAGTCAAGGTGATATTAAGTGGACGGGCTAGGACAGTTTGGTGGTAGTAGGCAGGGGGTGCATGACACCTATCAGACAACTATTACGCCAGTGAGTCCATATGATGTCACTCCCTCTTTCACAACTCGGTTTGGGTTCCAGTTTCCCTGGCTTTAAAATCTCATCCCTCTGTCAAGGGCACTGCCATCCTTACAAACAATTCGATTCTTCTGGGCTTATGGTTCCTAATGGTAGTAGCAAATCTCCTGTACAAGTTTCTGCGCACTGGAGACCGTAGCTTTCAGTGACTGGGATGACCAGAGAGTGCTGTAAGCCTTGAGAGGGCAGGTGCCAAAGATGACAACAGCTTGCAAAGCAGTGTACACACTGACGCATTGGGAAATGTTACGGCAAAGGGCTTGTAATGACCTTACCTTCACCCTCTTCATTCAAAAAGAACCTGCCAACTACTTCTATGCAAAGCATGCAAAAGAAAGGTCATTGACATCTCAGAGCTTTTAGATGTTTTTTAAACTTACACAATGACAAAGGGAAGGATCATGAAGTACTACAAAAAGAATAATCCGTGTGTCTTCTGTGTGGTGTGTGTGTGTGTGTGCCTGTGTGTGGGCAGAGCTGGACATCGGGTGTCTGCCTCTATCACACTCCCCGTTATATCCTAAAGACAGGGTCTCTCACTGACCCAGAAGCAGGCTGTTCTGGCTAGCTGGCCAGCCAGTAAGCTCCTGGGATCCGTTCTCCCCCCTCCTCCCCCCCGCCAAGGTTACATGTATGAAGGCTACAGCCATGCTCAGCTCTTTGCATGGGTGCTAGGATTCCAACTAAGTCTGCATGCTTCAGAGCAAGCGTTCTTACCACTGAGCCATCTCTCCAGCACTCCAAAATCAATTTGAATAAATGGGATTTTATATAAGTGAAATTTAAATTGGATTGGATCAATGTGAGAACATTTGCCAGTGCTCTGAATTCCAGGAAATGCTGTTTTTAATAGCTAGAGGTGGTTTGATTGTTATCTTGTTTGGTGAGTCACCGGAACCTGAATTCAACAGTGGCTTTCATTAAGGACCACTGAGATGTGAGATATTTCTCAACAGAAGAAATTCAGACTTAGGGAGCCAAGGATGCTAAATAACGAGGCCACACCCCTACTGCTAAAAGGGTCCAAAGACCTTTTATTAAAAAACTGGGCTATCCATGAATGTATACCACCTACTTAAAACAGTAGCTGTTCTGAGTCACACAGTGAGACAGGTTCCACAGTTCTAAGTTGGGTTGTAGAAGGACAAACAGTAGCATTTAATTGCGACCATCATGACCAGGATTTAATTCACTCCCTTTGTCTCACTCAGAATAGCACTTACACACATTTATAAGAATTTTGGTTATTGCTACAAGAAAGATCATATTATATATACAATTTGAACATTTTTCTTTTTTTGAAAATATTTTAAGTAAATATTTTCATATTTTTATATATGTATATATTATATATTTAAAATATTTTCAAATAGTTAAGTAAATACACCTAAGCACATGTGGGTGTATGTGTTTAGATGTGCATATGAGTGCAGGTGCCCTCAGAGGCCAGGGGTGTAGGATCTGATTCCTCTGCAGCTGGAGTTACAGACATTGTGAAACACCCTTCCGGAACCGGATTTGGCCCTCTGGAAGAGAGCAGCAAGTGCTCTTAACCACTGAGCCATCTCTCTAGCCCTGAATATTGCTTTTCTTATATAATTTCATATACACATAGGTAGGCATGGTGGCTCATTCTGTAAATTTCAGAACTAAGGAGGCTGAAGCAGGAGCATTGCCATCAGTTTGAGGCCAGTTTGAGCCACATCTCAAGTTCCAGGCCAGTATTTATATTGTGAGACCCTGCCTCAAACCAAACTAAACCAAACCAACGAAAACTCATCTCCTTGCAAATAATAGGCTTTGAGTTGATTTCAAGATTTGTTTGCTACTAAAGGCAACACTGAAGTAAGCGTCCCGTGAGGCTTTTATGGCTCCGCAACCTATTCCCAGGAGAATTGCTGCATTTAAGATACACTCACTTCAAATTTGAGTAGCTTAACTTCCTTCAAATCCACATTTCTGATGGAAAGAACTGCATTCCTCTCATCTCCTCTCATGGGCCTGACCCTGGCAATAAGTACCTCAATTCTCTTAACTCTACATGACTGCTGGCCTTGAGCACATTTTTATAGCCCACTGGCCATTTCTGAATTAGCTACGTCCACTGTTTTTCCCTAGGCCATTTGTCATTATTTTACCATCAAGTAGAAGCTTGTTATATATTATACATTTTCAGATTGTATTGCTTTTAGATTTTTTTCTACTCTATTTCCAGATGGAGGACAACTAACTTTTGCATCTTTAGAGGCATGTTAGAATAACAAGAGTTTAAATCACAAGTGAAGCACACTGTATTTTCATGATAGGAACCAACCATGTAATCTTCACTAAGGTTTAGGGACAATGACCAGTAGTCAAGCACTTCCCATTCCTTCCCAAAGGGAAACACAACCCTTAGCATAGGTTCCTTTTCTCAAATGTACTACTCTGTTCACTATTGTCCTAAAAGTTAATTCATAGACTGGGGCTAGAAGTATAGCACATGTGAAGGTTCACTTTCTCCCACCGCCAAAAACAATCTGTTGTTTGTGCCATTTGATGAATAGTTTTTATGACTATATCATATTATAAACATATATATATATATCCACTAAAATTCCTTCTATTACTGACAAGACCCTTGAGTTATTTTTAGATTTAAACTTTTGCCAATACTGCTGCTATGAACACTCTTGTATATGTGGTCTGACATACATATACATATATGCATTACAATAGGTGGGCATCTGGGGGCTACTGCATTATGGGGTACACATATGTGCTCCCCTGGGACTGCTGCCACCAATTTATACTTCTAAAAGCAGTGCATGAAAACTCCCACTACTCTATCCAGCCATCACTGGTAATAGAAGTCTTTTTTTTTTTTTTTTTTTGGTTTTTCAAGACAGGGTTTCTCTGTGTAGCCCTGGCTGTCTTGGACTCACTTTGTAGACCAGGCTGGCCTTGAACTCACAGAGATCCACCTGCCTCTGCCTCCCGAGTGCTGGGACTAAAGGCATACACCACCATACCCCACTAGTCTTTTTTAAAAAGATTTCTTTTACTTTTAATTATGTGACTATGTGTGTGTGTGCAGTGCCTGCACAGGTGGGAAGAGGGTGTTGAATCCCTTGGAGCTGGAGTCACAGGTATTGTAAGAAGCCTGGCATGGGTGCTGGGAACTGAACTCATGTCCTCTGAAACAGCAGTGCACACAGTTAGCTCCTGAGCCATGTCGGCAGCCCATCAGTCTTTTTTCTGTTAGTCATTTTGTTGGGTATGGAGGGTTTGGTTTTTACATTACATTTGATTATGAGTGACAACAGATAGCTTTTCATTTTAATTCATTTTTCAGATATCAAAATGGATGCTTAAAGTCTCTTGTCCTTTATTCTTTTCTTTATAAAGCTATCTTTATTCCCACATCACCTTTCTCATTTTTAAAAATTTTATTTTACTTATTTTGTTTATTTATTACTTCAAGTTACATCTCCATCACAGTTCTACCCTCCCACCCTCTCCCCCTTCTCCCACCTATCCTGCTCCTCTGGTGTGGGATGTCCCTACATATCAGCCCCCTTCAGTTCAGCAATCATATGAGGGCTAAGAGCTTCCTCATGCACCAGGGGTCTACATGGCAGCACCACTAGGGCAAAGTGTCCTACTAACAGGTAATAAAGTCTATGTTCCTGTTCCTTTAGGTCTGTTGGTTGTAGGATAGTTATCCTGTACTATATGGCTAAAATCCAGCTATAAGTGAATATATGCCATGTGCATCTTTCTGGGTCTGGGTTAGCTCATTCAGGATGAGCTTTTCTAGTTCCATCCATGTGGCAGTAAATTGCATGATTTCCTTGTGTCTGATGGCTGAGTAGTATTCCATTGTGTAGATGCACCACAGCTTTTTAAATCCATTTGTTGGTTGAGGGACATCTGGGTTGTTTCCAGTTTCTAGCTATTACAAATAAAGCTGCTATGAACATAGCTGAGGAGATGTCCTTGTGGTTTGGTGAGGAATCATTTGGATGTATACCCAGGAGGGTATGGCTAGGTCCTGAGGTAGAGCTATTCCCAGTTTTCTAAGATATGGACAGACTGATTTCCATAGTGGTTGTACAAGTTTGCACTCCCACCAGCAATGGAGGAGAGTTTCCCTTTCTCCACCACCTCACCAGCAAGCCAATAGCCAATATCAAACTAAATGGAGAGAAACTTAAAGCATTTCCTCTAAAATCAGGGACAAGACAAGGATGTCCACTCTCCCCACACCTCTTCAACATAGTGCTTGAAGTTCTAGCTAGAGCAGTAAGACAACTAAAGGAGATCAAGGGGATACAAATTGGAAAGGAAGAAGTCAAATTATCCCTATTGGCAGATGATATGATAGTATACATAAGAGACCCCAAAAATTCCATCAGAGAACTCCTACAACTGATAAACACCTTCAGCAAGGTGGCTGGATACAAAATTAATTTAAAAAAATCAGTAGCCCTTCTTTATACAAAAGATAAATAGGCTGAGAAAGAAATCAGGGAAACAACACCCTTCAAAATAGCCATAAACAATATAAAATACCTGGGGGTAACTCTAACCAAGCAAGTGAAAGACTTGTATGACAAGAACTTCAAGTCCTTGAAGAAAGAAATTTAAGAGGACATCTGAAGATGGAAAGATCTCCCATGCTCATGGATAGGTAGGATCAACATCATAAAAATGGTCATCTTACCAAAAGCAATATACAGATTCAATGTAATTCCTATCAAAATACCAACACAGTTCTTTATAGACCTTGAAAGAACAATTGCTCTTTATTCTATCATCTTATTTTTATCTCTTCTCTTTGTGGAAGCTATTAAATCTCCCACATTCCCTCTATGATAGGATGAGCATTAATGCTGCTAGGCCACAAAACTCAGCATTTATTTGTTTGTTTATTTTTGAGACATGATTCTCACTATGTATCCCTTGCTGGCCCGAAACTCAATAGGTTGACCAGGCTAGCCTCTAACTCACAGAGCTCCATTTCCCTCTGAGTGTAGGGATTAAAGGCGTGTACCACCACATCCAGCTGGGAAGCATTTCTTTGAATGACACTTGCAGTTCTGACCCATCAGCTTTCACTCAACAACATTAAACTGCTTCAACCAAACCCCCAGCTGTGTTGAGAAGAACTCATCAGGCTGGAGGAAGTGCTTGGTAGTGAAGCACTTGCTTAGCATGTAGAAGGCACTGGGTTCAATCAGAAGGATTTCCCCCAACACACCATATTGTTAAATGTTCAGAATGGGCTTCACTAATATCTGTGTATGTAATTTCAATTCCTTATAATCCTCTATTCCCCCGACCTTCCTATTTTTTTTTCATGGCACTCACCACTACCTGCCATTGCTATTCATTTATTGTCTACTCATTTCAAGGTAACTCCCAGTAGAACTTTTTGTCTGGATTTAGCACTGTGGCCCTAGCACTAGGCAATGAGTCATGCCAATAATTAGATCTACAGTGAATGAACCCAGCAATCACAGCAACAATATATTGTTGTATGCATCTATATTGCATATTTTGGCTATAAAATAAATGAACGACCTATTATTTTAAAAATATGAGAAAAACATTTATCTTTGGTGACAAAATCTTTTAAAGATGGTTTCAACTTGAGAGGAAAATCACAGCATGACATTATAAAATATCTTTTTTTCCTATTTCATTCTTGAGATATTACACTTTCATCAAATTGAGTAAACTTTGCACCTCTTTACTAGTATCTCAATAGCCTTGCTGTAGTTTAAGTTAAACTTGAGATACAGAAGTTAGTGCATTGTTTAAAACAGATAATGTGTCTATTATGAATACATTTTTCAAAAAGTAATTAAGAACCTGCCTGGAACATGTTTCAAATCCGCTCAAATGCTGGACTGTGAATTTATGTCTCTATTCAGTATTACAATAAAAACAAGAACATATTACTAAGATAGTGTGCAAGTGAACACACTTCCAAGGTGTGGCTTTTAGAGCTCTGCCTTTGGAGTCTAACATGACCAGGCCTTTGATGTGTAATACATTTTGTGTGTTTTTTTCCCTTCTTCGATGTCTTGTTTTTAGCTCTGGTTCACTTAGCCATTTAAGTCACTGATATTTGATCACTGGCTTACATAGTAAATCATTATTATAAAAATCTCATTTTGCCTAAGTGGTTTCAATAGACCAGTATCTCTGAATAATCAGTTTTAGTGAGTCTATCCTAGAGATTTAAATGTGTAACACATGATAAAAACATCAAGACCTTTAGGAGCTGGAGAGGTGGCTTAATGGTTAAGAGTCCTTTCCGTTCTTTCAGAAGAACCAAATTCAGTTCCCAGCACCTATGTCAGGCAGCTCACAGCTACCTGTAACTCCAATTCCAAGGGATCCAATGACCTCTTCTGGTCTCTATAAGCATCTATACATATGGCATTCACTTACACAGACACACATGCATATAAATACAACAAAAAATAAATCTTTAAAAAGAATTAGCTTTATTATATTAGCCCAGCAGCATTCATGTTCCTAAAATTTTCAATTATAAAATGAATATATCACAGTGAATGACTAAACTTTAGAGGGTTCTTAGAAATCAAGTTTAGTCATTTAAAAACACCTTTTTGGCTAGGTGTGGTGGCACACACCTTTAATCCCAGTCCTCTGGAGGCAGAGGTAGGTGGATCTTTGTGAGTTTGAGGCCAGCCTGGACGACAAAGCAAGTCCAGGACAGACAGGACTATTACACAGAAAAACCCTGTCTCAAAACAAAACACCTTTTCAACTTTATCGAACTAATCTTTTATTAGGACTTAGCTTATTTCTAAAACCCAACAGTTAAAAATGCATAGTGGCAGAAATAGCAGTTAACTGTTTATCCAGAGTAGAAAAAAAATTGAAGTTGAGGACTGAGGCCTATTCCTGTGATCCCAGTCCTTGGGAGGTGGAGGCAGGAGGATGGAGTCTAAGGCCAGCTAGACTACATAGGTAGCATAAGCCCAGCCTGGGTAACATGAGATCCTGTTTCTAAAGCAATGCCAGGTGCGGTGACGGAAGCCTTTAATCCCAGCACCTGGGGTGGGGAAGGGGCTGGGCAGAGGATCTCTCTACAAAGCTAGTTCCAGACTAGCCAGAGCTACACAGTGAAACACTGTCTCAAATAACGGTAACAACAACAACACAACAAAACCAAACAGTATCAATAAGCAGTATACCAGGTACTCTGTATCTTTTTCTCCAACCTCATATCTGTTATAAGAAATAAAAATCCCATATTTATGTACACTCAATAAATATTTGTTCTATACGAAGAACAGAACACAAAGATGAGAAAATAAGCTTTACAGTCTCCCAGGGAAAGGACTGTATAGTGCATGGCATTCAAAATACACCAAATTAAAAAATTTAAAGAACACTGGCCTTTCTCTTAAAATCATGCAGAAAGTGATCTCACATGAATGGCTTACTGAATACTGACTAATCAAGGAATGCGTCCTGTAGTTAAGTAAGGCCGAGAACCTTAAGATGACAATTTGGAGACAGACCTCAAGATGAGTTAGAGAATGGTGAAAATGGTTTCAGAGGGAAGATGCTGTGAGCAGAGAAGACAATGACAATGTGAGAAGCATAGTTTAAACTTGGTTACAAGCCACAAAATTTGAAAGGGAGATGAATGTTTAAAATATAGTATTATAGAGACTGACTTAGGATGTTTGTGGCTAAACAAGAGGAAATCAAAAGTCAGTATTTCAGGCCTGGGTGATTGAAGGATGACAAAGACAAGGGAATTGGGAGACAGGTTCAGAAGAACAAAGTATCGCTCTGAACATGTTTAGTTTTAATTATAAATGTAGCAACTGGGATAGGGGTAGTGCATGCCTTTAATCCCAGCACTCGGGAGGCAGAGGCAGGTGGATCTATGAGTTCAAGGCCAGCCTGGTCTACAGAGTGAGTTCCAGGATAGCCAGGGCTGCATAGAGAAACCCTGTCTCAAAAAACAAAAAACATAAAAAGGCATAAATGTAGCATCTGTATTAGTCAGGGGTCTCTAAAGGAACAGACCTGATAAGGGATTTATTAGAACGGCTTTCAGAATGCTATCTGGAAAGGCTGAGAACCTGGAATTTGTTCAGTCTTCAAGGATGGATGTCTCAGCAGTCTCAATCTGATGCTGGAGTCCTGGAGAGCAGCTGGTCTTCAGTCTACTTTGGAATCCGGAAGTTGGTCTAATACCAGTGAAGGAAGGCCAGAGCAAAGGGACAGATGGAGTTGTCAGTGAAAATGAGGGCAAGCACACCCAAAGTAAACTTTCTTCTATGTCCCTTATCTAGGCTGCCTCTTGAAAAGTCCTGCCTAGAGTTAGGGCTGGTCTTCTGGCTTCAGACAATCTGACCAAGAAAATCCTTGGGTTTTAATTGGTTCCAGATACAGGCAAGTTGACCACCAAGATCAGCCATCACAAGTCTACTACTTGCCAAGTTGACACACAACCTTATCTTATGACATGATAAATTTCCAAATGAAAGCAATAACTAGGCCATAATTCTGCCTAACATGATATGGCTGTTCTATGAAAGACTGCACATGATTCTGTGTTTTAGGATAGGTGGCAATGTCCCTTGAGGAATGCTTAGTCTTTCAGTGTCTCAAAACTTAATATGGCAGCCAGGCATAGTGGTATGCACCTTTAATTTTGGCACTCAGGTAGTAGAGACAGACAGATCTCTGTAAGTTTGACTCCAGCCTGGTCTACAGAGAGAGTTCCAGGACAGCCAGGGCTACATAGTGAGACCCTGTCTCAAAACAACAACAACAGCAAAACCTCTTAAGTATGATAATACAGATTTACAACACTTAGCCAGTGATATTTTCTCAATTGATGTTTCATTATGTGATTAGAGGAAAGCAAACACAAATATTGGCTTAGTATGTGCCTATATACACAAACATGTTTTTTTTTAACAAAAATAGGACAAATATGCTCATGTCATTTATAGCTTTCATTTGTGCAACTGGGCACGTGACTTTAGCTGGTATTTATAACTACCTGCCTCTACTACCCATTCTATATTTCCTCCACCCTCAGCAAGTACTTCAGCAGGTCTTGGTTTTTCTCTGGAGAATGGAGCCATACCTTCATCCCTGAAGGATCCCTTTGCCATATTACATGGATTGAGTTGCTGCAATTTCCCAAATGACTTTAATCACAGGATGTGGTAGCAGCAAGAGATACCCTAAAGGATCTCCTGCACTCCAGACATAATCTTCCTTACTTCCCCTGTGGAGAAGCAACTCAGTTTCCCCCTGGTAATCTGGATCTATCACCCCTCCTAACACTGCTATTCCTTTCTCAGCCTGCTGGCTTAACAGCGTCAGAAGCCCAAAGTGGCCAGAGGGGAAGTCTGAGTTTCCAGTTCAATGGAATGTTTGCTTTACCTCACGGCAGTAGTGCACACCTGTCTGGAACTGCAACTTCTAGGCCAGCAGAAGTTAAGGTCACAGGAACAGGAAACAAAATTTTCCCTAGTAGTCACTAGGAATCACAGTCAGTGGAATCATCCCCATTTCCATGCCTTAGCTCCCAGACCTGTGAATCCTGGCTGTGAGAGAAACTGTACCATATATTGGATACTGATTCAAAACATAAACTATTTTTTTGGAGAACACTGCCCCAGCCTGCCAGGCTGTTAAATGCCCCTGTAAATGAGTTCATTTAAAAGTTCATTCTGTCATTCTATCAAGGCAGCTGTTTTAGGGTGGTAAGGAGCATGGTAAGACCAGTAGATTCCATGGACATGGGCCTTCTGTCACACTTCTCTGGCTGTGAAGTGAGTTTCCTTGGTCAAAACAAATGCTATGTGGAATGCCAGGACAGTGGATAAAGCATTCTGCAAGCCCACGGATGATGGTTTTGGCAGAACCATTACATGTAGGAAAGGCAAATCCATAACCAGAATAAACATCTATTCCAGTAAGGACTAAACATTTCCCTTTCCTCAAAAGAAGTTGTTCAATGCAGTGACCTGCCCCTAGGTTGCTGGCTGGTCTTCTGGGGAATAGTGACATATTAGGAGCTCTATGTTGGTCTCTGCTGCTGGCAGATCTGGCATTCAACAGCAGCTACAACCAAGTCAGCCTTGGTGAGCAGAGAGATGGCTGGGGAAAGAGGCTGACGTCCACAGAACGGGTCATCCTATCTACTGATTACTGAACTTCTCCTCTGCTGAAGTCACTTTTTGATGGGCATTAACATGAGATTCACATCCTTTGCCCATTTGGGAAAAAAAAAAAAACTATTCACATACTTCTTCCCAAGATGTCTTTCTCACCAATTTCCTAATTATGCTCTTTCCAAATCCTTGACCATCCAACCAACCACTGGCTACAGTCCCATGAATCAGTGAACAATCACACATCTGGCCATTTCTCCTTCTTAGTAAAATGTACGACCATGTAATTTGCCTGAAGTCTTCCCACTGTGAAGATTTCCCTTCACCAGTCTTTCAGGGTTGTCCTAGAAAGGGATCGTAATGCTGTAGCTGTCCATTTCTGGGGTAATGCCTGCATACTGTGCTGAACCAGCCAGCCCCTAGGGTTCTCTTTCTCAGTTAATCAACTATAGGGCATATAGGACGCCACAGGCACATACAGGGAGCAGAGGCATTGTAACACGAATAGAATAGGCATGTGGGCAACTTCTTCATGCAGCACTGTGGTGCCCTCAGGACACACCTTGGCCCCATCATGTATGTCACTTTCATTGATAACAGGTTGCTGCTGTGCACACCCTACTATATGGCTTGGTGGGTCAGATAATACCTAGCTCATGCCACATGATCAAATGCTGTTTCCACTAAGGCTCAAGAGCAGACTAAGAGCTGTATCTCAAAGAAAACATAATTGTATGCAGATGGTGGTAAAGCCTTGATCCAAATCCCAAGGGCCAGAGACACTGAACAGCATCCCTATCTGCCTCTGACATGTCAGGTACCAGTAGGTCTCGTGGATCATATGGTCCAAGTGGTTGAGCAGCCTGCACAACAGACTGAAGCTGTTGAGGAGCCTTCTCCTGTTCTAGGCCCCACACAAAGCTAACAGCTTTCTGAGTCACTATATGGGCTGGAGTAACACACCCAAGTGAGGAATGTGCTGCTCCAGAATCCAAATAGGCCCTTTAAACAATGTACTTCTTTCTTGGTGGTGGTGGTGGTGGGGGGGGACCCGACCAAGTGCAACAACTTATCTTTCGCCTTAGAAGGAATTATCTCTGCATACCCCACACCACTGGCCTTCTAGAAATTTGATGAAGGTAGAAGCCCCTCCCTCCAATTTTGGTTGGATTCCTTTCCCAGCCTCAAATGCACACATACTTTACCACCAAGTCTAAAGTGGTCGATTCCTCCTGCTCACTGGTTCAATCAGCACAAGGCTATCACTTATATAGTGGACCAGTGTGATGCTTTTGTGGAAGAGACAATCAAGATCTTGGTGAACTAATCTAGGAAACAGAGATGGAGAATTAATATACCCTTGAGTACAGATGTACTGCTGACCTTGCCAGCTGAAAGCAAAATTGTTTCTGGTGGTCCTTACGGACAAATACCGAGGAAAAAAAAGCATTTGCTAGATCAGTAGTTGCATCCTAGGGAGTGGAATGTGGTGGTTTGAATAAGAAATGTCCCCTACAATCTCAGACATTTGAATGCTTGGTCCCCAGATGGAGGAACTGTTTGGGGACATTTATGGGGAGCAGTCTTGGTGGAGAATATACATCACTGGGCTTGAGCTTTTAGATTAAAAAGCCTGCATCATTTCCAGTTCACTTCCTCTGCTTCTTGCCTGTGGTTCAGGATGTGAGCTCTCAGCTTTCTATTCCTGCCGCCATGCCTGCCACTTGGTGCCATGCCTCCATGCCATAATGAATTCCTATCCCTCTGGAGCCATAAGCCCAAAAAACTTTTTAAAAACATTTAAGTTGTTTTTGTCATGGTATCCTATCACAGGAAAGAAAAGTAACTAATACAGCAACCAAATGGCTAGATATAACAGAGATCTAGGACAGAACCTAATCTTTAAATTATCTTTAAAGATTAATTGATTTAAGAAATAAAAACTTCATATGTACTTTTTGTTTTGCTGTACTGTTGGGATTGAACCCAGGGCCTTGCACATACTAGGCAAGTCTTCTGTTAATGGTGTTCATCCCTAGCCCTTGGTTTTTGAGAAAACACCTCACTGTGAATTTCAGACTGCCCTTCGCTTTTTGTGTATCCCAAGGAGGCCTTAAACTTGTACTTGTCCTCCCATCTTCCTCCCATGCTGAAATTACAGACATATGCCCAGATACTTGGCTTAAAGATACACTATGAAACCCTAAATTAAGATTACTATTACAGTACTAAGTAACCCTGTTAAAAACAATTGGGGGATATTTCTCATTTAATCAGTAAATAAAAATTTAAAATAAGTATAAAATTTTAGTTTAGCTGTGACAAGCTAAGGGATTTGGCTTTATGAGCTCACAGCACATCAAAAACTCAGTAGTTAAGAGCCCTGAGATATACTGAAAATGGAAGTGTGGCTTCATGGTAAAAGCCATCGAATAAAGGGATTTACCTAAATAAAAGCACTGTAATACATAAATGTAAGAGTATGGTGTAAATAAAAGTGAAATAAAGTTTAACCTTGAAATTAAATTATGCCCTCATGCCATATGATGCTGTCACATCCCATAATAGTTGCTCAATTATCAAAATTATTTAATAAGTATTCTATGATGATGACAGAAAAGACTGTAGATTTCAAGGTGTCTATAATTCAGGAACTAATGTTTAATTTAAAAGTTGCAATACAAGGACTGGAGAAATGGCTCAGTGGTTCAGAGCACTCAATGCTCTTTTAGAGGACCTGGGTTCGATTCACAGTGGCTCACTACCATCTGTCTGTAACTCCAGTTCCAGGGATTCAATGCCCTCTTCTGCCCTCTGTGGGCATAAGACATTCAATGTGATATACATATATACATGCATGCAAAACATGCATACACATAAAAATAAAAACATTTCAAAAAATTGCAATACAGAACAATAAGGACACTCAGGGTATTCACGGGATATGCTAAGATAGCTTCAGAGGTCAGTGGTGTAGTTCTAGCCAACATGGAACTCTTAGCAAAGTGTAAGCCACCTTACCGGATGAAGTTGATAGCTAATGCATTCAATGAAAAAAGTCAGGAAGCAGAAAACCACACTTACTTGCCACAATGACATTGTTTCAATTTGACTATGTACCTGCACACACATGAAGTCTCCAGTCTTTCTGTATAGACCTAATGCCCTGTATTCAATGTTCATCTCCTACTGAGCATGAGCCTTCTTATTTGCATAAGCCATGTATGATCTATTATGTATGTTTGTTACTTATGGTTTCTAAATTGGAGAGAGAACTTAAAGCATTTCTGAAAGAATACAAAATAACCTGGACACTATGAAAAAAAAATCATGCCAGACTTTAAATGAAATTCATTGCTTCCTTAAAGGAGAGTCTTAGGGAAAGTCAGCTGATTCAAACAGTGCATGTACTGATATGCTCCATTTGTATTCTTGTCCGAGTTCCTTATTCTTTTAACCAGGCAGCTGGACCATGATCTTTATCAGGGACAACTTGGGGCTTTGATGACTTTTCTCCTCATCATTTATAATTATCCAGCCTTCATTAAATTTGACAGCAAACTTTAACTAGCTCATTTATATTGATACATCTCAAAGCACTCAATTTAAATTTTATGGAATTCTCTATACAGTCATTAATTTAGAGATGTTTACTGGTTTTACCATTACTCTAACTTTGTGGCTACTAAAAGCAAGTTTGTGAACGAGCACAATCAAGTTTCAGTTCAAGTACCCAATTGAACAGTTAGGGAAATGTGTGTATCTGCTAGAGAGCAGTTACTGAGCCATGGGAGAGCCCTTGGCCCTTGGGATGGATGCACATACATTTCCTAGAGGGCATTAGGTCGAAGCAATGAGTCAGTTCAGAAGGAACTGGTTGAGGGTTCTGTTGCTATTTTCTGACTTATCACTTAATGGTAGGCTAAGCAATATGGTAGACAGAGCCTGGGTCAACAGCTAAACCATTCAATTTGGGCAACTCACCCCTGGCTCCTTAGTGTTCTCTTTGACAAAATAGGCCTCTGGATTTGTGACTATAACTATTTCCTAAGTGTTTCAATGTATATAATATATGTGGAATACTTTATAGTGAAGAGTATGTGTGTGGTGGGTAAGACATTAACTTGTTGTAACACCTAGAAAACAGGCATCCCTTCCCCACCTTACAGATGAAGACACTGAAGTGAGGCTGACTGGGTGCTTTAATGGACACAGCTGGTGAGTGTAGGGTTCTAGATTCAGTGTTTCCAGTGTACTGTGCTGTCAGTTGCTTCCAGAATAGTATTATTTGCTGCTCATAACTGCTTCATGGGCAGGTAGTTATGAACCCCACTATACCAACAAAGAAGCAGATACAGAGTGGAGCTGACCTGTACAAGTTTCGTGTGCTGAAGAGAACTGGAACTGTTTGCCTGTGATCAGATTAAACTATTGGCAAACAAGGCAGTGAGTGAATGCTTGAGGAACGCATCACCTCTTAGACAAAAACACTATGAAATTCCTCACAGTTGCAATTAAACAGGAAAATGGCACTAATGGCCACACACAAATGTCTCAATTCCTGCCTACTGGTTCCCTCCCAGTTTTTGGAACTTGCCTATAAAAGAAAGTATTGACCCATACATCAAATCAGTCTCCATTATCCATCTGTACTAATGTCTGGTAGGAAGACAAGGAACATTTTACAAAACTGGCTAATGTTCTGTACCCCACCTCCTTCTAAGCTCATCTAGAAAGGATCAAAGTGGATACTATAATAACTAATGCTTGACTATAACAAAATACTTGGTTTTGAAAATGGCCTTGTAAGCCAAGGGTGGTGACTCATGCCTGTAGTCCTTGCAGCCTGCTGGAACTACAGTATCCAGAATACCAAAAACCAAGTTATCTTGCACAGACCTATGCTAAGAATATTAGTATCCTTTTAAGAAAGTTAAAATAGGGTTAGTTAGGTGTTTTTAGATAGGTATTAGGGTGTTCTTAGATAACTATTAGGTTTTAGATATTAGGTTATAAGATATAGGTGTTTGTTAAGTAATAATAAATATAAGTGTTTTAAATAAAAAATTTCAGTTATAAAATGGTAATAAATAACAGAAGGGAGAAAAATGTGATGACTATTGAAAGGAGAGAGAAACAGAGACAGAGAGACAGAGAGAATGAGTATGAATTAGAACATGAATGTGAGAATGGGGTAAATTGACAGAGCTCTCAACAAGAAAGCATGAAGTCCTGGGTTTAGTCCTCAGTCCAAATTTTAAAGAGAGAGAGAGACAGAGAGAGAGAGAGAGAGAGAGAGAGAGAGAGAGAGACTAGGTCTCAACAACTCATAATTAGAAATGGGTTCATTGCTACAAATGGTAACTAAGTCAATGGCATTTAACAACTCCTTGGCTTGCCCTAAAATGAAACTTATAATTTTTAAAAACCACCTTTAAGCTCCAACAAAAAACCAAAATGGGACAAGGTAGTGAGTGAGAAGGCAGAGCAATGGACATCATTCAGTAGCTAGAATATCTTACTGTTAAATATATCGTAGGCTAAATTCAATGTTCTTAAGAGGCTCTTCAGCCAGGCAGTGGTGTCACATGCCTTTAAGGCCAGCACTCAGGAGGCAGAGGCAGGTGGATCTCTGAGTTTGAGGCCAGCCTGGTCTCCTGACAGAGTTCCAGGACAGCTAGGGCTACACAGAGAAGCCCTGCTCGAAAAACCAAGAGGCCCTTCAGGGTGGTCTTCTCAACCTCCAATGGGCATGGCAGTGACAACAAATAACAGACAAGCTAGTGAATGTAATCACAATACACTGAATTTGTGCATGAAACTGTCAAAATTGCTTAAAATTATCTAAAACAAAACCAACATTTGAAAAATAATTAACTAAAACAAAGGAAAGATAAACTGGTTCCAGCCTCTTTGAAGGACTGTGCTGAGACTGTCCATCAATTTTAATGTCCTGTAAGATGCAGGATTAACCCTTCTTTGCACAAATGATGTAACCACACAGCTCCAGTCTCCTACTTCTCCTATCTAGTCTTCACAGGATAGCAAAGTAAACCTTCAAAAGAACAATTCTTGACTACACCATTATATCTAAAGTTTTTACACATTTTCAATCTCCTTTTAGGTAATAAAAGCCAAATCATTTGGTTTGGAATTCAGTTTTTGATGTTCTAGTGGTCCTCCTTGCCCTGTCAGCATCATATCTTACTATTCATTTATTTAATACTTCATCTATAATTAAAAATAACTAACACATTAGATCAAAATAAGGAAAACAGATACCAATGACTACTTCCAAGTGGAAAAGCACTGTGGATGTATGAGTTAGCAAACCTTTCCCTTTCCACATTTAACCTTCAGTTTACTCTCTTGGCTATGGGCCCCAGCAATGGCAATCTGTAGAGTTAGGTATGTCTAATTACTAGGCAACGTTGCTCCTAGTAAAAATGACTTCCCAGCTTACTCAGTTTGTATTAGTACTCACATAAAGAAACCCTAGCCTTGAGCTCCTTAGAATTTCATATCATTTTCCAAGATCCTGGAAGCTAAGTTTATGGGGCTTTAAGAAACATCTGTGTTTTGGGACATGGGTTTTTAAAGCTAGTGGCTTCTGTACCCACCTAGTTGAGAATCTTTTGAGATATTACCCAGATGGTACAAGCTGTCTGTATGGACTTCTGTGAAGATCACTTCTACCAAACAGGAACACTGTCACAGCCCTGTTGATAAGCTGTGGTCACTGTATGATTGTCTTCTGAACAAACAAGCCTCTGATAGTTTCCTGAATCTCTGTTTAGATGAGCCCATGGCCATCCTACATTTACACAGCAACAGAAGTGTAAGGACGTTTCAGAGACTCTACATCTTGAGCAATCTGAACCCAAGACCCTCCTTTAACCTTTATCCCTGATGAGTCTCACCGGTCACACGGCTGGCTATCTATCTATAGAGATGAAGTGTCACTGTGAACCCTGGATGATCCGGAACTTGTTACTTAGCCCAGGGTGGCTCACTCAAACTTGCTTTGGTCCTTCTGCCTCTGCCTTCTAAGTGCTGGGATTACAAGTATGCGCCACCACACCCAGTTCTCATAAGACAGCCTTTACTCATCTTCCTCATATTTTTCTGGGGATCCCCTCTTCCAGATAGCATATACAGCCACCCCTCAGCTACCTGGTGAAGAAAAGCTATGGACAGCTTTTGACTAGTAAGAGAGATTGCTAGAGAAGATGAGAACAGATGGATATTAGAAAAAGATTACAAGCTTACTGAGTATAAAAATCAAGATGGTGAAGAGATATGACAGGATGCTGAGCTCTAACATGTCCAGTAAAAAGATGTCTTGGAGAGCAGTTTGCACGGTAGGAAAGTGCTGGGCTGGTAGCATGGAAAAGGCTTCTTTTTTTTCTGCAGTATTAGCTTGGAGGTGAAGCCAGGGAGCTTTGCATCAGGACTGAGGCACATGACAGGTAAGGGGTGAACAAAATTCAGTCACCTACACCTTGAGAGAAAAAGAGATGAATGAAAGGAATACAATAAAGATGGCATTGGCCCATGTTTGGAGAGTGCATACGTAGCTACAAGTCAACTCCAAGTTTCCCTTCTCATCCTGATTATCATAATCAATCTGTCCCAATACAACTTGCAAGCTGATGCTAATTGTGCAGACTTTTTTTTTTAATGGCATCTCAGGTTTCCTTAATCTTAGGCTTCTTAGCAAGCTACTCAAACCGACTTCTTTTCTACAAAGTTGCCAGTTACTTTGTTATATTTTTAGGGTCAACTCCACTATTTCCAAACTGTGACAGTGGAATCACTCAAGCCTTAAGTGGTTCTCAACCTTCCTAATGCTGTGACCCTTTAATACAGTTCCTCATGTTGTGGTGACCCTCCCAACCATAAAATTGTTTTCAATGCTACTTCATAACTGTAATTTTGCTACTGTTACAAATCTTAATGTACATATATGACATGCAGATGGTCTTAGGTGACCCCTGTGAAATCGTCATTTGACACCCAAAGGGCTCATGACCCACAGGTTGAGAACCACTAGCCAACATCCATATTGCATTTACAAAATAATAAGTTTGCAGAAACTGCAAAGGTCTAGTTCTAAACATAGGAACTCTTAGATTAAAGCACCCTGGTAGGAAGGAGCAAAACAGAGAAAGGTTAGTCAACAGAAAAACAGAACAATGAAATGTATGTGCAGAGAGGGACTGGAAAGAAATCACACACAGAGAAAACAGCTCTACTTCCTGGTTTACTGTTAGTTATGCCAATTGCCTCAAGACCCAACTGGGTTTCTGGTTTCTGACTGACACAAAGCTACATTATTGCTAACAAAATACTCTGGTTGTTTAAGCTAGTTTAAGTAATTTTGTATAACTTGTTAGGAAGTAAACCTTAGGAGCAAAGCAAAGAGACAGGAATACAAAGTACAGGGTGTGTGTGTGTGTGTGTGTGTGAATATCTATGTGGGTTTTGAATGTTATATCATACTGCAAAATTTTGTTAATGTCTCCTTAAAAAGGAGAGAACTCAAATTATAGCTATTTTCTCTTGACATTATAAACTCCCATTCACTATTTTATTCTATGAAGACCTAACAGTGCCTTATACACATTTAATAAATGTTTATTGAATGGACATTCAATTCAAAATGAAACTCACTTGATCAAAATAGTACATCTAATTGTGGGGTTTTCAATAGTGTTTCATTTCAAATTAAGATGTTCTTTATAATTCTCATTACTATAATTCTGTCTAAACACACACACACACACACACAAAGAAATGCTGTTTTCTATTTTTAAAGTAGAAGACTGAAAACTATGGCAGTACAGTTTATTCAGATCTCTTAGGATTATGAAGCCTGCTTAGTATAGTGGTCGCTAAGACTGTTCACAAACTGTGCCAGTTCTCTTCTTTCTGGGCATATGATAAAGTAGCATTTCCCTACTTCTTTGAAGTCAGGCATAGCTATATGAGTTGTATGGCCACTTCCAAGTAGAAGCCCTGAAGAGCCAATGTTCTGTTCTTATTCAGCACATCCTTCCCCCTCTCCTAGCGACTGTGGGGGAATGCACTGAGATGCAGTCTCTAACAGCCTGGCCACACCACCTGAAATGGAGCTCTCATGCTGACCCTCATCAGACATAGTATGACGGAAATAAACCTTTGCTGACTTAAGCCACTGGGATGTGAGGATCTTTTGTGATCAAAACTCAATCTATTCTGTTTGATACTCAGCAAACATCCTTTTCACAAATAGGGTAAAGAGAATAAATAGCATTGGTTTTCAAATTTTCAGAACAGTAACATTTTGTATTCCCATGCCAAAAAAAAAAAAAAAACATTACCTTTGTATAGAAGTACTGATCTTCCATGTCTGGGTTCCAGATACATTTTGAAACCAATTCCTCATCCTCTCAACTTTTACTGCTTGATTTCTGAAACCCAGGATCCAAATACATCTGGATAAGATGCTATTCTTGCAATCCAAACTCTTGTCACCTGTCCTCATTTGCATCCTTAAGGCCGTTTTACTACCAGTACCCAGTAAATTCTCAGCACTTATTCCATGAATGAACTGTCTGCTATAACCACATTAGTCTTATAAACAAGACTATAGATCCAAAGGGCTCATAAACTTGCTGGAAATAGCCCTATGCATTAATAAGTGCAATTATAGTTTCTTCTGGTTCCAGACCTCTCTTCTTTTTGTTGTTGTTTTGAGACAAGAGTCTTACTATGTAGACCTGTCTGGCCTGGAACTTGCTATGTAGGCCAGGTTGGCCTCACCGAGACATCTCTGTCTCAAGAATACTGGAATAAAAGGCATGCACCACCACACCCAGCTTTTTCTACTATGTGGCATGTTTTCTAAGGTCTTTTATAGCTACAAAATGTAGAGTTTCACAGTAAAGTAAGAGTACAAATAATGTTTATAACAGAATAGCACGCAAAAATCACGTTTGCATCCACTAATAATTGAAAGTAATTCCTCAAGGATTCTTAGTTGCCTAAACCTATTCTAATTCTCAAGCAGTAAACATTCAGAAGCATAAATGAAAAGCCCTACAGATCATCCAGTTCAACAGGCAACTTGCAGAAGGTCTATGGAGTATGAGAGTAGCCTGTTCCTCTGATTTGGACTGTGTTAAAATCCCAACTTCTGGATTAGCTTCATTTTGGTCCTTACCAAATTCACTAACTTCAAACATTTTGGCTCTCCAGTTCTTATTGGATCTCAAGCTGTAAGAAAATATTGATGAAGAACTGCTTTGCTTTTATTTACTTTGCAATAGGTCACAACATACACTGTCTTCAATCAGTCAACTTTACAGCATGGTGAAAACTCTCAAATGGGTAAAACAGCATTACAGTTGGTCTAGTCCAGATATTTTGAGGTCATTTGTGCACAGAATCTTTTCAATCTCCCCTTATTCTGGAACTGGGGCACCAGACCTTGTGCAGAGCAGGCAAGTACATCCTCTGCCACTGAGCTACAGTCCTAGATCCCAAGTTTAGTCAAAAAACTAAATTATTAACCTGTTATTCTTTAAAGCATGGCTTGGCAAAGTCTTCACAACCAGGAGTTCACAGAATGCATCATTCTAATGTCAACATGCCCTATATTGAAACTTTTTTTTTTGGTGAAAAATTTATGATTTTCTGTTGGGAACTTTTAAAGATGTCAACTGCTTCTCATCTCTCTCCCTTTCCTTAGGGCCCATGAAAATCTGTTTCTCTCAGGCCCCATTACTAGAAAATGCTTTGCTTAGGTAGAAGAACTGGTTTGGTTTGGTTATTTTTAACAAAACGAATCAAAAAACCCCCGTGGAATTAGAAACATTCTGTAGCTTACTTTGTTCCTTTTCTGGCTCCACGGAAGTTCAAACCCAAACTAAGACTCACATGTAGTACAGGACCTGAAACCATGTACTTTCTATTCCTCCCCAACCTCAATATTCTCATTTAGTTTTACTATATTGTACACATCGACACAAAATTGCTTCAAATACCTGGATATGCATATGGTGTGTGAGTATATATATTTGTCCTTTTTTCCTTACAATTTTGTATCTATTTCTCTCTCCTTGTCACAAAAATATTAGTGTATTCTCCTTCCGCTAAAAGTTTTTAAGCAAATCCTGATACGGGACATAAACATTCATTACGGTAGTCAACCCTGCAAATGCTGAAAGTCAGAAAAAAAAAAAGTTGCGAGTGTCCCACCCCCTTAACAGCGATCTAATTAAAAATAAAAAGCCTTATTAAATTGTTTCTTAACAGGAAGATTTATTAAACTTCTTCCTAACAGGAAGGAGAATTAACATTTATTGTGCATCAGTAAAACTGCTAAACACATGGTAATAAGCAGTTCCATTTTCAAAACAAAGTTGGGAGGGCATCTGCCAGCGCCATGATCCCTGAACCATGCAGAAGAAATTGACCTTTTAGGGCGATGGAAGGGGGTGGGACACTCTCTGTATATCCCTTTTAGTCAAAGTCTCAAAAATCAGATGAGATAATCATAATGGCAACAATATGTACTCTGACAGCCAAGTTCTCCCAGAAGCTTCCGATTGCAGAACACACACTGAAGCAACTGTCCAAACGCCAAAGTTGCGACCAGTCAAAACCAAACACCGGAAACTACAATCTTATTCTCCACCTTTGAGGATAAGGCCATTCATTACTTTAAAACTTTAACAAGGTGTGTATGTTGTGTGTGTGTGTGGGGGGGGGGGATCAGAAACAGTTTCCAGCTTGTTTTATTCCTGGGAACAATTCTGGAGAGCAGCACTCGCTCTTCACCCGCCCAGACATCCGCGCCGCGTGGAGAAGTTTGAGCAACTCTAGGGCGGCGGGGCCGCGTTCCGGGGCTAGGGAGGGGAGTGCAGAACCCGGTTCGAATCCCGAATTGCAGCTCGAGAGTCCCCAGACCCGGCCGGCTCCTCCGGTGGGCAGGTGACCCTGGACAGAGTCCGAGGACCCCGAGGACCCGGGAGGGTTGCCTGTGTGAGGGGAGCGGGCCCTTAGCCCACCGCGCCGAGGAGGAAGTCGCACTTACCGCGCGGGGCCAGCAGGGAGGCCCGGGGTCACCGTGGGTCGGGGCGGCGGGCGGGGAGGCTGCGCGGGGCGCCGACGGGCGCGCTCAGCCGGGGGGGTGCTCGGCCCCGTGCGCGCCCCAAGCCCCTTCCCCACGGCGTCGCCCCGCGCAGCAGCCCTCCCGGCCCGAGCCACTCCTCTCGGTCAGGCGACGCCAAGCCAGGAGTCAAACTTGTCCCGCGGCCCCTAAGGGGGCGGACGGGCACGCTCGCGGCAGTTAGCAGGGGTCAGGCACACGCACGCCGGTCAGTCCCGGCGAGGTCGCCCCGCCCCACGGCAGCAGGCCCCGCCCACCTCCGATTCAAGTCCGCGCCGCCCAGGGTGCTAAGCTCCGCCCCCTCCCGGCAGGGCCCAAAGATTGGCAGTTCCTTTCTCCCCGGTGGCCGGTGACCGTGGGAGCTAGTGGAGGGGCAGAGGGAGACCGAATTGGGGCGTGAAGGGTGCAGGTCCGGGCTGAGAGAGCTAGGGCACCGGGTACATCATCCTGGGCGGGGATCTGGCGAGGAGAGGGCGGGTAGAGCGTACTCTTGGGAGCTCAGGATGTGCCAACCCCCAGAAACTGGGAGCTGGGTAATTCCTGGGGATGGAAAATGAGGGAGAGTTCCCTCTGTAGGACCGGAAGGCGACCAGGGAGATAGTCCGAATGTCTCAGTTTACAGGGGAAAACAGCGAAAGTATGCCTTGTCCAGCGTCTGCAACCTTTCTTCTTGCAGGAGTCTGATAAATAGTGGGTTTATGTCATCGAAGTTATGATGAGCAGCACTTGATCGTGTTGTTGTTTTATATTGGTGGGATATAATTTACTCCTGTATAAAACATGTAACTAGGCCAGGCGTCCTGGTGCATGCCTTTAATCCCAGCACTCTGGAGGCAGGCGGATCTCAGTTCAAGGCTAGCCCTAGTCTACAGAGCGAGTTCCAGGATAGCCAGGGCTACACTGAGAAACAAACAAAACCAAAAAATATGTAACTCCACTATGCTCAGCACTGAGAAAAGCAATAATATATCCAATACCTGTTCGCCAACCTGCACTAATCTGATACACTTTGTTACCTCATCGATAGTAAGAAATAGCTCTCTGATCCTTGGGTAGAAGGAAAGAAAGAGGGGGTTTCCATTCTTTCTTCCGTGAGTCAATCATTGTACCTAGTTCTTAAAGTAATTCATATATTCTCTCTCTCTCTCCCTTTCTCTCTCTCTCTCTCTCTGTGTATACACTTGGTGCATGCTACTCTGATCTGGCTGTCCCTCTTGCGTCGTGGCTAAATGTGGCTATTGCCCCAAAATGACATTTGCCCATGAGGTCTTCAATATGTCTCCATAATAAAAATCCAGTGCAAATCAGTGATCTTAAAGATAATACTGGATACTGATCTTAAAGATAATATAACCCACCTGTGTAGGAGTTTGGGGTGGTTGGGAGATCTATTTGAGGATGTTTTGTGAACTGGGAAAATGGCTAGAAAAAGCAACAATGTAAAGCTATGAAGCGCTAACAAGGACTGATAATTCAAAGAGGAAAGGATACAACCATTTAATTCTGTTACAATCATGACATAGATACATCAAGGAACCTATGATGCCGGCTCCAACCACAAAGCACAATATTTTTATCAGAGGCAGTGAAACCTACAGAACTTCAGTAGCATCGTCTTTAATTACAAAATGCAGCTTAAAAACCTACAGCCTACATTTGTGGAGTTTGGAACGACTCTGAGCTTGGTTTGCTTTTTCATTGTTAACTTGCACACTTTAACTGCAAGTAATATTCTTTTCATTGTTCCTTCCTGCTCATAATTATCTCCCATTCAGTTTTGCAGTTTTAACTCCATATTTTCCTTTGGGTATGGGGTTATAATGAGAAACATGGCAACAAAATCAGACACAATGGTAACAAGTGGACCCCAATTTAAAACATGCATTCTTATATACCATTTCCTTTCCCTTCTTCTAACATGTTCTATGCTGGAGTCTTTTCCATTAGATTTACTAATTAATTCTGATTTTCAAATTATTTGTTCTATCACTCCATCAGAAACAATCAAAATATCCTTTGCAATCTTGACCACTAACACTAGCCTGGGCTACCATCACTTGCTCTCTTTTAGCTGTCCTCTACACTGGAGTACTTTCTCTCTGACTGTGTCCACATACCAAGGGTCCTTTATGTGGCATACTGTTAGCCTTTCACACAGCTGGCTCCCTCTTTCTTGTCATCTTCCCTAACTGTCCTATGGAAACCTTCAATCTTTGTGCAGTTCCTCACTTTTCAGCACTAAGCACCCAGCACCCGCCATCTCTGATCCCCTACTTTCATTTGAATGTAAGCCCTGTGAGATACAATGTTGCTTATTTACATTGCTGCTACATCTCCCGGTCTGTTTTTACTGTGTCTGTCACAGAGAAGGTACATAACAAATACCTTTTGGGTAGATAAATGACTCCACATAGGAGATATTGCTTATACCCCCTTTTTTTTTTTGTAACTGTCAAAGACTTTCATATAATTTATCTCTTTTAGCTGTGTGACTTAGACACATTAATAAAGTCTGAAATAAAGTCCAATTTTACTCTGTTTAATTCTGACATTGAAAAGGCTGCTTTTGACCTCCAACCGTAGCAGTACCAAGCAAGAGTGTTTGAAGAAGCAGTTACAGTTAAGCTTCTATGACAAGATCTTATAACTTGCCTGGCAAAGACATCTGCAGAATCTAAACATAGTGACAGATCAATAAAAGCTTCAATATTTGTCCCTGAAATAAATTCATCTAACAATGATCAGAAGAGGACTAATTGAATCTTATTGCTGATAACTGACAGAGATGGTGTTCATACAGTGCCCTTTGTAAATATTTAAATAACTAAAACCAATAGTAATTATAAATTGGGGTTAATTGTTGATGTTCAAAAAGCAATACTTCAAAATGAAAACCTCAAAGGCAACCTCAGAGATGGAGAAGTTTTTTTCCCTTGGGAACATATCTGGTATCTGTGTTTTGACAGAACAGCGTCTAGTCAAAGCAGTCTCATGGAGATACAGAGATGCTAAGGCACACATCCTATAGAGGTCCTGAACTTGGGAGGAAGAAATGTTACAGCTGGACCAGCCGGCTCAGGGGCTAAGGATGCTTTCTACACAGGCCTCGTGGCTCAAGAGCCCATGGTGAAGGGGGTGGACTACTTCAGACTGTCCTCTGACTTCCACAGGTACACACGTAAAATAAGTAAATATGTAAAAACATTGGAGTGATAGCATGCGCCTCTGATCTCAGAGCTTGGAAGGAAGAGATAGGTGGATCTCTGTGAGTCTGAGGCCAGCAAGGTTTACATATGGAGTTCCCAGTCAACTTTGCTGGAGGAAGTGTGTCACTTGGGACAGGCTTTGAGAGCTTAAAGTCTCACCTCACTTTTAACATTGCTCTCTGCCAGCTCTTGAAGATTTTTCTTAGATTCCTGCTCCAGTTGCCTGCCACCATGCTTCCCCTGTCATTATGGACTCTCCCTCTGTAATGTGAGACAAAATAAACTCTTCCTTCTATCAGTTGCCTTGCTCATGGTATTTCATCACAGCAACACAAAAGCTCCTGAGATAACCTGGTAAGAATATTTTCCTGCCTTCCGTGTGAGAGTCATGGAGCTTGCCCCGGGCATGGGAGAAGCTAAAGCCCCATTGTTCTCTAGACCTTGTGGTCAGACAGATAGGGCATAGTCCCTGTCAAACCACAGAACATGAGCTCTGTCTCCTGGGCAGACTCAGCCTATACATGTAGAAGGAAGGCAATATCCTCTGTTTACAGACCCCAGAACATTTACCTCACCACTGCTCCACACAGTACTGGGGACATGGGGAGGAATATGCATTCTCTTACAGACCTATTTCCATTCACCCATCCATAAGTAGATCTCTTCTACAAGGCCATACTTGCCAACTTGGAGGTGGGGCTACTGGACCCTGTTTAGTGCTCCTGTGACTGTTGCTTTCATGATGCTCACCATAGTTCTGCTTAAGGCCCCTCATGGTCCAACTGGGCCCTGTTTGCCACTCCCAGTACTGTGCCCATTCTGAACTGTTTGCTTTGTCTATACCATGTTATGTTTCCCACACTCAGGCCTTTAAATCTGCATGTACACACACACACACACACACACACACACATTATCTTCTGATATCTATTGGGCCTGAAAACAACTCCTCCCCTGGTGATCTTTGTCTGGACCTTTCCAAGCTTGCTGTGTTCTTCATACATACTCCCATAATGCCCAGGGTTTCTGTTTCTCTCTCTCTCTCTCTCTCTCTCTCTCTCTCTCTCTCTCTCTCTTTGTCTCTTATTAGTGGCTGTGAATATGGGTTTGCTTGTCTGTCTCTCTGACAAGTGGAAGCTGTCTGCTATAGGAACTCATAAATATTTTATAATTGAATGAATGAAAAATACCTTTGGCCTATAAACCATTCAGAAATAGCAACTCAGGTGAATAGGACCTTATTTCCTCCTGAGCATTGCAACGCTTATAGTCAGAAACTTTCTTCCAACTTATAGTAAGTAGTATGCCACAAGTTTCATGAATTTTAGAAGGTTTTGAATTTATTATTCCGTCATCTTACAAAGATGAGGGGATGAACACAAAGTGCTTGTGTTTGTTTCCATATAGTAAGATAATCATTCTAACATCTCAATATGCTCATTATACACTGTTAAAAAATAATGGTTTCAAAGCTGCTGATTAATTGTTGTCTCATTACTTACAGACTGTTCTAGAAAGCAGCTTTATGTGTGACATATCATTTCCTGATGACTATATAACAGAAACAACCCACTTTGGTTTCTGTTTTTGTGTTCCCTGAGAGCAAGTTCATATGTACAAATGTTTACAGGCTTAGGTTTGTTGTTGTGAGTGCCAACGTCCGCCTGCAATGTACTCATCCAACACTTACCAATCATATAAAGTGACCCACAGCTCAGGAGACACCATGCTACACATGCTGGAAAAGAAAGCAAATGAACAATGAATTAGAGTCATGGAAGCCATAAACTGCTCATTGGTCTTCACGCTTTTCTCTTTCACCTCCATCTTGTTCGTCTTTTAAGCACACGCACCACCCTCTGCCTTCACACTTGCGTTCTGTAGTCAGTGTCTACACTTAGCACAGAGTTCTTGGAGAAGGATTCTGGGTGTGTAATAAGCAGCTGACCTGAGATACAAAAACATCGTGTGAGTAGAAGTGTCACACTGCACACATCTGAAGACAATCAGGCAGCAGTTTACATGAGACCGAGAGAGGAAAAAATACTCTGGACCAACCCCAAGAAAGCCAAGAAATGTTGTTCATAGGATTCAGAAAAACTTCTTTTGTTGCAGCCAAGTTTTGTTTCTATGGCTTTTAAATCTGAGCCTGCATCTATTGAATCTGATATTTTCAAACTAAGCCATTGATTTTTTTTAATGTTATCAAACAATTGAAGGTTGTTATATTGTTCTAACATTGTGAAGGATGTTTTGATTATGTATTTCTACTTCTGTATGCACACACCTAAGATAAGGTACTTCAGTATCAAACAGGTTACCCAAAGCTTTGTGGTCAGAGGCTGGAATACCTCAGGGATCGGGAGCCCATTACAGGTTTGTTGTCTGTTCTGAGGGTACTAGCTGAGCAGGTAAGAAAGCAACTCCAACAGGTTCTTTCCAGCATAGGCTGCTATCTTAGTACAGTTGGGTTTGTTAGTAAAAACAAGCCCTTCCTGCTAGGCACAGGTGAGTTGGGTGGGGAGGATGTCCACAAAGCAGCCAGTGGTGTTTGGGGTGGATATAAGCCTTCACTCTGAGGACACTTAAATGAGAAGGCCTGAGGTGGCCGCCCCAGTTCCGAGCATTCTCAACACAGTGGTGGCAGAACAAACCAGATTTCCCTCTCTGAGGAATAAGCAGAGTGCTGCTCAGCCTGTGACCTGAGACAGCTCCAGCACCTTTCCTGGTTTCTGAGGAGCTGGCTATACTTCCCAGGCTGGCCTGCTGACTCTCCCTACCACTGTAAGGTGATGTCCAGTGTGTCCATAAGTTCTAGCATGCTTTGCCACAACCTTGCTGCAATCACAGGAGGGGATGAAACGTGCCTGTCTTCCCCTGGTAGCTAGCCTGCTCTGAGGCTCTGAATTTCTTGTCAGTGCTATTTAAACTCCTGCCCAGGGAATATGTGCCAGCTTTGGGAACAACATTATAGCTACTTTCTCAATAATTTCCATTTCTAAAACAGAAAAAAAAATGCTATACTAGGGAACGGAAAGACTGGGGAGGGAGGATGTTGTTATAATGTAAACATATAGTAAATATCAACTCTTTCTAGTGTATAGTTCCAGAATTTTAACTAATATACAGTTGCCACAAACACCGGCGTAGTCATGGAACATTTCTGTGACCTAGCAATTCCTTCGTGCCTCTGTGTTGTCTGCCTCCAGCTTATGGCAACCACTGGTCTATTTTCTGTTCCTGTGGTTTAAACCTTCTCCCTCATGGCATGTGAATGGAATCGTAACAGGGCTCCCTTAGCCTCCTCACATAGCCAATCTGTACACACTCCCTCCTCTACTAGGTCATCCTTCCCTCATAATTTGCCTGATTTTTTTTTCAGAGCATAGAACATTGACTGAAAATAAGTTATTTTCATTATCTACTTCATTTCTGTCTTTCATTTGCGTGTTCACTTGCACTAGGAAGTAAGACAAGGATTTTGCCTGCGTGCCACCGAGTCTCCAAGGTTCAAAGTGTTCAGTAACTATTTGTCTGATGAAGTGCAATGTGGATGGAGAGTTTGGAGATTCCTGGGACCCTCAGGACTCAGACAGACCTTATTAAGAAGACATTATTTTCCTTACAAAATGTGTTAATTGAAGGATTTGTCTGTTGCCAAGGTAGTTGACTATCTGAGAGCAATATAATTAGGAGACAGCAGGATGATGAGTTGTTTCTTTAAATTCACGTGGATGGTGAGATCACCCAGAAGAGAACTGGCCTGAGGTGAGGAAAGCAGTGGTAACTCGTTCTTGGGATCGCTATGGGCATGGGGTGACTTAATGGTCATGAACTGTTTACTGCAGTGGATTTCCACTGGGAGCCGTTTTGTACCCCCAGGGGCTTACTGCAATGTCTGCAGACATTTTTTGTTGTGAAAACTGGGACAGAGAGGACAGCTACTGGAGTCTGCTGAAGATCACAGAATGTGCAGTGTGGTTCTCCACGGCAGAGGAATTATCAGTAGGGCCACCAGCCAGAGACCCTGGGTGAATGTGCAGTCAGGCTTAAAGTAAGGGCTACATTTGCATCTGCTATTATTATTATTATTATTATTATTATTATTATTATTATCCCTACCCAAGTCTCTCTCTCTCTCTCTCTCTGTGTGTGTGTGTGTGTGTGTGTGTGTGTGTGTGTGTGCAGAGCTACTGAATTGCACCCAGAGCTGGAGTTACAAGCATTTGTGAGCTGCCTAATATGGGTACTGGGAATCAAACTCTCATCCTCTGGAGGAGGGATACATGCTCTTAATGGTCGAGCCATCTTTCCAGCCCCGAGTTATTGTTATTTCAGAAGTGATCCTTCCTGGCAAATGCTGTCACCTGGGCTGAGAGTGAAGCTGTGCATCAAGTCTGAAGTCAGACTCTTCATGTTTGAAGCCAGCATGCCCCCTGCAGTGTGGCATTGAGCCCATCACTTGACTTTTCTGTACCTCTCTGTCTGTGAACGGGGATTAATTAGAGAAACTGCCTTAGGGAGTTTGCCAGGAGGTCAAATACAGTAGTCCATACAAAGCATGCAACATTGCCATAGAAAATAGTAAATGTTCAGTAAATGTCATTGATTTTTGTTGTTTCTGATGACAAAGAAAAGATCTTCCTACAGAATATAATAAAGGAATTAGGAATAGTTTCCATGAGGGCAGAGAAATGGAAAATGTTGCTCATGTAAAGTATACACTGGTGTTAATTTCTTATAATAGTAGATAACTGCATAGAATTAAAATTCAAATAAAGCAACATAAGGCTATTCATTTTTTTTAATGTGTAGAAAAATCAAAGCCAAAACATTCAACTAGTCATGCTCACCCCACCCAGCCTTGGGATGCACACTTCCACCGCACTGGCTCAGGAAAGGGAACATTGTCCCTTCCACAGAGAAAGGAGAGAGTGCTGAGCAGAGTCTGGAGTGGATGTTCCTTGGGAAGACACCAGAGTAGACCTTCAAGTCTGGCTGATGAAGAAAAAATATTGATTTGAGGATGACAAAATGAGTGTTTCAGGACCAGCCTGAATCCAAATCCTGAAAGTTAGCATGAGAAAAGGACAAAGTATCTGCCTACTGCGGGGCTAAAGGCACCATACCTCAGGACCAATGTCCCCAAGTGTGACTGATACCCATGGTGCTTCCTGACTCACAGGCTAGGCATAGTGATTCCAAAGTTTTTTCACAATATTAGCATACTTGGCCCTTAAGAATCTCATGATGAAACTGTCCCTGGAGGCATTGCTGATGTGGTTGCTGTGTCACATATGCATCAATAGGTGACAGAGAGAGGCTATGTCTTCATTCAGGTTCTGACCTATGAACATCTGAATGAATAGTAGCCTTAGAAGCCTAACATTCACAGTGTGGAGGGGGTGAATACCAACACAACTTCAGTGCCATGAGGCCCAGAAGGGAAGCTATCTAGTGTCAACCACCAGTCCAGCTCCAGGCAAGCACCAGGTGGACTCCCAGGACAGGAAGCAAGCCTGACTGGCCCTGGTTGAGAGAGTTGTGGGTGAGCCAGCCCCAAGTGTGTGAGTGTGGGAAAGCCAGCCCTTCCTTTTGTCTGATTTGTGGTGGTGTTGACTAGGAAGAGATCCCTTCCATTCCCTTTGCCATTACCACCAGAAGCAGACAGAAGATCTGGCCTTGATGGGGTCACAAGAGCAGGAGAGCTATCCCTGCCCCTCACATGCTGCAGCACTCAGGAGAGCAGGCCCTGCACCTTGCTGGACAGCACACTACAGTTGGCTCTGGATGTGGGGGTTGTGAGTGAGCCATCCCTGAGGGAGAGAGTGTGGGAGAGCCAGCCCTGCCTTTTACTTGGCAAGGGAGAAATCCCCTTTACTCTCTTGCTCTCTTCACAGGTAGCAGGCTAGAGAATTGGCCCTGATGAGGTCATGAAAGCAGAAGAACTGATCCAACCTCTTACCTGCTGCAGCACTTGGGAGACCAGGTCCTGCAAGTGGGGGCTACAGGTACAGAACAAGTGCTTTGAGTTGACCCAGCCCATGGATGCTGGAGTGCACGAAGAGGCCAGTTCCACATACCCAAAATTACAGGATATATGGCAATAACAGCATTTCTGAGAAGAGTCCCAGTGAGGTTCCAGTATTGACAAAGTAACAGAAGCCAGAGGCCTCATACCAGATCAAGAAGTCATTATAATGAACATTTGCAAGCAAAAGAGTATGAACAAAATGGAATATTGTGGGACACACTGAGACACACTACAGCTTCCAAAATGAGAATTTTTTAATATGGGGAGAGGTTGCAAGGGTGGAGGGAGGGTCTGAGGGGAGGTGGGAGAGGAGAGGGAACAGGGTGCATAATGTGGAATTCACAAAATTAAAAAAAAAACAGTAAAAAGAGAAAAAGAGCCTCATGATGACACTGGCTTGGGGGTTCTTCCTTTTGTAACTGGATTAAAATGCTCTTTCCCTATTCAGATTTTCTGAGTTCTTGTTTTGTTTCGAAAACCTACAAACATTAAAAAACATGAAATGGTAGGAATAGAAAGATAACACAGTATCCAAGAACAACAGTATGAAGTAATCAGCAGTTGGCTTATCCTTCTCAGCCACAAGCAGCCACTGCAAAGCCCATCACAAGATTATCTAGTCATTACGTCTAATTGTCAGGTTTGAAAGAGCAGCCCACACCAACACCAGGCTTGGCTTAGTCTCTAAAAGAAGCCCAACTATTTCAGCAGTAGAATTTGAGTGCAAGGCAGACTCTGAAGGGTCACAGTTTCTCTAAACAGCAGAATAATGTCTGGAAAGTAATACTGAAAGTGTTCAAAGTCACCCAGAATCAGAATCACAGGCAGGACAACTCAGACTTGAGCAGCTTTTTCTACCAAAGCCAGCTATGGATGCTTCTAATGACCCTTGGTTTTAAAAATGACTAAACAGGCTGTGTTATTTTCATTAGGACCTTCTGGCATTCTGGCCCATCCTCTGCACTCATTCTTGTAAGCAAGGCACAGTGAAACCACTGAACTAGACCACTCTGTGAGTAGAAAAGACAGCTTATTGGAAAACAAACTGCTGGGCTGCCTTGGAGAGTAGAGACAGCACCCAGTGGGAAGACAGCAAGCAGGAGGTGGCATTCTGGCCATTACAGCCTGCCAGTTAGTGTGAAGAGTTTGAACTGTTCCAGGGCTTTTCTGGTTAGTTGGGAACGAGAGGCCCTTTCACGCTGGGCAGTTGACAGCTGGGGTAGGTAAGTTAAGGGAAGTAGTAGCTTCCCTGACAAATAGAAACCCACCTCACAAGATTACTGAGGAATGCTGCGTTTGGGCTCTTGTTTACCCAATAACAACCCTTCTGTTTACTTAGTATGAATCTTACCTGGGTTTTGCCCATGCTGTCCTTTAGGACACCGTCAGCAGCATGCCATTTTGGAGCCTACTTGGGACCTAGTGGCCCTGTTGCTTTGGCTGCTTCAGTTGCAAATGAAGTACCTGAGCTTTAGAAAAATGAGCTATGAAACACGCTCTTCTACATTGCTTGTCTGTGGATCCTTGCCACCTGCCATGTCCTGGCTAGTTTTACATCAGTTTGACACAAGTTAGAGTCGTCTGAAAAAAAGGAAACCTCAATTGAGAAAATGCCCTCATAAAATCCAGGTGTAGCACATTTTCTTAGTGATTTATAGCAGGGCTTTCTTGGACTCATCAGTAGTAAATAAAGACACAGAGACTTATTAACATTTAAAAACTTAGGCCTCAGCTAGGCAAGGTAGCTCTCAGCTAGGTCATCCTGACTAATCTAGATCACAACCTGCCACGTGGCTAGTTCTTTGTCTCTCTGGTAGCCCTGGTAAGTCTTCCTACCAGTGTTGTGCTGGTGTATCCCGACCCCTACCCCATATGCTTACTTCTCCCAGCATTCCTCTCTGTCAGGAAGTTCTGCCTTCTGTCCTGCCCAGCCATTGGCTGTTAGCTCTTTACTAAAGCCAATCAGATACAATTCTAGATTGCCTTAGGCAGGTGACGGAAGATGCATGTTCACAAAATATGAGGCTGGGATTGACCAAAGCTCTCTGCCAGTGCATAATTAACAATTAAATATACAGAGACACACTTTCACACAGTGCACCCCCCAACAGTACCGATGAAAAAGTTTCTGTACAATCATTGGCTGTATTAATTCAGAACCTCAAGAATCTTTATACTTTTCATCTTAGATATTCTAGTCTATAATCAGACTCCTAAGATTTACATCTGTGAACTTTCACATTGTGGTATCATTTATAAAAAATTTTAAATGAATTGTGACCCATCAATGGATCATTATAAATGAACTTGAACTTTAAAAATAATATCTGTCTAAGGGCTGGGATGGAGGGACACATCTTTAATCCCAGCACTCAGTAGGCAGAGGCAGGGAGATCTCTGTAAGTTTAAGGTCAGCCTGGTATGTATAGAAGGACTGGACCTCAAGAAGAAGAAGAAGAAGAGGAGGAGGAGGAGGAGGAGGAGGAGGAGAAGAAGAAGAACAACAACAACAACAACCACAACCACAACCATGCCAGTGGTGTTTTCATGTTTAGGTGGAATGAGAGGAGAGCCTGGATGTGAGGGTGTGTTTCACAGGTTCACCAAGGTGGCCAAGAAGAACCTTATCTGGTTTCGAGTTCCAGAAGCCAAAAACCGTTGAGTGATAATAATGAAGCATAGTCAGACACTTGCAGTTTAAACATTTGTTACAACTCTAAAGTGTTTTTACAAGTCACTCTAGGTAATCTAGCTACCTGGCAGCATAGGTACACAAGAGTCCTTTTCAAGAGCTTTATTATTGTGTAGGTGTAGGGGTGAGTGTGTGTGTGTGTGTGTGTGTGTGTGTGTGTGTGTGTGTGTGTGTGTGGGGGGTGTTGGGGGTGTGTGTGCGTGTGTATCGAGTGCTTAGCAGGTAGAGGTGCTTGCTGGCGGGTGTGTGTGTGTGTGTGTGTGTGTGTGTGGTGTGTGTGCGCATGCGCATGTGTGAAGGCTGGAAGACAATTCTGTGGAGTTGGTTCTCTCCCTTCGCCTGTATGTGGGTTTCAGGACAAAAGTCAGGTCACCAGGCTTGTCCGGCAGCAAGCACCTTTACCTGCTAAGCACTCGATACACACGCAAAGCCTGTCTAATTCAGAGTTATCTTTTCTCCGACTTTTCTGTTGCCTCAGTTCTTTTTGTTTGTTTTTTGAGATAGGGTGTCCTGTAGTCCAGGCTAGTTCTGAACTCTGAGGAGTAGCTGAGGTTGGACCTTGGACTCTTGCCTCCACCTCCAAAGTGATTCGACTGCAGAAAAGCACTATCACCCTCAGCTTACTGCTTCAGTTTTATCTTCAAAATAGAAAAAGTCAAATAGATTCAAAGTTTAGCATGCCTGTTTGTTTCTGAGGTACTCTTACTTAAAACTGAATCAATTATAAGAAATTGTAGCTTAAATTTTAGGGATTTCTGGTGTTTAAAATCCAAATGGATCATGATTTACTTTATACATTTAGAAATTTCAGCTGGGAAACATCTTAATGGATGAGAAGAAACAAGAGTTTTTTTTTTTTGTTGTTGCTGTTTTGTTTTTTCTTTTGTAGGTTTTTCGAGACAGGGTTTCTCTGTATAGTCCTGGCTGTCCTGGAACTCACACTGTAGACTGGCCTTGAACTCACAGAGATCCGCCTGCCTCTGCCTTCCGAGTGCTGGGATTAAAGGTGTGCGCCACCGGGACTGGTGAAGCAAGACATTTTGACCCACTGTTTTTAACCCCTGCCATTGAAAGATAATTGTGAGAAAAAAAATTTTTTTCCTATCAAAAGTAGCTCGTCTGCCAAGAGCCAATATTCCATAAATTTCTCCCACCTTGTAAAACTTTTATGCAAATCTTTTACTTTCTACCACTTGATAAAACAGTTTTTACATAAAGACCGGGTTACATTCCTAAAACTTGATAGACTGAAGTAGCCAACCTCTCCCTCACATTTCTTCACTCTGTTGCACCAATTCTTTTTTTTTTAATTACTTTTTATTATTTTATGTGTGTGGGTGTTTTGCTTGCCTGAATGTCTGTGTACCACATTGTATCTGGTGCCTGAGGAAGCCCAAAGAGGATATTGTGTCACCTGGGATGTAAGAGACAGATGTGATCAGCCATGCAGATTCTGCGACCTGAACCCAGGTCCTCTGCAAGAGCAGCCAGTGATCTCAACTGCTGAGCCATCTCTCCATCTCCGTGGACTGGCTGCTTTAAAGTTATCCAATTGTGAAAGATTGTGAAGTTGGATCTCAGTCAATTCTGGGTGTGGGGGATATAGTCACCATCTGAATCAGAATAAAAACTAAGTGAACATCTGGCTCAGTTTATATCTTGTTGCAGCCTTTTCACAAAAAGAAATTGCCTTGCTGTGGTGGTTTGAATGAGATTGGCCCCATAGGCTCATATATTTGAATACTTGGTCACCACTGAGTGGAACTATTTGAAAGGATTACAAGGATTAGGGGGTGTGGCCAGTTGTGAGTAGGTGTGGCCTTGTTGGAGAAACTATATCACTGGGGGCTTTGAGGTTTCTAAAGCTCATGTTAGGCCCAGTCTTTTTCTCTGTTTGTGAATCAGGCTGTAGCCCTTATCTACTACTCCAGCACCAAACCTACCTGCCACCATGCTCCCATCACGATGACAATAGACAAAGCCCCTGAAGCTATAAGTAAGCCCCAATTAAATGTTTTATGCTATGAGTGACTTTGGTCCTGGTGTCTCTTCATAGCAATAGAACAGTGACTAAGACAACACTTTCCAGGCTACTTTTGCTTTGTTTGTATGTTCCTTGCATCACTGATATTATTCTTTGTTGCTAGCAGACCAAACATCCACTGAATGTTTGGATTTATTTATTTGGCTATTGTTCTGCTAATATTTCAAACAGTAACTACAGACAGAATAATTTAAAACATTTATAATAACTGGATGTGGCAAGACAGCTCAGCAGGTAATTTGCCATGGGTTGCAAAGGTATTTGCCATGGGTTGCAAAGAAAATGACAATCACTCCAACCAACCAAAGCTTCTGTACAGGGCAAACCTTACTCTTGATCAAGAGAGTGTGCTCAGAAGGGGAGATCAGTTGCACACTGACAGAAAGGGCAGTTGGTTTTTATTCTAACTCATGTGGTGACTGTGTCTTTTCCCCATTGGCTGGGGTCTGACCTCACAATCATATTCAGTTGGCCAGTCTGAAAAGAGTTGGCGCACAGGAAATGAAAGAGGAAGGGGAAAGGGAGCCATTGCTCCAAGGAAAAAAGGATCACTGCTCCAGGCCATCAAATTTCTGGAGTGCACAAGAGCCTTTGTATAAAAAAAAGGTTTTATGGGGCAAAATTAAATAGTGCCATAGAAGTCTTACAATGTGGGGGAGATAAAAAGATTTGAATTCTTTGCCCTAAACACAAGTTTTACAGTATTTGATAGAGAAGATTCATATTTAATATTTCTTATACCATCAAGCATGATGACCTGGGTTTGGTTCCCACATATGTAAAGAGAGAACTGACTCCAAAGGCTGTCTTCTGTTTTTCTTCAGGCATGCCAAGGCAATGGCACATGTGCCCCTCCTCTTTCACACACACACACACACACACACACACACACACACACACACACACACA